>JAUNZO010000639.1:0-744848 GCA_031894775.1 Chloris gayana
GATGAAGATCCTGGAGACATAATTCCCTCATCTCTATTCTCGGTCTTCCCAAATCTCGAGGGCGAGATTCATTTTAAGGGGGTAGGTTTGTAACACCTTACTTTTTGCAAACACTAAAAATGTTAAGAGTAGATTAAATATAGATAAATACATAGTATAGGAATATAAAATTTTCTAAATAAATTTAATTTATTGCATTGCATCTAATGTCATGTGCATCTAGGACATTTAGAATTTTTCTACCTTTTATTTAAAATTACTTTCATGAATTTTTGTTGAGGTTTACTAGACAAAATAGCTAGGAAATTTTTGGTGTGTTAAGTGCCGAGAGACAAACACGCTTAGTCCACTCGAACAGAACAAACATGATATTGGATGAGTAATGGAAAATGTAGTGAGGTAACAACTCTTTATAGCGAAGTTAACTCGGAGATTACATGTGTCTTCCGAGGTGACCCTTGGTCACTTTTATAGACGTGGGGAACCACAACTTTACATGACCGTTTTACCCTCGCCAACTTCTCCCGCTACAACTAAAAGGTGATAACCCTAGGTCGGTTCCAAGGGCATTCCGGTCTTCGCGTTTACCATGTCCAGCTCCACACTAGCTAAGCGCTCGGCCAGGAAGCATCACCGGGCAAAGTCCCGCCGGGTTGCTTCACCCCTCACGGTTGCTACGCCTCACTTCATGCCTTGGCCGCGCCGCACCCCTACTTCACCAGGCCCCGACTTGGCTCCCCGCATGCTCAGCAAAAACCTAATTAGTGTTAGAGTCCAAAGGGGAGGGGCATGAAGCCTCCCTGGAAGGTGGGCTCCGGTTTGAGCCCCCAACATTAGCCCCTTAAGGGACAAGCTCGCTCCGGAACGAGCGAAATTGCTCAAACCTCGCGTTAGCGTGGGTCCGCTATCTAGTGGAGAGGGAAACACAACTCCAATGTTGTGCTAAGCGCCGAGAGACAAAAACGCTTAGTCCACCAAACACAACAAATATGATACTAGATGAGCAATGGAAAATGTAGTGAGGTAACAACTCTTTATAGCGAGGTTAACTCGGAGATTACATGTGTCTTCTGAGTTGACCCTTGGTCTCCATTCATAGTTGGGGGAACTACAACTTTATATGACCGTTTTACCCTCGACAAACTGCTCCCGATACAACTAAAAGCCGACAAGCCTAGGTCGGTTCAAAGGGCATTCCGGTCTTCGCACTTGCCGTGCCCAACTCCGCACCGGCTAAGCGCTCAGCCAGGAAGCGTCACCGGGTGAGGTCTCACCGGGTTGCTTCACCCTCGCGATCGCTTCGGCTCGGGCTGCTCCATGCCTTGGCCACGTCACGCCCCTACCTCACCGGTCCCCGGCTTGGCTCCCTGTACGCTCAACAAAAACCTGGTTAGCGTTAGAGTCCAAAGGGGAGGGGCGTGAAGCCTCCCTGTGAGGTGGGCTCCGGTTTGAGCCCCCAACATTAGCCTCTTGAGGGACAAGCACGCTCCGGAACGAGTGAACTCGCTCAAACCTCGCTTGAGCATGGGTGTGCCATTGAGTGTAGAGGGAAACATCACTCGGATGTTGGTGTGCTAAGAGCCGATAGATAAACGCGCTTAGTCCACCGAGCACAACAAATATGATACTTGGATGAGTAATGGAAAATGTAGCGAGGTAACAACTCTTTATAGTGAAGTTAACTCGGAGATTACATGTGTCTTCCGAGGTGACCCTTGGTCTCCTCTTATAGTCGTGGGGAACCACAACTTTATATGATCGTTTTACCCTTGCCAAATCCTCTTGGTACAACTAAAAGGTAGCAACCCTAGGTCAGTTTAAAGGGCATTCCGGTCTTCGCACTTGCCGTGTCCAGCTTTGCGCCGACTAAGCGCCGGGCCAGAAGCGTCACCTCCATGCCTTGAGAGACAAGCTCGCTCCGGAACGAGCGAAGTCGCTCAAACCTCACGTCGGCGTGTTGGTACTTCCTAGATGCCTGTTTGATATGTGGATATTGCACCAATTAGAGTATGATTGATACTAATATAGGCCATTTACCTATGAAAATAGCTATATATTTGTATATGCGTGATTTTGGAGCTTCATTGCAGATATAGGTAATATTGGCATGAACAAAGGCTTTATGGAGGACAAGGGGCAAAGAAGGCGGAGAAGGCCCATCGTACCGATCGATATAGACGTGTGCTGATCAGCACAACAAAGATTTTCCCATAATGGGTAGCCCAAGGTTCATTCCACTATTATAGAAGGTTAATTGCACAAGATACTTGAAGATATCTATCTGGAAGAGATTAAGGAAACTTCAAGACTCAAACGTGCAACGTAAGACATTATCTCGAAGATCATGACAGAGAAGGCCCACATGGAAGCTATAGAAGATAATAGAACCGACTCGGAGAGGAGATTGACGAAGACACGGCTCACACCGATCGATATGTCCTGTGCGCCGATCGATCCATTATGGAATTTGCCGAATCCTACTCCTTTACGTGCTTAGTCTCTATAAATACTTGTAAAACCCTAGAACGACGGGAGGCAACAGAGAGAAACACCAATTTAGAGCCACCTGGGCTTCGCCCGTTAGAATAGATCTCTAGTTGAACCACTGGTGATTAGAGTTGATCCATTAAGGTAGGCCTTCTATATGGTGATGTATCTTACACTACGTATCTCAAGGATGATTGAATATGTTGATGATGGTTTTAGTGAATTGTTGATCTTGATTCTATAATCTTGCATATACTTGTTCCAATAGCTTAGTTCTAGGCTAATTTTTCGGATGCTATCTTGATTGTGGTGATTAGGTTAGTACTCGGATCTTGTATGATTATGGTTGCTTGATGATGCTATCGGTGTGGTTTAGTAGTTACGGTGCTAAGCTTGCGCAACACCTATAGATAGTCAAGTAGGGTAAGACACTCGAGCGATTAAGGTATTGCCATCGGTAGCGATAAATCGGTGGTCTCCCGTAAAGGCGGGATGTTCTTATTCATCCGAGGTTTGTAATTGATCTATGTAATTTATCCCTTATGATGCTATCTAATTAGACTTCCAAGTCACAATATTGTTTAGTAGATATTTGGTTACTCACATAAGCTTACTCTGCTAATCAAGTCTCCAACGTTGTTAGCCTTCGGATCATGCAGCACGACAATTGGCATCGACTCCTGCACCGATCGGCTCACCACAGACTCTGCGCCGATCGGTGTCGTCCCGTGCACCGATCGACTCACCAGCCAACAACCATCTTCACCTCAACAACCAACAATAGCTCGGTTAGTTCTTTTAGTGTTAATAATAATCAATTCCCATTGGTCCTTGTGGATTCGATTAAACCTTGGAATACTATAAGGGAAAAAGTGTGGGTGCGTAGTTACAACCAACAAGCTGCTTTTTCTAGTGCCGTTGCTTGGAGACTAATGTAGGATTGAATATTGTTTGATGTATTAGTATCTAGCTTTTCTACTTTCTTTTTCTGGTTTCCTTTGTGCATCTATATTGTTGAGTGCAACTTAACAGGTATGGACGGTCCTAAGTCAAAAAACCCTCGAATTACATCGATGAACCGAGAAAGGCTTTTTCGCAAGAAGAGGAGCATTGAAACGAGAAGCAAGTCGCTTGGAGATCTAGTTGGAGAAGTAGCTCGCTTTGATACGCGAAGGTTATTCGTGATTGAAGATCAAGAAGAAGAAATGATGGGAGATGGACCACCACCGGAGGCGCCGTTGGTTGATAGCTTCAGGCCACAATTGGCTAACGTTGTCAAAATAGATTTCAATGAAGGACCAAATCAATTGTCGTATCAGCTAGAGAGATTTGTTGGGATAGTAGCACAACTGCCGTTCGTCGGTTGGAAAGATCCTAATCAGCATTTGCAACACTTCTTAGAGGTTTGCAACACGTTCAGAATTACAGGATTGACTCCGAGGCTGCGCAAGCTGCGTTTGTTCCCTTTTCTCTCATTGGGCGTCCTAAACAATGGTACATTGGATTGGGCAACGAAGACCACTTGGAACACTCTAGAAGCTGAGTTTTTGACCAAGTATTTTCCTCCTGGCAAGACGCGAGCTTTGAAGAATAGAATCCGTGGATTCACTCAATATGTCGTGGAGAGCATTGGAGAAGCATGGGAGAGATACAACGAGCATATAGATACTTGCCCTCATCATGGTCTTCCAAGAGGCGAAATCGTTGAGATTCTACACCGGATTAAATCATGTATCGCGTCAACACTTGGATGCTTCAGCTGGAGGTTCGTTCATGTCAAAAACTCCCACTGAAGCTACTGATTTGATTAAGATATTAATGCAAAATCAATCTTGGGATAGTGGGAGAAGCATAGATAAGAAGAATTTACAACCCTCCAAAGGAGTTATGAAGAGCGTGATTGAGAGATCCCAAGATGAGTTGATTATAGACCGTGTCGACGCAATACAAAGGAGGTTGGACAATAATCTTCAGATCCCTAAGGAAGAATCAATCAAGATAGCTGAATCACGCTCTACATGTGTAGATTATGGAGAATTTGGACATGTTGGCAAGGATTGTTCATAGGATCTCGAGATATTAAATTATGTAAAGAGTACTGGATGGAAGCCCCATATCAGCAACAAAGGAGTACCTTCACTCTTGGTTCGTCCATGCAAAATGCTATGCCACTTCGTTTCCAATTTCAAGAATTCTTTCAAGCTCAAGAAAAGATCAACAAGGATAATCAGATCAAGTTTAAGGAGATCGATCGTGCTCTTGAGGGAATTAGTGACAAGGTGATAGAAATTGGAAGCTCCAATGAACAAATTTTGAAGCATACCAAGATTATGTAGAAATCCGCAGAATCCTATGCGATCCAATAATAAAGAGATGGGTAATCAACAACCCGATCTGAAAAGTTATCACATTATCGGCAAAACGACTAACTAGGCTCAAAAGCAAAAACAATGTAAAACACCGCTTAAAAAACACAACCACTCTGCCGACATTGTCACCCTTGTAGCGGGACACATCGTAAGCAAAAAACAATCAGTGGGATCGCACTCCGGCACTTCAATCTTCACTTCCATTTCTTCTAAGCATGCGGCCAGCGAAGAGAGGGACGATCCCGTAAAACCTTCGTTTGTTTGCATTTGCCTTTAGCGTAGCGCACGTTAACAACATTCCAAAAGTCGACGAAGTCCCCGTGAGAGTGCAAAGCGAGATACCGCCCATAACAACCTCGGGTAACCCTAAGATAACTCCGCTGCAAGACAAGAGGCGCAACATCAAGAGCGAAGATGGGCTCAGACTCATCTGCCACAGAAGCCGTCCCCTGTGAAGCGAATCAGCAAACAAGGCACCATGAGAATTTTATTCCTTCTTTATAACGACGCCTGACTCTAAGAACGCAAGCCTCAGGGTAATCACTCGAGCTGACAGCAGCAACTCGACAGGGCTGTCCCGTGAGGCTACCCCTCGTGACATCGTCAAAAACTTCTAAATGCCTAAGACCAACTTGAGGGGGACGGCGAGGTACCACCCTAGGAGCAACCTCACGAGCAGAAGAAGCGCCAGCAGCGGTGCTGGATTCAGGGGCCTCGCGCCTGATGCAAATCTTGCGCTCCGCCTTCGTGGGAATGTGAGGACCGGGATAGTTCACTTCGCTCCCTGCTAAAGAACTCTAAGCCTCACCACGGCCGACATCCATGGTCTCGAAGTAACCCAAATCGACACTAAAACTCGAGGCAGTATCGTCACTTTGCGTAGAATCTGTGGGAAGGCCTAGAGCCCAGATCAACCCGGACACATCGCTATCTGACTCCTACATAGGCCCATCATGCGGAACCTGCGCAGGTCAAAAGTCATTACAAAGCATTGTCTTTACACAAAAGAGCTGGACACTGCCTCGGTTTCCTAGTGCTGCCCCACCTCGCGCTGCTCCTCAGCATCGACACCCTGATCCTCAAGAGCCTGCGAAGCAAAACTATAAGAAAAATTTCAAGAAAAGCAGCAAAAGGCGCACAAGACAGTAAAACAAAGACGCTCACCACTTTGAGACTAGCCACGACCTCCGTACGAGCCTCTTCGCGTCCATAAGCAATCCAGTACTCCGATACAATCCTATTAGCAGCATCCTGAACCTCCACGCTCTTACCATCGGCAGTCCTGCTCAATAGAAACTTTAGCGGGTTTCGCCAAGTCCCTGACGTGCTGGCACTCACGCCCGTCCAAAAGATTCAACGCAGCCTCAGCAGTAAAAAGCGAGGCATAGTTACAGCTCTTCTCGATCACGCTGGGCACAACAGGAAGTTGAACCTCCAGCCACTTAAAGAAGTAGGCCTCTAAATTGGCACCTTGCACAACCTTGAAAGGAGGGACATGAGCGCCAACTTCGCCCGACTAAGTGCTGATAAAAGAGTTAACCTCCGCCCCCTTCCGAGCGAAGAACTGTTGGCGCCGAGCGAGGGTGGACGAAAGTCGGTCCCTCCCCAACTCCGCGGTTTTAAGTTTCTCCTCTGCGACCTCTAGTCCTTTCCGCGACGCGGCTAGAGCTTTGTTATCACTTGCGGCGGCCTTTTTGAGCTACCTCACTTCAAGCTCCAGCCGAGCGTTTTCCTCCTTAGCAGTAGTGAGCTCTTTGTCCGTTTCAAATAACCGTGAGGCGTGGCTGGACAACACAACAACAACAACATCTTGGCTCTTGCTAAGAGCAGCCCGCAACGCAGCGACCAAAGAATCGTTCGACATGCTAGACAAAGCTGTGCCGAACGACAAAGCAGCAGGAACAACTTGTTTCTCAGCGGCAATGGCAAGAGCGGCGGAGTATGGAATGACAACTGAGGAAAAGAAAAATCAAGCCAAAACACATAAGATATGAACAACAAAAAACAAAAACAAGAGCACCAAGTTACCTCGCTCCAGATTAGCAACATCGGAGCAGATTGGCTGGCCAGGAGCGTCGGAGTCATCTGCAGGGCAACAACTAGGAAATAAGCAACCACATCAAAGAAAAGTGCAACCGAAGTTTGAACATACCTCACTCAGCAGTTGTGGCCGTCTCCCTAGCGTCCGAAGTGGAACCGTCCTGCCCCCGAGCGCAAGGTTCCTTCGCAACCTTCTTCTTCGAGGGGACAAACGGCTCCTACAGCGGGTCGTACACCAGCGCAGTCTGCGGCCGAGGAGTGTTAGGGCACGCCACAGTTGGCCGCAAAAGATTCGAGATGGCAGAGCCGGCTTCGAGAGAAGAACCCGAATCAACGTTGAGGGGAAGAAGCCCTTTCCTCTAGTGGGACTTTGACGACCAAGCCCTGCCGCTCGATCCGCGTTTCCTCTTCCTCGCGGGGGTAGCGGCGAGGTCAGCAAGCACCTTGTCATCTTCGCCCTCTTGTGGGGCAGCTCGGAGCGAGTAGGGAATTCCTGTGGAGTGAAGGATCCGATTGAAACGACCCTTCGTAGCAGTGCAGAGCAAAACCTGCTCATGCTCCTCGCTGAATAACCCCGCAGTAAAGCATTGCCCACTGTTCGACATTCCAAACGAATGACTTCGCCTTTTTCTTCTTATGGGCGAGGTCAACCTTCGAGTAACAGATAGGCCCATCAATCCTCTCAACCTCGAAGTTGACCATTTCTAGCTCGTCATTGCCGAAGCCGAAACCGTCCTTGATGGGACGAGTGCCAGCAGCACATAATTGTTCAATCAGATCACGACTACTGGTGTAGAAATAAGCATCAGAATAGACCTTCTCACCGGCTTCGTGACCACGCCTCGTGAAGTCCGGCATTCTGATGGGGTTCGACTCAACAAGGTGGGAGGCGAATGGATACACAGTCTTAGCTACCCCAGCTTCGGTCACGCCGACACCAGGAACCTTGGCACAAAACCAGTAGCAGGACCAACTTGAGCTCCACTTGTTCACGCTGCGGTGCATGACACCCTTGTTCTAGTGCGTTCGATTGTGCAACGCGAAGTGACGGGCGAAGATTTCAATGTCAGGGTCTCCACCGTAACTTACCATAGCCCAGATAAATTTTCTCAGGTAAGCAAAGGCACTCAGCGTTAGTTCGTCCAACTAAATCTGGTATCGATCTAGAATGGTCAACACGAACTGGTGGTAGGGAATAACAAGCCCTTCGACGAAGTAGTCACGAAAGACAACAACTTCATCCTCGATGTAGTTCCTTAATGAGCTCGATCCGGAAAGTACGGGGGTTGACAGGTTTCTTCGGCTTTGAGCGACGGTGGCGCGAAGTAACACCAGCAGTGTTGGCATCAATCTCACTAGCATTAGCAGAGGCGTCGCTAGAAGCGCCCTCCTCGTCAGCACTACCATCGCTAGCTTCGGTGGCTTCCTCGCTTTCGTCGCTGTCGCTGTCCCGATCACTAGCAACATCCTGCTCCTCATTGCCGACACTCGAGCCACCACTCTCCTCGTTGAAGTAAGTAGCCTCCGAGCGAGAGGTGCGGAGTGTCCACTCTGGAGGCTCGATGGCCCCGGCGTTCGGAACTCCGGCTCCAGTGTCCACCCTGCCAGCTGCATCTTCGCGCTCAGCCGAAGCATCACCACGTGCTAATGTACCAGCCCACGCACAGCGAGCCATCTGAAGTGCAAATAGCGAAAGGAAATTAAAAATGCAGTAAGCACAACCCTACACAGAGCACTAAGCACGAAGTCACAAAGTAACTCACGAGAATGAGGCAAAGAAAAGCTGCACGAAAGCGAAACAACAAACGAAAGAAAGAACTCGTAGAAGCTATAGGTGAAAAACACTTTTGACCTAAGGGAGCCTCAAGGATTTCACCGCGACCCCCTTTTATGGGCAGCAGGTACAGACTAGGTGTTGGGGGCCTAGCGCGGAGTTCACCTTGCGTGAAGCACACGCTCCCATCCCGTTGTTTTCTTCCCTCTATGGAACAGGGAGAAGCCTAAGCCCTTTGTTTTTCCCTAACAACTAATCCCAACATACTTAATGAATGTGCAGGTAACCCGACGGAGTGAAGGCAAGACGATGGCGCGGTGCGCCAGAATCGACCGTGCAACGTGAGGCGGGGTACGGTCCGGCGGCGAAGTCACCAAGCCGGTCGGATTGTTACCCAAGCGGAGGCCAAATGCTTAGGCGAAGCATTGCCCAATAGTCCTCTCCAGCCAGGTGTCAACTAAGACGCTGATCACGTGTGATGAGCATATTGTCTGAATTGCCCTCGTAGTTACCGCCTCTCGGTAGTACCGAGGGCAGTTGGCTAGGGGTAGAATGGTCATGTAAAGTTCTGGCTCCCCATGACTATAAAAGAACACCAAGAGTCACTTGTAAAGACACATGTAATCACCGAGTTAACTTCGCTATCAAGAGTCGTTATCTCGTCACATGTCCTTTTTACCTCACATACTTTCATATTTAGTGTTCGACGTAGTAAGTGCCACCTTACCCCGACGCTTAATGCACCAACATTGGCGCCCATCGTGCGTGAGCTCGAAGTCCAAGATCACAATGACCAGATCCACAAGAACCACGGCGGCAGCTCAGGCACTCCAAGAGTTGCCGCTTCAGCGCACTCAGGTGCAAGTTGAAGGCCAAACTTGCAGCAAAGCCGGAGGCCGGAACTGCTCCAGATTGAGCAGTCCCCGACCTCGACAAACGCTGAAGGCACAAGTAGAACCCAGGCAAGCTGCCAGCCATCCAGGAAGAGAATGACCCCAAAGATAGTACTTCGCTAGCTCAAGAAGTGGAGAAGCTGTGAAGAGACAATCAAGCACTCGAAGAAGTGCACGGGAAGCTGAAGTAGGAAGTGGCATTAAGAGGAAAGCTGCTACAAGGAAAAGAAGCGCTCCTCGAGGAAAAGCTCAAGCATGCAGAGCTCTCAAGAGAAGTAAGGCAGCTCCGAGCAAGGGTGAAGAAGAACAACCTCTATCAATTCCTTGATCATAATTGATCCTATTACTCTACTTATTCTCGCACCTATTTAGGAAGCTACTCTTATATGCATTAATCCTTGCAATTATTTTGCTAGAGCCCAGTTGTTGCATGTTAATGTTCTAATTAATATAGATATGAACACTAAACCCTTGATTGGCTATAGACCACTAGATCAACCTAGATGTTATTGTTAACTTAGTTAATGATGATGCTGTAGCATTGCTTAGGTATTGTTACTATTACCATCATACACCTTGTTTATGAAAATGTGTAAAAATTAGTTTGGTGGTGTGTGTTGATGGGTGGTTGAATAGAGCAACCGTGTCAAGATGAAGTTGGGTGGAAAATTACTGGACTTGGGCGAAACTCTTAGTACCGATGTAGAGTACTTGGTGTATAAGTGATGTCCATTTGCGATGGACGAGTGTTTGCCCTACCATATAAGGACCAATCCTTCGGACACCAAATTGGTGATTTAGTGTACAACCACAGTAACCTGTTATGGGCAGGACTGTGCACCAAACCTTGGGTTACGCAGTAAGAAGTTCCAACGGGTGTAGTAGATGACGGAGGTCCAGGGATCATTTATTTGGTGAAGTCTAGTACTTGGCACATATATGGTGGACGGTATGCTTGTGTCTTATCCGTCGGATCCCTAGGCATTCGAGGTGGACTTGTGAGCGTGCCTAGTTACGGTGGTAGCGTTATGTGTTCCATTGCTAAGAACATATAGCTTGTGGGTAAAGTGTACCAACCTCTGCAGAGTGTATAAAACTATCTAGATGTCCATTTTCACGGTATATTGACATACCAAACCTTGAGCTCCCGTTGATTAGCCACAAATACTAAACCCTTGATGTGTGAGTGGGCATCCTTGAGCCCGTGTTTTGGAAATGGTATTGGACTGGTGTGCCAGAGCTGTTATGGCCTTCGGTCGGAAGGCTGAACTAAAAGTATGGGAACTGTCGGGATCGATGAACATCTCCCCTAGGTCCAACCCACTAAAATTACAGAATGTTTTCCCCTTACAAGAACCCCATTGTTTCTGTAGTGGGCCCATTGCATCCGCGTTTTTTCCAAAACCTTAGCCATACCTTAACCACATCCAAATGCATGTATATTATTGTCTATTGCTAGTGGTAGAGCTTGTTAAGTACCTTATGTACTCACCCTTCGCTCGATGTTGCTTGTAGAGTTTATGAAGCTTTCCGAGTGTGCTTTTTTTACGTAAGGTTGGTCTATCCACCTCTTTGCGTGTAATTCAGACCATGTATCATGTAGCTATTTCCCCATGAGGAATTAATAAAGGTTGTTGTATCGGATTTGTATCATCCATGTGTGTGCTAACTACTGATCCAGGGATTGGTATGTATACATACTATATTCCCTAGAGTGGGGCATTACAGGTTGGAGGACCGTTAGAGAGTACATGGGTTAAGCCTTGGGCACGTTGTTGAACGGTGTCACGAGGGGGACGTGTACTCGGGGTCGGTAGCCCCGCGCCTAACTTTATGATGAACTCGCGAATGGTGGCCATATGTGTTCTTAAATAATGTGTATGTCGTGTGCTTGGATTTTCTCCTGCAAGATGTAATTCGATAATTATCTTGTTCCTCTCGGTTAATGAGTACTACTTGATTCGAGCATATTGCAATATTTAGTAATTGGAAGAGAATATGGTTACTTGCTGTTATATATTGATTACTTATTGTATTGCAACTCTTGTATGCTTAGCTATGCTCACTAAAGTTATATTTATGCAAAAACCTTATTAATATGTCTAAATGTAAAAGTGAAACATAGAGCTAATAGGTGTTGTTTTATTGCAAAATTCCGAGTAAACCCGGCCAGCCCATGCATCATAGATGTCGGTCTTAGATGGCCTATTTGACGGGTAAGACTTGCGGAGTATGTTAGATACTCAGGCTTTGCTACTACATGTGTATTTTCAGGTTTTCCACAAACCGGGTATTGTGATTGTTGTAATAAGATCACGTGGGACGATGAAGGGCCCAAGGAATGGACCATTGAATGGGTTCCTAGCTCACCGACTTGTGACGAGTGAGCCGTGGCCTAGGTAGGCATGGTTCGCTTAGTTATCTATCCGTCGTCAAATTATGTTTTACACTTCCACACTGTAATTCGAACAAAGAACATGGTTACGTAACTCAAATTACAGAACCTATTGTATCTTCTGTTTCGAACTCAAGTTGTAATTCGAGACTTAAATGTTGTACTTTACAAATCATGTATGTTTTTATGTGCGATGCTATGAGCAGTTGCTTCGTCAACCCTCTTCCGAGGCGATCCATACTACACTCTCTATTTTTTGGAAAGGGGTGTGACAGAAACGGTGTTTTTATGAATCTTGCTCTATTTCTACACTCCTTTGGCACCAAATCCCTACATGCACATGTTTGCAAGAGAAGTCGAAACTTATTAATCCTAGCTAGCATGTGTGTATGAAATGCCAAGTGTTTCTATTTTTGTGGCTATATTGACGGTTGAAATTAGTACTTAACGACCGTCAACAACATGTCAACGTGGCCCACCCGCTTTGATGCTAGGTACGCATCGAGCCCCACGAACGGTAGCATGCCAAACTAACTATTCGTTGAACTTTAATGGAATACGGTTCTATTACGTGTTATAGTCGTCAAAGCTACCGGGTAGCTTGTCAGAAAAAGGTCGAATACGGTCTGAGGGGCAAGTATCTGCTATGACAAACGAACAAAAATGTCACGCTATCATAAATGTGCAATATCTATGATGAGTTAATGATGAATTCTAGAAACATCACTATCGAATTCATCATAAAAGGTTGTTTCTCTACTAGTGGCAGTACCCACAGTCAACAAACACTGGTGACACCGACCAAGACTCCATGTTTTCTGTTTCTTTTGCCCACTCGTGTACACAGATCCTCACCCTTGAACTATACAAGGGGAAGCCAGGGACTTAGCGAGGGCTTGGCTCAATCACTTTCGAGCTTCCCACTTTATTCACACACACTCACGCACACACCAGAGACTTGAGCCCTTGTGCTCTCTATCGCCCATCTGTAGTGCCCTCTATACCCATCCAAGAAACACAAGCACCACCACACTAGACGTAGGGACATTCAGCCTGAACCAGTATAAATTCTTGTGTCCTTTTGTGAACCATCCCCTCCCAAACATGCAATACATGATTAATTACTAGGTGGTGGTAAAAACTAAAAATACATGTTAAAATCCTTTCATGGCTATCATCTAATCACCAAAACATTCATACCATGCTGGGGACTCAAATGGTCATGAAGCTTACAACATGTCACAAGAGTAACACCGTAAAAATATAAACATAATGATTAGTAGATGAGTTGGCTAGCAAGGTTCAGTGTATTGTTACTAGTCTATCATGTCTTGAGTTTGAGACTTCACAACCATATAAATTATAATTTTAACATACTATTTATCGTTATATCATGCCTCTACCAATTTGTCGTATATTTAATATAGACTGTTGGTATGCTAACCACGGAAATGCTAGCCTTCCTAACACAATCGAACTCAATACTAGGAAGGCAATGGAAAGAGTGCCGAGATAACAACTCTTCACAGCGAAGTTAACTCAAAGATTACATGTCCCATTATGACCACAACATTACACGACTGTTTTACCCTAGGCTAACTGCTCACTGTATAACAAAAATGTGGCAACCCTAGGTCGGTTCGAAGGGCATCCCGGTCTTCATGCTCGCTGCGTCCAGCTCCGCGCCAGCTAAGTGCCTCACCCGAAAGCGTCGTCAAACGAAGTCCTGTCGGGTTGGTTCGCCTCTCAAGGTCCCTTCGCCTCGCTCCGCTTCATGCCTTAGACACGCCGCGCCCCTACTTTATGGGACCCCTGGCTTAGCTCCCGGCATGCTTTGCAAAAAAAAACACAGCTTAGCGTTAGAGCAAAGGAAGGGGAGGGGGGGGGCGTGAAGCCTCCCTGCGAGGTGGGCTCCGGTTCGAGCCCACCAATATAGACAATTTGCATAATACATATATATTCATAGAGTCAACGCATGGAAAGAAACTTATGAGGAATTTTAGAAAATGCCTCTACACTTGTCTAGAGACATAGTAATAGTGTCCCTACTGTATTAAAAGAAGTACTTCTAGGAGCCAAATGTCTTGCAGTGTATATAAAGATTGTTGCCATTACATATGAAGAAGAAGCAATCTTCTGTATCTGTTCCCCCATTTCCTTTCCTCTATGTAAACAGAGTAAGGATGTGGATTGCTTTACATCTGGCTATATATGGAGTGGATAGGAAACTATAGTATAAGATTTTGGTTGGAGCTTGGGCGCTTTGTTGGGCAATTTGGTTATCTTGTGGTTTTTAACAAGATGAAAGTTGCTTCTTCTATGCGGGTTATATACAGAGGACTGGATCCGCTTCTGGGCTATGCTGTGGAACAACCTAAATTGCATGGGGATGTCATATGCTTGAGACCTCGATTATGGAAGTTTTTGCCAACAAGGGCTGGTTTTCTGGTAATAGACTTGTTGGCAGTTAATAATGGTTGACTATAATCATCTGCATATATTGATTGATACAGAGGCTGGAATATTGAAATATATTCCCTTTTCTAAATAAATATATGTAGTGTTGCAACTCCCATGCATAACTAAAATAACAATTTTGAGTGGCAAAAGGACTTTAGCGCGTGAGGGCAAGCATGAACTGCTTCACTAAAAGAATCTGGTGAGGAGCTGGCGGCCGTCCTTTTTGAGCAACGCCGTTAATTGTCGGGGAGCACGCACCAAGGGAATGTAGCATGACTTATGAAGAAGCTTTGGCAGGTAGTGTAACCGTTAATAACCTGCAGTAGTGTACACGCCAACGAAACCTAGCTAACAAGCTCATTCCCGTGCAAAAGCTGTACGTGCAGAGCACTACAACAATGTCGCAGGAGAAAATGTAGCTTGCTACTATTCCCGAACTAATCAAAAGCATCGATCGATTCGCCACACACCTCTTGCATGCACTGCTCGCTGTATCTCTCTACTAGCTAGGAGGTATTGAAATCCCTCCACTTGACTCGACGCTGGCTAAAGTCAGGTCGTTTCACGCCACGAATACTCCAACGACGCGGTCGCACTCTTGACAAGCTACAGGCGTACAGCGCGGATGGATCGGAGTATATAAAGCCAGCCATTCTTCCTCAACGTTTAAGCGCGCAGACAGAAGAGCCATGTCGTTGCCGGTGTTGCTGACGTTGGCCGGTCTCATGTTGGCCGCCGCCTCTCCGGTGGTCGTTGCCGGGGCCGGCGAAAGCATGGTGGCCGACAAGCTGATGATGGGGCGGTTCCACCGCTGGCAGACCGCGTACAAGCGCTCGTACGAGACGGCGGAGGAGAAGCAGCGACGGTTCGAGGTGTACCGCAGGAACGTGGAGTACATCGAGGCGACCAACCGGGCTGGCAACCTGACGTACGAGCTGGGCGAGAACCAGTTCACGGACCTGACGCCAGAGGAGTTCCTCAACATGTACACCACCACCATGAAGGGGCCAGTGCATGACGAGAAGCCCATCAACACCTCCTTCTCTGCTGATGGCGGCGTCGCCGCTCTGACTAGCGTGGATTGGCGGTCCCTGGGTGCCGTGACGCCGATCAAGAGCCAGGGGCAGTGTCGTATGTGTTTCTTCCTAACTTTATTTTTGCGTTACCTATACATATACTTCTTCCGTTCAAAAATATAAGCATTTGTTAACTTTCAGAACTCTTATTTGACCACTCGTCTTATTCAAAATATTTATAAAATATTCATTTATTTTATGAAAATTTAATTTATTCTTATATATATTTTAAATATGACTTCTCTAATTTTGTATTTGCACAAATTTTTTGAATAAGACTAGTGGTCAAACGTGATCTCCGAAAGTCAACAAACGCTTATATTTCTGACAGAGGTAGTAGATATAGATATAGATATAGAGATATAGGTATAGATACAGATATAAATATAGATATAGATATAGATATAGATATATATGAACAGATAAAAGTAAAACCAGATATATTACTGTCGTCGGTGGATGCAGAAAGCTGCTGGGCCTTCGTGACCGCGGCGACGATCGAGAGCCTGAACAAGATCAGGACGGGTAGGCTGGTGTCGCTGTCGGAGCAGGAGCTGGTGGACTGCGACCCCTACGACGGCGGCTGCAACCGTGGGCACTTCACCAACGGGTACAGGTGGGTGATCGAGAACGGCGGCATCACCACGCTGGCGGACTACCCCTACCGCGGCGTCCGTGGCTACTGCAACCGCAACAAGGCGGCCAACCGCGTCGCCTCCATCACCGACTACATGCGCGTCCCGTCCGGCGAGGCCGCGCTGCAGCGCGCGGTGGCGCAGCAGCCCGTCGCCGCCGGCATCCAGATGGGCGGCAACCTGCAGTACTACACCGGCGGGGTCTACTCCGGGACGTGCGGGGCAAGGGAGAACCATGGCGTCACCGTGGTCGGCTACGGCGCCGACGCCTCCACCGGCCTCAAGTACTGGATCGTCAAGAACTCGTGGGGAACGGGATGGGGCGAGAAGGGCTACGTGCGCCTCCGCAGGGACGTTGGGGGCGGGGGCATGTGCGGCATCGCCGTCGACACAGCGTTCCCGGTCATGTGATTCATACGCGTGCAACCCCTACCCCTTACTAGCGCACCACATCTAGTATCTTTGTTTCATTCAAGGCGTTATGTTTGTGACGGCTGATCGATATGCCCCACCACGTTATTAATTATTTTTACAGCGTCATGTCATGCAACAACAACACAAGCAAAATACTACTCCTTACTATTTAAATTGAGGGCACTGGAATTTTTCGCCTAGCTAGACGTCCACATGATTAGCTCAGTGTGCACGCCAGATCTGATTTGTCATGTACAAAAGCACACATATTTGATTTTGCAGTACAGCAATGTCGCAATAGAAAATGTGGCTCATTACATTTCCTGATGAGACCAAATCTGGCGCGTCCTGCATGGGGGCGGCTCGCGGAGATATATCCGTTTCCACTTGACGGGACACTGGCTAAAGACAGGTCGTTTCTCGCCACGAATACAACAACGATCACACATGGTACACTTCCAAATTATAGCTGCTCCAAAAAATTATACACCACACCAACCGACAAGCAACCTGGGAGTCACGCTAGCACACTAAATTCTACAACTCCTTTGTAAACTGAATTCTATAATTTTTTTACACACTAAATTCTCCAATTTCTTTACACACTATATTCTTCGATGAACCGATAATTTCTATCATCATAGGAGAAGATGTTAGATTCTAAGTATTGGTGTACTAAGCGTTGAGGTAAAGGAACATTTAGTCCACCGAACACAATAAACTGTATATGTAAAGAGTGGAAAAAATAAGCAGCGACATAACAACTCTTAATAGCGAAGTTAACTCGATGATTACATGTGTGTTTACAGATAACCCTCGGTCTCCTTTTATAGTCATGGGAAACCACAACTTTACATGGCCGTCTGTCCCTAGCCAACTTCCCCCAGTATAACTAGAAGGCGGCAACCTGGACTCTTTGCCCGACACGCGCCTTTCACGGTCCGCTGGCACCTGGCTGGAACGCATCGTGAAGCGAGGTCACACTAGAGCCTTTGGCTTCACTCGGGCGCCGATCCGGCTGGCTAGATGGCTCTGTCGCCGGCCTGCACCTCACTTCGCATCGCGATTTGGTTCCGGTGCTTCGCTCCGTCACCTCGCCCATTCGCACGGCTTCCTACACAGTCATTAAGATTAGGACTCCCCGCGAGTAGAAAAGAACGGGACGGTGGTGAGCGCCCTGCCGCGAAGTGAAACCCACACTAGACCCCCAATGGTAGTCCCTTCGGGGATGAGCTCGGCTTGGGGCGAGAGAGGTTGCCCAAATGTCTCTGCGGTGCCGGTGAGCGAGCGGGGAAAACGCCACTCCCTGGATTTGATGCCGGGCTTGTTGGTTTCGCCTAGCTGCAAATCTTTTGGTTTTCAGCTACGGCCTTTCTGCTTCTTTGACTGATGTGGGCCTTAGTTTTTGCAGCGGGTGCCTTAGTTCGGCCCATCTCGGGGCTCGCGTGGCGATGTGCGTGTTTCTGATGGCAGCGACGCCGGCTATTTCTGGCCCCCTTAGGTTTTACTGCTCTATATAAAGCTACTCGTGGTGAAAGGTTTGCTTTTCCCCTGGGAGATTTGCTTTTTAACCTAGTTTTGTTCCGAGCGTGTTTCGTCCTTTGCTTTCTGTTTACTTTGCTCGGTCGTCTGCTCTTCATCGCATCGGCTTTTCAGGTTGCTTGTGCTGGCTCATTAATTTGTTCCGCTCTTCATGTGCGTTGTTTTTAACTTTTTCCTTGCTCTTCGCAGTCTCTCGTTCTTCGATGGCCCGCCTCAAGAAAACCGTTCGACCGATTGGTGACTTGGTCCTTGCGGGGTCGGCTCTGGATTGTGGCGTTCAAGATACCACCACAGCAGATTACAGGGAGGGACCTCGTGCCTCTGAATCGCCAGCGCACGCTGCTGATGCAAAAGATCGTTCTGTCGAGCTGGAGATGCCGATGAAGTAAATGTGTCGGTCGGCGACTTTGGTCTTTCCGATGCGGGGATTTTTGGTAGTTATGACGAGGATGGTGATATCGACATTGAGGACCTAGGCAAAGATTTCCGCCATTGACGTGGCCAGCGTTGATTTGGGCGAGGTTGGTTCTATTGCAGCTGTTGGCTGGCCTGCTGGCGCTGTAAAAAACCCCTGAGGGCAGCCCAAACCCAAGAAGGTGTCAAATCCGCGTACCTTTGCTATTTATCCCTCGACCATGATGGAAGAGGATGCGGATACACTAGTCGAACGCGGGGGTTTATTACAGGGTACCAACTTCCAAAAGGGGAGAAACGATTGCCATGAGTTTGTTGGTGCTATTGTGAAGCGGTATCGGATTCAGCTGCACGAGTTTACTCCGACCGCCTTTGCTCATCTTTGCAATTTTATTTGGGCTATGGTTAGCTATGGCGGTTCCCTTGACATCGAGGTCTTTACTCGGGATTTTATCTTGCATAATCAGACATGGCGTATGAAGTTGGATGGCATAGATCATGACTGCAACTATGGTTCGTACAGTTCCAAACTGCACCATGGAGAGAACTGCAACATCATGCATTGCAGCAAGAACAAGTGGAGCTCGGGCTGGGCCGACTGTTGGTTTCACTGCAAGGTTCCCGGCATCGAGGTGACAGTGAATGGAGATACGAGAACGTTCTACCCTTTGTCGTCTCGGCTTGTCAATTCAAATCCCGCTGATGAGGACATCACCAAGCTAGGTGCACTCAAGCTAAAGTCTCTTCCAAGTTACAAGTTGCTTCCAACTCCGCTGACGCATCTGATTCGGATTCAGCAAACCTGCCTGGACGAATTTCATGATTTCTCCTTCATATGACATCCGAATGAGGCGTTTCTAGAGGCGTTGGAAAGAAGACGGTGACGCAGTCGTTTTGGTTCTGGTCCCAGCTCCAGAACCATCATGGATCATTCTGTGTGACCCGACAAGGTGCTGCATCATCTTTTTGGGCCGACTCGTCCTTGTATCGTGTTGGAGCTTAAGCCCATGTTAAGGGCGCCCCATCCTGGTTCGCCCTCAACCCTAGCACGTCCCTAGACTATAAAACTTAGTAGCCACCGCCGTTTGTACTTGGGTTTTATTTAGTTTGAGTTTTCCAGAGAGATACTACGATTGCATCTTTGTAATTGTGGCGACAAGTCCTTTTACTGTGATCAAGGGCCCCTGTTCTTGTTGTCCTCGACTATGGCGATTAGTCCTTTCGAGTCGAGTGCTGGAACTCATTTTAATTCAGAGTGTCAATTCCTATTTGCAATTTTAGATTGTGTGTTTATCCCTTCTTTCTTGCGTTCTCGATTCGCTTGTAGAGAAAGCCTTTTCCGCGAGGTCAATCAAGTTGTGCTTGGTTGATAACCAATGGAGCAGTGGTGTAGCGATTACAGGATCAGATCGTGTTGATTTGAAGCCGAATCGTCAACATCAAGTTCTCCAAATTCGAGTTTACCCCTCTACCTCTCAGAAGATCGGCCTAGAGCATATCAAGTGGTATCAGATTCCGGGTTGCCTGTGAGGTAATCATGCTATCTTTTAGACTAGTTTTTGTTCATCACGTATTGTCTAGAAAAAGGCCAAAAAAATTTACACTCTCTGCTGTCCTACCGCACTTTGTGCCTTGCAATTTCGTTTCTAGATTGCTTTGTTCAGTTTGTGTCCATGGTCGAGTCTTGTTGCTGGTTTTAGATTGTGTTTCATCGTCGTAATATATCGCTCCCCTCGCTGTTTATTCCGCCGCTATCCCCTCCACCTTCACCCAGATTACAAGTCGTGCCACCCCTCTATTCGAGCTGCCCTCGCTAGCCGCCTTGTGTCAACTCTCGTCGCGCAAGCCCTAGATAGGTTGCGAGCTGCCTTGTGTTTTCGCCTGCCTCGTTGCCCCCCTTTGTTTCATCATCCGGCAAATACCTAGCTTAGTTCGTACCATCCATAGGCTTTGTTTTTGCTATGATTTAGATAAGGAAGCTTTGCCTTAGTCTCTGCTGCCGTCATCGTTGTGTTGTGCTGCCCAAAAACCATAGGTTGACATACCTTCGGTAAACCATAGGTTGACATACCTTCACCAGATTCGTAACGAAAAGTTACATATGATATACCAGCTTCGCTGGTAACGCCATTCTCAAAAAAACTAAAAAAGAATCGAGAAAAAAGTAGAAAAACATGTTGGAAGCTTCTGCACTATTTTCAGCGCAGCTGTCTAATTTTGTGTAGGCCACATCTTAGCTCAATTTGAGTTTCCAATTCTTGTGGTTCCATCTATTATCATAAGAGTTAAGAGAAAAATAGAAAAAAATCATTGGAAAAAGAAAAGTGAGAACACCAAAATTTGCACTAGTGTTTATTGTTGCAATAATTACAGAACTGCCATTGAGTGCAATTGTGCTGGTTCTTTGAGCTTTGTCCATTTTCTTTGTTTCATCTTGTTGTGTTACGTCTAGGAACACCTGTTAGCCAACAATTGTGACGTGTGCTTTGGATACTTATTGAACTTTACTAATCTATTTTCGATCTTGCTAATCCATGTTGTCTTTTGAGCCTACCTATAGCTCCACATACATACTCCTGTTAGCACAAGTTTTGTCCTTGCAACTGTTACACCCAAGCTCAATAACTGATTGTACCATTCTGTTGGCTTTGGTAAGAGCACTTGTAAGATGGTGGTAAGTCATTTTCTGTTTTTGTTTTCCACTAACACACATCCCAGTAGTTGTTAGTCGGTTAGGGATAATACCTTTCTGTTGTCTTTTATCCTTTACTAACCATGGCAGGGAAAGAAAAAGGTTCCGGGAAAGAGGATGCTTCACAGTCCCCCACGGATTTTGTTGATTGCGTGTCTAAGGCCGAGCTTACACAGTTTGGTGAAGAGCAACGCACCGTCATTACGGAGAAGTTTGAGGATCTCATGGGCCCTATCAATGGCCTAATGACTCGAATTGAGCATGTGGAGAACCAACCACAGCGGGAGCGACCCCGTGATGCTGATGATCGTGATGCAGAGCGTCTCTACCGTAATCGTTACGGTATGGAGGTAATAATAATCGTGCTAATACTGATGCTTTTGCAAAAGCTAAATTAACTATGGTTCCTTTTGCTGGTACTGCTGATCCAGATGCTTATTTAGAATGGGAACTTGCTGTTGATCAAAAATTTAATTCTCATTTCGTTCCTGCTGATTTGCCACTAGTGAGTTTACTGGTTTTGCTCTTTTCTGGTGGAAAGATCTTTGCAATACTCCTAATGCTGTTACTCTTGATTCTTGGATTGTTTTAAAGCAGCGCATGAAATCTCGTTTTGTCCCTCCTTATTACCAATGTGATTTGCGTTTAAAGTTACAAAACTTAAAACAAGGTGATAAGTCCGTAG
Source organism: Chloris gayana (assembly GCA_031894775.1). NCBI lineage: Eukaryota > Viridiplantae > Streptophyta > Magnoliopsida > Poales > Poaceae > Chloris > Chloris gayana. The sequence continues at coordinate 21,877 of JAUNZO010000639.1, forward strand.
AGCAGTATTATAAGGAATTGCTTATTGGTTTAGCACATTGTGGTATATATGATAGTGATGAGGAACTTTGTGCTAGATTTTTTAGTGGTTTGAACCGTGATATACATGATATTCTTGATTATAAACATTGGAACAGGTTTAGCCAATTATATCACCTTGCTCTTAAGGCTAAAAGAGAAGTGCAGGGACAACGTGATACTAACCCTTTTAGGTCCAACACAAGGAGGTCTTTTCAGCAGCGTTCTGATCTTGACAAGGCGAAGTTTTCGGCTTCGAAGCCAACTCCACCATCGCCTTCTACTACCACTACTTCGGAGGTGAGTAGTCTGCCTTCTGTGCAGTCGCCGGTGCCAAAGAAGGTTGGACTGAGTGCTTCGACCAGCAGTTCAGCCAATATTGTATGCCACCGCTGCAAGGGTATGTGACATGTCATGAAGGATTGTCGTAGTCATCGGGCATATATTGCTGCCCCTTATGGGGATGGATATGTAAGTACTAGTGATGTTGAAGATGATTTACTTGTTGCTGCTAACATTAATGCAGATGGTGTAGAGAATGAGGTGGAAATTGATTCGATGGTTGCCGTTGCGGGCTTTCCTAACCTTATTGTGTAGCATGTCGTGTCTACTCAGTTGGGACAAGAGGAAGAATTGGAAATTCAGCGCCACAATTTGTTCCATCTCTATGATGTTGTCCAAAAGCGACGTGTTCTTAGTATCACTGATAGTGGGAGTTGCAACAACTTGGTAAGTTCAGATTTGGTTAGCAAGCTTGGCTTGACCACACGAGCACTTCCTCACCTGTACCACATGCAATGGCTTAATAACAGTGGTAAGGCAAAGGTAACAACTTATGCACGCATACATTTTTCTTTTGGTTTTTATCATGACTATGTTGATTTTGATGTTGCACTATGCAATCTTGTTCGCTTTTATTAGGTAGACCTTGGGAATATGATAAGGATGCTGCACATCATGGTAGATCTAATACATATACTTTTGTGCATAATAATAAGAACATTACTTTGCTGCCTTTATCGTCTGCTGAAATTCAGAATCATTTTAAGGCACTTGCTAAAAATGCCAAGGATAAAAATGCTAGTGTTTCGCCTTCTAATGTTACATACAAAGATATTAAGTTAAAGGCAGGTGTTTACCTTGCTACGAGTGCTGCTTCTACTAGACTTTGGGAAATAGTGATGCACCATGCTATACTTTGTCTCAAGATGTTAGTGTTTTTGATGATCATCTGTCTTTCACTTTGCATGCTGTCACTAACCTTTTGTAGGAGGTTAGTGATGAGATGGAGTCGAGGACGACTCCAATTCAATAAGGGGGGGGGGGCAAGTTGCTTGCAACTCCGCCAACGCATCAAATTCGGATTCGCAAACCTGCCTGGACTAATATGATGATTTCTCCTTCAGGCGACATCCGAATGAGGCATTTCCAGAGGCTTTGGAAAGAAGACGTCTACGCGGTCATTTTGGTTCTGGTCCTAGCTCTAGAACCATCATGGATCATTTTTGTGATCCCGACAAGGTGTTCGCGTCACCTTTTTGGACCGACTCGGCTTTGTATCGTCTCAAGGCCTAAGGCAATCAGGGGGCCCCATCCTGGTTCGCCCTCAACCCTAACATGTCCCTAGACTATAAAACTCAGTAGCCGCCGTCGTTTAGACTTGCGTTGTGTTTACTTCGAGTTTTCCAGAGAGAAACTACGATTGCATCATTGTAACTGTGGCGACAAGTCCTTTTACTGTGATTCAGGGCCCCTGTTCTTTTTCTCCTCGACTTGGCGATTAGTCCTTATGAACCGAGTGCTAGAACTCATTTTAATTCGGAGTTTCAATTCCTATTTGCAATTTCAGATTGCGTGTTTATCCTTTCTTGCTTGTGTTCTCGATTTGCTTGCAAGAAAAGCCTTTTCGGCGAGGTCAATCAAGTTGTGCTTGGTTGATAACCAACAGAGCAGTGCTGTAGCGGTTGCAAGATCGAATCGTGTTGATTCGAAGCCGGATCGTCGACGTCGAGTTCTCCAAATTTGAGTTTACCCCCTCTACCTGTCGGAAGATCGGCCTAGAGCATATCAACCGCCCTCGACTTAAATCCACGGGGTAGTAAGGTGAATAAGAAAGTTTATCGCAACGCTTATTTTTACTCAAACAACCGGGACCTTGTCAAGGAGTTTTGCTCTGCCAAAATGCGCCCGTTGGCTAAGAACTTCGTGTTCCCACAGAGTAAACTCATTAAGGTTACATTTGAGGTCGAAGGAATCACGGGTCCTGTATTTTGTCCAGAAAGAAAAGTGCGAAAAAGATTGAGAAGTTTTTCGTCGTGTCAAGGATGCTGCATCGTGGTACTGTGGCGGTTACTCCGCTCTTGAGCATAAGCAGGTTCTTAAGAGGACGGCAACGCGCGACCATTTCAACCGCTTTCTTCGCCTTTCTGGAATCGCTTATCCACCTCGTGAAGTTTCAGGTGAAACCGAGACCGCGGGCAAGAAGCGAAAGTGCGCGCCTTCCGACGGTGCCGACGGGGTGAAGCCCTCGGTGAAACAGGCTGCTGCTCGTGCCGATTTCGAGACTTCGCCTAACCGCGAGACGGGTGAGGTTGGTCCACTTTGCACCTATGGCGACTATGCTTATGCACAACGTTCTCGGCTAGCCCTACGCACCTACTCGGCACACCGTGCCTAAATCTCGTTCGCCGGCGAGGTCTGGTCTGGTTTTTGTTGCTAAGTTGCGTGTCAATGCCGCTGAACGAGGTAAAGCACTTTGCTTTTGTACTTCCATTTGACTGTTTTTCAACTTGACTGATCTTTTGTTTTACTAGCTGTAATCCCGTACTCTGCCTCTACTGCTGCGGCAGGAAAACGCGTTGTTTATCCTGCACGGTCCAGAAATGGTCGATGTTCTTCCGGCGCGCGAATCACATCTATCGAAGCTGGCCGAGGAATTTGTTGCCGTTGAAAAGGCCAACAGAAGCCTTCAGTATGAAGTGAAAAGTCTCTGGGACACGGCTCTGGAGGACAAAGCGGCTATACAAACTTCACAAGAGGAGCTTGCTGTTGCGAGGAGGGAACTCGAGGCACTCAAGGCGGAAAACAAGTCCCTGCGATCTGCTCTGAAAGATCGTCGCGAGGTTTTTTCATGGAGAGGCGAGGAGATAGGTGCTTCTTTTGCTACTTCGCTAGCCGGGGTTGGCGCTTATGTGCCCCCTTTCAAGTCTGCATTGCAGTCCAATCTGGAAGTCGTGTTTCTAGACTGGCTAGAGGCGCAACACCCCGCTGTCCCCGAAGTCATAGAGAAAAGCTGCAAGTATGCTTCCCTTTACTCCGCTGAGGCTGCCTTCACTTCGTCAGAACGTGAAGGTTGCCCTCATGCTAACAACCTGGTTGATCCTAAAAAAGTCGTCGTCGATCATTGCTATCACGATAACTTAAGCGACGTGGCAAAGTTAGTTGCTAGGAGGGTTGCATCGGAGTATTCGGTTCCTTATGGGTATGAAGACATGCGGGTTCAGGCCGCTACCAGCCTTAAGTTGGTGTGTTGTGTATACTTTTGTTCTTTTGGATGCTAGCTCTCCAACTTGCTTACTTCTGTTTCCTTCCTTAGGCTCTCAACGCTGAGAAGGTGCAAGGCGATGACTCAGGCAAAGATTCTGTGGCCGGGTCCGGTGACGTTGGCAGTGCGGAACGCGAAGTCTCCGAATCGTGCGAGCATCGTCTTCAAGATCGAGTTCCTCCTCAGAGGGCAACGCGGAGTGAAGAGACTTTTTAGCGTCGGCTTGCTTCTCCAACTTTTTCCTGATTTTGTTGCTTTTTGCTTAATCGCTGTTGAGCGGATTGTATACTGTGCCTTCAACGTCTTTTGTGTCATAGGTCTATAGTTTTTCTATACTTTAACTGTTTCGTATAAGATTGCTCTCACGTGTCGCTGCTTTTGCGTCCGTTTCCTGTGGTGTCCTATGTCCCCGCGAGTAGTTTTTTGTCGCGAAGTGCTCAGATTTCTGTATATAAGTTAGCTGGCACTCCTTGGTTGCCCTTATGCCTTCTCAATGTGTGCATTTTGTTTTCTGGTTATGGGCCGGATCGCTGTACCTCGCGGGGCTTTTGCCGCCGTAAGATTTGTTCTTGTGTTGTGAGAGGTTGTATGCGCTTTGCCAATCAACTTTGTGGGGGTCCATCACACGCTTCACCAAGCGACTTCACCTTCGCGAGAAGCCTGCTGCATTCTCCTCCTTCCCCTGGCTATGATAACTTTGTGGATAAGGGCCCGGTGTCTTTGCGTTGGGCGGTCTTCTTGGTGGGCGCATGCTCGTCGTGTTCCGGCACTTCTTTCCTTTCGTTGGGCGGGCAGTTTTGGGTTAGGCAATGTTACCTCGCCAGGGATTTGTGTTGTGTTTGCTCCTGTTTTGCGTATCGTTGTGCAAAGGCGAAGCATTGCACATGTTCCCTATAAATTTATTTTTTAATTTTGTGAAGCGTACTTCAGTCCTTGTATGAATGAACTGTTCTAGCGCTTTGTTTGTACTAGTTTTGTTATTTGTTGATAAGATAGTGTTGTAAAGCTTGCACGCCTTACTGAATAGCCGCTGAGTGCGTAGTGAAAGATGCGAGCCCCTTTGCGGCTCAACGCTTTATTTCGCTTAAGGAAAACATCACTCCCGCCCCCTCCCTCTCAATTGCTGGGGGCGAGGTGAAAAACGTTTTACGGATGAAAGATGCGAGCCCCTTTGTGGCTCAGTGCTTCGTTTTGCTTGAGGAAAACGCCACTCCCCCTCTCGGTCATTCGGAGTGAAGTGAAAATATTTTGAATGAAAAACACGAGCCCCTTTGTGGCTTAACGCTTCATTTTGTTTAAAGAAAATACCACTCCCCCATCTCAGTTGCTTGCGCGAAGTAAAACGTTTCGAACGAAAAATGAGAGCCCTTTACGGCTCAACGCTTCATTTTGTTTAAAAAAATGTCACTCCCCCTCTTAGTCGCTTGGGGCGGCGTGAAAATGTTTCGAACAAAAAACGCGAACCCATGACTTGGAATTAGTCTCGGATGTTCTTGCATTGAAAACTTAGAGGTATTATCTACTTGGAAATCTTGTCAATCTCTACACCGATCATAAGAGTCTCAAATATATCTTCACCCACCAAGAGTTGAATATGAGGCAACGTCGATGGTTGGAATTAATCAAGGATTATGAGTTGGAAATTCATTATCATCCGGGTAAAGCTAATGTGGTTGCCGACGTTTTTAGTCTCAAGGATCAATGCAATCATTTCGTCGGTTGTTCTATGGAAAGCTCGGAAATTTCAGATTTTAGTGAACCAAGCCTCCGAGTTATTTCCTATGGCTCATTGTATAATCTAGCTCTTATCCCTACCGTTCGTGAGGAAATTATTAAGGCATAAAAGAAGGATGAAGGAATGGAATTTATTCGGTAAAAGATAGAAAAAGATGAAGCCACGTGCTTCCGACAAGATGCCGATGGTGTGTTATGGTTCAACCAACGTCTCGTTGTTCGAAGGATATGGAATGACGGAAGAAAATAATGGATGAGGCACATTTATCCAAATATTCCATACACCCCGATAGCAATAAAATGTATCGCGGCCTAAGAGAAAAGTTTTGGTGGACGCGCATGAAGCGTGAAATTACACGGTATGTGGCCGAGTGCAATACTTGTTAACGGGTAAAGGCCGATCACTTGAGAAAAGCCGGATTATTGAACCCATTGAAGATTCCCGTTTGGAAGGGGAGGACATTGCTATGGATTTTATCATTGGATTGCCTCTCACATCAAAGAAGCATGATTCAATTTGGGTTATTGTGGATAGATTAACCAAATCCGCACATTTTATTCCCGTCCATACCACCTATAATACCAAGAAGTATGCCGAGCTATACATATCAAGAGTGCTATGTTTGTATGGAGTACCAAAAATCATTGTTTCCGATCGAGGTCCGCAATTTGTATCTCGCTTTTGGGAGCAATTGCATTCTTGTCTAGGTACCACTCTTATTAGAAGCTCCGCTTATCACCCTCAAATGGATGGACAAATCGAAAGGTTGAATCAATATTTGGAGGATATCCGGAAAACCGAGGAAATTGGGATGATTGCCTTCCATTCGCTGAATTCTCGTACAACAATAGCTATCAAGAGAGTTCGGAAATGTCACCATTCGAAGCATTGTATGGTCATTCTTCTCGCACACCTTTGAATTGGTCGGAAGCGGGTGAAAGAACTAATTTTGGTCCCGATCTTGTCACTCGAGCCGAAGAAAAAGTGCGACAAATTCAAGCCAACATGAAAGCCGCACAATCTCGCCAAGTTAGCTACACTAACAAGAGGAGACGCCCATTGGAATTAGAGAAAGGAGATCATGTCTATCTTCGTGTATCTCCGAACAAGGGCGTATCTCGGTTTGGAATTAAAGGAATGCTAGCACCCCGCTATATCGGACCCTATCCGATTGTGGAAAAGCATAGAGCGGTAGCATACCGATTGCAATTACCGGTAAGCCTGGCTCGTGTGCACAATGTGTTACATGTCTCACAACTCAAGAAGTTCTTGAAGCCTCCGATAGATGTGGTCATTTCGACACCGAGCAACTAGAGGAAGATCTCTCTTACCCCGAATACGCCGTCCGAATTATCGATTAAAACGACCGGGTAACTCGCAATCGCACCATCACCTTCTATAAAGTGCAATGGAGTAATCACACCGAAGAAGAAGCAACTTGGGAACAAGAGGATTTTCTAGAGAAGAACTTTCCCGAGTTTCTCGCGTCACACAAATCGGTAATTTTCACGCTCCCTCTCCTTAATTAGTTGCGATTCTCGGGACGAGAATTTCTTTAAGGGGAGGGATATGACATCCCATATCACGATTAGGCACTAATGACCTAGCCAAACCCTAAGCACCCTCATTAGTGGAACCCTAATGCTGATCACCCTAATTAATGTAAGAAAAGAAAAATGGGAAAAACAAAAATCAAAAAGGAAAACCCTAGGGCAAACCCTAACCCTAAGAAAAACTCAAAAATTATAACAGTACTACCCTCATATTTTTGCACCATCATGTTGTACATGCAAAACCATGAATTTACAGCATTTTTACAAAATTTTTGGACCAAGTTTCAAAAGCTCAAAATTTCAAATTCAAATTTTAAACTGTACTATTTATGAATTTTGTATGAATTTTTAGAAATGGAATTTGAACTTCGTCCCAAAACAAAAGGTGTAGAGCTTCTCGTGCTGAATCACCCCTATTGTTGGTTTAATTTTTGGAGCAGCAGAAGTTCCATTTTTGTTCAACTTTCAGAAACCCAGATTTGAATTCAAAAATTTCCATTCGAGCTCATTGCCTAGGGGGCAATGGCAGCCTTTCCCGCCGGTCCGGCAAGCCGGCAGGCCGTGCACACGCCCCGCTCCGCCGCGTCCCATCGCCACGCCACCCTGGCCAACTCCCAACTAGAACTGTACCCGCCGGCCAACAGGGAAACGCCGGAGTAATGGCGCCCCACCCACATGCCGCCCGACCACCTCCCTGCGGCCGCCTCTCCCTCTTAGAAAATTGGGCACTCGGGCCAAAGCCAAATCTCCAACGCGCCTCCACCAGCTCCGCCATTCCCCTTTGCACCTCCCAGTGCCAGCAGCCTAGCCTCCCCTCTACGCAGCGCGAGAACGAGAAGAAATTGCCGCCGCCACCCCATCGGGCCACCACCTCAAAGCCCCGCGCCTAGGCAACTCCCCTTCCCCAATTTTCCCTGCCGTTCGGTGCGCGAGAACCTCCTCCAACTTCCCCTAACGCGGCTCCTCCTCCCTCGCAGAGTCACTGTTGGATTTGGAGATGAACGGGAGCCACCGCCATCGCCCGCCGCACCTTCACGTCGAGCCCCCGCCCCCTCCGATCATCCCCTGCCTCGAGCAACCCCACGCCGCCCTCCTCCTCCGTCAGGTGATGCTCACCGGCCTTTTCCCTCAACCTCTCGTGCCCTGAGCCGCGCCCGCGACCCCGCCGAACGTCGCTAGACCGCCGCCGCTCGTCGTGGCGCCTCTCCGGCCGCCATTGGGCCCCGTAGCCCCCACCAACGAGCACCCTAAGTATTTATTTTGCTGTCAACTTACTTAATTCAAGGAAATGTTAATTTCAGCATTTTAGTTATTGGATTATGCTCTTAAATTTATATATTTGCATGTTTATGTTAATGTTCACTCTCCATGATGTTGCTTAGTCCATCATGGTCAGTTCGATAGAAAGTTTCCGTTAATTTCACACATGTGTTAATTATATGAGTGTTTTCCTAATTAGGTTATCACGCCGTTATCACATGTGATGATAAAACTTGCCCTAACCCTAAATTCCATTGGTTCCAAATTTAAATTTATGCTCATCATTTAGGAATCTGAACCACAAGGGTTGACCATAGCCCTCATGTCTTTGTGCTTAAATCATTGTTTGTCTAGGTTATCCCTACAAGTGGAAATTTGATTTAACCCATGTAAAGAGAAAAGAAATCAAGTGCGCGCATGCTATTAAATCCCATGAACATGGTTTTACTAAATTATGCATACAACATCCATACTAAACAGCACCCATGCACCATCAATATCATTGACCTTGTATTCTTTTTACTTATGCATTGCATTTCATTCCATAGGTGACGACGTCGAATTAATTCCGCCAAAAAAGTCGTTGCTAATCTCAACGCTTGTGAAGCTAGTACTAACTTCGATCACTCTCAAGGCAAGCCCCGGTGTATTCCCATTATTTCAAATGCTTTCATTTATCACTATATTAAGGATGATGAATGTGCATTTACGTTCTAGGGATTGATTGGAAATCCAATTGCATAAATTCCCCTATATGTCCTATGTAGGTTATGAGTCAAATCCTCGATAGAAATGCTATGCTATGCTTATGGAGTCAACGATAGAATTGGACACTCACATATTGCTTAAGCTACACTTGAATGTGACAATTGGCAAAATTGAGAACACCCCATTGTGGCTCCGCGAACAAGTTTGAGTTGTGTACCACTTGCATACCTTTCTTATGGGGATTGGTAAACCTATATAGCTTGTGAATTGTAAAGTGGGCCGGATATCTCACCGACCCGGAGGTGATGTGTATGGCACGGTGGTTGCACGGGTTGAGGACCATTGGAGAGTACACGGGTTAAGCCTTGGGCATGTTGTTGAACGGGTCGCAAGGGGACGTGCACTCGGGGTTGGTAGCCCCGTGATTTGCTTTATGATGAACTCGTGAACGGTGGCCATGCGTGTTCTTTAATGATGTATGTCGTGCATTTGAGTTTTTCCTGCAGGAATTAATAATTCGATAGTTATCGCCGTTTCCTTTCGATTAATGAGTACCACTTGTTTCGAGCAGTTTACAATGTGTAGTAAGAGAAAAGAATGAGATGCTCGCTGTTTTATATTGATATCAATTTGTATTGCAAACTCTTGTATTGCTTAGCTAAAGTTTCTCTTATGCAACAACCCTATTAATTTGGCTAATCATAAAAGTGCAACCTAATTAGTTAGGCGCTGTTTTTATGCAAATGCCAAGTGAAACCGGTCAAGCCCCATGCATTTAGGTGTCGGTCTTAGATGGCCAATTTGACGGGTAAGACTTGCGGAGTATGCTAGATACTCAGGCTTTGCCACTACATGTGTATTTTCAGGATTCTCGCAAGCCGGGTTTTGCGATTGTTATGGTAAGGTTATGTGGGATGGAGAGGAGCCCAAAGATTGGACTATCGAGTGGGTTCCTAACTCTCCGACCCATGAGGAGTGAGTCGTGGCCTAGGCCGGCATGGTTCACATAAGCTACCTATGTATCGTCGTGTCATGTAATTGCTTCCGCACTTTATTTCGAACAAAGATCAGGTTATGTAACTTTAATTTGCGAACCTAATATATCTTTTATTTGGAACTCAATGTTGTAATTCGAGACTTAATTATGTGAACTTACAAATCATGTATGTTTGTTATTGTAATGCTATGTATGGTTGCTTCGTCAACCGTCTTCCAAGGCGATCCGTACCACACTAATCTATCTTTCGGGATAGGGGTGTGACAAATATAAGGTGGACAATTTTACAGATTTATTTGGCGTAATCGCCAAGGGAAGTACAAGACTGACCAACTAGGACTCTAATCGATAAGAAAGTTTAGAAATAGAGTTTTCGATTATGAAAATCTTGTAACCGACTAAGATTCTGCATGTAACTCTACCTCCCCTCAAAAACAATCTACACATATTAGCAATCTGCTAAGGCAATACAACTCATACATGACGTAGGGTATTACTCTAAATAGAGGAGCCTAAACATGTCTATGGATCTGATAAAATGACGCTCAACATAGCAGCCTACAGCACCACGTCTTATGAAAACCATTGAGGGGAAAAATGTCCTTTCCTCATGGAGTTAACACTGTTAAGTGTTAATACTAACGGAAGTGCTAGATAGGAAAGAAAAATTTTGCTGCTGCATAGATAGGTAAGTTTTCAAGTTTATGTTCTACAAAGGGAAGAGGAAGTTTTTTTAATGCTATACAGGTAATTTTCTCTTTTTTTCTACGATTACACAATATAAATCAGACATTCACAATGCACGCACACTCACATCTATGAATGCGCATACACAAACGCTATCTCTAAGAGCATCTTTGAAGACTGAGCCTTCAAATCCTCGCTATCGACGGGAACTTCACCTACAAATCTCGCCAGTTGCTTCGTCGGTTCTTCTTCTTTGTTTTTTCCTTTCAGGTTTCTCGGTTGATTCGAGCCAATGTCCTGCGTGTGTATTGCTTCGAGCAGGGAGCTGATGCTGTGCATGGTAGCGAAGCCATCAATGGCAACCTTCTCCTTCCGTTCGATGTCCACATGGCAGCAATCGGAATTGGGTCCGCAAAGCGCTGGTGTGTCCCTCCCCCTGCCTCAAAAAAAACGGAGAAAGAAAGGAAGAAAAAGAAGAGTTCAACATTGGCATGTGTGATGAGTGGCATGGTACTAAACTAGGTACTGACAAAACACTACTCAATATAGTTTGGACCAATGACAGTTACAACCATGCTGCTAATGACTGCCATTGTTGCTGAATGTGACATTGGAATGTTGGGTTGGAATTAGGTATAGGAACAACACAAATCACTTAAACTGGCAAAGGACAAATTCAACTAAAAAGTTCAAAAGCATGTAGCTAGCTTTGTCATAATAACTGCCAGTAAATATTTTGAAAATTGCAATCGAAGAGTAATGGAATGTGCATTGGTTGCTCAAACCTTAACATTTTCTTGTAGTGTTGTAAGGGTGGTAAGAGAACAACAGCAAAATTGTATGTAACACACTGAAAAAATGTGGATTTGTCTCTAACCCATCAACAAAGTTGAATTTGTCTGCAACATATTATAATTTTGTGATTTCTTGTCTAGGACACATTATGGCCATTTAACAATTGTTTTCAACTCTTTTATCTCAATACTCATAATACATTAGGACTTGAAACTTGACATAAATATACATTTTTCGTTTTATCTATCAATAAAAAATAGAGCTATTTTTTCAGATGTTTGTCTTCCTTGCTTCTTATTTTAATATTTAATTTGTCCAGCAAACCATGACAATACTAAAATAAAATCTAGCACTATTTTTTTACTGATATATAATAAGATAATGTGCGAAGTTGTGAAATTAGATTGCAAATAACATAAAAAATTCATGGAATGGCCTTCCATCAAATCAATATCAGTGCTTTCTTTTCTTTTTTTCGTCGAATACGCAGGAGAGCTGCATATCTTTGCCTTAAGAAGAGAGAAACCGGTCCCGTACAGACACCGCCACCTCACTCCAGTCCGAGCTGTGAGGGGCTGTCATTACATAAGTTTGTGGACCTGTAAACCAACAAATTAAGGGTAGGACCTGACCCCAGGAGAGACTACACCTAGCTAAAGCTAGCCTAGCTCCTCCCCTTGACCCAAAGCATGCAGCGAGCACCAGCAAGGTACCACAGCTGCTTATTGTTGAAATTGCTCATGAGCTTCTAGATGCTCGGTTGTGCACCCTACGCAAGAGTTTTTGTGTTTCCACAGGATCCATGCACCCAAGATTATCATGGAATTAAGACCTTTTCTCTTTGATTTTTCACTTTCTAGCTTTCCTCCACCATTCAGCGAACTGCTCATCATCCTGACCTGGAACACAAGCCACTAGCCCCACCGGTTCCAAAATGTTAAACCAGAATTCCCTAGCAAGAACAGAGTTGGTGAGAACATGTTGTAGGTCCTCATCAGTCTGATCAGAAAGCACGCAGCTGCTAGGATGTGGGAGCCCCGTTCTGGCTAATCGATTAGCGGTCCAGCACTTTACGAGTTGCAAGCCATAAGAATACCTTGCACTTAGCAGGCGCCCAAGCTTTCCAAAGGCACCGCCAAGGATCAAAGGTAGTGGCTCTATTCAGAAAGGCCCGGTATGCAGATTTTGTGGAAAACACACCTGAGCTGTCCCATTGCCACACATGCCAGTCACTCTCATTTGTCGATTCCACTTCGAGAAGGGCATCCTAAAGCTGAAAGTATTCGTATAATCCAATTAGAGATGGGCCAGCCTGAATATCTGTCGGCCATAGGCACCCTTGCAATGCTACTGCCACTGTCCGCTGTTGTCCGATTTTTGCAGGCACCGCTGCAACCACTCTCGGGGCAAGCTTGATCAGGCTGCACCCGAACAGCCACCTGTCAGCCTAAAATAGTGTTGTGTTCCCTTGCCCTACTTGAGAAATCACCGAGATATCAAAGAGTGCTACAGCATTTGAGTGAATTGGGATGTCAAGCCCTTTCCACGGCCGATTTGCATCAGTCTTTGGAACCAGAACCATCGTATTTGTAATACCCAACTCATGAGTTCCAAATTCAAGATTTCAAGCCCTCCTAAATCAAAGGGCCGTTGAACTCTTTCCCAGGCCACAAGACACGATCCTCCATTAACCTTATCTCGACCTTTCCAAAGAAATCCCCCTGTAATTTGCTGATCGCTTTGATGAACCACTTGGGAGCCTTGATAGCAACCAACACATATATGGGAATGGCTGAAAGGACGAAACACACCCAGGCGGTTCTTCCAGCCATATTCATGAGGGAAGCCTGCCAACCAGGTAATTTATTACCAATCTTGTCTACCCAAACCAGTAAATCTGATTTCCTAAATTTCTTATCTGAGATTGGGAGGCCGAGATAGGTGCAAGGAAACTCAGCAGCCATGCAAGGTAGTGTTTGACCAACCAGTTCCACCTGGGTCTCTTCACACCGAAGTGGGATGACACAACTTTTCTGGAGGTTAGTATACAAACCCGATGCTCCTCCAAACCGGTCAAGAATATCCATAGAAAGGCTCATCTCTTCTTCAGTTGGGCGAATAAAAAGTGCTACATCATCAGCGTAAAGAGAAATCCGGTGGTCTTGATGTAGACGAGATAGAGGTTGCAACAGCCCGAGTTCGCCTGCCTTCTTGAAAATACTATTCAGAACATCATCGGAGAGAGGGGATCTCCTTGTCAGAGGCCGCATTGATGTATGATCTCATCTCCCGGCTGCCCATTGAGAAGAATGCGTGTAGAGGATGTGCGCAGCAGGTTAGAGAGAAGAGCACGCCAAGACAACCCAAAACCCAGATGCTCAAGAACCTCCAGCAAAAAAGACCAAGCGGCCGAGTCAAATGCTTTAGAAAAATCCAGCTTCAAAAAAAGACTAGATACCTTGTTCTTATCAGTCCTTTCCTTAACAAGAGGTACATGTAATGTAGGGATAATAATCCAGCATTACAACAACAAGAAGAAAGCCTTTAAATCCCAAGTACGCTGTACAATAATCAACAGTACAGCAATAAATAAAAGGACCAGTGACTACATGCTATACTTATTACTCCTTGTTTTTTGTATTATTGACGTTTAGGATAAAGAAACTAGTTCATTTTTCTACCTAAGTTCAAATAATGATGATGACGAAGTTGTGTACTCCAGATTTGCAGGATCGGAAGAAAAGATTAAACCTTAATTCTTCAAATATTGATAATGCCAGCATATATTTTTTTAGGTAAACCAGCATATTTCATTGTGGGCTCATTACAGATCTTTAAGTAATTTCATGGTCATCAAGAGTGGTACTTCATTTATGATTTTCTCAAAGTAGCCCCATCATGTTTCTTAAACAGAGCAACATTCTTTTGTAAATCTTCAAGCTCCTTCTGCAACTTTCTTAATAATTGGCTGGCACGCTTAAGAGATTGTTAACATCTATATACTTCTCCATGGCATATGGAGAACAGATGCATGTCATCAACAAATAGAACTGATCAGTTACATGATTGTTTCTAAGAGAGCTGCGGCACTTTCAAGCTCCCAAATTACCAGTTCACATTTTTGTGAAGGAAGCTTCAAAAGTGAGAAACCTAGATACAGGGTCAACGACAGATTAAAACTTCTTAGTATGACAGAGACAGACTGCCCAAACTATATGCTTTTTAGTATGGCAAAACGGTTTCGCCATCTTAGAAATCAGAAAGCAATATATGATAGAAGAAAACTAATCAGAAAAACAAGCCCTGCAGGACATATTGTCCGAACTGCAAAATTAGCCTTTTCGTTGATGCGTATATATAGGCATAGTAATGCAACAGTACAGCAAGACATAAAAAGATATGGGAAAATGTATCCTTTTCCACTAAACAGGACTAGTAATTTGTAAATAAAAATTTCGTAAGAAATAAAAATATTATACAGTTAATCCTAAGTATATCTGTACCTATTAAATTAACATTAAGCTATGCATTTAAGTTTCACAGAATCAGAAGATTTGATCACACCTTCACTGTTAAAATATTTACCATGACACCATTGTTCATTTCAAATCTGAAGTAATTTCATGATCATCCACAGCAGTATCTTCACTAATGATTTTCTCAGAAGTAGCTTGGTCATGTTTCTTAAATAGAGCAACATGCTTCTGGTAATCTTCAAGCTCCTTCTCTAGCTTCTCAATAAATTGGCTGGTATGTTCAAGAGATTGTTCATATCTATATTTCTCCAACGCCTATGGAGTAAATATGCATTTTGTCAATAAATATAATTATTTACTCACGTGGTGGTTCATAGAAAATGAAAAGCAAATACGAGAAGCATTTCAGTAAGCAGTTATATTTGGACTGCCTGGATTACTGCATCATAAAATCATCTTTAGTTACCTTCTGCTTAGAAAGAGTGTCAGGAGGTGACATGACCTTTGGCTGCACATAGTTCTTCCCTCGATAAAAGATGATGGTATTATTGGGTTTAATATCAATGACTGTGCCTTTGCTGAGCCTAGTCAATTCCTCTGCATATTTATACACTTGACCAGGCCGACAAGGCTTGCAAGCCACCTTCACTGTCTCATGCTTCTTCCAGTGCAGATGCATGTTCAGAATCACGCCACCAAATACACCTCTCCTCCCAACAGGAACATAATTTTTCTTCTTCTCCCCGGTTCGCTTGAGGTAAAATGTTTCTTCCTCGGTCAGGATCTCAGGATCATGAACTGGCTCTGGCGTCATTGGAAGCTCGTACTTCCTCAACTTTTCAATTAGCCATTCTTCCTTCCGCTTCGCCTGGATACCGATGAAAATTTGTCAGGGCAGCTGTTCAACATCTCAAAACAACAATCTAGTGTGAATGCAAATGAAAAACCTTATCATTGAGCCTACTCATCCTCTTACCCCACAAATCAACGGCACCAGAACAGAATGTTTATACCTTTTCGAGTTTGTATCTGATCCTGACTTCAGGGTTGGGCGACTTCATCTTCTTCTTAGCCTTGAGGCGGTACCACTTGAGCTGGTTGACCTTGGCCTTCTTCGACATCTTCTTCACTAGCCGCACCTGTCCCTGGCCGACCTTCGGCTTCGAGCCCGAATCTCCCACCGTGAACCTTGCAAACTCGCCGTCCGTATTCAGTGTGACAGCCGTGCTCCCGCATCTTAGAGGCAGGCGGAACCACCAACACCTCAGCCCACTAGTCTCCGGTTCCAGCCCGCCCAAAGAATACGCAACGGGAGCAGACGAACGCGCGCCGATGTGCAGTAGGTCCCAAGAATCACTGATCAATGTGTCGAATCGATTAAAAAGAGGACGAGAAGGCAACCTAGTCAAAGAAGGACGAGGCGACGAACCTCAAAGCTGTAACAGCTGCAGCGGGGAGGATGCTATGGCGGCGGAGAAGCCGGGGTGCGAGAGCCGCCATGGCCATGGGGGCAGGTACCCGGCGGCGCTCCGGAACTGCCTCTACATCAAAGAGCAAAGTCCTTATTTGTCCTATTTTAGATGCATATATCTTATTTATCCGTACAAAATCTAATTTTTTTATACCCTAAAGGAAAATGCTACAGGTCAAACCAAGACACAAGTGATGTTTTTGGGTCCATTTACTGTGATATCTTTTGTATTGGTTGGATACTGGATGGACAATCGAGTTGGACCTATAGAAGTACTCAAACTTAAACTTTTATACCTTTTGTGTCTTTTTTCTAACTCATAGCATCTCTAAGAGCTCCCCAAAAATTGACCCAAAAAACTTGTTTTTTTTTTTGTTAGCACCCCAAAAATTGTTATGGATAATTTTTTTCCTTTCAACATTCACCCTAAAAATGGTCAAGAATACTTTTCATTGGACCACATCAGCATTTGGTGCCACAACAACATTAATTTTCTTGCAAATAGAAGGATTGGACCCCCAATTTACCCCATGTTTCTAGCTATAAGTGAGGATGTTTTAGGGCTCGTTCGGGAGCATAGGATTGAAAACAAAATAGGAATACATCAAGGCCAGGATCTAGTGGATCCAGCTGTTTCACTGAGAGCAGGTTTGTGATAGAATCCCCTCCATGAATGAAAACAGGTCATCAAAATTGCTGTTCGGTTGTTTAAGATTGTTTCTATTCCTGAGCTACAAGTTACTATAATAGTTCAAATAGTATTCCAGCAAGATCATAGCATGAGGCATTCTGAGATTGGTGTTTTACAAAGCTATCAAATTCCGCAATACTAAAGCCCATACAACTATTGTTTCTAGTCACCTGATGATCACTTGACTCTGTTTTATAAATCAAATAACCAGCAATAGAACTACAACTACCACGGGGCAGCAAGGACAGAAATCATGGTGACCGGTGACCTCCTATGCAGCTCCAGTTTCTGCACATGCAAATGAAGGGAATGAATTAAACTACATTAAAATTTTCAGCTTAGAAGAACATAGTAAAAATAGACATGAATGTAAACTTAACAAATTGCAGTCATGATTCAGGATACATCTTTATGTCAAACTATCCAATGGGGACACATATATATAGTTCCCATTCAATAGATTGTGCTAAATATATCAGCAATCAAGTTACAACTCTACTCTGGTCAGTCGGCTTCTTAGTTTCCACATACATAGAAAACACTATGCAGCAAAAAAAGAAATAATCTTCATCCCACAAACACTATCTACATCGTAGTATTGTAGTGTCCAAACAATCACCAACCCATGATAATATGAGAAGAAAGCAGAATACATCGTAGTATTGTAGTGTCCAAACAATAAATATCGTAGTAAAAAGAGAGGAGGGAAAAGTTCTAGAAATCATGCGGCCTGACTTCTCTAAAGAGCAATGTGTAAATCGGTCACACTTCCATAATCCATAAAGTACTAAATAGACTACTGACCATCGTTGTATGTTGTGGACTAGATCAAAGGATTGAGTGCCGTACCATACACAGGCTAGTGCCAAGCAGTTCAGTAATAAATCTTAATTCACAAGAAATTGATGTAATCTTATACGTGGCATATTACGTGTAGCTTAAAGATAATTAATGAAAAAAGCAGATGGCGTAACATAGTTTAATCAATTGTTACACACCACTATAAAAGAAATATCCAAGGTAAATAAAAAAAAGTCAGTCATATACTGATCACTCTATCTTCATTGAAGAGTAGGAGTTCTTGAATTTTTAAGCCAAACACCGAAGGTTTCACAGGTAACAAGGCAACAGAGTGCACATTGTAATAGAAAAGCACTTCAATTTTCTGCTCAAATCACCACGTGCGAAGGATTGGCAGGTCCAAAATTCAAGGACGACATACCTCAAGAACAGATCGAAACTACAGCATATGACCTAGGGCAAGAAACTCAAGAACAGATTGACCTTAGGTTTCCCCAAAAATCAAATCAAGATCCTATACAGACATGCCATGATTCTCAACTAACCGGTGCTAGCCACCCTCAAGAAAAAAAAATTGCTGAAAGGGGAAGGACGAGGGGGCCATGGCTTACCAGCACGGATGTGGAACAGGATGCGGTCGTCGTCGTCGCACTCGTGCTTTCGTCTCGCGCCGTCGCCTCGCGTCACCGTGTCGTTGCCTCACGCTAGGGCTTCATCGCTTCGCCTCTCCATCGCGTGCGTCGTCCGTCCACAGGATATGTTCTGGAGGGTCGGACATGGGGATGTCTTCCGGGCCTTGGAGGCGGGGAACCAGCCATTCCGGCCCTGTTTCATTTCCGGGGCAGCTTGAACCGAACAGACATTTTATCGCGGGTCTAATTTCCAGACAGGCTGAATTGAAACAGGTGGAACGGGCCATTTCCGGAACGAGGCCGTACGGAACTATATATATGTAGGGGTGGTTTTGAGACTGTTGCAGATAAGTTTTAGACTAACTAGTAAAAGTTTCTCGCGGGTTGTTGCGGGTATTTAAATAATTACATAGTGGACACATGCGTTAAGAAATTATAGTAGTGATGTTTTTGAAGAAAACAAAATAAAAAAGACATGTTGGGAGCTAAATTAACTCTAAAACTTGGATTATTTCTCTTTTTGTGTTTAGAAATGGGCTAGCAAGCTTTGCTGAATAATAGATGGATCTTAAAACAACTTTTGCAAAAAAAAATGTATATTCAAACTTTTTTATAAAGCTAAGAAATGTTTCTTTAGCATTTGTACAAACTACAATGTTGGAGCAACCATTAACCCCCACAACCATTTTGTCACGCTAATAGCAATGCTTCTTTACAACATTGGAAATATCTTGTTGAGAAGAGGTACAGTGGTTGATAAGCTAAACTATAAATTAAATATCTACCAAAATACACGACATTGATAATCGACGTTTTTTTATCAAACATTGATAATTGAGGTTAGAATCATACGTCCGCATGCTACTTTTTTTATATAAAAAAAGAAAAGGACAATGTAAAGATGGAACCTACGTTGGAGATCTTGGAACTGTGAAGCCTTCCATAACTAGATTATAATTTGAGCCCTTACATTCATGCCAAAACAGATAATCCTATCCTGTTTCAAGAAAAGAATCAGTCGAATGTCTGAGTGGATCTACATTCCATAATGCCAGAAATAGTGGTAGAGCAGGACAACAACTAATTGAAGAAAAGGCTTATTTAAACACAGGTTCACCTTGACCTTGCAAGCACATCCGAGGCGATGCGTAGGATAGGATGTTGCCCTGACAAATATATAGCTGCAATATTTATGGCTTTTATCTATTGATCGTCTGGTAATGGTGCAAGTTTTTGAGGGATCATTGGTGCTCTCTTAATTGCGTTTATGGTTTCCTGATGCGGGAGTTTCTGCATGCTTGTCAATTCCTCTTCTACATGCCAAGAGAGAAGGAATGCCGTCCAATGGGGTATAATTGTTAATTAAAGGGAATGGTGAGCAATCAAGGTGGATGATTAACGGGCTGTGATACCAGAATCTATGAGAAGAATACGCGAGGGAGAATAATGGGCATGTAGTGGGCGTGACGGTTTCCTTGGGTGATTAATGGGGCAATTAGGGAAAGGCAGCCAAGTTAGGCAAGGAAAAAGCTGGACGTGGGAGACATGAGACTTGAGAGATAGTATGGCCGGTAGATCAAGAGGTAAAACAGAGATCCCACAGCCCAAACAATTGTGGCGATGTTGATGCTCTCAGAGTTGAGCTTTAGAAAGAGTTATTGGAGTTAGTGGACCTCATTCTTATAGATATTATTATAGACTGCAATTATAGATTGCAATAACGCTGGGGAAGAGAGTAGGGGAAGACTGATCAAGTGGTGCAATTTTCATATTGTGGTAACGGATGTTTCAGTTTCTACCATATGGTAATTGGCGGTGGACTATGAACTGAAAATACAAACACGCACATAATTGATCGGAATGATCTAACAGCTTAAAACAAATGATTCTTAAGAAATTGGATGGTTGACACAATAGTGATGATGTGGCAACACCACGGAAGAGAGAATAACATTTAGTGATTCTTAGTGGGTTGCACTTTTAAAAGATAAGTAGATTCCTCTATTATTTGATTTAGAGAGTTTTTAGACCTCTCTTGGAGATGCTCTCCGTTAACTTTTGCTCTATGGACATATATACCCTTTAATGAGCTATCCGTTATCCCTATATTTATCATGTAATATGTCTAGTATATTTTCCCTAAATCTCAATAGTAACATAGCCTAAAATTGCCTAGTCATTGTGGAGGTTGATGAAACCATATTTTTGTTACAACAAATAATTTCACAAAACTATAATATGACAATAAATGTAAAACAGAAGCACAATCAACATAAAAATAATATCACGCAACCAATCATGCATACACAAAATAGAAGTGTTGTTTACATGGCATCTATCAAATGGTTTTGCAACAAAAGAAAAATTACTAGAGCCCACTTAGTATTTTCCACCTAGCTTCTTTCTTGCTCTTGTTCCAAACGCCGGGCTATCGGGTGGAGGAAGCGCCTTAGGCACACGAGGCGGTGTTGTAGAGCATGAAGCTTCAAGGTGATTTGTTGCAGGTAGGGAAACCTGATTTGCACCATCAACAATTGGGGTTAGCTGATCCGAGTCACCATAATTTATGGCCTTTTTTGTTCTCCTCCAAGCACAATATGGAAAAAGAGAGTAACAATAGAAGGATATCATTGCAATATGGACATAAAAACAATAAAATTATACCTCTTTTTCTTTGGAGCATCATTTGCATCAGAGTTGGTCTTTTGCATGTCCTCCACTCATGTCTTGTACCATGACATGTAGTGCGGGTTGCGAGTGCTCTCTTTCTCGTTGGTATGCTAAGCGGCGAGGTAAGGACTCACTTAGCACATTGAACACAAATAACCGAATATGCGAGGTATAAAGAAACAAGTGGCGAGATAACAACTCTTGTATATGCGAAGTTAGCTTGGGAATTATATATGTGTTTATAGGTGTCTCTTGATCTTCCTTTAGTCGGGAGGAACTTCAACTTTACATGACCATTCTACCTCTCGTCGGTGCCCTCGATTCTACCGAGAGACGGTAACTCCCGAGGGCAAACCGTACATTGCACTAGACGCGCGTGATCCGCGGCTTAGGCTGCCGCCGGGATGGAGAGCACCTGCAGGGCGATGCTTCACCCGAGCTCCTGCTCTTCGCCTCGGGGCCACGACCGGCCCAACCGCTTCGACATTAGCCTCGTGCCTTGCTTCGCGTCGGGCGGTCGACTCTTGTGCTTCACACCTTCGATCGACCTTTTCTCCGTCGAGGTTACCTACGCATTCACTTAGCTAATTCGTGTTAGTGATTTAAGGGAAGGCGAGTAACTCGAGCTCATCCAGAGTGAGGTGGAGGACTACGGGGCGGATGTAACACCCCGGAATTTCACATTCCGGATGGTGCACGAAATTCACAAAATTTTAAAACTTTTTAAAGCATATTTAAATATTATCTAAAGGATAATATTATAAACATATTTCTCTTTCTTTCTTCTTTAAGAGGAAGAGTTATCTTTTAAACTCAAACAATTAGTTTGATTCTAAAGTTTCAATAATGAATTTTCCCAAAAGAACATATGATTTGTTTTGGTTATGAAAATGACTTAATAAAAAGATTGTATTGGTTTATTTTAGAAAACGATATTTTACACAAGTTATTTTCACTTTGTAAGAAAAAGAGAAACATGCTATCATTTTAAGTGAACCAAAGAGTTGCTTTTGAAAGGTAAATAAAGTTTGATCCAAAGAAACATTTATTTAAGAAATATTTTTGATTTATGAAAATAAATTAATAAACAATTATGTTCGATTTATGAAAATAAGTTTATCTCAAAAGGCATTATTTTATACAAGGTATTTCACTTTGAAAACCAAATGAGGGCTTTATCATTTCATGTGAGAAAAAGGACCTAATTTCGAAAATAAATAGAGTTAGATTTATAAAGGATTTTGCTTTGAGAAATACTTTATTTTTGATTTATAGTTAAATGCTCTAAATGGGTCAAAAAGGCTTATCAAATAAATGTATTTGATTTATGCAAAGGTTTACTTAATAAATGTAATTGATCTATGAAATATTTTCTTTTATCATTACATGGGGTTTATAAAAGAATTTATGGAACAATATTTATTTTTGTTTAAAGTATTTTATCTATGAGCTTTTAGTGTCAAAGTATTTTAAAAAGAAATATAAAGAGGGCTATCTTTTTCTTAATGAGTTAATTTTGAAAACTAATTATTTTATACCACCTTTACCGATTATCAATTAAATCTAAATTAGGCTATATATATAATTATATATTTTGCTTGCTTTCATGATGTGTGGTTGCATTAGTGTTTTTATTGTATGAAAATAGATTTCATAATTCAATTAGAATTTATTTGCTTTGGCTTGTAGAAATGGAATAGGAAGAGAAAATAAAAAGAAAAGAATCTCCCCTAAGCCGCATGGGCCAAAACCTCCCCGGCCCAATCTCTCTCCCTCTCCTCCTCCGTTTTCCCGGCTCGCTAACCGCCGCGGCCCACCGACGAACCCGCCTCGGCCTCCTCCGACCGCGAGCCCACGCCGCAGCCCCAATCCGAGCAACCTCGGCGTGCGTGCCACGACGGCTCGTGCCCTGCGCCCTCTATTTAAGCAAGGCCCGCACTCCCGTTCCCTGTTTTCCCGAAAACCCGCCGCCTCCCGTGCCCCACGGCCCACGGCATCGCCGCCGCCATTGAAGCCGGAGGCCCAAGCTCGGCGCGCCGCCACTTGAAGCCCCGCGTCGCCCGCCAGCACCGGACGAGTTCCGCCTCACCTCACCGCCTCCGTCCGTGCCGGTGCGACAAGGAAAAGCCGTCGAACGAGCACGCGCACCATTGCCGGACTCCATCGCCGCCTCCACGCCGTCGCGAGCCGCCTCCATTCGATTCCCCGTGCCCGCAACCCCTAGGTGAGCTCGCCACCCCTTTCTCTCTCCTTTGGACCCGGCGCGGCGAGTTTTCGTGCGCCCTAGCTCGAGATCGAGTCGCCTCCGGCGATGCGCCGCCGGCGACCAAAGCCGGTTGGAACACCCGGGGTCGTCCGATCGAGGAAGAACGGTCTAGATTAGAACCCCGAAGGGGTATGAGTCCCGGTCCACGGTGGACCCGTGGACCAGCAGCCGTTGCCGCGGTCCACCACCGCCATAGACCCGGTCCACGTATTTTCCCGATTTATTTTAATTCGTTTAAAACCGATAAATCGGCAATTTTACAAATTAACCCCTAACGTTTTATTTAATCACATCTAGGCCCTCTATTTTTACATAAACTCCCTTATTTTTAGTTTTAATTACGTTTAAGCCCCTGGTTCCCGATTAAATGGTATTTTTACAAATAAACCCCTGGACTTATTTTTAATTATGTTTAGGTCCGACACTTTTACAAAAACAACCCTAAGGTTTTCATAAATTATATTTTAGTCCTGAACTTTTACATTTTACTCCCTATACTTTCTAAAAATTATGAATAGGTCCCTGGACTTGGCTATTTTGTAGATAGGCCCCCATAGTTTTACTATTTTACATTTAGGTCCATCTATTTATAAAATCCAACCATATGTTCATTTTAAATTATGTATTGGTCATCACCGTAGTGCTAGGACTATAAAATTTGTAAATGAACCCTTATAGTTTATTAAGTTTACGAATGTATATTTTGTGATTAGGTAAATTTACACGCTAGCCACTAAGTCTATAGTTAATTACGTTTATGTCCTTTATTTTATAAAAGCCACCCTAGCCTTCGTTTTAGTTCTGTTTTCGACCTAATCTTTTTCGTTAAGACTTTCAGTTAATTGTTAAACTATTTTTAAGTCCTTATGGCCTTTTTACGTAAACACCCCTAACCTTGTATTAAATTACGTTTACGCTCTGTTTTCTCAAACCACATTAAATCGTGTTCTTTTGCAAAATGAACCCTAGTGTTTTATAAACTTATGTTTTAGACCTTAACCTTTTAGCCATTGAACATTTCCATATTTACAAAATGATCCTTAATTTGCCGTTTTACGTTTTAAACCCTAGATCTTTAAATGCTCCTAACTTTTCACTCGAAACTCCGATTAAGCCGATTCTTGTGCTCACGCGATCGTACCGACGAGTACTATTTATTAGTACTGTTTTCATAGTCATTAGGTATTGTTTGTTGTACTGTTTCTTAGTTGCTTGTATGCTTGTTTTTTGCATGTTTTGTATCGGTGTGACGTTAAATAGAAGAACGTACATTTCGAAGAACTCCGGAGCAAGACTTGAAGACATGAGCAGACAGCAAGGGAAACATGCAAGTGTCCTTGATGCACATTGAGCCTACTTCTTTACTATCTGAATTTACTTTTATGCATTGCATTTAATTTGAATCCTATTGTGTCATATCCTGTTCCATACTATTTTCCTTGTCGCCTGGTTTTGGGTGTAGTGTTATAGTATGGGTACGTCATTGCTTAGCATGCTCACAATGGGGTTTACAACTCGAACTAAATGCTAATCATGATTAAGTATCCACTTGAACATAATGATCAAAGAACTGGTAATGGTTTTTAGCAACATGGAACTTAGGTGATCCCGACAGGAGGATTGTCGATGATGGTGCCGGTGCACACTATTGGGTGTGGTGGTACCGCTTGGGATCATAAGGACCGGTTCTTGGAGCGGCAACCCAGGACTTCCGTACAAAGCACGTGGCTGATAATGGGTAGGTAAGGTTTAGTACCGAGGTAACTTCCCGGCTCTGCGAGCGTCGAGGAAGGATGAAGGAAGAAGGCGTCTTCCGGATTCGGGCGAGGGAAGGCAGAGTACTTGAAGCCACGGTGCAAGAGGGGGCCCCTGGGTGATGCGTCACTTTGATGGCGGCCAAACCTTAGCATGGGCGTTTTGCAAACCGGGAAGTCCTTAGAAAAGACCTTGCGGTGATCTCTTGGCCTCACACCTAAGGAAGTGTGCCGGTATAATGGAGGTTTTAGTCACCGACGGGTGATAGAATCACCGACCCGTGGGTAAAGTTGTGCCACCTCTGCAGAGTGTAAAACCGTTATAACAGCTCGTGTTCACGGTCACGAACGACCCGGATCCTCACGAGAACTAGAGGGTATGGACGGGTGGAGTAACTCGTAGATTGCTACGAGCGGGGTAACCTATATCGTGGTTGGCTACGAGCGGGTAACCTGTAGTGTGGTTTTGCTACGAGCGGGGTAACCTCGTAGGTGTGGTTTTGCTGCAAGTAGAGTAGCTTGCGATGGTTGACAGTGGGGTAACTCTGTTGGTTCATCTATTACATTGTAAATAGGTTGTTTAATTAACTTGACTAGTATAGGTGCTTCTATTGCAAACCATATGTTAGCCTTCCTTTCATTCAGCTTACATGTCATATATTCCCACACTTGCTGAGTACGACATGTACTCACTCTTGCTATTTCCTTTTTGCTACCAACTACTGCTGCTCGGAAGATGGAGAAGACCACCGATGAGAAAGGTCTAGGCGTGCGAAACCCCTGGTCGATTGCCTGTGGTGTTATGGAGTCTTCCGCTAGCGTATATTTGTATTTAGTCCTTTGAGACAATATCGATGTAAGTATTCAATTTAATAAAGACATTGTTCTTTTATCACATTAATTTGTCCTGTGTGCGTGAAAACTTGTTCCCGGGCACGCATACGGATGCATTCGGTTTTGGTCGTTAAAACCGGGTGTGACAACGGAGGCATGTGCTCCGCGCAAAGCGAACTCCGCGCTAGATCTCCAACACTTTCTACGACCTTCGTGACTTCCCTTGTACTCGTTGTGTCATAGATCTTCTAAGTATGGGTGGATGAAACTTAAATCCAAGGTCTACTTTAGGCCATTTAGATTGATCAGTGAGTGATGGAATGACTCCAACATAAGTCATCTTGAACTTATCACCGTAGTAATATGGGTGGATAAAGTTGACAACTTTTTTATCTTGGAAGCCATGTTATGAAAGCAAGAGCATGGAAGCAAGGTAAACCAAGTAACCTGCTACCACCTACAAGTGCATGTCCATGCATGGAGATCAACAATGTGTCTAAAATGTCTTGAGGCATCCTCTTGTTTCACTCGTTGGACTCAACATCATAGCACAAGTTTCTACTCCTACCATTAAGATGGTTCAAGATATTTGGAAGAACAAGACAATCCATTGCGTTGCTTATCTTCCTCCTTTTTTCCGAATTTTATCATGAGCATTTGTCTATTCTTGTCTAGCAAATCAACTACCAGCAAGCACTTGTTCTTTTTAATCCAATTATTAAAGCATTCAGGTAGGTGTTTAGTCACATAATTAACTTGCAACTTTGCGAAAACTTACTTCTACTCCACAACCTCCTATGCCATGCAGCAAAATATGTTTGTATCTCAGGTCTAGCTTCTACCATTGGTGCCAAATGATCCTCAAAGTCCTCTAGGTCCCATGAATAAGCTGCTCCCCACAAGTGATCATCAAATACTTTTCCAACATATCTCTTTCTAAAATTAATCACTAGGTGCCTCATGCACTCCCAATGCTTAGCTCGAGGGAAAACTACACTCACAACATCACAAATGCTCTAGTCTACATCAATGCATATGGCAAGATCTAGTGGGCTCCCGATAGTTGATCGAAGCTTTTCCATGAACCATGTCCAACCATCGATTGACTCTCATTCAATAACACCCTATACAAGTAGGAAGATAAAGTTCAGGCCATCAATAACACAAGCGAGTAGCTAGCTGTCCTCGAAACCTTCATGTCAAGACAATGCTATTGATGCTATGAAAAGGTTGACATCCATTGAGAAGTACATCCACACATGGCTTGAGAGCAACAAATACTCGCATTAAACTTTTGTGGCATTCTTTACTTTCTCTAATTCACTTGCCCCAACCGTAGCATGTTTTCTTAGCCAATCCAACACTTTGTCACAAATCCAAGCTTTTGTGGCATTCTTTACCTTCTCGACTCCTTCATGTGCTTGCACAGGTATGCTTCGATCTATGCCTTCCAACCTAGAAGTACAAAATAAATATGTTTCTCTTTGGCATGCATAACTATAGGAATAAAAAAATATGGCACAAAGAAAAAAACATGTCACATATACCCGAAATGTAGTGTTATCCATCATTGGTTGTGCATAAATAAGCCAATTATATTCACTATAGCAAAAACTCGCTATAGCCACGCCACCCAAAATGAAGTAGCCACGGTAAAGAAAATAAACCGTGGCTACGATAGGTGGCAGTGGCTGCCCGCCTTCGGACCGTGGCTATAGAAGCCACTATAGCCACGGTTGGCTTTGTGAACCGTGGCTATAGCGGCCTCCACCAATAGCCACGGTCCACGTCACCAACCGTGGCTATAGTTTCTTCTATAGCCACGGTTGAAGACGTCAACCGTGGCTACAGCAGGCGGGTGCGCGGCGGGCGGGGGTTTAGTACCACCTCGCCCGCCCAAAGTCGCGCCTGCCAGCTTATAAGCTCCACTCCGCACGCTTCTTTGAAGTTACCGATACATTATGGGCCTGCTCTCGCTATGTGGGCCGTCTGTTTGAGATGGGCATTTATCTTGTCCTAAATCGTGGGCCTTGATCTTGTCCTAATTCGTGGGTCCATGTGGTCGGACCCATGGGCCAAAATTTTTTAAAATTTATTTATACATTTAGTTTTAAATTTTAAAATTTGTATATATACTGAGTTAAAATATTGAATAAAAGATTTAAATTTTAAAATGTATTTATACATTTAGTTTAAATTTTAAATACTGAGTTAAAATATTGAATAAATAATGTTTAGGTTCAATTTTTATTTGAAATCCTAAAAACAACAAGGGATAATTTAAAATTTTTTAAAAAAATTTACTCTTTAGATTTAAATTTTAAAATTTATTTATACATTTAGTTTTAAATTTTAAAATTTGTATATATACTGAGTTAAAAAATTGCATAAATAATGTTTAGGTTCAATTTTTATTAGAAATCCTAAAAATAACAAGGTATAATTTAAAATTTTAAAAAAATATAAACCGACATATAAACATTTTTAAGTGTAAGATAGTAATTTAATTATTTTTAAACAATTTAAATCAATTAATAATATTTTTTAAAATAACAATAGTGATTTGGGCCTCACTCTTAATATGAGGCCCATTAGTAGTTCATCCACTAGTTCATTTAGGTTGTGTGTTTTTTTTAAATTTCTATTCAAATTTTGAAACATGTATATAGAAGTCAAATATTGTCCAAATTTACTGATTCTTGTTTCTAAATTTGTATAAAATTCCAATCTATCCATTTCGACTTTGTTTTGTTGGAATCTCCAAACTATTTTATTGAATTTTCTTCAAATTTACTTTTGGTACGTTTTGACATTTATTTAATCATTTTTATTTCATAAACCGTATCGATTTTGACCTCAACATTCGGTCGATATGCATGCCATTAATAAACACACACGTGGAATTTCTGGTTCAATTTTTTAAAATATATAAATGTGTTTGGTACCAAACAACATGAGTTTCAGTATAAAACTCCACTCACTCGAGACGCATAGTCCCATTTGAACTAGTTTTTTTGTAAAAATCTTTATAAAAAATTATAAAAAAATATAAGTGAGTTCGAATGCTCGGGAAACAGTGGCATGCCAAAATATAGGTCAAACGGGCTTATAGTTTGCAAATGATAAATGTGCAAAATAATATAAAAAACATGGTGTCATTTGATTTTTTTTATCTCGGACAATTGTTATTATTTTTGATTTGAAAATTGGCACACGCATCTCGTCATACAAATTAAAATCTACTGTAATTTTGTTGGAAATTCTTGAAATATTTGGGTCATGTAAAAGTCAAGAAAAACAATTTTGTAGATGAAATATTATATTAAAAAGTTATGGAGTAGAAAAAACAAAAAAATACATATGTGCTTGTAAATAACTAAAAAAATGACATGCCAAAAGTTAGATGCAAAGGCATTATAGTTTTTAGAATAAAAATTGAAGAAGTAAAAGAAAAAAATTACAAAAGAAAAAAATTTGTCTCACTAACAAGTGGACCGGAAAGAAACAATAGCCACGGTTCGTGTTAAAATAAACCGTGGCTATTGTTTGTGCCATCGACATCGTGGGGCTCACTTGTCATTGAGCGAGACAGTAGCCACGATTCGAGATCAAATGAGCCGTGGCGTCTCCATCCAACCCTAACCCCGGCGTTGGCAAATCCGCATCGTCGAGCCGCCCGATTTGCTCACCGCGCCGCCATGCTCATTTTCCTCGTCGCACCGCCTCCCTCCACGCCTCACCGCGCCTCCCTCCTCATCCTTCTCGCCTCGCGCGTGCCATCTCCCAGGACCCGCGTCGGTCGCCCGAGCTCCTCCCTACCCGTCGGAGCTCCTTCTCCGGCCCGAGCTCCTCCTCGCCCGAGCTCCTCCCCGCGCGCCGGATCTCCTCCCCGCCCCGCCCGAGCTCCTCCCCGCGCGCCGAGTCTCCTCCCCGCCCGAGCTCCTCCCCGCGCGCCGGATCTCCTCCCCGCCCCGCCCGAGCTCCTCCCCGCCCAAGCTCCTCCCGCGCGCGGATCTCCTCCCCTTCGCGCCGGCCCTCCTGCCGTCGGCCTCCTCCGCGTCGGCCCTAACGCCGGCCCTCCTCCTCGCCGGTCCTCCCCGACGCCGGCCCTCCTCCGTGCCGGCTTTGACGCCGGGCCTCCACCTCGCTAACACGAGCTCCCCCTTCCCCCCCCCCGAGCTCCTCTCCTGGTATGCCCTCTCCCTTTCCCCCTCTCTTTCCCCCTCACCCAATGGTGAGCCCTCCCGTACGCCTCGCCCGCTCTCCCCTTCCACCCCTCCCCTCCATCGCTAGCGCGTTTGTGTTCTCCATTGTTGTGAATTGATTGATGATTTGTGCTCTCCATTGCTCCGGTGGCCTCAAACATGTATATTTGCTATAGTAATTATCAACTGCTATATATGCTGCAAATATATTTGATGTTGCAATTAAATCAGCAAGGTGGAAAATGAAACTTAAATCATCATCTGATTTCAGTGTTGCACCGAACATGTTCGATAACCTGCCCGCTGTTATCAAATTGATTGATATCTCGATGATTGTTGATGCCATGATGTTAGATAATGATTTGGTCACTACATTGATACGAATTATGGTGTGCATTCAAATTCATGCATTTAGTTCTTATATCTTTCATGTGTGTGAAACTAAAATACCCAACTAATTGCCTGGTTTCTTTTATCACGCCCATAGCCATGATATGTTAGTAGCACGCGTGAAGAAATAAAATGTCCCTGCATACTGTACTATACTTGCACATATTTGATACCCTATTTCTAATTCTATAATCATTTTACATCAAACAAATAAACATGTATGATTCATGTTTATGCATAGGATATATTGTACTGCTATTTTGAGATGATTTAGTGCTGATTTCAGTGCTTATTTAGTGCTGATTTCAGTGCTGCTTTTAGTGCTTATTTAGTGCTGATTTCAGTGCTTATTTAGTGTGGCATTTTGGAGCCTTTGAGCATGCTAATATTATTACATTGAACTATCGATCGTGGTGGGAATGTATATTTACCACTGAAATCAGCACTGCTATTTGGACTCGCTTACTCCTGCTCGCTTACTCGTGGTATGCATTGCATAGTGTGCCCACTGAAATCCTGACCTATTTACCTCAAGGTCGTATAAATTGTGGTATGCATTGCATAATGTGCACCTGCCTTTCTTATAAAAGTGTTCTACATTGTATGTCCTTCTATCTCGTCTTCCTCTTTTTCTATTTGATTATGATGCTATCCATGTTCTGATGCCAATGCTAAATAATCCTTTTCTGTCATCTTTTCTCTATTTTAACTCTTTCCTCTAATTATTTGCTACTAAATCTTTTCATTGTTACGCTAAAGGTATCAAATCCTATAATGGCGGACAAGATACCATTACAAGATAATCCGGAAGACAGCCCCCGATCCAAGTATACACAGGAGGATGTTGTGAATATGAACCATGAAAGCTCCTCATCAAGTGGAGAATGAGAAGAACCAGAGGATCCTCACCCCCCAGCGTCGTGAACCTAGGGGTATTAATGAGGACCCAGATTACGTGCCCTCGGAAGAGGTATCACGTGAAATGTCATTCTTTCTTTAAATATTTCAAGTTTCCCCTATTAGCATATTACCGAGCTTCAATGATTCTTTATATGGTAGGTTCCTCGACGAAGTGTTCGTCGTGCCTTGGCCGCACAAGCGACACATTCCATGGCTTGCGAAGACACACCTCATGAGGAGCAAACGGAAAACATACCGGCCCATGAGTCCCCCAAATAGCGCAAGCGTGGGGGTAAACGGTCCGCGAACAAGGCCGAGGGCACATATGAGGTGACAACACCGGACCCCGCCGACCGGGAGCCTCGTTGAACCAATGGGTGTCCATGCAAAATGGCGGAATCGTTGTGGTGTTGTTGTCGGGGAGAAATGCAAAATAACCTGGACCGAATGGAAGCTGGTTCCTCAAGAGCGTAAAGAGGAAATGTGGAATGTCGTTAGATCACACATCCTCTTCCCACCAGCGGACCTCGAGAAAGCCAAGAAGGCAACGCTGACCGCAATGTCACATATCTTTCGAGAATGGAGGTCCCGACTAAACCGCCGTTATGTGAAACGTGGCATAACACCCTTTGACGATTATGGTCAAATAAGTCCACAGGATCGGGAAGAATGACAGCTGGGCTCGCCAAGGACCTTAGTGCAAAGATGTTAGAGCTGAACAGGAAAAATAAGTACAAGCCACACTTGGGCCCCGACGGCTACAAGAAAAAGATTCCGGAGTGGAAGGCGATGGAAGAAAAGCTCCATGCTAAAGGGAAGCCCGATCCACTACAGGGCCTCGAGCCGCGTGCCAAAAACTGGGTCCGTGCGCACTCTAAGATGGATGAAAATGGGGAGATTATTCCGATGGACGCGGAATCCGCGCAAGTTATCCAGCAATTGACGGGTGACATCAAGTCGCAGACGCAGTCTGGTGTTACTCAATCCGAATATCACAGAGACCAACTCTCTCTTGCTGTGGGGACCAAAGAGCATGGCGGGCGGGTGCGAGCGAGTGTCCTCCAAGGCAACTTGGAAAGAGGGTTTCTCCTCTAGCTCTTCCGCCTCGTTGTACAAAAAACATAAATTTCACAAGAAAGATAAGGAGGAGAGGGACAAGGAAGAGTGGAGGAGACAGATGGAGATGTACCAAGCTGACTCGCGAAGTGGAAGTATCCCCAGTACGACTCCTACTCGTCCCAACCACTTCGCCTAGCTTTACCTCCCCGTTAGAAGGGGAAGTGATAACGCAAGAATGTCCTTGTGAGCTGTATGTGCCGTTTGGTTACAAGGGAAAAACCATGAAGGTTGCAACTGGTAGAGCACTTCCAGGACGAACACTCCACAACATAGATATTCCACCCGGGCACGTCCGTGTTACCGTCGAGGAGGTCAACCAAGGATGTGAGGAGCACGAGATTGAGTGCCCCATACCCGACGCGGGGATGTTCACGGTCGTTACGGACCAATTTCGACCGTCAATTAGTCAAATAAATGAGAAGGACTAGGCATGTCTTACACGCATTTTACTTAGAAATAACCTAGTTCCACTTGTACCTCTAGATTTTTAGTGTGCAGGTGGATAATGATGAATTCCAGTGCCCCGAGGCGACAAATCAACACTTTTACAAAACTTCCATTTCGCCGCGGGAATCAACTCCAAGATAAAAGGCCAATGACCACGAAATCCAACACAAAGAAGGCCACAAGCAACTGGAACAAAGACCAACATCCAGTGGGGGAGCCAATCGCCAAAGCCCAGCCTCAGGAGGGGCCGAGACTGAGCTCGGCCGAACCCACCAGGGTGGTTCGGCCGAACCAGTCCGGTGGCCCCCCGGCCCACTTTTCTCTAGCGGTTTGCCCACCGCCTCCGGAGGTCGGTTCCACGCGCATTAAATGCCACCGACCTACGAAACCGCCTCCAGGAGCCGACCTTTCAAGCCTATATAAGGAGGGGTACCCCCCTCCTTAACACACACACAACAACACAAGGATCATTCTCTCCTCACATTAGAAGTTTAGAGGCGTTCTAGGTAGTGCTAGGCTTAGTAGTGGGCTGCCTCATTGCTCCCAAGGTCTTGTGGAGAATTGGGTATAGCTCTTGTATCCTCTCTTTGTAAGACTTGATCTTTTATATATGGAATACTTTCGTTTATATCCTTGTCATGAGCTTGACAGAGTAGTCATGATCTTGCTTGATCGTTCATCGTTCGTTCATATGAGTTCATCGTTCGTTCTTCGTTCTTCATTAATAGAAGATGAACACATATCGAATGTTCTTCGTTCGTTCATACTTGATCATCGATTACTCTTGATCTTACTTGGTTGATTGCCGTTCGTCGCTCATTCTTGAGCGACGAACGCCTTTGCATGACTTAGTGCTAGCTTTGATCCTTTCGTCCGGCTTATGCTAGTTAGACTAATGTTCTTATGAATAGGCTTCGGGTTCATCGTCCCGCAAGGGTGCTCTAGATTTACCACCATGTCGATCCGTAGGATTGGGGTGCCTCGAGGGATCTAGAGTTGTGGTTAGTGACGCCGGCATGGTGCTCGGGGTTATCTACCCACCTTTGAATGTGCTTCGTGTCCCACGGTTTGTAGAGGTAGGTGACAAGAAGTGACAGCCTTGTCATCCAAAGTAATCCTCCACGTTCGGGCATGGCATAGGAGTCTAAAAGGCCGGAGTCGCGAGGCGGACCTCGCGTAAGACGGATCTCCCGATGATGCCTAGGCATTAGACGCTTGCTTGCGCTTGCATGATCTTGGATGTTAGGTAGAAGCTGCGCACTCATATGAATGTTGTATCATTAGGAGTAGTGGTCTGCTAGTCTAGTTTAGCTTTATCTAGGATTGCCTCTATCCCTTTCATTAGAGAATGCATTGCCTTGGTGTGTGTCACACTATCCTCAATTTATTGCTCCTAACCCCTGTATTGGAATGTGATTACTTCATCACTCTTTTGTAACACCATGAGCATAAGTACTCTTATCAACCATGTCTTCCTTTGGGAAAATATAAATACGATACCCTTGAATACTCTCGGGTGAAATGCTACAACGGGTTATCCGTCCGCTTGCGGATATTCATGACCCACCTTATAATACATATCTAGTACTTGTACTGGATGTGGATTATTTGGTTAAATAGTGCAAGTGACTTAAACCCTTGGCTCTCCCGCGGTCACGTGTTTCTTTCCGCGTGACCTTAAGAGATGCCAACAAGCATTTCTGGCGCCGTTGCCGGGGAAGACATTGGTTAATAAGAATACAATGAATGTTCATGATTACACTTGATGATGATTTAATCATTACCTTTGCAAGCTAACCTTGATCTGTTTTCTCTTCAATGTGAAAACAGGATAGTGCATGCGTGGATTCAACTTGCCGAAAAACTTCGTTGATAATCCCGAGTCTCTTGCGAGAAAGACTCGACCTCGCGTCGTTGTCTCTCCTCAAGAACCCACGACAAGCGAGCCCGCATCTTCCGCACCATCAACCTCAACACTCATGGCTGAAAGGACCCTTCGTGACTACTCGCGCCCTCCGTCGCCAATGTGCCCATTGGGCCCAACGTCGACGCCGGTGCCGCAGGACTTGACATCAAGTCCAGCCTCATCACTATGGTGCAAGCCATTCCCTTTTGTGGAAAGGCCTCCGAGGACGCCAACTCTCATCTCCAACAGCTTCCCGGAGATATGCAACACATCGGCCACGGCCGGAGTCAACCAAGATGCTATCGGACTTCGCCTGTTTCCCCTATCCCTCCTTGGGAAGGCGAAACAGTGGTTTTATGCCAATCGTGCAAGCATTGACACTTGGGACAAATGTTCCACGGCGTTCCTCGCCAAGTTTTTCCCGATGGGTAAAACCAATGCCCTTCGTGGAAGAATTGCAAGTTTCCAAGCAAGCGACAAATGAATCCATGCCCGAGGCATGGGAAAGGCTTCAAGAATACATTCTGGCCTGCCCTCACCATGGGATGGAGGAATGGCTCATTCTTCAACACTTCTACAACGGGTTGACACCAACAACCCGTGGACATATGGATGCCGCTGCTGGAGGAGCCTTCTTCTCCAAAACCGTTGCCCAAGCAAAAGAACTCATAGAGAAGATGGTCTCCAATCAAGGGTGGAGCGATGATCGACTCCAAACACGCTCAAGAGGCGTACACCCTGTCAAGGAGGTGGACATGCTGTCCGCCAAGGTTGACCTCCTCATAAAACGCTTGGATGAACACAACGCAAATGGTGGTGTTCATGCATTGGACTCACACATGACGTGTGAGGAATGCGGGAACACCGGCCACATGGGGAAGGATTGCCCCCATACCCATGAAGAAGCATTCTACATGAACAACAACAACGGGTATCGTCCAAACGGAGGACAAGGGTACAACCAAAACCGACCATCATATCAAGGAGGTAACAATTTTTCTCGGCTTTAACAATAATCAGCCTTCCTTGAAAGATTTGGTTTATGGCCAAGCTAAAATCAACGAATCTATCAACAAAAAGCTTGCTGCCAACGACAAAGTCTTAGAAAACATAACCGCACAAATAGAAGGTTTCTCCTCTCGCTTTCAAAAATCAGCTGAGCTTTAATAAAATGATTGAAACCCAAGTTGCTCAGCTAGCTGCTCTTATTCCCGGTTCTAATTCTGGGAAGATCCCGGGGCAACCCGAGTCTTCTTTGGAAAATGTTAATGCGGTTACCACGAGGGAGGAAAATCCACTCGGGATCCGCCATATCCTAACCATGCAGCAAAGAAGAACAGGAACGAACCGGAGGAGGAAAGCCCTTCTACTACCAAAGAAAAAGAAGAAGAACCGAAGCCAAGTGACGGGAAGAATGGAATTGAATTTCAAGACACAAGCTTCTTGCCATTCCCTCACGTAAACAGGAAGCCAAAGGAGGATGAACAATTTGCTCGATTCGTCGAGACCATCCGAAGGATTCATGTCAACGTGCCATTGTTGGACATGGTGCAGGTGCCCACATATGCACGTTACCTTAAAGACATCCTCAACAACAAGAGACCATTACCCAACGAGGAAATGGTCAAGCTCACAGAGGAGTGTAGCGCAGCTATACTCAATCGGCTTCCGTAAAAGAAGAAGGACCCCGGCTGCCCCACAATATCATGTTCCATTGGGGCACACCACTTCGACCAAGCCTTATGTGATCTTGGGGCAAGCGTCGGCGTGATGCCCAAAGAAGTCTTTGATCGTTTGAGCTACACAACCTTGACTCCTACACCAATGAGGTTGCAATTGGCGGACTCTTCGGTCCGCTACCCCGCGGGAATAGCCGAAGACGTGCCGCAAAAATTCGAGGCAACTTCATACCGGTGGACTTTGTGGTGCTTGAGATGGATATTGACAAGAACACGCCCTCATTTTGGGACGTCCCTTCCTCAGCATCGCGAACGCCCAAATTGATGTTGGGAATGGAGAAATCCGATTCCACATCAATGGGAAGGAGGAAAAGTTTGAGTTTCAACCAAGAAAAGAACAATGCTCAATGATCAAGATCAAGTATGGGCCAAATCCCTCAAACATCCGTGAAGTTGAAGTGACGCCAAGAAAGACGGATAGTCTCATCGCCTTTTGGAAGCAACTTGACAAAATTGAGAATCCGTCATGGTACCAACCCAAGAAGCCTCGCAACAGCAAGGCCGGGATTATGGGCCAAGAAGCCGACTCCTTCAAGACACAAAGCCACCTACATCAACAAAGACCAACCAAGTGTGGCAAGTGAAGAAGGTGCAGCCATCTTCATCCTCCTCTCCAGGGAAAGGGCCTGCACCACAAGGATGAAAAGAAATGGAGAAGTCCTCGCCGCCGGACTTAAAATGGCGAAGCCCCGGCCGACAGGATAAATCGGCATTATCTTTCGATTTCTTTTTGATTTTGTTTTCCACCACATGCATTAAAAAAAAAAATAAATAATAAAAATAAAAACCTCCCTGCATATTCTATTTTATCACAAGAAAATTTTCATTTCATTTATTTGGATTTTCCGCCAGCATATTCGATTTTTTTTTCACTCGCCATGCATATAAAATTTGAAAACCAAAATCCTTTTACGTCCAAATTTTCCTACTTTTGTTTGAAACTTTTGGACAACCCTTGTATCCTTATACAAAACCCAAAAACAATTTTGCATGTTGGAATTTTCTCCAACACTTTTTCTCGAGATTTGATTTTTCGAATAAAGTTGAATTTGAGGCAACTTTCTTTGGATTTCTTATTGAGCAAATATTTCGAGGAATATCCGGACGTAGCAACCATGGTCAATGATCATTTGGCCGTTGGGGGCTATGGGCCAAAAGGGGGAGCAAGAGGGACCCACAGCAGGCCGGCCGAACCCACCTCCTTGGTTCGGCCGAACTGCTATGACCGTTGCTCGGTCTATCTTTTTTTTCCCAACGGTCATATGCCCCTTCTAACGCTCAAAAACGGCTACTTCGTGAGCTATAAGTAGAGGTGGCCGGGCCAGAACTCTCTCCCCCTCTCACACTATCATTTCCACTCCTCACTCACTTCATTCTCATTGCTCTCAAGTTTTCCATTGCCCTCACTTGCTCATTGCCTAAAAGTTCTGCAGAAATCTTTTGTTCTTGGTGTGCTTTCTAGTTTTTGGTTTGATTTGTTTTTGTTTGGTTTTCTCGAGTTGCGATTTCTTGCTCACATGAACAACCGACGGTGTCGCCAATTTGATTTTCCCTCACATAACCCGTTCGGAGTTGTTGTTCTTGTGTTCTTGCTCTCTTTGTGTGCAGCCATGACCGGTGCCAAGAAGCTGTTCGGGTCGATCAAGAGGTCCTTGAGCTCACGCTCAAGTTCAAGCTCTTCACGTCGAAGCACCCGCGCACGCCCCGTAGTCGAGTCACCGCCAAGTTCACCACCACAAGTCGAGGAAGAAGGGCAAGAGGGCAACATCGAGCATCGTCTCCTCACCGACTCCGACCTCGACTTAGTGGGCGAGTACGAGACGCACACCTACACGCTTCTCCAACACCGTCTCTTTGCTCCTACGCGAGCATTTGACACGGAGCTGCTGCACAAAATAGGTATGGATGCTGAATTTGCTCAAGTATTTAAAGCCTTAGGGTGGACAGATTTTGCTAGTGTAGATGAGCCGGGTTCCCGCTTGCTTGCACTTCAGTTTTTATGCACCCTACGAACGGTAGATGAAGGAATTTCTTTTCGGTTTTTCCGTGAATCCTACCGTTTGACTTGGAAAGAACTTAGCACTCTTCTTGGCTTTAATACTCGCTGCAATACCGACTTGGATGGTGCCCTTCCTCAGTTTTCAAAGCATGCTTTTTGGGAGAGGATTACGGGTCTTCCTAGTTGCGTGCGACCTAGAGCTAATCACATCCATCATCCTACCTTGCGTTTTATGCACATGTGGATTGCTATCACTCTTTTTCCAAGGAGTGATATTCGAATTGTGCGCGAGGATGAGCTAAAAATTCTTTTTGCTGCGGTTGATAAGATTAAGATTGCTCCCGTGAAAGCCATGATTCGCCAATGGATAGAAAATCTTGGGACGATAGGACCAATTGAATGTACCTCTTTAGTGACACGAATTGCCATGCGGGTGGGAGCTTTACATGATGCTAATGTTGAATACCTTGCTACACCTCGCTCTCTTATAAATAAAGATTATCTTATTCATGGTCACTCTCTTAAGAATGGTCCGAACGATTCCCTCATATATTATTTTGTGGGATATACAAACGAGTTTCGGTTACCTAACCCGGACCTTCGTTTGTATACTCTCAAAAATCTAACCATTGAGCTCCAAGAAGCGGAGCGGTCTCGCAGAGTGTATCTTCTCGCAGGGGGCGCACAGATCGGAACAGCCATCTACCTCCGAGATGCCCACACCGCAGCCCACGGCTCATGGCGGGCCGGGGTACAGCCACCCCGGGCTTTCTCCCGGTGGGTACCCAGCCCCTCCACCTCACATGGCCGGGGATCGGCGTGGCAAACTCCGGGATATGGCCCGGGGCTGTTTTCTCCACAACAACAATGGGAGGAACACTCCACCGACTCCGGATCAGCCCAAGGCTACAACTTTGAGCAGGAGATGAACAACCTCTCCTCACAAATGGGAAGACTCCAAACCACGGCGGAAGACACCGAGTATGCGCTCAACCAACACATCTTGCAAACTCGTCAATGGCAAGAGCGCACCGACACCCAGCTCACCGCCCTCACCAACATGACGGAGCAACAACGAGCCGATCTTTTGGCTTACTTCCGTCACATGGGGTTCATTCCACCAAACCCATGAGCAAGAACAAGCTTGGGGGGGCAGCAC
Source organism: Chloris gayana (assembly GCA_031894775.1). NCBI lineage: Eukaryota > Viridiplantae > Streptophyta > Magnoliopsida > Poales > Poaceae > Chloris > Chloris gayana. The sequence goes on from JAUNZO010000639.1 coordinate 61,632, forward strand.
CCTCGCTAAGGTATCATGTATCGCAACTTGTATCCTTTATTGTCTCCTGTTTTTGCTTGTTCTTGCCTCTCATATGAAAAACAAAATAAAAATGATAAAACTAAAAAGAACAAAAAGAAGTAGCTTAGTTTCCTTTTATGCGCTGCAAGTATGTTGCTAGTCTTTCTATGTTGAGATGATGAATAGTTGCTCTGTTTTATTTCTCTCATGTGCCTAGTTTATAATTTAGAACTCTCCTAGTTTTGAGTTTGTTGGCTGGCAAAACTTGCTTAGAACCTGAAACTTGTGGGCTGCACATGCTTGAGCTGCACCTAAGTTGTTGTGAGATGATGATATGGTAAAAAGAGCTGCTATGATCTTGTCCTAAGTTGAACTTGAAATCTCCGGAATTTTGTTCCCAAAAATTGCGAAATCTATAAGTTCCCAAGTGATGATAAATTCCTACCAAAGCCATATGCAAATTTCCTTTGAAAACCTTACTCATTTGCTACTTGTTACTTCATTGAGCTTTATCAAAATTGTGTGACCCTAGTGAGATGCTTTTCATACTCTCATGATCAAGATCACGTACACATTCCACCTCATATGCTACACTTCTACACCGGAAGTTAGCAACATGTCATGCCATCCACCAAAATAAAGACACTCCTCACATTTTATCACCTCTCTTAAAATATCAAAAGAAGGCATGGCTATGCAAAAGAAAAAGAAAATAAGGCTCACAAAAGATGAGCATGAGAAAAAGAAAAAAAAAAAAAGCTGCTCTCATTTCGAGCATGGAAAAAGAAAGAAGAAAAGATAGCCATGCCCAAAATCCAAAATAAAAAGAGGTGAAACAAAAAGAGGAGTAGTCACATACACCACCACCATCATTTTCACACTTGCACATCTTGATCTACGATTGTATGACTTGCTATCTCCATGGATCCACTCTTTTGGTTTTGCAAAATATGAATGCAAGTATGCCTCATTTCATATCCTACCTTGAGCTCCACAAAAGCCTATTAGATGTAGGATGAGGCAATACACATGCCTTGGTGAGGAATACAAACACCACTAGAGCGATTCGAGAGTATCACTTGTGGAACGTGGTTTTACTTGAAAAAAATCCTTTGAAAACTTCCGGAGAATAAAAAGCAAGACAAGGGAAGAGAAAATAAATGCTCTATACACCGTTCTCTCTCTCAACCGCCCAAGGTAAAGTGAAAAGCACAAAGCCCCATGAGGACTAAGGGGAAGGGTGAGTTACCATTGCCAACTTATTCAACTCAAGGATGAGTATCTTTGTTATACACTTGGTACCTTTGAGAAGTAGGCATTATAGCAACTCCCGATCAACAACCTAAAGTTCCACTACTTGCTCGGGACGAGCAAGGGGTAAGCTTGGGGGACTTGTTGACGGTCGTTACGGACCAATTTCGACCGTCAATTAGTCAAATAAATGAGAAGGACTAGGCATGTCTTACACGCATTTTACTTAGAAATAACCTAGTTCCACTTGTACCTCTAGATTTTTAGTGTGCAGGTGGATAATGATGAATTCCAGTGCCCCGAGGCGACAAATCAACACTTTTACAAAACTTCCATTTCGCCGCGGGAATCAACTCCAAGATAAAAGGCCAATGACCACGAAATCCAACACAAAGAAGGCCACAAGCAACTGGAACAAAGACCAACATCCAGTGGGGGAGCCAACTGCCAAAGCCCAGCCCAGGAGGGGCCAGGACCAGCTCGGCCGAACCCACCAGGGTGGTTCGGCCGAACCAGTCCGGTGGCCCCCCGGCCCACTTTTCTCCGGCGGTTTGCCCACCGCCTCCGGAGGTCGGTTCCACGCGCATTAAATGCCACCGACCTACGAAACCGCCTCCAGGAGCCGACCTTTCAAGCCTATATAAGGAGGGGTACCCCCCTCCTTAACACACACACAACAACACAAGGATCATTCTCTCCTCACATTAGAAGTTTAGAGGCGTTCTAGGTAGTGCTAGGCTTAGTAGTGGGCTGCCTCATTGCTCCCAAGGTCTTGTGGAGAATTGGGTACAACTCTTGTATCCTCTCTTTGTAAGACTTGATCTTTTATATATGGAATACTTTCGTTTATATCCTTGTCATGAGCTTGACAGAGTAGTCATGATCTTGCTTGATCGTTCATCGTTCGTTCATATGAGTTCATCGTTCGTTCTTCGTTCTTCATTAATAGAAGATGAACACATATCGAATGTTCTTCGTTCGTTCATACTTGATCATCGATTACTCTTGATCTTACTTGGTTGATTGCCGTTCGTCGCTCATTCTTGAGCGACGAACGCCTTTGCATGACTTAGTGCTAGCTTTGATCCTTTCGTCTGGCTTATGCTAGTTAGACTAGTGTTCTTATGAATAGGCTTCGGGTTCATCGTCCCGCAAGGGTGCTCTAGATTTACCACCATGTCGATCCGTAGGATTGGGGTGCCTCGAGGGATCTAGAGTTGTGGTTAGTGACGCCGGCATGGTGTCGGGGTTATCTACCCACCTTTGAATGTGCTTCGTGTCCCACGGTTTGTAGAGGTAGGTGACAAGAAGTGACAGCCTTGTCATCCAAAGTAATCCTCCACGTTCGGGCATGGCATAGGAGTCTAAAAGGCCGGAGTCGCGAGGCGGACCTCGCGTAAGACGGATCTCCCGATGATGCCTAGGCATTAGACGCTTGCTTGCGCTTGCATGATCTTGGATGTTAGGTAGAAGCTGCGCACTCATATGAATGTTGTATCATTAGGAGTAGTGGTCTGCTAGTCTAGTTTAGCTTTATCTAGGATTGCCTCTATCCCTTTCATTAGAGAATGCATTGCCTTGGTGTGTGTCACACTATCCTCAATTTATTGCTCCTAACCCTCGCATTGGAATGTGATTACTTCATCACTCTTTTGTAACACCATGAGCATAAGTACTCTTATCAACCATGTCTTCCTTTGGGAAAATATAAATACGATACCCTTGAATACTCTCGGGTGAAATGCTACAACGGGTTATCCGTCCGCTTGCGGATATTCATGACCCACCTTATAATACATATCTAGTACTTGTACTGGATGTGGATTATTTGGTTAAATAGTGCAAGTGACTTAAACCCTTGGCTCTCCCGCGGTCACGTGTTTCTTTCCGCGTGACCTTAAGAGATGCCAACGAGGGATTATAACTCTACATGATGCTATCGGTTCGTTCATCATGTGGAAACGGCGTGAGGTTGTGCTCTCGTAACCACGAGTTTCCCTCCCCCTTGTCCGGACACGGATCGGTTCATGAGAGTCAACAATTCACGGGGGATGAAGCTAGACCAGGAGAACCGTCTCCTTTGTCGGGTGCTTGCTTCACCGCTAAGGAACAAGATGAACAAGGACATGAAGCGGTTATGAGTCCTATACTCGCAGACAGCCCGCAGCAAGAAACCGCCACAGTACAAATAGTGCCCCTTGTCGAGCCGGAAGGGCAATGTATCTCCTCCGTCGAGCCGGAAGGTGAAACCCTAGCCTTTGATGAAGAGCCTCGGTTTATCGAGCCTCTTCGTAAGGAGTTTACTCTCGTAATTCCTAGGATGATTACGCCTGCACGCGTCACATCTAATTTTTTTATGCTGCTATCACTGAAATAGAGTGATATTTTTTACTTCACTCTATTTAACAAGTGCATTAAGCAAGTAAAAGGTAGTGTGCACTCGTGGATACTACGCATGTGCGTATTCGAGCTCCGCTGCATCCTACTTGAATGTCATCACCCATGAGACCACCGAGGAGGTACGCTAAGATTGCATCTGTTTAATTTACATTCTTTCTATTTTTTTTGTCTATCATGTACCAACTTTTATGTATTTATTGACAGCGAACAAAAAGTCTAGAAAAGGCAATGATAATGGACAGAAAGATATTGAATGAAATCTCCAAGAAAGGATTCTCAACGGTGCGAAAGCATCTAAGTACAAATGACATGTACTACATTGTCGCTAGGATGTGCCGTTTCTTGCTTAGGGAGGTCATCAGTCCTCGTGGTCGGTTCTTTGACGAGCAAAGTGAAGTGACGAAGGAGCATCGGGCACTTTTCAAGTGGTGCGGCTCGAAACGACCGTACGAGCCCGATGTTGTTGAAGATTCGTATAGTGTAGACTTAGTTTGAAAAAACATTGTCATGTTCACATTATTAAACCTTTGATGAATTTTGTAAATATTTGTAAATATTAATGTGATATAATACTTTAATGTTAATGTGATGTAATTATGGTTAATGTTATGTAATTGTAATTTTATTATTTCTAATGCGTATTTATTTTTTTATTGTTAAAAAGTAAATAGCCACGGTTCACTTTGGCAACCGTGGCTATAGTGGTGTCCACTATAGCCACGGTTGGTTTATCGAACCGTGGCTATAGTATGCCACTATAGCCACGGTTCGCTATATCAACCGTGACATAGTGAACCGTGGCTATAGTGGCGTACTATAGCCACGGGTGTTCTGCTTTTCGAGGCTACGGATGGTTTTCCGTAGTCTCGGAAACATAGCCACGGTTGGGGCTGACCGTGGCTGTAGAGCCCCCCAACCGTGGCTATAGTGAGTTTTTGCTATAGTGATCCTTCTGCTGCAGAATGGGCTCTATACCTTTCGGGTTCATTCTTGTTAGTATTGAACTCAAATTCCTTTCTTATTGCATATTGGCAAATTGCAAGCCAAAATTCATGGATATTTGCGAATATGGTGCCTACTTTCATCGTTGCATTCTCTTTGCCATGAACAACTATAGGAAGAGCCAAATTGTCATCTTCTGTGCCTTCCCAATCAGCATCATTAATAGCCTCATCTTCCTTCTCTTCTTCAACAACCACACTTGGCACCACAACAACGTTACTAATGGGGGCGGCAACAACAACATCATCCATCTCACCCAAGAAAAGACCCTCATCATCGAGACCTACATATTCATGCACATAAATTGGACCTAATAATTCTAGCTCATCAACCTCCTCCTTATCCTGGCTAGGTGTTGTTGCTGCAATTGACGGAGCACATGGAACAACACAAGTCTAAGGTTCATCTAAATCATGTACAATTGCTTGCAATGGAAGACTTCGTATGTCCCAATACCGAGAAAATGCATTGACTAGAGCAATATCGGAGGCAATTTCAATATATTCATGACTTCTGTCTGAAAAAGATACATGCAATTCTTGCTCCTTGCCATATTTAATCGTTGTCTCTAGTTCTACTAAGAAATCAGCCCAATTTTCCGTGTATTTGTCTACTACAATCATCGATTCTCAGTAACATGATATACCTCACCGAGAAATCCACATAGGTAGGAATAATTACAACTCTACGACCTGAGTTAGGATCCATTCTATGTATGAAAACAAAAATCTTTTAATAAACTTGCACATTTCCATTTTATCACTCTAGTACACAAGTCAAATTGCAATTTTACTTACCCTTTTGGAAGTCATTTCATCTAGTCGGGACGGAGACAACTAACTATAGACCATCCTCTCGCATGGCTGGGATTAGCGTCCGCACCAACACAAGGGGCCGCACCCTCGACCACAGCCTCCAGCTTGACCTGCCCCTCGGTCGGCGACACTCTCTCCGTGGCTACATCTAGCGCGGAAAGGGGCACGCCCCGAGGAGCAGTGGCAGGTGTGAGATATGGCACAGGACCGGGCGAGCTCGAGGCCGCAGGAGGGGGCGCGCTTGTAGGCGAAGGAGGCTGCGAGCTTCGGGCCAAGGGAGGGGCGCGCGGAGGAGTGGGAGGAGGCGTTTTCCCTCCCATGGCGACAGCAGCGCTGCAAACCTCGTGTTCGTGAGCCGCTCGATTATTGCTTATTTTTGTTTAGTCTCCACTCGGTTGTATTGATCGAAAGAGAACCAAGGGGTACTATGGCAATATCTTGAGTGATGACGGCAAGGGGACGGTAAAAGAACAGATCAACAGTTGATTTTCTTCATTGACTCACCAAAAAGGGTACAAAAGGAATATAAGTTTAAATTTGGGGTATAGAAGGAAAACTTAGATTGGGTAGGGACAAATAAGCTATACGTATCTAAAATAGGGACATATAAAGAATTTGCTCTACCTCAAATGGATGATGTACACTTCCACAACGACAGCCCATCTAGCACCTGTCAATTCGAAAAGGCTTGTAATGATGGATTACTATAAGGTTGGAAGATTTCCCTACCCCCTTGGTTACTAGGAGGATGTCGGGAGGAGAGGAGGGAGCACTCTACCCACGGATGACATCTAGGACGACATCGCGTGGGGGACCCTTCCTATACCAGTGGATTTCTTCATTCTAGACAAGGGAGAAAGTGGAATTGAAGATATAATACTAGGAAGACCGTTCCTAAGACTAGTCCAAGCAGTCTTGGATGCAAGGAAGGGTTAGCTTACATTAAAATTGGGAGGAGAAGAAATTTTGTTCGAATTCAAAGGCCCACCCAATCTAGAAAACCCTCCCTACTATTGTGACATCCCCGATGTCACTAACGAAAAATGTATAACACAAAGGATCAAATAAAGTAAAATTTTGAAATTCAATAATTTGAATTTGAATTTCGAATTGAATTTGCAAATAAACACCAAATTTAAAGCTTAATGTAGGTTGCACACACCTCAAAAATCATAACATAACCATACCAATATTTTTGCATAATCATGAAGGGTATGCAAAAATAGGAGTTTTAATGATTTTACCCTAATTTTTGGTAAAAGTTAAATAGCCCTACAAATTCAGTAAAAGCATAAAACAGTTTTTAGTGTAGAATTTTTATTAATTTTTGTAGGCCGAATCTCAAGAAACGTTCTATATAAAAGTTGTCTCAAATTTGATGCTACACCACCACAAAAATTGGTAACCCCAAAAAAATTAGGTTGACTTGCTCTTGACTGCAACAGTAGGATTGGCAGATTTTTCCACCTTGTGGGGCCCACTTTCTCTCTTATCTCTACTTCCTTCTCTACCAAGCAACCCACCTAGTGCTAGCCCAAGGCAGGAACCACGTCCAAGATCCTCCTCATCCTCCCTTTGGTCAAGAGCCCAAGTCACATCTCCATCTTCTTCCTCTTTTCTTCTCTCCAAACACAACCACCATGGCTACTCACCTTCAAACTCCATTGCCATGGTTCACCTTGGCATGAGCAAGGGTAGCAAGAGGCTGCATTTAGACTCCCTCCAACCCTTGCATGGTGTGGTTTGGTTGATCCCCAAGCTCTTCCTCAAGTATGGCATCAAGAATACTTCGAGTTTCACCGTCGATTTTTGCTTCTCCGGTGAGCTCTTGCTTGAACTTAAGCTCACCATGGTTGTATCACTTCCTTATCCATCTTTTGCAACCATCTCTCATGCTAAAATCACAACTCCAGCTAGGAAAAATAGAAGATCCAAAACTACACATGGGCTCTGTTTTATTTTTATTTTTTACTACTCACAAGCAAAAATCAGAAAAAGAGAAAAATAGTTAGCAAGTTAACAAATTCATATCTTCCAATTTAAAAGTGATAAAAATGCAAAATAAAATGTTTTGGAATCTTTGAAAGATGAACTTTGCAATGGTCAACTCTTTGACCTAGGGTTATGTGCAAGAAAATGAAGCTTTAACTACAAAGAAATGACACCTTGTTAAGCTTGTAAAATGTTATTTAATTCCTGGAAATTGTAAAAATCTGGAACATTTGCACGAGCACTTATCATAACATATTGGACCCCCTGATAGTTTCTCATGATGCATTCACACATGTTTTTATGATATTTAGCTTTATTGCTCTTGTAGTATATAAATTCCTATACGTAAATTACCTATGAAATATTGTCCAAAAATTCATGCTTATTGTTTCTTATGCTTTTTATTGCTCTTTTACGCATTTCCACAAAGGATCATGTATAGGATAGATTTGTAAGACATTTTGCTTAATTTTGAATTTGTTAAGTTCAATGATGTCCTAGCATTGCATAATTGTCATATTGCATTATATGATTAATTCATGAAAAGTCTACAATTTATGCATACATGTTTATTGTGCTTAATTATTGTTCTTTTATGCTTTTTCACAGAATTCATGCATAAAGAGGAGTTGTGGCACTTCTTGCTTAAGTTAGGGTTTATTAAGTGCAATGTTGATATTAGCATAACATATTTTGCCATATTGCTCTATATGTCAAGTTATGTACCTTCTTACATTTTATGCATGACCACATCTATCATGAGCTTTCGATATGCATGGCAGCAAGATAGCTTACATAGGTTATCTTCGATGGAGCATGTGCTATGCTCATGTTGTCATGTGTCGGATTAGCAAGTTAGGCATTAAAAATGTTTCCTCTTGTGCTATGTTTTGCCTAGCTAGGAGGGAATGATTCTTATATTTACTTCTAAGTAATATGCTTATATGTTGCTTTATCTATGCTTTTCTTAATTAGACGTTTGTCCCCTTGATTTTATTTAGGCAATGTATCATATGAGAACCTGGTTCGTGTGAGAATTATGAGAACTCCAATCTAGATCATATGATCTTAATCTAATGGGGCGCATGAAATCGGGTGGGAGGGGGATTTGCAAAATCACCGCACTTTTGCAAATTCTCCCTTCCACCTCTCTCTATGCGCCCCCTTGGATCAAGATCATGTGGCCCGATTGAAGTTCTCTAGTTCTCACACGAATCTGGTTCTCGTAGGATACGTTGCCTCTTATTTATGATTCACTATCCATATGCAAGCATATCATTTCATGCATAAGTAATTTTCATCTCATGAGCACATAACATCATCATCCATATTTATTGACAAAGTTCCATGTATTGATGTCTATGTATTCACCTATGCTCATACATTGCATTGCACTCATATAGGGACCCAAACCGAAGAAGGCAACTACGAGGAAAAAAACCCGTTGAGTTGAACGTCGTTGAGAGTGCTAACTTCGATCAAGCCTAAGGCAAGCCCCGATGCATAACCTATGTTGTGAAGTTTCCGGTTTTTACTTTTCACATGGATATGTTATGTATTGTGCATTTATGTTTAGGAGTTGATCGCAGCCTAGTTGCATTATGATCCTTTATGCCTATGGTCTTTGGATAAGTATAATCTTTTTCGTTAGATTGGCTATGCTTAAAGGAGTCCTCTCGGTAAAGGTTTCACATATTGTTACCTCTCACATGATTATAATTTGAGACCGTACGGGGAAGTGCATGTGTAGGATGCGGTGACAAGGTTGGCCCTTGTTCGCCATAGCCCCATACGTGTCGGTTGAGGACCGTTCGTTGTGACTCCACGAGCAAGTATTGAGTTTTGTACCAAATGCATACCTTCGTATGGGAGTTGGTAAACTGATGTAACTTGAGAGTCATAGTGTTGGACGGTCACTCCACCCTATGTGCTAAGTGTCGATTACGGTGGATGCATGGGTTTGTGAGTAGATGGAGGGTGTGTGGTTTATGCCTTGGACCCGACATACCGTGGTCGTAAGAGGGATATACACTCGGAGGGTGGACCCGGCTCATATCTATAATGATCTCGTGAAAGGTGGTCATACGTGTTCTTAAATGATGCGTATGTCGTGCATTTGGGTTTCTTCTCGCAGGATGTAAATCGATATATATATCGCCGTCCCTCGCGGTGATTGAGTACCACTTGTCTCAAGCAGATTACATCGTAGTAAAGAAGTGAATATGGATATATACTTGCTGTTTTTGAAGTATTAAATCATTGTATTGCTACCTTGAAATGCTAGTCTTGCTCACTAAATTTATGCCTATGTTACAACCCTCTTAACATGGCTAAAAGATGAAATTAGACAATTACATAGGCGTTGTTTTTTGGCTATTTTCAGCAAGCCCGGTCAGTCCCCTGCATATTAGGAGTCAGTTTTATAACCATATTGTCGGGTAAGACTTGCGGAGTATATTAGATACTCGGGGCTTTGTTGTTAATATAACCATTTTGTCGGGTAAGACTTGCGGAGTATATTAGATACTTAGGGCTTTGTTGTTAATATTTTTGTGCAGGCGAACTTGTTGAAGAGAATGTGACACATTTACGGGCTGATATGTTGCATTTAAGGTTTACACCATTGAGTTGAGTTCGGCTCCAGCTGTTTGTAAAATATTCAAATTAAGAGCTTATGACTATGTAATAATTTAAACTACGTTTGTAAAAATCAAAGATCATGTTAATATAGAACTTTGTAAATGATGGATGTTCGGGTGTATGTACTGTGTATGATGGTTTCGCCCATCATCTCCCAAAAGATCCTGGATCGGTAATTCCCCTCGGTTCGAGGTACGGGATGCCACAACTATCATGATTTTCTTTCTAGAGGAAGATGAACAAATAGATATGGAAGTCAAATACTCTCTAGAATTCCTCATGCGAGGATTAGACGAAAGGATGCGAGGTGTCGATCGGCACGAGTGCCCGCGCCGATTGGCAATTCTAGGAGCTTGCAGAATTTGAGCTCCTAGGAAAATTAGAACCGGATGATGCACCGGAGGTTGGTCAAAAGAACTTCCAAAGGGATTGAGGTACGAATACTTGGGAAAAAACAAGACGTGCCCCGTGATCATCAACAACGCACTAACAAAAGAAGAGACAAATAAACTACCGGTAGTACTTAAACGATACAAGAAGGTTATCGACTATTCATTGGATGATATTGAAGGAATTAGCCCTGCTTTTTGAACTTATAAGATAAATTTAGTAGAGACAACTATGCTACTAGTGGAAAGAATGAGAAGGCTAAAGGAGGCAATGAAGCCGGTGGTCGAGAACGGATATTACAATTATCGAACGCTGGTATGATCTACCCTATGGTCGACGGTGAATGGGTAGGCCCAATGCATTGCGTCCGTTGGGGGCGCGATGGGAAGTCTACTATGTAGCGGGATGAATGCCCCTCCTACGATAGCTCTAACACTAACCCAGCTCACCTCGCCACGTGTGCTGGAGACCTAGTGAAGCATCAAGTGGAGTAACGACGCGAAGTGTCATCGACATAGCACGACGCGAAGTGGTGCGCCACCCGAAAGCACCGAGCGCGAGAATTGGGCGAAGGAGCGAGGTGACAGTGCGAAGCGCCCGAACCGATGCATAGCGCGAAGTGTGCTCCAGCCGGGCACCAAGCAGGCCGTGGGTTGCGCACGATAGGCGTAATGTCCTGTCCGCCCCTAGGGTTACCGCCTTCTAGTTGTGCCGAGGGCGATTGGCCGAGGCAGAATGGTCATATAAAGTTGTGGTTCCCTATGACTATAAAAGGAGACCAAAGGTCACCTGTAAACACACATGTAATCATGGAGTTAGCTTCGCTATCAAGAGTTGTTACCTTGCCACCCATTCTTTTACTCCTTGTATCTATTTAGTTTGTTGTGTTCGGTGGGCCAAGTGCCCTCTAACCTGCACTTAGCATGCCAACAACGTCCCCAAGAAAGGAGGATTAATGGTGGTGGCAAATGAGAACAATGAATTGATACCTAAAAAAATGCACAGGGTGGAGAATGTGCATTGAATGGCTACCATTCATCAATGAAATGCTGAAAAGGTTAGCAAAAAAATCATATTTCTATTACTTGGATGGATACGGTGGTTTCTTTCAAATGCGAGAGAGACCGGAAGACCACTTTTATGTTGTCGGGGAGGAGATCACCACCTTATCCCAAAGGGCCAATCTAGAGACAAGAAGCCCAGGAAGGCGTGGAGAGGAAGGCGCCTAGCCCATCTAGGGGCCCAAGAAGGCCACTAAGGGGGAGGTGCCTAGCCCGTATAGGGCCAAATAAGGCCATGAAGGGGGAAATCTAACCCATCTAATAGCCATGTACCATGTATGAATATGACCGGAATGCCCTTGTATGAGTATAGGTAGCTCATGGGCATTAGTGTAAATTGAGTTGATGGTGGCTGTTAGGGTTGAGAGAGTATGTGTCTATAAATACTCTCTCAACCCATCACAACAACCATTGGGAACCTTTGTAATACTCTAGAAATGCAATATATGGTGACCCATGTGGGGACTCCTTCGTAAGGTCCCCTTGTCATCCCACACTTGTTCCTTCCCCATCGAGGCCTAGTCTAAGGCCCTTCTAGTTTCGCAGCCCATATACTACCCTCTACGAACACCCTTAGATCGACCCATATCTTGTTGGTTGTGCGCTTAGCTATCACAACAGCTGGTGTCCTCCGTGGGGAGCGAATAGGAAAGTTCACATCATGGCAGGGGGCTATACACGTAGTCGAAGGGTATGAGATCCACAAGGGTCCACGATAGCTGATCTAGCCGATACCGCGGGCCAAGAAGAAGTCATACCGCCATCCGGAGAGGTACCCGAAGGGGTGACCATCGAAGGGACCTCCGGTGGAACCGAAGGGGTCACCGAAGGAAGTGGATCGGTCATGATCGATGAGTCGGCCCGGGAAAGGCGGTACAAGAGGAAAGAGAGCCCGATGATCAAGCGCGCAAGGAGGTTGAGGAAAGGATGCGTCACAAAGAAGAGATTGCTCTTTGGATCGAAGAAAACATAATGCTCCTTACTGCGTAAATTGAAGCCCAAAAGAAGGAATCCGAAGAACGAGCTGTAAGGGCTCGGGCGCTGGACAACTTTGCAAGACAAGAGGCAGGATACGAGGCAAAGGCTAGAGGCCGCTATGAAGACGCAAGAAATGTTGATGAAGCAACTGGATATTCTCAAGCGGGCTAACATGATAGATCGTCAAATTCCTGCTCGAGAGCCTTTCCAATAGCGTCCTGTTCAAGAGCCTTCCCAAGAGCATATGGTCCCTCCTTCGGCTGTCTACACACACCAGAATGTGGAGGTGGATCCTTTGTTGCCCCTAGCATGGGAGTTACAAACGGCGATATGGCCCCCTCATTTGGCGGGAGTTAAACTTCCTGTCTATAGGGGCAGTTCCGATCCCAAGGATTTTTTCATTCGATACGAGACTACAGTTGAATCTATCGGAGGGGTGATGCAATTAAGGCAAGAGCGCTTCCGCTTGCCTTGGAACGGATTGTACATGTTATTCTAGACTCCCATCTGGTTCCATTCATTCATGGGGACAATCGAAGAAGGCCTTGTCAGTCCATTTCCGGGGAGCTCACTCGAAGGAGCTTAATAGTTGTGACTTGGCTGCGTGCTATCAAAGGGAGGGCGAGTCATTAGCCCAATTCACTAAGAGATTCATGCATCTAAAGTGTCAAGTAGCTGATGTGCTTGAGCCTATCATCATAGAATCTGTGGCAAGGGGGCTTCATCTCAATGCTGCTCACGAAGGATAAGGGAGAAGCAGCCCAAGACTCTTGAACATTTGCTTCGCGTTCTAGAAGGGCAAGTAAGAGTCGAAAAGGATGTGCAGAATGAAAAGGCTGGCTAGAGAACTCGGCTCGACCAAAGGGGTCGAAGCACCTCGAAGATTCTCATTATGATGGGAACCCTCACAAGATGGCAAGAAAAAATGTATACAACGTGGAGCAAGAGTACTCTTAGCAGCAAGGGGGCATGCTCCGAGTTATTAACAAGAGTCCCCGTCTTCGGGACAACCCGAGGGTGAAGGTCGTGGAAGTGGCCATGGCAAGGGTTCATCGGAGAATAGACCTCGGGGTTTCTTCTATTACTTCCATGGCCTAGAGGTGAATCATACAACCAACAATTATGAAGAAATCAAAGCTATGTGTGTAGTTAGGAAGGGGGCATTCCGAAGGGCCACGTTCGGGGATGCATACCAATCATTATATGCCTCCTACACCACCACGAGACATTACCACCACCACCCCCTTACCATCTCACTGCCTTATGTGCCCACACCTTATGTGCCTCCTTATGGGTCGGCTCAACCCACTCATCCAATGCCTTCGATGCAACAAAATCAGGCATCTTCGATATCTGGAGCTGCTAGACCTTCGAAGGCAGCAACCAATGCAAAGGGCGGTACATCAATTGGCAGCAATTGAGCTCGCTCAATATGACCGCAGCTAGGGTACAAGGGGGTTAATCTTTATGATAATTGGGGGGGGGGGGGATAGCATAGACTTCCCTTCCAAAAGGCAGCATAGAGAATACATTAGGCCAGTCACTCATGTTGTAGCTTGCCCTCCTGTTGGGCTGCATCGATGGATGGATGTTCCAATTGCCTTCTCAGCAGTTGATTTTAGGCCAATGACTCACCCGCATGATGATGCGTTTGTTATGAGGGCGAACATATATGGCTTTGACGTGCACAAGGTCCTTATTAATGACGGTTTCGTTCTCTAGCCCTAAGAGCTTCTCCAACAGGTATGTAAAAATACTCCCTACATGTATATTTAAGACGTGAGGCAAAAAAAACACCTTCCAACAATTCTGTATAAGTGCTTGCAAAATATACGCACATCCTATTTGGACGTAAACCATCGCCAAATTTGGCACCTATTTTCGCAGTCCCAATCGCCCGAAATCCTGTCTTTCCCGCTCATAAATTCGGCATGCGCTAAATCGTTCTTTGTTTCGTGCCATCGATAGAGTATTTTGGTCCGCCTGATGCCTGCCCCTGAAGAAGGTCTGCAGTCTACCATTCGATGCCAAGAACCTAACCTACGACTGAGTGGCGTGGTGAATCGACTTTGGGGTAGGGGGCCTCCCGCAACCAACGTCGTTGCGGATCACTGGCGGCCTACCCCATCGTCATCGCCGCCGTCATCCCCAAGGTCGTCCGCAAGGTCCTCGCTGCGCCGTCGCCTGTAACTCTCCCAAGCAGGCCTGTCTCAAAAATCGCACCGAGGTTCATCCGTTGTCAAGGTATCGTCTCGTCATTCCAATCGCCTCTTCGAATTCTTCTGTCCACTCTGCTATCGTGATTACAAGTTACTGCCCCAAGTCACGCATTACTTATGAGCCTTTTCAGAAATTCGTGTCCAGTATATTGGATTATGTTTTCAGCCTGATTGCAGGCTCGTTGCAAACAGATTCGAACCTGAATTTTGTGCCCTATTTTTGGATTGCAGAGTAGTTAATTTTGTACAGAGAAACCATTACTGCTTAGATGTGTTGCATCTAGAATCATTAGTTGTAACATGTAATACTCAAATTATATCCTGAGTTTTGTTTGTAACTATCAGAAGGCAATTAATTTATGTCATGTTGCTTCCAGTTGGCTGTGACCCTTTCTCATTCATAAATTTATGCTCCACTAGGATCAGATTATTTAGATGGCCTTCATTATAATAAATAAGTGCAAAATCTATGTTGGTCTCTTACTTGGGCGACGGTGCATAGCAAAATTCATGTTCATTTACTTGGGAGATAATTTTTTATGGTCTATTAGCCGGGAGATAGTATTTTCTACTTATTTATCTGAAATATGTATTTGTACAGAACTACAGATTTTTAGAATACAATCTTGTTCAAAATAGAGTAATGTGTTTTTTTACATTAATAGGTGCTTTTGACAATGGAAGATTTTCGTGCATACACTAATTTGTTGACTGAGGAGGACAATGCTGGTGTACCATTGGATTACCTTGGCACTGTACCAAGAGAGTTGCAACAATCACCCATAGATGATGATTCTCCAATATCGAAACCGAATCAAAAGCACAAAGGTAAAAACTTCAGTTTGGAGGAAGATCAACTTCTTGTTTCAGCATGGTTAAATGTCAGTACAGATGGCATACGAGGAACCAATCAAACAAAAGCGGCCTTTTGGACTAGAGTCTACATTTACTATCAGAAAAATAGAGATGATTTTGCTGAACGCAGTCAGAACTGATTGGTACATCGATGGGGGACTATTCAGAAAGATGTGAGCTTATTTTGTGCATACTTAAGCCAGATCGAGGCTGCCAACCAGAGTGGGTCGAATATCCATGATAGGGTAATAAAAGAAACACATATGTAGCTTTTAATCTTTGTCATGTGTGGCCTAATTGGGTTATTTGTATTGTGTAGGTGGAAAAGGCCGAGAACATGTTTAAGGCTCTAGATAAGCAGAACAAGTCATTTCTATTCAGGCATTGTTGGCTTAAGTTGAGAAACCAACCAAAGTGGCATGAGAAACTGCAACAATTGGAAGCTATGAAAGCAAGCAACAAAAAACAGAAGATAACCAAAGATTCAAGTCCAGGAACAGCCCAGCCTATAAATGTTGATAGCAGCCCCCAGGATAGCAGTGTTGCCCCTCCAGAAACCATCCCTCCAGTAGCTACTGAAGCACCAAAGAGACCAATTGGTAAGAAGAAAGCAAAAGAGGCATTGCGTCATAATGGTGGCAGTGATGCGTGCATACAAGCTTTAGATATTTTGTGGGCAAAGAAAAAAGAGTTAGATGCAGAAAAGGAGATGAAGAAAGAGGAGAGATATGTTAAGTCATATGCTCTTGACAAGAGAGGCTACAACTAGAAGAAAAGAGGCTTGCAAATGAAGAAAAAAAGCTTGCGAATGAGGAAAAGAGGCTTGCCATTGAAGCTAATAACCTACAGATAAAGAAATTGGCTGATGAAGAGAGAATTATGAGCATGGACATTAACTCGTTGAATGAGTCTCAAAAGGAGTACTGCAGGAGTCTGCAGGCTGAGATCATGGCACATCGCATGAGTTGCACCTATTGATGTGAAAATCTCTTGCAATATTAATTATGTCACAATAAGTAGTTAGTTTCTTGTAATATTTCCAATATGTCCAGAACTTTAGGAATTATTGTCTTTGAATACTATTATCGATTGTCAGTCTTGGATAATTTCAATTGTGTTCATACATTTTAGAATTTGCGACTCATTATTGATGGGTAGTTGATGGGCAGTATCATTGTCATAGAAAATCTGAAATCAAAATTAAACCATTTTGAGTACTGTAGCAAATATAAACAAAAATTATTCCATCAGTATAAATAAAGGGACTAGAGTGAAATTAAACCATTTTGATCTCGTCCAGCAACGCGAGAAAAAAACATTATCAATTCGATCTAGAAGACAATGTAATTGATATGGCGAACATGTAAACAAGAGATAGATGGTAGACCTACAAGCACGCGTCTCGCCAAATGCCTCTTGCCGTCAAATACGGTAACAAACAAATTCTCTTGTCGATGGAATACGATCACGAACTCGCCGATACACTCACCTACCGCCGTCACCAGGGCCTTACCCGATCACCCCATCGAGAGAGTAAAACTAGAACCAGTAATTCTGGGCTCCTAACGAAAATAACAGTTGGGCCCATCAAGGAAAGTGACGTGTCCATATTTTAAATCATTTGGAAACCAAAAATTGGGAAATGTTGGAGGAGGTAAGTTTTTTTACTACCAATACCTCTTTGGGAACTCCCTAAATGCCTGCTTAGGAACTATGTATTTTACATACCTGTTGGAGAAGCTCTTACGGACAAGGGGGTGATCGGACTGAGGATATCAAATTTGATGTTGTGGACATGGTGTACCCATATAATGCTCTCTTGGGTCGTAGGGTCATCAACAAGTTCTTGGTGGTAATTCATCATGGCTATCTTTGCATGAAGATGTCAGGTCCCGAAGGGGTAATCCTAGTGTATGGAGACCAGGCCGAGGCTCGAAGGCTAGAAATTAATATGGCTCCTAGACAACGTCATATCAATGTCATTGAAAAATTTGAAGATAAGGCTGCAATAGTTGAGATGCCAACTGCACCCAAGTACATTCCGAAGGTGCGGCCACAAGAGGGCACTAAGGAGGTGATTCTTGTGTGTCGACCACCCTGATTAGACTATTTGGATTGGTTGTGGGTTATCGGAAGAACGAGAGACTGAGCTCCTTCATTTTTTAAGGAACAATGCTGATGTCTATGCATGGTCGTCTAAGGACATTCCAGGGATTGATAAGGCAGTAACAGTACATAGGCTAGATGTGGATCCTAAAGTGCGCCCAATCAAGTAGCGCATGAGGGATTGGACCGAGAAAAAATTGTTGTTCTTAAAGCTGAGGTGCATCAATTGTTGTACTGAAAATAAAAACTTTAAAACTGGGAGGATGCACCGGGGCTTTGCCTGGAGCTACAACAACAGAGTTAGTGTCTTCTACTGTTGGGTCTTGATTAAGAGAGATATCCTTCTGAAGATCCTCAGCCGACACTTCAACGTTTCCTAAATAACGAGATGTCAATATTTGCGAATGCAAAGACATGCTAGCAATATCTACGATGTCAAGGTATGAATGATACACTCAATAGCAGAGTATTTGTTACATACGATGGTTCTTGAAGACATATGCAAAAATGTAAATTTTTTTAAAGCCTTTCCTCTATTAGCATCCATAAGAGAAAACTACTTAACCTAGCAAATAAAGACATTTAATTCACAAGAAAACATTTGCTTGGTTTCTATGCATATGCAATATGCTGGTGATATATGCATGCAATAACAGAATTATAAACAAGTTTCATGATTTTATCACGAGTGGATTAATTTTGGGAATTAAATCAAGTGTTCCTATTAGCATAAATTCTAGGAAACTACAGACTGCAGATATGAGCATAATGTAAAACATGGTGATACTACATGCTACTAGTAACATTCATGCGCACGTAGAATATTCATTTGATGCACATATTAATTATTAGAAAATAAACATGCTTTAAAATGAATTAATCATAGAGAACTATGCGTGCAGAAACATGATGAGTATGATGCATCATATGAAAGAGCGTAACCAGAGGAGTCCAAAACATTTTAGTTTACAAATTTATCATATCTAGATATAAAGATGCGGATTTTTCATTGTTTACAAACACCTAATTGTTCTGGAAAAACTATGCAGCAAAAATGAAGTTCATCAACACCATTGGATAGAGCTAGTTACAAGGAATCCAACAAAATGAGGTGGCGAAAGGCTTCTGCCTTGGTATGTCGGGAGAGAGGAAAGAGAGAGGAAGAAGAAACTGACAGGTGGGATCCGCGGAATATTCCACGACACTTTCCCAATTTTCGGTCTGTGACTTTTGTCCAAATCTTCGGCCTGAAATAAAATGCTTTCAACGCTCATAGAACCCAAACAAAAATACTATTGTGTAGTACTCAGCTTGGATTAGACATGCATGAAGACCACATGTCCAAACTCTTTTTGGTATAATTTCTATAATTCAGCAAAAAGGGATAAAATTTAAGCTTGTGGAATTTTTCTAGAGAGTTCTGGTTGGAGAAATGACATGGGACTTTTTCCAACATTTTTCATTTATTGTCCTCTACAACATATATTTTTTCTAGGGGCAATTGTTATAGAAAAAGTTTGACTTGTAGTTCAACCCAATATGAATTTGTTTAAAATTTAAAATTAAAATCACTATGCGACACGTCACCAAAAATTGTATATTGGGGTTTGACAAGATTAGTAGATAATTGTAGAATTTTGTGTCTAGACGTTCGTGACGCAGAGGGTGTCACACATTGTTGGGCCCGATCCCGACCTAGGACGATCTCTCGCCACGCCCTATTCACGCGGGTGAACATTGAGGTTCAACTTCCTTGGGGCAACCCACTTTCCCCCTAGCTCCTCGAGGACCGCTAGAAACTAGTCTACTAGCATAGCCTGCCCAATGCCATCCACATCGCACGAGCTTGCAGGTCGAGCGTGCCATCACCATTCCGACGAGCATCAAGTTCGTCGGAATGGTGGGCAATGCCTCGAAGTCCTTCTTCGATCTCTTGACCAGGGGTACCAGTGATGAAAGTCACCCATGCCGTGAGTGCCACATGGTCTAGATCACACCCGTCGTGGTCTAGGATGGAACGGCCCCGGTGAGACCGCCATGGTTGCGCCTACGAATGCGGGGGCTGTCCAAGCCAACCCCGCGCCTGCACCAGATCCCAAACAATTGCGACGCATGCAGGAGCAGAAGCAAGAGCTGGACGAAATTTGTCGCCAACCGACGGTGGAACAGGAGGCCGTCAAACGCTAGCTGGAGCAGCAGGATGTGGGCGGACAAGCGCAGGCTCGGGCATGGGGATGTCAACGAGCGAATCATTAACGGCCAGCTCGGTGAAGGACAGTTCGTCAAGGCGAACCAGAACATCGTGGCAGCGGTGGCGCTGGTCGAGACGCTCCCACAGCCTGTCACTCCCGAAGCACAGCGAGTGCAGACGAGGATGGTCAAATTGCTAGCTAAGGTGGCGCAGCAACAGGCTAGCAGTTCCCAACAGCACGTCACCCAATCTAACCAGCATACCTCGTCAACACGTCGCGAGGGTGGGAACGACGCGCCGGGCAACAGGACGCCTCGGTTCTCCAAAACCCACCACCGGTAAGTGGGAAAGCCGCTACCTCAGTCCACTATCATATTGGGGAGGGACAAGATGCACGTCGCACCATCGAGGCTCGGCGCCGGGCCGAGAAACGGGGAGGGGGAGGGGGGGCAAGAGCGTGACCGCCACCCGCGTCGTGGCGAGTGACACAACGATGCCGAGGACATGAACAAAAGCCCCAACCACCTAGGTCCATGGGCTTTCGGCTCTGAAATATGTGGAGCTGTTTTCCCCCACCGGTATCGACCCCCGACAACAGTGGCCAAGTACACTAAGGACACGAACCTTGCCCTTTGGCTCGAGGATTACCACCTCACGTGCCAAGTTAGGGATCGAACGACGACCTCGCCGTTTTCCACCAGCTCACGCTGTACCTAGCAGATTCTATGCGGGCATGCCATTATTGCCATGCCGATTTGCGAGCGTTCTTCGTGAGCAACTTCGTGCCACATGCCCATGGCCCGGGAATCCGTTGTAGTTGAGGAACTGCCGGCGAAAGCCGGCGAATCCCTTCCCGACTACATCCAGGTGCTTCTCTAGGCGCTGCAACGAGCTGCCCAACATCGTCGACCCCGACGTCGTGGGCGCCTTCCTGTTTAGGACCACTCACAGGCCCTCATCCATAAGCTAGGGCGGACGTGCCCTCAAATAGCTCGGGAACTCCTCGACGTCGCCATGAGCCATGCCTCGGGCGAATAGACTATCGACGCCCTATGCAACGGCATCCCCATAGCGGACACGAGCAACTAGAAGAGGAGCAAGGATCCCGGTAAGGGGTCATCCGACTCACCAAAGAAGAAGAAGAAAAGCATGTTTGGGCAATGACCCCTTGGTGGTGGCGGGAGACTAAAAACGAGGAGAGACGCCGGCCAAGGCTACCCCAAACTAGTTTAAGAAGAGGTCGAACGGGCCCTAAACCAACCATGAGTTCCTAGTAAAACATCTACTTAAAGATTGCAATTTATTGAAGAGTTTTTTCTAGGACCTGCAGCAGAAGAACGTGCGGCAGCCCGGGTCCTAGGACGTCGAGCAGGGCAACAACGAGGATGAACCCAAGGGCGCCTTCCCCAACCAAGAGGGTTGCCTCATGATCATCCCCTGGCCCCAAGGCGCGTGGGGACGCATCTCCAAGGTCGAGCATGCGCGAAGTCTTTGCCGTCGAGCCGGTGACATTGAGATTCCTTTGGTGGTCCAAGGCACCCATCACTTTTGACCGCAAGGACCACCCGACGCATGTGCCATGGCCGGGTCGATACCGCTCATGGTGTATCCAATAGTTGAAGAGACACGACTCACTCGGTGGACGAAGCTAGCGGCCTCAACATCATCTATGTTGTGACCATCGACCGCATGGGAATCAACCGACGACGCCTCCAATCCAGCAGCTTAACCGTTCCATGACATCGTGCCGGGAACCGAGGCCACATCGATTGGGCAGATCGACCTACTTGTCACCTTCAGGACGGTCACCAACTCGTCGGACCAAGACCCTCACATTTGAGGTCGTCAATTTCCCCGGGGTCTACCATGCCATTTTAGGGCAGTCGTGCTATGCGAAGTTTATGGTCGTCACCAACTACACGTACCTGAAGCTCAAGATGCATGGGCCCAAGGGCATCATCACCATCGACGCCTCGTTCAAGCGGACACACATGTGCGATACGGAGAGGAACGACTTCGCCGCGGCCACCGTTGCTTCGACCGCCGAGCTAGCAGATCATCGGGGAGCAGGTGGTCGAGGACGCACCCAAGACTAGCCACCGGGCTGCCTCATTCGAGTCGGGCGACAACACCAAGGAGGTGCTCTTCGACCCCAAAGGCGATCCGGAGAAGAAGGCGAGGATCAGGACCTCGCTTGACCTGAAATAGGGAGGCACGCTCGTCGACTTTCTCCGCACGAATGCCAATGTTTTCATGTGGAAACCTTCGGATATGCCAGGCATACCGACCGCACTTGCCAAGCACTCCTGGCACATCGGGCCGGGTTCCAAGCCGGTAAAGCAATGCTTGCGCCACTTCGACGAGGAGAAGCGCAAGGCAATTGGTGAGGAGATCGCAAAGCTTTTAGCTGCTGAATTCATAAAGGACGTGTATCATCCCGAATGGTTAGCTAATCCTATTCTTGTACTAAAAAAGAATGGGAGTTGGAGAATGTGTGTCGACTATACGAGCCTCAACAAGGCATGTCCAAAGGATTGGTTCCCTTTACCACGCATCGACCAAATAGTTGCCTCGACATTGGAGTGTGAAACCTTCTATTTTTTGCATGCGTACTCCGTGTACACCAGATTACGATGAGCAAAACCGACCAACTCGTGACCTCTTTCATAACCCCGTTCGGATCATATTGCTATGTTACAATGTCGTTCGGTCTCAAGAACGCTAGCGCGACCTACCAGCGATGCATGCGTAAGTGCTTTGACTACCTCATTGGAGAAGTGGTCGAAGCTTATGTGGACAACATCGTAATCGAGTCAAAGAAAACCGATTAGCTTGTTGCCGATCCGGAGCGCACCTTCGCCAAGTTACACGAGAATACAGTCGAGCTCAATCCCGAGAAGTGTGTCTTTGGGATGTAGCGTGGTATGCTCCTCGGATTCATTATATCGGAACAAGGCATCAAAGCCAACATGGAGAAAATTTCTGCAATCGAACACATGGGTCCAATCTAGAATGTGAAAGGCGTACGAGTGCCTCATGGTGCCGAGACGGTTCGTGTCTCGTCTCGGGCAAGCGCGTGCTTCCCCTCTACAAGTTGTTGAAGAAATTAGATCGCTTCGAATGGACTCCCGAAGTGCAATTGGCCCTTCATGAGGTCAAGCGCATTCTTAGCAACCCGCCGGTTCCAATCCGTCGGCCTTTGGCGAGCCTTTGCCTTTGTACATTGTAGGGACCATGCAAGTGGTGAGCATAGTCCTCTTGGTCGAGCGCAAAGAGGAGGGGCACGCTCTCAAAGTCCAACGCCCGGTCTACTACGTTAGCGAGGTGCTATCGGACTCCAAGACCCGGTACCTACAAATTCTCAAGATCATCTATGCGGTGATGGTCGCGAGAAGAAAGTTGTGCCACTACTTCGACACCCACAGCGTCACCGTGGTGATTTCCTTCCCTTCACGAGAAGTTATTCACAAAAAAGGTTCGGTGGGCAAGGTGACCAATTGGGCGCTGGAGTTGATGGGGCATGACATCGAGTACTCCCATCAAACGACGATCAAGTCCAAGGCATTGGTTGATTTTGTGGACGAATGGACCGAGCCGTAGCTGTCGTTTGCCTCGTGGACCAAGAGTACTAGATCATGTACTTCGACGGGTCGTTGATGCGAAAAGGGGTTGGCTTCGATTTGGTTTGTGTCTCTCCACTCGGAGTACATATGAAGTATTCAATTTGATTGCATTTTCCCACCTCAAACAATGTAGCTGAATACGAGGCGCTCATAAATGACCTCAAGATCGCTATCGAGTTGGGCATTTGGCACCTCGAGTTTCATCAGGATTTGCAGCTCGTGGTTCACCAAATCATGAAGGAATCGAGCTGTCGGAGCGACATCATGGCACTATAATGCCAATAGGTGCAAAAGCTAGAGGATAAATTCAACGGCACCGAGCTCAAGCATATCCCATGAAAGGTCGGTGGATTCACCGGCCAAGATGGCATCCGGGAGGAAATCGATCCCGCCCAAGAATCTTCGCCAATGACCAGCTTAATCCCTCTCCTCGACCAACCGACCTCGCGGAACGAAAACATGATTCGAATGACATCGCCCTACGAGCCACATCGGCCTCAACCTCGCCGGCAGTCAACAACGAGCTAGCCGGTGTGAGCTCGAGGGCTGCCTCGACCCTAGAAGCTCGAGGCCGAGGGGATCCACCTCATGTTGAATGTTTGCCTAGGGGTTGAGTCGACCCCGAGGTCGAGGTCATGGAGATCGACTCCGCCCAAATAGGGTCAATCCTCCGACCGACCGGAATACTATGTGCATTGAGTACCCGACCCAAGGCCCGTTCCCGCTTGATCTCACAGAGGCGAGGCACTCAAAGTCCTTCGTAATGATCGATTGGGAAGTTGTACAAGCATAATATTTCAGGGATCAAACAATGTTGCATCCCTACGAGCAATAGATCCAGCTCCTCGAGGATACCCACGTAGGAGTTTGCGGCCACTATGCAGCGCCAAACACTCTTATTGAAAACACATTCCAAGTAAGAATTTTTCTAGCCAACGAAGTTGGAGATGCAACATGCATCGTACAATCCTGCCAAGGTTGCCAATACTACACTAGGCAAATGCATGTACCAGCCCAGGCTCTACAAACAATTCCTCCCACATGCCCTTCATGCTATGGGACCTGGACTTGGTTGGGCCAATGAAGAAAGCGCCCGGGGCTAAACTCACTTGCTTGTCACGATCGACAAGTTCACCATGTGGATCGACGCTCGCTCGATAGCAAAAATCACGTCGGAGGAAGTCGTCGAATTCTTCCTCGACATTGTCCACGGATTTGGGGTGCCGAACTCCATAATCACGGACAACGGTATTCAATTTATAGGGATAAAATTCCTTAGATTCTACGACGATTACCACATTCGAGTGGATTGGGCAACCTTGGTTCATCCCCAGTCCCACGGTCAAGCCGAATGTGCCAACGGCATGGTGCTGCATGGGCTCAAGCCTGAAATCTTCGATCGCTCGAAACAACGCAGCGGTCGATGTGCGGCGGAACTCCCGATCGTCCATCGAGTTGTCGAATGATCCCAAGCCAAGCAACTAATTTCACCCCCTACTACATGGTGTACGGATTCGATGCAATCCTACCCAACGACCTCGACTACGGCTCCTCGAGGACACACGCCTTCAATGAAAAAGGAAATGAGCTTGCGCTCGAGGATGCCATGGACCGGATCGACGAAGCACGGGACATGGTACTTCACTCAGCCCACGGCTTCAACGTTAGCGATTTGGTTCTCGCGTCGTCTACGGAGCAACAAAAACAGACACACGTTTTCACCGCCATGGGAGGGGTCGTTCGTCATCGCACGTGTAACCCAACCTGGCTCCTTCAAGCTCAAGACAATAGAACGCAAGGAATTCGTCAACACGTGAAACATCACTCAACTACATAAGTTCTATTCCTGAAAACACGATCGATTGCTTCCTTCATTTTGCGCTTAATTCTTACAAGTGACCCTCGACCTCATCTCTCGGGGTCAATCGCGCCTTGGGGGCTGGGAGGCACATAATATCTAGCAACTCTTTTCAAAAAAAAATTGCTAAGCCACAAAATCCTCGACCCTCAACGGTGAACGAAGTAGCCACGAGTAAACTAGAACTAAGGTCGACTCGATCGGAATGCCAAGACCGGAGCGCTCCCTCGGCCATGGAGTCGAAGCTCACCGAGTGGGCCAAAATCCTAGGGGGCTAAAACTTCACAAGCCAAAGAGTAAAAACAAAAGGGGGTGGGGGGGGGTGTGAAGCGAACCGCATTTTTGAAAGATAGCGACTTAAGGACTTGATGGGGAAAACAAGAATAAAGCGAAGTTATTTACAATAGTTTCAACCATGATGGCCCATTGTTCATCAATCCAAAATAAAAGCACATTCTAACTACATCTCCCCATCCTTCTTTGGGAGACCCCGTTCCTCGTACTTGATAGCCGGGGCTTTGGCGAAAGTGCGGGTCTCCTTGTGGACCACTCGAAGATCCCCCTCGGTGTACTCCTCATAAGGATCGTGCAAGGTGACGGTCACCAAATTGAGCTGGTAATTATAAGAATGGGTCGAGAAGACACGAAGGTGTTGTGCACATCGAACCGCACCCCCCCCCTCTTGATCCACTCCCGACCCATTGCCATCAACGCAAAAGGTGCTTGGTGGGCTTAGCGTTCGGATCTAAGACCATCCCAAGCTCCTAGGCCGTCCTCGAGATGACGGTGCCCGGCTCCCACCTCGCCTCAACGGTCCTGGCCGACAATTCCTTGACCTCCACCAACTCTTTCCCCAAGGCTGCAATGGTCGCTAAGATCATCGATAAATGAAAGAACGAAGAATAGGCGAAGGTCAACAGCAGCGAGGAAACTAAGACTTACCCTCATGCTTGAGGCAAACCCCTCGGAGTTGCCCAAGGTTCACAACCGCGGCCTCGGCCGAGCTTTTAGTAGTGGTCTCGGCCTTCGCACACTCATCGTGTTCCGCCTAAACGGCCCGCAACACCGCCTCGAGCCTCCAGGTCACCTCGTGTCACCTTGGCCTTGGCCTCCTCCACCTCTTTCCTTGCCGCGACCGCCATGCTCTCCTCCTTGACCCCCACGTGCTCTGTCTCGGCTGCCTCGGATCCTCCGTGCACCGGCACACATCCTTCGACTCCACTAAGAATATATGGGTCGTCACCCGGTTCGTCTCCTGTGTAAAATTTTTTGCAAAATCATCGAATTGGATTGTGACAGGATAGAGCACATTCCTCGAGCATAAGCCTCTCTACCACGGCCCGAGGTGGTGGAGGGAGCGAGCTCACGGCAGGCACCATGTAACTAGTTGATGACTCGCTGTGAACCGGATCGGAGGTGGCGACCCCGGTGTCGAGCTTGGAGCCCCCGGCTTCCCGAGGGTCTTCTTTAGCGTGAACCGGGGATACCCGTCCGTGAGTGTGCAACGCTTTGCAGCGAGCATTCTCGACATTGTTCCCTCACCACGGGCCCGCTTGGAACCTCGAATCCGTCGGCTGCTCCTCACGTAGAACACCCAACTCCACGGTCACACCCGCTCGTGGACAATGGAGGCGACATCCCGACGAAGAGAGAGGCAGCAGCATTCCCGGCTTCGGCTGAATGGGCATCGTGTTGGCAGCTCCTTAGGTCGTCATTTCACCCGCCCGTGGAACCGGCGTGGTGTCCACCGGACATAGGGTCACCGGCACGTCGGCCACCGGCGACGGAGCAGCGAAGGCACCCGGCCGAGGTAGCGGGACCTCCACCACCTAGCGGGGCAGAGACGGCGATGGAAGCACGACCTCCGGCTAAGTCGGCGAGACCTCGACCGCCCGGTGCGGCGGAGACGATAGCCTAGATGGTTAAGGGGATAGTGGTGTGGTTGAGTCGGCGCCGCCCGAGCCGTTTCGGTGGCGAAGACGGAGCCCTAGCCGACTCCTCGCGCGTGGTCCGGCCAGCTCCAAGGGTTAAGGGGTCGAGTTGCTGCGGCGATGAAGACATTCATGTCCCCGCTCCGGCCACGGAGTTGGAGCCCTCGCCCCCACCGAGGGCGATCACATTGCCGCCACCGGCACCCCGAGCGGTAGGAACGGGGGGGGGTGAACCCTCCAACAATGAAGTAGTTATCGTTGCGGGACACGCTTCGTCGGCCGTCCTATCGTCCTCTCCTTGTTCTTCCTCCAATGAGGTCAATTTCATCAAAAGTGTGTCGTGGTCGAGCCTTAACCGCTGGTACTCCTCTCTTTTCCTCAACCGTGCCCGCGCGGAGTCCTCCGTGGCTAGCTGCTTCTTTGTTGGCCTTCTTGTGCTCGACATTGGTGAGTTTATCCTACTCATTGCAGGAATGGTTCGCCGCTCGCTCCGTGGCATCCTCCGAGCAACTTCAGCTTCAAAGGCTTCACATAACGAACCCATTTAGCGTACGAGAAAATTCAAGACAAAGAGGGCCTTAAAGAAGAGACAATGTGCTCCGGAGACCGGTCGGCGATCTTGATAGGGACGAGAGCACTCACCACATCCCACGGACACCCCACCTTTTTCGCCTTTTTCGCCACCACCGCATTCGGCGAGCAACTCGATCGCCGACACGGTGTCCCCTACGATGCGATTATGAGGGAACACCATGTGCATGGCAAAGGATCGTGCCTTCGGCGGCACAAACCGGCAACAAGTGGTACTCTCCCACGACCACAACCGCATTCACACCCCGATCTTTCAAGAAGGTGATCGCCTTCAAGGCCTCATCGACCCTCATCTTCGCCTTCTTATCATAGCCCCCGCCCACAGCTCCGGCTACACCTCAATCACGCGCTCGGTGTAAGTCAACAATGGTCTCGCGGTGTTATTCTAGAGGTAGAACCATTTTATGGTGTCACCCCCGGTTAGTGGGTGGGGTCCACGAAGGGATGTATTCGGAGGCGCGCCTACGGCGGAGCTGGAACCCAGTGCAGCCAAAGTCGGTAGGCTCTCCCATTCACTTCTCCCAATTGACACTAAAGAGGTACCCGAAGAGATTCGAGCACGGCTCGCAGCCTAGGTACCCCTCGCGAACGCTACAAAGGTGGAGATCTCGTTGTAGACCGTTGGGATTGAGATGATGTAGCTCTACCCGCCCATGAAAGAAGTCGCTCCCCGGAATGCCCAACCCGCGCTCATGGAAGGGCGAGAACGAGACCACAAAGCCGGGAGGCGGCGTAGGCTGCTCCTCCTCTTCCGTGGTGAGGGGCGGAGGAGATTGGCCTTCACGAGCGCTTCAAGCTCCCGCCGCCATAGATCCGAGTAGGTCCACATGACTATGGCGAAAGGTAAAATGGGGGTGGTTGCGGCAGTGCGAAGCAATGAGGGGATGAGCACGAGAAGACAAGCGCAGAAAAACGGAAGAGCAACAAGGCAAAAATGTGCGGAAGCCGAAGGTGGAAGAAGGGGAAAACAACGAACCTCGCTCCGCGTTAAATAGGCACCAAGCCCCGGAGGCCAAAATGATAGGTGATTTGACCGTGAGCCCCACCATGTTCACCAAGAGGTAAAAATCCGTAACTCCTCACAGAGTTGAATACACGGTTAGGTTTTTGCCACATCTCCTCGGGCCGCTCCGATCGGCGAATCCGAGCCCTCCACATTTTGTCGCCGCACCATGAACCACTTCCACGAAGGGTGTTGTACGGTGAAAATGGCTCCACTCCCCTGCTGGGTCCTACACACTATGCCACCATCATGCCCCACGCGGCACGGTGAAATGTATCTTCACCTACCTCGAGCCCACCGCGACGGACACGCGAGGTAAATACACTCCTCTTTCCTTGGGGCATGGGGAAACGGGCCGATGAATCGTTCAAAACCCGCGCCCTTTCGTTTCTCTCTCGTTTTTTGCTCCAAATAAACTGAAAACAAGGCAAGCGACACGTGTATGATGCTTTGATCCCAATGGTCAACCCCGACGAGGCAGGCGCAAAGGAGGCCGCAACTCGCACGACCCCGGGTAAGCCGGCATAAGGGGCTAAAAACCGCCTCAACGACTCGACCCCACCAAGGTTCGAATGCTTTCTCGGCCGAAGGGTTCGACAGTCGCCTTGGGCATAAAAATGAGAAACGGGCACAAGCGATGGGCCTACTAGCGGCCAATACCCCGACATTTGAAATGTCGAGGGCACCACGGACTTGCATTTGAGTTTTGGTCCCACTCTCCCGTTGGAATCTCACCGTAGACGAGCAACGAGCCGTCAAGACCTATCAAATGGTCCCGATACCCGCTTGACGGGGACAGAAAGGATTAATGAACTTTACCCTAGCGGGCCGTAAGGGAATCTCTTCGACGAGATACCTAGGCTTCACTCAACAAGTCCATTATCTAGCTTGCCGTGCACCAAATTTTGGCCCCTAGGGCAAAGCATGGAACGGTCCTACCCTCCATTTAATGAACAAAATGCGGATGGGAAAAACGTATGAAGATGAATGGTTCTCGAATGGACCTATCGCATCGAGCGAAGGCCCGGAAAACGTCATCTCAAAACGAGACCTAACTTCGTGGTCGCATACACTTATAAAGGTAATTCAACCAAAGTGCAAGTTTATAACTCGCACTCTAGCTCGGGGGTTACACCTATCGGATGCGCTCGCGTGCACCGACGGATCGGAATCAAAGCCACATCAACGAATTCGGCCGAAAACTCGATGGAACCCCCGAACGAGTCTACGACTCGCTCAAGGGCTCGAGGGCTACCGTCGGTCTGTAAATATTAAAGATGCCATGTGGCATAGATTTAAACCCACTAAACACAGGATTAGGCTACCAAACACGCTATTGTGCCGGAATAGGTTACAGCCCAGTGCCGAAGCGACTAAATTAGGCCCATAGGAGTCCAAAGCCGGAGCATGGTCCGTATCGAAGGATCAATGAAACTAAGCCTTGCTCAACCTCCGTGAGAGGGTCGGAGAGGTTCCGTCTCGCTCGACATCGACGAAGGGTCTAGCACATCGTACCTTGGTCCAAACCCCTAAAGGAGTCAAAGGGTAATGCGTGGATCGAGGGAACAATACCCCACCTTACATCATTACTCCAGCCACCCACATGTGCATTGTGGCACCGCCCAACGGAGCCCATTCCCCTCCCCCATTTGGAAAACGCAGCGATGGGACATGGAACAATGGCCATTCGACCGGTGGAGTTAAGGAAAAAGAGATATTAAATTTGTCTAATTTGAGCACGGATCGGTTCCAAGGGTGTCTAACTAACTACTACATGACAAGACCGCCGGGGTCCGATGGGACCGGACCCCTCACTTTCCATCGCTCGACCCCCGCCGATCGTGGTCGAGCGAGATGGGAATCCACCGACACCGTGGCGCCACCGCAAAAGCCTTCGGGAACATGCGCGGCTACGGTGACGGGATGTTCAATCCCCGAGCAACCCTCCGGAAACATCATCATGCCCCAACTAAATAGGAAACCACTAGGCACCACATACCCGGATCGCCATGCCGCCGGAGCGACGACACGGAGGGACCAAGTGGGTGGACGGCGGCGGCGACCGTACGAGCGATGATGATGAGGACATCACACCCTCGGATATAATCAAGAATCCTCCGCTACACATACATGGTTCAAGGATGAAAATTAGGGTGAAAATTAGAGCGCGACAATCAAATTTATGGGTGAGCTCGTCTCTATTTATTTATTTATTTATATTTGAGAATATATTACCACCTAATGAGTTAATTATTGTTAGAAACCATGGAGATGATGATGATATACTTGAGGAGGAGGTTGGAGGCGTCGCAGGCCAGCAACGGACGTCCATGTCAAGTTGGAGGCCCAAACAAAGTCGTTTTCGAGTCTGTTTCGGAGTCCGTAAAGAGCCTCGGCCAAAACGGACGCCTCGGTCGCATATGAAATCTGTTTGAGATGTTCTTCGTATGGATGGAAATATAATTTGATAATGTTTCCATTAGCACTCGGTCTCATATCCAAATTCCTCCCGAGTCGTCGGGAATTGTAAAAATAAGAAGACATCCAAAAAGTGTCCCCGTGTTGCACCACCGTCTTTTCGTCTTTGGGCCATGTATTTTGTTGAGCCCACTTAGGTATGCGTCTAGGGGGATGGACAACCCTAGGGCCCTTATAAGCAGCCACTGCCCCTTCCTTAGGGTTTGGATTTTGCTTATATTATTCTATCAAGAACAGTTTTGCCGTTTTGTCGGTTTGTGAGACCTCAACTCGTGAGTTTAATCATATATTTGCAATTTGGTTGCTTCTATCTTGTTCTTTCTGTTTTTTGATTTGCAGGCAAGGATTATCCTTCTTGGCGAGGTCAATCGTGTTTGCACCGTTGATAACCGGAGGAGACGTGGTGCTACGATTGTGGGGTTCGAAACGTGTTGTTCGTAAACAGGATTGATTCGTGTCAAGCCTCCGTCAAATTTTTGTTTATCGGAACCTTTTGAAAGATCGAGACACCCCGTACATATGAGACGGTGGGGCCCACCCAAAGACCCCCACGACGGCAGCATGAGGCGCACATCACTTCTCTCTCTCTCTCTCTCTCTCTGTGTGCATGCAATAGGCCCCAACCCCTTCAAATAGAAAAGGGGAGGCTTTCTTCGTCCTTGGACAAGTTTTTCACGCACACACATGCCATTGAGACTTGGAGCTTTCTGCTTCTCTCTTTCTCGTCACCATTGTACACCCCATGAGTAACACGAACAGGGCCACCCACACACCGGACATCGGGATTCTTCCCGAACTGGTATACATCACCGTGTCTCTCTCGTGTCCGCCTCTCACGAACCATCCCACCCTAAGCGCGCAATCCCCATACGAACAAATGTACTAGTAGGCGTAAACACCGTCAAGGAAAGAAAAAATAATATTGTGGAAAAGAAGGAAAGAAAAAATATATAGCAACTAGAGCAATATGGTGGATGGAAAGATATGGAATGCACCAAGTCAACGGTAGCTCAATCCCCTTTGCATGGATGAGGCTTCTCTCCTCCCGGATTGTACTCCCATGCGTACTCCCATCTATGTGGCGTCTTCGTATTGGACATCAATTTATAAGTGGACCTGGTGCTTTTCTCCTCTGGCATGCGGCGTTACTTCGTTTCCTCCTGTTTTATCGTTACCGTTTGTGACTTCTAAATCACAAATCTGTCCCCCAAATCCAAAACGCAAGATTCATTTTTTAGGATAAAAGTTTATAGGAGATGGACATTCTAATCAAACAGCAACCAAAGAGAAAAAAATCTCAACTGGAACGAAATCAGAACTCAACTAATGCAATACAAGTTCCGTGAGATATGAATTGTTGTTGCGAATTCTGGCCAACTGGAATTGACCACCCTGTAGCTCGAGCTTGCAACCACCTAAATTACATGGATGGGCCAGGTTAAATTGTCAAGGATCCACGATGGGACGGTATTGTCCCAGCAGTCGGCAGTCGTCGCGGCTAGTAATATTTTCAAGAGGTGCTGGTGAACCTGCATCTTGGAGTGCCTCAAGTGCTATGTGTACTAGGTCGTTTTCTGACCATGGCCTGGCCTTCGGTTCATCCCTAGCACAAAGAAACTAAGTAAACAAAGTCACAAACGGCAGCCATAAAACAAGAAGAAACAAAGCAACGCCGCATGCCGGAGGAGAAAAGCACTGGGTCCACATAAATTTGACGTCCAATACGAAGACGCCACGTAGATGGGAGCATGCATGGGAGTACACTCCGGGAGGAGAGAAGCCTCATCCTCTTTGCATAGGGAAATAAATTAGATACGATAGGGCCGCAAATGGGCGCTATGCGACCCTCATATCGATGCTTGCCACGTGGACATGGTTGCCCATCCGACGCCCGTAGCAACGACGGCTACTACATAGCTTCACAAGACGCTCGGCTCGCAGGCTATGCCCACGACTCATCCTAGCCATCTACGTATCGAGCGGGAGGAAAAAGAAAACCAATCGCCATGGTGTTTGACTCGAGACGGCCAGGTCGACGGCGCTCGCGTCCTCTCCGGGTTGGAGCCCGCTGGCAAGGACCTACATCTTCGGCAGCTCCTCCAGCGTGCTCAAATCCTCCCTGGACTTCGACCAGCACACGCGCGATGTCGAGGCCAACATCGATGCGTCGACAAAGGTTGCAGCAGAGGTGTCCGACCTTGGGACATCGGAGGCAATGTAATTCACGACGTGAGCCGCGTGAGAAAAGAACCGTGGCTGTCTCTAGAGCCGAGCATCACGGAGAGACTCGCGAGAGCCGTTATGACGCTGGGCGTTAGATGAGCAACAATGTCTACGTGGCAAGAATCCATGTCAGGGTCGCATATCGCTAATTTGCGACCCTGCCGCACCTAATTTGTTTCCTTGCATAGACTGTTTTCAACTTCAATAGAATCTCTCTATATTTTATTCCTTTACCTTCATATCTTTTTTTTCTTGCAACCTTCAAACACCAAAACTCACAAATATATATTGCACAAATTTCAAAATATGGATGGCACAGAAACTCAAGAAAACTTGGTACAAACCAAAACGGTAGGGTGGGTGGGTAATATTTCTTGTGTAGAGAGCCTAAAAAACAAAATGATGTGAGAAGGTGGAATATGATCAGGGGAAACACAAAAAAGTAACTAGACAAGACACACATATTGAAAACTGGATAAAGCAAACAACAAATCAGATGAAAAAACAAAGGTCTTGGATCATTTTTTTTGTGGGGGGGGGGGAGGAGGGGGAGGGGGCTTTATTTGGACTGTAGGTATAACAATAAAGTGATGAAATAATACAAAAATAAATCCTAAGAGGAAATATATGCTCTTATTACCAGATGATATGCACACATACGAGTGCAAACCTGTGGCCTGATCGTCTTGAAGAATCTTCAAAATTAGATAAAAATTGATATGTGACCTGGCGAAGAGGAAGTGTACCACCAGATTTTTCACACGTGATGAACTACCGAGACAATCGCCCTTCCACGTGCCAACAAAGCCAACCCACGCAATCACGCCGTATAGACATGAAGGCACAAACTGGGTGAACCATAGTTCGGCGTTCTACACTCCCTCAAAAATCGAAAGAACCAGTGTTGTATGCTTCAAGACTCACGGGATAGGAACTACACGGCGGTGTATATTTCTAAAACCTGAAGTTGAAAAATATCCCCTCTAACTTCCTACTCCCTCCGTCCCATTGAAAGTGTCGCTATGGTATCCGTGCCAGTCAAACTTTTTAAACTTTGATTAGATTTGTAGAAAATATTAGTAATATTTGTATCTCTAAATAAGTTGATTATGAAAGTAGATTCGATTATCTATCTATGACACTAATTATATTCAATAAATTTTTATAATTTTTCATATATTTTTTTGTCAAAGTAGAAAATATTTGACTTCTTGGAAAGCGAGAACGACACTTTCAATGGGACAGAGGTAGTATTACATAGGCCATGTTCATTTTCTCGCCCTCTAAAATTTATCGTTGTCTCATCAAAGAGAATCTTATTATTTATGAATATTTTGATCACTTTAATGACAAAACCCTTTTAACATATTAGTGCTAACTGTTTAGATGAATTTAATAACCTTAATTAATCTATGTTTTGCTAAAGTGATGTTATAGTAACCGTCTTCTAATCACAACTTAATTAATCCCATTAGATTCGTCTCGTAAATTAGTTTAGGGGCATGTAATTTATTTTATAATTAAACTTTATTTAATACTCATAAATAGTAAGATTCTTTTTGATGTAACAGCTTATAAAGTTTAGACCCCAGGAAACGAACACACCCATAGTGATGTATACTGCTATCATGGTCGATCATTGAAAGTTGCCTAGAGGGGGGTGAATAGGCAATGTAGATAAAAACCGAAAATCACAACACTAAAAAACAATAGATCAAATTTGCCCTCGTCGTAGACGGAACTTCCGTCGTGGTGATGGGGGAAAACCTAGGAATTGATAAAAAGAGGGGAATCTTATTATTCCACTTGAATAGAAATCTTCCTTGACCTCTTGAGAATGTTGTACGTGCAGGAATTCAAAAGACACAACACACAAGTAGATCGGGTGATAAACACACAAAAGGAGACAAACAAGCACACAACAAAACGAGCAAGAGAGACACAGAGGTTTTTCACCGAAGTTCGGACCCCTCACAAAGAGGTTCCTACGTCTCGTTGAGGAGCTCGTAAAGAGCCGGGTCTCTTTCAACCCTAATCCTCCCATGTGGCCACAAAGGTCAAACTTGGTTTTCTTCTTCTTCCTTCGATTTTTTCCTTGCGGAGGCGAATCACAACCTTTCACAAACTTCCCAAGGCCCACCACAAGCTTGGGAGCTCTAGGGTAACACCTAGCCAATCTAGGAGAACGAATATCTAAGAGTAACAAGTGAAAACGAGATTAGTTGCTAAGGAAAGATGTGCTCTAGGTTGGGATGATGCTATCAAGCTTGGGATCAAGATGGGGACTCTCTCAAATGGTCTCGGATCTCAAGGGGAATGGAGAGAAGTGTGAGAGAGAGTTTGAGCAAGATTTGGGAGTTCAAAAAGCACCAGCTCGTTTGCTCACGGGGTGGTCAAAGCTCTATATAGTGGAGGCTCAAAAAGAGCCGTTGCTAGGTCAACTTGGGCTTGACGGAACTTCCGTCACCCCCGTGAGTCAAAGGCGAAAAACGTCAGGCCGAAACTTCGACAGAGTTGGGACTTTCGTCCCACTCTCTGGAATTGACGGAACTTCGTCGGCCACGATGAAACTTTTGTCGGTGGACATTTGAACTGGCTGGAGTACCAGGACGGATTGGAATTGGTTGGCTTTTTTATCTTGGATTTATGGTATTTGGATTCCATGTTGATTTAAGGTAGCTAGAACACATTCTTCCCTGCACGTAAGATCGTTTCACCCCTCTTGATAGTTTGGCACATCTATACTTAAAAAAAATACAAATCTACACTTGTGGCTCTCGCTTTTGAGTACTTGATCAACTTTTGAACGAGGGGTGTACTTTCTTACATTGTGGGTATAGTTTCTTTGATATCCTGCACATACACTCAAAAACACATTAGAGTTTTTAATTCTTTGTTATTTATCAGCAAAACCCACTAGGAGGCCTAGTTGTATCTTCAGTCCTCATTACAATAATATAATACTACTAAAGTGGAAGATAAAGACTCTTTGCATGCGTAAGAACAAGTCTTCTGCGTGTTTGGGGCCTTTGGGCTTCTAGTTCTTGGATTAAATTGCAAACTGCAGCAATAATGGCCACTTGTAGTACATAGTGGTTGGTGTAAATAAGGTGTCAGCTGATGCTCTCCCTTTCCTCTTCCATGCACGTCACTCCACCTGAAATAACATGCAAAGTACAATAGGTAGTAGATAGAATTTTTTCTCTGCTTGTTCAATTATAAATCTCTTGATATTTAGTTTCACAAGTCTGAGAGCAGCAGCCTGGTGGAGAGAAGTTGTAATCATCCCATACACTCTCGTACATGCCATCTCCTTAAACATTAAAACGAGAATTCACTTGTTCATGCATTTCCTTCCCCAATTGTTTAGCTCTCCTTCTCGTAGTTGGGCCTTGAGTATTTCTATGGATGTGCTGATCACTTTGGGTCTCGGAAATGGGTATTTATGGTTGGAGATAGCCTTAGAAAGGCATAGAAGGATTATTTTCTTCAACAATAATTTGGGTATAAACAGATATGATTTTTCTTAGAAGAAAACGCTCCTGTGATCTCTTCAATAAATAAGTGGAGAGCCCTTGGATAAAAGAGCAGTGAAGAGGTTTGAGCACGTGAACCAAGGGCTCTTGGACCATACTCCCTTCACTTCTAAATTGTTATCATCTTTGACCTTTTTTGTTACGTTGCACCATTCCTTTTATTTAAAATATTTATTCAAATATAAAAATTTATATGCTATCTTTCAAGTTTCTTCGACGATATAACACATTCTAATAAAATATGTGATATTTCTTAAAATTTTAAATAAGACGAATAGTCAAACAGAATAAAAAAAATTAATAGTGACAATAATTTAAGAACAGAGTACCAGTGCCCAACAATTGTTATTGATGATAATGGCAAAAATAAGATTATTTGAGTTGTAAATAAACATAACTATATTTTGTGTATTTTAAGTTACTGCCTTAAATCTTGGTTTGAGAGTATTATTTTCCGGTAAGTTTGGATCCAAATGTAAGAAGTGCGAAAACTGGGAAAAATCCATACGGAGTACTGCCCCGTTCCCAGGACAAAACGCGGTCTCGGCCCTGGAACCGAGACGAGGAGCTTTCCATCCTGTCGCGCGGCGCACGGTGCGGTGCGGCTGGCCACTCCCACAGGCAGCTCCACCGCCCTCCCTTTGACCCACCTCTTCCCTCGCGGCGGCTGCTTCCCAACCCCCTCCCGCCCGCCCGCCGGACCATCGCCCTTCCTCGTTCCCTCCTCCCACTTCGCTTCTCTCACTTTTTGATGCTCCTGGACAATCCTTCTTGATCTGTTCTCGGTAGCCCAAGGAGGCTTTGCCCCAACCAAGATTCGATTGAGGCTCCAGCGCGCACCCGAGAGATTCGCCGGCTATTCCGTTACCGGTTAGAAACCAGCCGGTTCCTCCTCATCGTCTTCCCTGTTACACTCTTACACTATCGTAACTTTGTGTCCTTTTTTGCGGCAGGCATCCAACAGGGCTCAGGTCGTTGCCTTCGTTCCTGGAGGGAGATGTCCGGCGTCCAGGAGCAGTTCGAGATCAAGTTCCGGCTGCCGGACGGCACTGACATCGGGCCCAACCGCTACGCTGCGGCGTCCACCGTCGCCACGCTCAAGGAGACCATCATCGCCCAGTGGCCTAAAGGTTCGGTTCCGTCACCGGAACACGTTCTTGCTCATCTCTTAGTTAAGAAAAGATTGGTCCTTTCCAACGAAGCTTTGCGATTGGTGTTGGCCTGCCCGTCGCTTTCTCTTGCTTGGATTCTGCCCCTGGAACGACCACCATTTGGTTTGGAATCTAGAGGTGTACAGCACCGTGGTGTCACCGTCAGAGGCCAATCTCTCAGTTCGAGGGCCAATAATTGAGGCTTTGTGTCTTGACGGAAATATATGACCGTGTTAACCAACACTATTTTTTAAATTTTAATCAATACAGTCTGTTGAGGTTGCTGCCAATCAGATTGGTTAGTGCCACGGTTGCTGAAGTTTTATCATACTCCTTAAGGCTTAATTAATGAATCAATGTACTGACATTATTCACTAGTTATGGGTGATGCACAGATGTGTTACAAAAAATATGATAAATCCAGTTAAACTGTTAAGAAACTGTGATATTGAAACTTAAAAAGGAAACTAGGTAGAGGGGAGCTTACTGTTCATTTGAAAGATAGGAATTCTTGTTGGTGCAACTATGTGGCCATGTGCCTGCTATGACAGCAGCTCTTTGTGAGCATGCTTGCATAAGGCAGCAGAGGGAAGTATTTTTGCTATATGCATCAAGCAACGGCTGCATTCTGCCTTAAGAATTTCTTACCCTTTTTTTAATGATAGACTCTCTTTACATCCTAAGGTTGCACATTTTTTCTTTTCTCTCTTTGTCTCTCGGCTGAGCCTGTTTCCTATTATCTGTATTGGTACTCTCTACCACCTTAGGCATCAGACCTGATGAAAACAAATAACACACTGCTGGGGTTTTCATATAGATATCTTGTATCGAGGACTTTTAGCATCTTAGCACTGGAAAACGGCACTTACAATTAGATGCTAACAAAATCTGAATAAATGCAGCTACCAGAAGATAACAAACTCTCTCTCAATCCTAACAATACTTATCCCTCAGAACTAACTCCGACAATTGAACACCTCACAGATATTGCAAAACCTGATGCCACATTAGTGACACTTGTTTTTGCACTGGTAATAGAGGCCCACAAAGACATTCATATATGTATACAAATCAGTCCCTGTATGGCTAAATGGATTCTCTTCTGATGGAAGGCCAAGATGCATTGGCAACAACAGACAACTTGTTGGTACTTTTGTGACATCTCCAAGCACAGTGAAAAGATGAAGCATTCTAGTCTACTAACCACGATTTAGTGAGTATCATTAAGGCATGTCTAAGCTACAACTGCAGCAATAAGAATCTATGCTTCCTGTTTCCTAGAATTGATATGTTG
This sequence comes from Chloris gayana, assembly GCA_031894775.1. Lineage (NCBI taxonomy): Eukaryota > Viridiplantae > Streptophyta > Magnoliopsida > Poales > Poaceae > Chloris > Chloris gayana. The sequence continues at coordinate 101,220 of JAUNZO010000639.1, forward strand.
TATGTACATTCATTATTATTCCTTATGAGATATGAGTTAATATGATTTTTAATGATAAATATATTAGGTTAGTAGGATGATTTGATATGTAATAGTAGGAAAGTATTTAAAACCATTCTGTTTGTGCATGTTTTAGTCACTTAATGTTATGTAGCTTAGTGTACAGCAGGAAGTTTCGTTGAGACACAGTCGTAATGATTAGTTCCTGTAAGCCTCTTGTAAGGTAGCTTCTAAAAGTAATATGATACATGCAGCTAAATAAACTCATTTTATAGTCAAATTTGGTTAGAATGGTCTGAAAACGATGTTAGAGAGAGAGAGAGAGAGAATGTGTGTGTACTAGGTTTCCTCCTCTTCAATCAACTTGGTTTGTACTAGGATTTGTATTATTATTTGTTTTTGTAGGGTTATGTAGTATGTAGGTGGAGGGAAACAAATATCTTAATATATGGACTAGAAAAAAATGTTTTTCCTTTGTAGACTGTTTGATTTTGATCTAGTAGCGCTGGATGTCGATTGAAAGTTTCCCAAAGTTTCAATCAACTTAAAATTAGCAAGTCCCTTTATGGTTAGAGTCAAAATAGTGTTTCTTTTTGCCAATATACAGCAAGGGGAAACCCCTATGACCCTATTGTGGTTAAGACCTGTACATAAAACATGTATCAGAGGCTCCTAAGGCACCCATGAAACAAAGGGACACTAAGCAAAAATCGGTAGTCTATTTATCTGTACAAATTCAAGGAAAATAAGATGCTTGTCAGGTTGCATTCTGTGTGCCTCCAGGGTAGTATCTTCCATAAGTTTAGTTTCAACGATTTAAAGGTTGGTAGCCCTCTGAAAGATGATTTATTCCTCTGGTTCGTATTTGCCAAGCTTCAGGGACAGTATTGCTCAAGGATGAAGATTTCCCTAAAAGAGCCGTTTGGCCAAAGTCATCATTGAGGGGGAAAAAAGTCTATATTTAGGTTCCATTGGATGGAAAAGTGCTGCCAACAATTCTGACTAAGGGATAAGCAAAATAGGGTCAAATAGTACATTTCTTTTTTTCGGTAGCAGTTGTAAATCTTGTTATTGATAGTTCGTGCCGAGATAAACATATCTATTCCTGAAAACCTTTTGTTTGTCATTAGTGACGTGGATATCCTAATTTTTGGAGTAGATAGTAGATATTGGCTTGGTTTTAAAGGCCTAATGAAACATCATGCTTATTTTCATGAATTATCACAGAAGGCTTTTTACAATAAAGTATCCTGCAGAAGGATGTGATAACAGAATAATTTTCTTTCTTTCTTTCTTTCTTTTTTCTTTGTATTCAACCCCTCATAGCTCGGCCAGGAATGAGGTGGTGGTGATTTGTAAGGGGCCATTTTTTTCCTCTCTTAATGCAATGATGCGCAGCTCTCCTGCGATTCAAGAAAAAAACAGAATAATTTTGTGTGTTGCATGGTTAGGAAGTGTGTAGTGGCAGAGAAATTTTGATTTTTACCCAAAGTATAACAGGACCTAAATAATTGGCAAAGACGAAATTATCTTTTAAAGCTCCTTAATTCAAGTTGAATAATTGGCCACAGAAAAAGGGATCAATGCTGCTAATAAAAGAAGTTGTTGAGCAATTGGGACCGTTTTTCCCTAGATGTAGTGTTAAAAATGATCTGAAAACTTATCATATTCTTTTTCTTATCAACACTTCTCTGGGAATACATTAGAAGACCTGATGGTTTCTTTGTTTTGTTAACATTTTGAACTTGAATGCATTCAAATAGTGCAATGCAGTAGACCATCAAACAACACTTCCATCTTCCCTTCCTGACAAAGCAGGGCCAAACACTTTTGGCCCTCTATACTCTTGTTCTGTTCATAGAGTTATTACTTTATGTATAATAGCTTTATGATATAGTTTGCAAATTTCACTCTCAACAGATAAGGAAAAAGGACCAAAGACTGTGAATGACCTTAAGCTTATTAATGCTGGGAAGATATTGGAGAACAATAAGACCCTGTCAGAATGCAAAAGCCCGATTTGTGACTTCTCTGGTATGACAACAATGCATGTTGTAGTCCGTGCACCGACTTCAGCGAAACAGTCTGGTAAATTTTCTACCTTTTGCAATATAAACTAGTTTATGTTGCTCCATAATATTTTGGACTATAATGTCTTCCATCTGCTGGTTACAGAGAAAAGAGCAGCAAAGCAAGCGAAAGATTTCAGGTGCGGATGTGCCATCATGTGACAGCATTGTAGATAGTAGCAAAGAGAATGCGGCCATTTAAGTTCCTCACCCTTTTCTCCCTCTTGCAAGTGTCGTATTATGTTGAAGGCATTTCTTCTCCCTTTTTCTTTTGCTGCGTCGAGTTGCCCTTAATCTTGAGTGGTGCGTCAGGTACAACATTTGAAGACAGTCAGCAATTAAATTGCCCTTAATCTCGAATTATGACAAGTACAAAGTTGGCAATCCTACATATATGTCGTGGACGTTCTTTCCATCACTCCTTTCATGATCTGTGCATTGTCATGCTAGGTGATGGTTTTCTGAACGGCATGTCAACTTATCAGCTTCTGCTTCTTTATTGTTTGGAACCAGTTGTTTCGAAAGTGATATTACTCAGCATCAGATTGTTGGCTTTTATGAAATCAATCAGTATGCACTAGCCCATGGTCTCATTCTGCAATAATTGCTATTGTGGAGGCACGTGCTGCAGTAATATGGCGGGTATATAGAAATTATATTGTGTTTGTTGACGTGCTTTATGTGTGTATTAGATACATGTGGTCAAACCTTAGGCCAGTCTCAGTGGGAGTTTCTCGGTGGGAGTTTCATAAGTATTAAATGAGGCGCCACATCAGCTAAAATGATGACATGGCAAGGTAATTAATATGAAAGAGATGAAATGAGTTTTATTAGGATGAAACTTATTTGGCATTTCATAGGTATGAAACTCTAATGAAACTCCCACTGAGAACATAAAGTTTCATCCTAACATATTTTGACCAATCTCAATGCAACAACTATATGTTAATTTAATGCTGCAACTTGTCTATGAAATCGTGAGATGAAACTGTGCATTGAGAATGATCTGTTTCATCCACCAAATCATATCTCCAAATCGACGTGGCACTCTTGATAAGTGTGAGATGAAACTATGCACCGAGATCGGCCTTATATTTATCCTTCGGATGTGCGATTTGATGATGGTCACTTTCATTTTGCATTAATTAGCTGGCACATCGGATAATTTAATGACATGGCAAAAAATTAATTAAGAAAGAGAGTGGAGTCCTTTCATTCTAAGACAGTCTCAATGGGAGTGTTAGGGTAGTGTCATGAGTATTAAATTTGCCGACATGGCATGAGAGAGAAGAGAGGAGTGCGAGAGATAAGCGTCATCACCATTGCCCTCCACCGGTACAGTTTTTAAGAATTTCTTTTGGTAACCGTGCTATGACACTTCACCGAGACTAGCCTAAGGTTAGGCTCGGTGGAGAGTGTTATCGCACGATTACCAAGAAGAAATTCTTAAGAGTCGTGCCGGTGAAGGGTCATGGTGATGACACTCATCTCTCATCCCATGACACTCCCTCTTTTCTCTCTCATATCATATCAGTAAATTTAATGCTCATGACACTACCATAACATTGAGATTGGCCTAATGAAAGGATCTTGGTGTTTTTTCCAAGTAGATGAAAGGCAAACGAAATAGGAATGAGGGTATTTCCTTTCATCCATAACATCCCCAACCAATAACTAAAGCCATGTTGCAATAATTTAATGATTTCAATGTTCTATGAAATTGTGATATGAAATTAGCCTCTTAGAGAAACAATTTTATTTCACAAAACAAGACCACAAAGATATGTGTCACTTTTGAAAAGTGTGAGATGAAAGTTTCCACTGAGATTGGCCTTAGCTTGTGTTTGCGGCCACCATTGGGAACAGTTTGCAATGTCGTTGTGAAAAGAATACGATGAGTCCGAAATAGAATTGTGCACTTGGCTGGTTTGGATTCGGGACCTAAGAACATCTCCAACCTCTTCTCGAAAAGTTGATTTTAAAACATATTTTTGTTAGTAGCTTAAACACTGTTACGGGTATTTTTTTCTCTCCCCTACAATAGTCCTTCCTAAAAATGTATCTAGAACATTTTTTATTGGGCCAAGTCAAAAGTTGATTCTAAAACATATTTTTGTTAGTAGCTTAAAAACTGTTACGGGTTTTTTTTCTCTCCCCTACAATAGTCCTTCCTAAATATGTATCTAGAACATTTTTTATTGGGCCAAGTCAAAAGTTGACTTTTAAAACATGTTTTTGTTAGTAGCTTAAAAACTGTTGTGTATTTTTTTCTCTCCCCCACAATAATCCTTCCTAAAAATGTATCTAGAACATTTTTTATCGGGCCACGTCAGTATTTGAGGTTACAACAATATTTATTCTCATGAAAATAGAAAGATCAACCCCTCCAATTTTTCACGTGTTTGTCGAGGAGATTTTAAGGGGAAACTAAATATATAAGTGATTTGTGAAACTCTTTTGGAGATGATTTTTTAGACTAATTGTCATATTATCTAAGAGTTTTAGGGTCTCCCTCACCCTCCACGACGAGTATGTCTTCTTTCGGAGAGCCAGGGCGAAATGACAGCCGGATGTTGCCCGATCGATTGTTCAGGCCAAAGGTGAATGAGGAGAAAGGGGGAAGAAGAAGGTCATGAAAGCTGCCACAGAAGGAGATCGACATCTTGAAGGTCATAGCTAAGCCTCCCCTCGCTTGTTACCCTGCGCCACAATTGAGGTTTTTTTTTTGATAACCGCCACAATTGAGGTTGTTCGTGAGGAGGATGTACATTTCAGAAGCTGAATGGGGTGTAGCGCTAATAAACTTCTAGTTTTATACTCACTCTATTCTTAAATTGTTGATCTTGCTGAATTTTAAATTGTTGATGTTGTTGAATTTTAAATTGTTGATGTTGCTGAATTTTTTTATTATATTTAACCGTTCGTCTTATTCAAAAAAATAAAAATTATCAAATATTTTGTTATGGCTTGTTCTGTCACAAAGAAAGGTGAAACAGGGTTTATAAATTTACATAAGTCAACCATATCAACAATTTAAGCGCGGAGGAAGTATGCAGTAGCATTAATTAGATCACACAGGCTACTTTTCTCGAATCATGCATAGGTAGTAGTAGTACCATTTGTCTATCTGGAATCCGCATGGTGATACAGTTAGCTTCTTTTATACGTGGTATTATCATTAACTAGATCATGCATGTAGTTGTTTCTCAATCATGTTGATGTAGTACAGTAATTATCTATACGACTCGATATGTGCACTTGTATTTTTCGCCGCTGACTTTGTACAATGCTTGCATGTACGGCATGATTCCTGCACCCTTTTTGTAATGTTCCTTTCTGACATTTCACATTGTCAAGTTGCAATGTGCACTGTAAATTATGCGAAGAAGATTCTCTCATGCATCACACAGCACCATAAACATGGCCAATGCAAGCAGAGCACCTGAATCAGAGAGACAGAGATGAGATCCTGAGAAGTCCACCTCCATCAAACCCAAAACAAGAAGAGTGTGATGAGCCCGCGAAGGCGGTGGAGACTGCGGCCTCCGCGCGTGTGCATCTGGCCGTGGCCGTGCCGCTCCGGTGACGCGTGGTCACCTCCTCCGAACGCGGCGGCCGAGCGGCGGCGGCGCGTGTACGCGCTTCTGGACGCCGCCGACCCGGCCCGCGGGCGCGCCGTGCGGTGGTGCGAGGCGGCGCTGGGCATGTTCCGCAGCGACGGAGACATGCGCGAGGCGCGGCTCCTCCTCCGCGCGGCGCTCGCCGCCGGCGTGCACCATCCCACGGTGTACCGCGCGTGGACCGCTATGGAGGCCGACCACGCCGGCGACGTCACCGCCGCGCGCGCGCTCTTTGAGGAGTGGCTGCACGGCTGCGAGGATGGCTGGGAGGCGGGCGGGTTCTGGTGCCGGTACATCGCGTTCGAGCTGGGCCACGGCGGCGCCGCCCGCGCGCGGGCCGTGGCCGAGCGCGCCGTGTCGGCGTGCCCGCACGAGCCGACCGTGCACGCCGCGTACGCCAGGGCGGAGCTGCGCCTCGGACGCGCCGACCGCGCCGGCGCCGTGGTGGAACGCGCTCTCCAATGCCTCAACGACGACCACCGGGAGTGGCTGGTGGACGAGGTGAAGAGGTACGGTAGCTCCATGCGCCTGCGGAGGTGGAGGTTCAGCCGGCTTTGCGGCTTCATCGTGCGCTTCTTCCACCGCGGCTGGTGGGCTCGGTCGCCACGGGGCTACGGCCGTCTCCATTGATGATGGAGCAGCACCATAGGTACTCCGTACTAGCGAAGGTTTGGAACAGCTTTGTGTGGAGGTGCTTTGATTCAAAGTCAACTTCCTAGAAAAGCCTCTCTGGGAAAACTCGGCCGTTGGGGAAAGCTAGGCGTTTGGCAATCCGCTTTTCATTTGCTTGATTATTTGTTCTGAGTATGAACAGACTATAATGCCCCTAAGAAATATGGTGACTTTTGATTGCAAAATAAGTTTAAATATGACTCATATTGTGAATTAAACCCCTTGAACTTTTTTCATTCAAATTAGCATGAAAAATTGTCAGTACTCTGTGTGTCGAAAGAAAACGATACTGCCAAATCGAACTAAAAATCTGTACTAGTAGAAAACAGAGAGGGAGGACAAAAGATCTAGCTAAAAATAATAATAAAAGCAACTATCTTCTTCAGGCTTAGTAGATTCACCCATTTTAAATACCAAAGAGGAGCTTGGGAGGTAGGAAAAGACATACATTTGCTATTTTGCCCACGCAACCAGTGTGTTTCGTGATATTGCTCATCTGTTCTTGGATTCGCTATTTTGCTCACGAAACCAATGTCCCGACCGGTAGAATGCCCATAGAAATAATATCGGACGAAAATGCCGTCACCTCCTCCTCCTTCCTCTTAGCAACAGCCATGGCCATCTCCGTGTGCGGCAAGGCGTCGCCGTCCTAGACCATCGCCTCCGCGTGTAGCTTGACGCCGGCAACCCGAACAGGCCGCCTCGGCGTGTAGATCCACGTGACGAGACCGGAGCACCACCATCCGCTCGACCAGCCTCTGCGAGCCAATGCCGGAGCACCGCCGCCTCTACGCGCGACAAGGCCATAGCGGCTCGTCTAAGAAGGGTCGGCTGCCGACGTCGTTCCGCGGAAGCCGGGCCGTGGCCACCGCCCCGCCGCAAGCTTGCCCCGGTGCGAGGTCGCGACCGGTCGCACCGCCCTCCCCGGCCCATGCCGCGCTGCGGTGAGCTTAACTCCGATAGGAGGCTGGCCGCCCTACCCGACCATGGTTGCGGTCATCGCCCTTGCCGGACCCAAATTTAAGACCAAACCGAATGCATAACTATATGTGTGTCGGGATCAATTTTCACACACATAGAGACAAAAGTAAAGTAAACAATATAGACCATTTCATTATTATATCATCATAATGTAAATTACAATACCTAAATTATTACATGCCTCACAAGGCAGAAACACTACACAACAGTACACTCCATTATGCCATAGGTAGTCAACCGGGGTGTCGCACGCCTAGAAGTAGTCCTCGTCAAAGAAAAGTCCATCTCTCCATCATCTCAGCGAGCAGGTATACGTAGCAAAAACAGAAAAGTAGCACGCGTGAGTACATAACGTACTCAAGCAAGTGGCGAAAAGTTATGACATGCAAGGTTATAGAAGGAAAAGCTAACACAAGGTTTACTATATAGAAAGCACCTATGTCTAAGTTCATTTTATTTAAAACAACATATTTAATAAGTTATCACACCAACATGTTACCCATCTATTGATCGGTACAGGTTACCCCACCTGTAGTAACCTATGGGTTACACCACTCGAATCTGGTTACCCGACCGGATCCAAACCAGATCCCTCTAGTCCATGTGAAAGGTCCATGCCGCTCGTGACCGTGAGCACGGTTATAACAGTTTTACACTCCGCAGAGGTTGCACAACTTTACCCACAGAGTTAGTGATTCCATCACCCGTCGGTAACTAAAGTCTCTATCTCGCCACCACTTTAACATAGGTGGGAGGCCAAGAGACCACCACAAGGTTTCTCAAAGAGCTTCCCGGCTTGCAAAAACACCCACGCTAAGGTTTCACCGTTGCGGAAGTACACCCTTCCTATAGAACCCCCCCGACGTCGTGGCTTAAAGTACACCCTTCCTCACCTGAATTTGGAAGTACACCCTTCCTTCATCCTTCCTCGAGGCCCCCGAATTGGAAAGTGGTATCCTACTAAACCAAGCCTATCCATATCAACCCCGTGCTTTGCGCTATTGTCATGGTTACGCGTTCTACGAACCGGTCCTTAGAATCTCAAACAAGCACTACCGCAACCAAATGGCACTATACCAAGTACCCCTGCATACCCACACCAACATCAACATCCTCCTCGTTGGGATTACCTAATTATCATGTTGCTAAAAAGAGATTAACCCCATAATGATTAGGTGTAAAGTGAAATAATTAGTCAATATTATTATTTGTCATATTTTAATCCCACAAAGAATTGTAAGCATGATGTACCCTCAACAATACTACTACACCCACACCAAGGCGACAAGGAAAAGGATTACAACAAAGTATAGTAAACCCTAATCGGGATTCAATTTAGACATGCATGCATAAAATCAAGTTCGGATAGATAAGAAATAGGAGCAATGTGCATCAAGGACACTAGCCTCTTTCCTGTTTCCTGCTGATTATGTCTTCAACTTCTCATTCTTCCGGACCCTTGATTTGATCGTCCTCTAATTACGCCACGTCGAACAAACATGTAAACATGCATACAAATAAACTAAGAAATAGAACAATACACCATACCAAAATGTTATAAAAACACCACTAAGCGATAGTACTCGTCGCTATTCCGTGAGCGCAAGAATTGTCTAAATCGGAAGTATGAGCAAAAAGTTATGAAGGTTTGAAGTTTTAGGGGCTACACGTAAAAACAACAAAGGTAGGGACTTATTTGTAAATATAAAAAGTTTAGGGACTAAAGTTTAAAAGATTAAGGACTAAATTATAGTTTTATAAAAATATAGGGTTGTTTTTGTAGAAGTGTAAGAACTAGTGGTTTAAGCTAAAAAAGGCTAAAACATAATATACTCAAAGGCATGGGGGTGTTTATGTAAATACAATTATTGGCTAAACATTAATACATAAAGTTCAGGGCATAAATGTAATTTTAAATTAAATAAAAGGCTTATTGTAAAAGATTATGAATAAAACAAAATTTAAATTAAGGCTAGGGTTGCTTTTGAAAAATAGAGGGCTTAAACATTTCTTTACGCAACAACGGGGACCTATCTGCAAAGCATCCTATTTTTCCGGGAGTTAACGAATTAAAATAAATCGCAAAATTCGTGGACTAGGTTCATAGGGTCCATCGACCGGGCAGGTTTGGTGGTCTATGGTACAGTGTGGACTCGGCTCATACCCCTTTGGGGTCTTTTAATCTTGGCCGTAGATTTCACATCGAACGGTGCGAGGTGGTTCCGGCCAAGCGGCGGCGGCCGGCGGTAGTAGAGGCAGCGACGTCATGAGCAGGGTTCGGCTGGAACTCGTCGGACGATGCTCCGGGGCATGATTTCCGACGCGGCTAGGGGGAAAACAAAGATGGGCGCATGAGGGTTCTCATAGGACAGTCATGCAAGCGAGATAGAGGCTGGAGACAGCTTGCGACGGTGAGGGGTAAGCGAGAGATGTCCGACGACGTCGTTGGAGTGGCTCGGGCGTCCTCTTCCCTTCTCGGCGGTACTGGTGGAGGCGACGTGGTCCGGTGGTCCTCGGTGCGGGGTTGGAGAGCTCCGGGACGACCTCATCGGGGCGAGCATCGAGGTCGGAGGTACGGCGGCCATGGCGGAGGCGGGTGATGCGACCACGGAGAGGTGGGGGCTCGTATGGAGATGGGGACATCGAGGTCGGAGGTGCGACAACCATTGCCCTAATTTTTTTATTAAATTCAAACAACTAGAACATTAAATAAAACCCAAAAGAAATATAAATTTATTTTGATACTACTATGAACACAATGAATTTAGGTAAATTTTTCTTAATTTTTAGAGGAGACTAAGATGGTTTATATATTCAATTAGTGCTTAACAACTAGCCTAGTTTATAGATTTTTTCTGAAATTACTAACATTTTTTGGACTTTTCTAAGCTAAAATGGTTGCACCAACATAAAAGTTACTACTACAAAAATTTATATTGACTTCAAATGTGTAAAAGTATTTTTAGCTTAGACGTTTAGAAGCTTAACCGTTAAGGTAGAGAAATTCAGAAAAAAAAACGCTACACGCAATAGGCCCCTGTCGCCTCGTCAGCAAGCGACCGGGCTCACAAATAGACCTGTCGCTTCTTAATTGGAAGACAGAGAGGTTAGTTTTGCAAATCTTTTGATCAGAAGGTTATTAATATTAAATAATTATAAAGTGATTATTAATAAAAAGATTCGAGACGTCGACCTCTCCATAGAATCGGAGGAAAACTTGTCTTGGGCCTCCAGAGAATTGACTTATTTTTTGTCTGGCCTTTCCAGCAATTCAGCCCAAAATATGTCTCTGAATTTGCTCTGAAACTCTTTTCTTTTCTTCCCTTTTCAAAAATCCAAAACTTGAACTTTTCATGCTTCAAAAATAACGCTGATTTTTATGGTGAGAGAACACATATTGCAGCAACCTTTTAAGGAAGAAGATGATCACAAGGTGTTGTGGAATTGTTTGAAAAAATTGCTCAAAGTTGGCTGGTTACCAAGCCAAAACTGAAGCAAATTCAGAATTGAAAGAATGTCATGCCATTGCTTATGATGTTAATGATGATCATGATACATTGCCATGCTAGTAACATGTTATAAGGAGTTTACAAAATCTACGAAACCCGATCTCCGCTCATTTGTGGCAACTTGTTCGGTAAACTATTCAAATGAAAAAAAATCAAGTTTAAGTAAAATTCAAGCGGTTTTACTACTAGCTAATCGAATTTACCGGGTTGCCAACCACATATGGGCAGAGCCAAGATTAATTGGAAAATATAGAAATTTATGTATGTCATTTGCATATTATTTGCAATATAATGTTAGTCACATATGCAACATATATAATCTATACAATATGCATGAAAAGTCACAATGCGTATATAATTCATAAAACACGATTTCAAGTCCAAAAAAATCATCTAAATACAATGTATAATTTTTCAATAAATAATATATCTGGATGACTACTCGCCTCTTTTTCTTTGTGTGTGTTGTACCGCATAATAAGATATACTTTGGCTAGTCCATCTAAAAGTAGCAAGAGATGGAATGCAAAAGAAGAGTCATCGTAAATATTAGGTGTTCGCCTTGCAAAGGGCTCAAATCATTGTACCCTTCTCTATTCTTCTTATTGAAACGAGTTCATGCGTTCGACATAGAAAAAGATGAGCCATTTCAAGGAATTCACAAATTGGACAAAGTGTGTTAAATTAGACGTGATTTTCCCTATGACGCACAAATTCAAACGTTTCGATAGCAATTTCTGAATTCTTTTTGAAATGTGAATGGCCCGAGGAACTACTGAAGTATGAAATATTGTTATTGGCGTTATAAAGTGGACAATCTTCTAACACTAAACATGGCATGTTTATCGACTTTTCCTTGTGAGGAAAACGCTTGGTGGAGCTGGAACAAGCCACACACGGGCGAGGGGACCAAGCCAAGATCCCGGCCGCCCGGCGCGTGATCCGACGGCGCTTCGCCCGCGGAGCACGCGCCCCACCCCTCTTTCCCTATCTTCCTTCTCCAGACCCTCCTCGCGCCCACCTGAACCTCCCAGAACCTCCTCCCGCCTCCACGCCGCGCCACCGATCTACCTATAGTACCCTTCTCTCCCCGCCGCGACGCGAATTCCATTGCAGCATACCACCGTATCTTATCGTCTTCGCTCGGCTAATCCAATCCAGAGAGCTCCGGGCTCCGAACCACTCCAAACTCCGCGCCCTGGATCGAGTTGGTACTCGGGAGTGTCCCTAGCTGCAGCCTCCCTGCGACGCCATGGCCGCCGCACCGCCACTCGCCGCCGACATGCTCCTCCGGTCCCCCTGTCCCGCTGCAGCGTGGGGCTCGGCGAGGTGCAAGGCGACGCGGCTCAGGATGATGAGGACGGGAGGGCTGGCGGCGCCGGTGGTCGGGATGAGGGGCCGCCGGGCGCCGCTCTCCGTGAGGTGCGATGCCAGCAGCCGGGACGGGAGGGTACGGACCGCTTGAAGCCAATCGCCATGTTTACTCATCATACTGACAATATACTTCATCTCTGGTTCCATGAGGTATGCAGTGGTTACTGGTTAACGCTCATCATTTCTTATTTTTGCAAACAGATCACACAGCAAGAGTTTACCGAGATGGCGTGGCAAGCCATTGTCTCGTCGCCTGAGGTAGCCAAGGAGAGTAAGCACCAGATTGTGGAGACTGAACATCTGATGAAATCCTTGCTGGAGCAGAGGAATGGGCTTGCCCGGCGCATCTTTTCTAAGGCTGGAGTTGACAATACAAAGCTTCTCGATGCCACCGATAAATTTATCCAAAGGCAGCCCAAGGTGGTAGTTTATCCTAAACACACTTGACTTACAGGATAACTACTGCCTCTGGACTTGAATGTTGTTGTTGCCACAACATTGTTTGTTGTTCGATGACAACGCTATTGTTCCAGAGGGAGTATTTTACATGCATTTTTTTTTCCATTCACTGCTGGGTACTGATTGTGCCATTGGAAATTTTGCCATCAGGTATTGGGTGAAGATCCTGGATCCATGTTGGGACGTGACTTGGAAGCTCTGATACAAAGAGCAAGAGACTCTAAGAAAGAATATGGTGACTCTTTTGTCTCAGTTGAACATCTAGTGCTTGGCTTTGCAGATGATAAGCGATTTGGGAGACAACTATTCAAGGATTTTCAAATTAATGTGAAGACCTTGAAATCAGCCATTGAATCGATAAGAGGGAAGCAAAATGTAGTTGATCAAGGTATGGCATTCCTGCTCGTTTCTTAATTTTTGAAAATACAGTAAGATGCAACCTGTTTCAGGCTCATATCCTTTGAATTGTGTATGCCCTGATAAAATTGCATCATGTCACCTATCTACCTATCTATGAGTAAACCTTGATGATAAGTTAACTTGCTTCTTATTTGGTTGGAAGACGCCATCATTCCTAATGGGTGACAAGGCTTATGAATGGATCACATTAGCACCTATATCTAGTCGTTCTAAAAACAATCTCCTTAATGCTCATTTTTAATATGAGCATTTACATTGTCATGTAACTGAAAAATAAGAATACACTACTATTATACCTGGTCACATGGGATTACATGGCCCTTCCGTAAGGCTGGGAGAGGGGTTCGGGGTTCTCTTGGCCTGCGTGAGATGGTCTTCTTCTTAATATAATGCCGCGGGGGTGGTCTTACCCCCTGGAGGTCGAGTTCTGTTTGTTTTACTGGTCTACTGGATATGTGTTTTGTCTCCTGTAGCTTGTGGACCTAGTTCACCAGTCTGTCACAAAACTAACGTGAATTGACTTATTTTCATTAGATCCTGAGGGAAAATATGAAGCTTTGGACAAGTATGGAAAGGACCTGACTGCTATGGCGCGCCAAGGGAAGCTTGATCCAGTTATTGGAAGAGATGATGAAATTCGTAGGTGTATACAGATTTTATCTCGAAGAACAAAGAACAATCCAGTTTTGATTGGTGAACCTGGTGTTGGAAAAACAGCTATAGCGGAAGGGTAGGAAGAAAAGACATTTGCAAAGCATTTTGCATTACAAACCATCAAACTAATTCTTCTGAATTGATTTTATATCTTGTATAGGCTTGCTCAAAGGATTGTACAAGGAGATGTTCCTCAAGCTCTGACAAACCGTCGGGTAAGTTGCTTATGTATTTATGTTTCTTCAAGGTCATGACTTTGTATCTTTTTTCCCACATGGCCACATCTCTTTTGTTTTTTCACTATAGTTCTAGAGCACATTGCACAATGGCGGGTAAAGCTGTTTGCTGACACCCTTCCCCCGTGCAGTGCGGGAGTCTATGGCACTGGGTACACCCTTTTATAGTTCTAGAACATTGCACATAGGTGCCAAGTGTTATAGACTTGTGTGCATGTGTTTTCGTCATAAATGTTGGTACTACTTAGTTGTCTGTTCTGTAAATTTTCAACAATGTATCGTGAATGCTCAGTTTCAAATGTAATGAATTATATACCTGTTGCTGATTTAGAGGGCTTATTAACTTTTTGTACGAGAACACCATCTAACATTATTGTCATAATAAGCTATATATAAGCGGTGACCACTGTAATATTGTAACATATCGTCATTGATCTTTTTTAATTTTCTTTTACAGCTAATTGCCCTCGATATGGGTGCTTTGATTGCTGGTGCGAAATATCGTGGAGAGTTTGAGGATAGGCTGAAGGCTGTACTCAAAGAGGTCACGGATTCTGATGGACAGACTATTCTTTTCATCGATGAAATTCACACTGTTGTTGGAGCAGGTAACTATAAGCATTACATTTTCTTGTTTCATTGGCTACCAGATTGTTTCTGCCGGATAATTAATTTCAAATCATTTTATTTCGTTATATTTTTCCTTCTAAACATACACACATGATTGCTTATATGGTCCCTAGTGTTGATATCATCTGGTGGTGGTTAGTTGAAATGGGGACTATTGCTATCTTGTTTGCATATGTCATTGCTCATTGGTCTCTTGCACTGCCTACTGAACTCAAGTCCCATGCACTTGGGCTGGCATTTGCTCCACCATGCCACTCTTACCTTTGTGGTGTTAGTATACTTAATCTGTTCTCTGTATCAAATATTGATACTTTCTAAAAGATCTTGTGGATTAGTAATTGATCTCCCATCTCGAGGTCATACTCAGTGAGCGGAAAGTATTTGTAATGCAAGTTATTGGTGCATATGTTAGAGATAAAGTAGTATTAGATTACGACTCTAATTGTAGAGTCCTTATCCTAGTCTAGGTGGTCATGTACCTATATATATGTAACCCCTTTGGGGCCAATCTATCTGTCAATACAAGTCCCCATTATTCCTAACATGGAATCAGAGCTAGGTCAGACTTTTTCTTTTCGGCCCGCTGCTGGACCATCGCGCCGCCGCTGGGTGTTCGTTGGTTTCCTGCCGCCAGGATCTGCTCCTCGCCTGGAGTTCCTACGTCCTTCGTTGGCCATCGCCCTCTCTGTCACCGCGAGGCTGCTTCAAGAGGTGTGGAATTTCTTGCCAGGATTGTCCTGGTGTGCTGACGAAGTTTGCACCTGCGTTGACGGGAACTGGTCATCGTCACTTTCCGATTGGATCTTTGTTGCTGCTGTTCGGTTGTTCTCGTGAGCTGGTCATGGCCCTGCCTTGGAGAACAAAGGGGCCTTCATCTCTGCTGCTCCTAGTCTTCATCAATTTCACGGTGGTCATTGTAGTCTATTTTTCAAGGTTCCATCAAGGTCTCTTCACACCCCCATACAGGCTGCTATTGCTGCGAATCTAAGGCTTCTTCCTCGCACTTGATTGCATTTGTTCGTCATGGTCCATCCGATCCATCTTGCTAGCAGTGCTTCGTTTTATTGCTGCTAGCTTTATCTCTAGTACTAGCATATTGAGTCTAGATTTATTCTTCTCCTGCATCAATCCAAGTTAATTCATATGTTAGTTATATGTGTCCACGTTCAAATATTTATCTCTCTTAGTTGTTTATACCATGGAGTCCACATTGTCAAGTCAATAAAAAAGATCTTTCTTTTGGTTAGCTGATTCCATCGAGTTAGCTAACATCATCATCGTTGGTTTGATAGACATCAACACATCATCATCGTTGGTGCGATAGACATCAACACATCATCATTATTGGTGCAGTTGACATCAACACATCATCTTTACTACTTGTGATTTGCAGTAGTGCTTTATTTTATATTGATTTGATGATCAAAACTTCATGGTACGGTTGCTTTGAAGATTTAAATTTTGGATGTAGTTTTTTATGTAATAAGTCCTAATTTTTCATGTAACCTTCTTCAAATGCAACGCTATTGCATGCACCTTGCATTTGAAGGAGAGAGGAGGAGGAGGAGGGGGGGGGGGTGGTTAGAGATAAAGTAGTATTAGATTAGTCTAGTCGTTATCCTAGTCTAGGTGGTCATGTACCTACGTATATGTAACCCCTTTGAGGCTAATCTTTCTATCAATACAATTCCCCATTATTCCTAACAGCATAGTCACTCATAAATGTGTTTTCTACTGTTGTCCCAAATTGTTTTCTCATTTTATGATGCAAGGTAAAGTAGATGCTCTGTACCCAACAGGTTGATGCAACATTGAATTTTGAATATGAGATCATTGAAGGGCATGGTGCAATAAGTTGTTATCCAATGGTTGAAAGTGTTAGATGTTAATATGGAGCTGAATGCGAAATCTTTCATGATTTTGCTACAATCAACATATAGTGTATTTAATGATTGTTCATCTTATCCAGGTGCCACTAATGGTGCAATGGATGCCGGTAATCTTCTAAAACCAATGCTTGGGAGAGGAGAACTACGTTGCATAGGTGCAACTACCCTTGATGAGTACCGCAAATACATTGAGAAAGATCCAGCATTGGAACGGCGCTTCCAACAAGTTTATGTTGACCAGCCTACAGTTGAAGATACAATCTCTATACTACGAGGACTACGAGAAAGATATGAGCTGCACCATGGGGTACGCATATCCGATAGTGCCCTTGTAGCTGCAGCTATTCTTTCAGACCGATATATTAGTGGACGATTCTTGCCTGACAAAGGTGATTTATTGATTCAGCATCATTGTTACTTTATACTAACCTGCTCAGATTGTGGAGCCACACAGCCTTTACTTCTAGATCTTTTGTGATCATTCTAACAAGTGCTTATGTTTTGTTGCAGCAATTGATTTGGTCGATGAATCAGCTGCCAAGTTGAAAATGGAGATAACATCGAAGCCAACTGCACTTGATGAGATTGATCGTGCTGTCTTGAAGCTTGAAATGGAGCGTCTTTCACTGACAAATGATACTGACAAAGCATCAAAAGACAGACTATCCCGCATTGAAGCAGAATTGTCGCTCTTGAAGGATAAACAGCGTGAATTGACCGAGCAATGGGATCACGAGAAATCAGTTATGACAAAAATTCAATCTATTAAAGAAGAGGTAATGCTTGAATTTTCTGCGATAACATGCACATTATAGTTAGTTTTGCCAGACAGCTGATAGACATATATCTGTTGTAACAGATTGACAGGGTAAATGTGGAGATTCAGCAGGCAGAACGTGAGTATGATCTCAATCGTGCTGCTGAACTGAAGTATGGCAGTCTGAATGCGTTACAGCGCCAGCTTCAAGCAACAGAAAAGGAGCTGGATGAATACCAGAGTTCTGGGAAATCCATGCTCAGAGAAGAGGTGACCCAAGATGATATTGCTGAAATAGTGAGCAGGTGGACAGGTATTCCGGTTTCTAAACTAAAGCAGTCTGACAGAGAAAAGTTGCTCTATCTGGAGGAAGAGCTGCACAAGCGTGTTGTTGGACAGGATCCTGCAGTAAAAGCAGTTGCAGAGGCCATTCAGAGGTCCAGAGCTGGTCTGTCTGACCCAAATCGTCCTATTGCCAGTTTCATGTTCATGGGACCTACAGGAGTTGGCAAAACAGAGTTAGCAAAAGCCCTTGCTACTTTTATGTTCAACACTGAGGAAGCTGTTGTTAGGATTGACATGAGCGAGTACATGGAGAAGCATTCAGTCTCAAGATTGATTGGTGCCCCACCAGGTTATGTTGGATATGAAGAGGGTGGTCAGCTAACAGAGGCTGTTCGTCGTAGACCATATTCTGTTGTTTTGTTTGATGAGATTGAAAAAGCTCATTCAGATGTCTTCAATGTTTTCCTTCAAATATTGGATGATGGTAGGGTTACTGACTCACAGGGTCGAAAAGTGAGCTTCACCAATACTATCATTATCATGACATCCAATGTTGGGTCACAGTACATATTAAACATGGAAGAAGAAGGTGGGTCATCTGATTCAGCCTATGAGAACATTAAGAGGAGGGTAATGGATGCTGCAAGATCTGTTTTTCGCCCAGAGTTCATGAATCGCATAGATGAGTACATTGTTTTCAAGCCACTCGAGAGAGAACAAATCAACAGCATTGTCAAATTACAGGTACTCCCTCCGTCCCAATTTACTTTTCATCCTAGACCTCATCCAGTTTCCCAATTTACTTGTCATCGTCGCATCCCAATGCACCTTTATCTCTTCCTAATACACCTCTATCTCTATCTCTCCTCGTTTTCTGCGTATCTACCTTATTCACTTCTCCTTAATTTCTGTGCCCAACTTCTAAAACGACAAGTAATTTGGAACAAAGAGAGTAACAGTTTGTACTTTGGGGGGATCAATGCTACCATAGTTTTAAAACATTTGAATTTACAAAATATCAGTGTTGAAACAAATGGGATAGTAAACTAACTTCATTTAGGAATCAGGATTCATGTTACCAAATGAGATGTCAATGACATTCCACAATTATCATGTTATATTAACATAATTTTATTTGGTGCTCCCTGCGATACAGCTGGCAAGAGTGCAGAAGAGGATCGCAGACCGCAAGATCAAACTCGAAGTCTCACCTGGAGCAGTTGAATTTTTAGGAAGCCTTGGGTACGATCCGAACTATGGTGCCCGGCCAGTAAAGCGAGTGATTCAACAGTATGTGGAGAATGAACTCGCAAAGGGCATCCTTAGAGGCGACTTCAAAGATGAGGACAGCATCTTCGTAGACACCCAGGTCACGGTGCCATCCAATGGCCAGCTTCCGCAGCAAAAACTAGTTTTCCGCAAAGCCGGGAGGGATCAAAACCAGCTGCTGAAGACAAGTTCCTACCTACTGTCTGATGTCCTAATACTGCAGATTTCGAGGAATAGAATGCTGCGATAAGCGCAGGTTCAGTCTGGGAATTGCAATTTTGTTTCATATCTACCCATTTTTTTTTCAAAGTATATCCACATGATCACACTCACACCCGTCTCGACCGTTTAGAGAAGCTTTTCTTTTTCTATTTTTAGCGATAGTGTCTAGCGGCTCATGCCATTTCACATCTACGCTTACTGATTCAATAAAACTTCAGTCTGAGGCTTCTCCGACAGAACGAAATGGTCTGTGGCTGGCACAAAATTGTCTGAAACATCATCAAAATCAGAACGGAGTAATAAATTTACAAAAACGTGGAGTTCTTGTTGCAAGGTGCCCGTGGCCAAAACATGTTCTCGGCCTATGTAACCTTCTATGCATTCCTGAAAGACGTTTGCTCTAGAGATAATAGATACTACCCTTCATTTCTTTCTTGACAACGAATTGAATTTATATAATTTCTGAAAGAGTAAATGTAATACCCGAAATTTAAATTTTGGTTTGTGCATAAATTTTACTAAAATTTAAATCTTTTTGAATATATTTAAATATAATTTATCTAAAATTATTTAAAGTGTTATCTTTTTCTTTAAGGAAATGAGTTATTTTCTAAATTAAATAAATTAATTAGGGTTGTATAATAATTGTTTGTTGTTTGTAGATGCATTAGGATTTTTTTGGTGTGAAAATTGTATTTCAAAATTCGAGTAGAATTGGCTTTGTTTTAGTATAGAAAAATCGAATAGAAAATAGAAAAAAGAATAAAACAAAACCTTTCCCAGCCAGCTGGGGCCAATTCCTTTTCACGGCCTAACTCCCCTCCCTCTCACCTTCTCCCCCGTGCTGCCGGCCTAGCACTGTAGCAGGGCTCGGTGCAGTAGCCTGCTTCGGCCCATCAGGCGGCGGATCTAGAATTAATCTAAGGATATGCCATGTAAAAAAAAAACTATTGAAAAAATGCTTTAGCTAGGAATTGAACCCATGATCATAAAGCATAAGAATTATTCTTAGTGGATAAACCAGTTGAGCTGCCTTTTTTTCATATACTATTAAACAAATTATTATTTTTATACCTAGATAAACCTATGTGGTCTAACATTTAGCACAATATAGGGTATGCCATGGCATATATGGCATACCCCCTAGGTCCGCCCCTACCATCAGCCCATGCGCGCGTGCAGCCCGCCTTGCCAGCCCACGTCACGCCGCCCCGCCCCAAACCCTAGCCACCCGCCTCGTATGCCGCCGTCGTCGCGTTCCTCTAAAAGGCGGATGCCCAAAACCACGCGCTCCCTTTTCCTTCATCCCATTGTCGCCTCACACTCGCTGTCACCGCAACGCGCTTCGTGTTGCCACCATCACACGCCGTCGTCAAGAGAAGAAGCTACCTCGATGGCCATGAACACTTAGTCGAGGACCGGGACATCGCACCGCCCCCGAAGGATTCGATCCTGTCGAAGATCCCACACCGAACCGCATCCCCAACCCCGCTAAACGACCCTCCACCGCCCTTCACCGCCGGCCGCCTTCATTGTGCCATCCGCGAGCCTCGGCAGCATCCTAGGTGAGCTCGCGACCATCTATTCTGTCTCCCGGACAAAATGCGACAAGAAACCGACCTTCCTAGGCTTAGATTGAGCAATTCCAGCGAGCCGCCACCATGGACGTCGCCGGCGTTGACCGACAACCCCTGCAGTTTTGCAGAAATGCCCTTCATGTTTTTATTAAATAGTTAAGAGCCCTTTGTTTTTAACAAAAGTAGCCCTACTAAGTTCAAATCAATGTTTTTTAGATAGTATAACTTGTATTCTATTTATTTTATGAAAAAAATTATATGTTCTATGAATATAATTATTCTTTTACTTCCTCATGTTTTATGAAATATAAATTAGATATTTATTTTCAATGAAGGTTGTTTTGCCAAAAGAACCCTAATTTTGAAATCTTTATATCTTTTACCTCGTAGCTCCGTTTTTAGCGATTCTTACACTCGCGCCATCATTGCGACGAGTACTATTTATTAGTACTGCTTTCATAGTGATTTGGTATTGTTTGGTGTTTTTTTCTTAGTTTGTTTGTATGCTTGTTTGCATGTATGATGTGACGTTAATTGGAGAACGAGCAATCCGAAGATCAAGATGAGCAAGAGATAAAGACTTAAGCGGCAGCAAGGGGAACCAGGAAAGTGGCCTTGAAGCATTCGAAACCTATTCTTCTTACTTTCTACACTCTATTTCATGCGTGCTATTTAATATTGAATCACATGTCTTTATTATCCTATTGCTTATAATTTTCCTTATCGCCCTAGTTGTGGTTTATTATGGTTAGATTGTGCTTAGCTTTGCTGCCACACAAGAGTCTCGTGTCTCTTAATATTGACTAATGGCATACTTCAATTAAGTGTTAATTTGCTAATCTGTTTAGCGACATGGAAACTAGGGTTTGAGCAAGGGGATTGGATGACGGGTACTCTGTGTATGGTTGGGTTGTGTTAAATTCTTGCTCAAACAATTAAGGATTGGTTCTTGGAGCGGTGATCTAGGACAACGAGTGCCAACTACGAGGCTACTATGGAACAACTTGCTGACTAACTAGGGTTGCTCTAGTTTTTGTACTCGCGAGGAGGTGTGGTATGTGGTCATCCGTTGGGGTGCACCACATGGCGCAAGAGGGGGCCTCCGGGGTGACGCCTTAGATAGGGGATAGTCATCCATTGGCTATAGTTTTCCGTGGAATGTCACTTTTGCATGACAAGTAAAACCTTAGCGCGCAAACTACAATGTTAAAGCGACCTAGGTAAAGGCTCGTAGTGATCTCCTGGCCTCACACCTAAGACAGGTGTGATGTTGGCAGAATGGAGGTGTTAGTCCATTTGGAAATAGGGGATAAAATCATGACTCGTGGGTACAGTGGCACAACCTTTGCAAAGTGTATAAACATGTTGTTATTTTATCACATTAATTGTCCCGTGTGCGTGAAAACATGTTTCCGGACACGCATATAGATGCATTTGATTTTTATTGTTAAAACCGGGTGTGATAAAGTGATATCGAGCCATGTCGACCGTAGGATGCAAGTCTAGGTAGAATGGTTGTGCCATAGGTTCTATTTTCAAAACTAATATGTGATATATTTTATTTTCACTTTTTTTCTTATGTTCTCTTGACTTTACTATTCTTAAATATGAAACAAATACTTCCTCTATTCTTCTCCCTTTTCAAAATTATTAGTTCAATGAATATCGACTACCCTAAACAAGGATGGCATGGATGGTTACACAAGTTGGTTCATCATATATCAAGAATTCTTCCCTAGATTTTGGATATATTTGGCATTATCGCACCACGATGAAGTTTTCCTCCTAGTGATTAGGAATCCCACCTATCTAGCATGGATTCGTTAGTTAGATACAACGATGTTACTTGCTTGATTTGAATTGTGGTATGCCATGTTTGAGTTGGATCTTTGTTTGTTTGCCGGTGTGCTTGCAAAGCCTTAAGCTTTGTTATCACATCATTAATTATGTAAAGTATTAATTCTAGTTCAGTTGGGGCAAGTGTTCTCTCAGCATCCATTGTTCTCGCACCTTCTATTGATCATCTCTATTTCTACTCTTTCCTTTTCTTCAAAACTATACAAATTCTAACGAGATGAAAGATTCAAGAATTGGAGCAGTTGAAAACATCATCAAGGAAGATAAATCTTGACACAATGGCCGAGTTTCGTCAAGCCTGCGTTTGGTAAAGTTTCATGGATGTACACCACCAACGAGCTAGAGTGGATATAGGGAAATGGAAACTACCTTAACCTATTTCTTGCTAGCCACACCGAATGTCGGACGAGATTCCTGTTAAGGGGGTAGTTTTGAAACACCCCAAAATTTCAAATTTTGGTTTGTGCATACATGTCACTAAATTTTAAAACTTTTTGAAGTATATTCAAATATAATTAGGGGTAGTTATCATTTTCTATAAGGAAAGAAGTTATTTTCTAAATTAAATAAATTAATTAGGGTTGTATAATAATTGTTTGTTACGTTCATGTAGGGGTAGATGCATTAGGATTTTTGTTTGGTGTGAAAATTGTATTTCATAATTCGAGTAGAATTCGTTTTGTTTTAGTACAGAAAAATCGAATAGGAAATATAAAAAGTAAAACAAAAACCTTTCCCAGACTAGTTGTTGGTCATTTATGCGCACCCATTTACATACCACAAGAGGTGGGTGTACATTGTAGCTTTTTCCCTTAGAGTATTTCATGGTTTATATCGAATTCACGAGGATCAACAAGAGAACCATGTTTAGAGTTTACTATTTCATCTAACAAATCAATCCTAGAATGAAGTACATATTGCACATACAAGAGCATGAAAAAGGTTGGAATTGAGTGTTGTGCGGATCGACACACGAAGGTTCCGATCAGCACGAAGGTTCAATCAAAGTTGGCTTAAAAGAAAACTTGTAGGAGCATACATATCGACGAAGGAGGAACACCTAGAATTGGCCTAGATGCATCTAGTGGTCGGAGAAAGGTGTTATGGTCGACACAACAAGTGCGTCGATCAGCACTCGAAGCAGTATTCATTATCATCTTAACCCTAGTTTACTTAGCACTTTAAACAGTTGGTAAACGTGGAAGATGAGCAAGATCACTATGTTTTTCGAGAGACCCCCGATTTATCGCTGCTGAGAGCAATCCCTTAAGAAGAGCTGGAGATGAGTGCGAGTTGCTTGCTGCTGCTGGAAGGCTTGGAGCGATGGTTTGCAGAGAAAGTTTGGCTTCTCCCCTTTCTACCGAGCGCAGAGCAGTCCAGGGGGGGAGGGGGTGGGGGGAGAAAGACCTCAACAGGCGGTCTAACCACGGCGATCACCGACGCGTGGGCACAGAGCGGTGGAAGGGGGTACAACGTCCTGCCTAACCTCGTCCGGCCGGCATGGGCGCCAACGCCGAGGTGCGGCTGCCGGTGGCCCCGGCCACTGTGTCCATCCCAAATTTCCAACAAATTACTGAACTACCATTTTGACTTGCTAATTTTTTTGCATGCTTAGCATAAAATGTTAAGCAACTTTTATTGTTGGCAAAATTTCATATTCTGCTTCCTAAAATTCTTAAAAATCCAAGAATCATTGCTATTTTTCTGACTTAAGGGGATTTTAATGGGGACTTGTGCCATACCGAAAATTACGGAAAAATACCCCAAAATTCTATTTTGGTATTCCCTTCAAGAATATACAAAAACATTGGCGCACTTTTGTTGGAAATCGTTGAGGTTTGACATGGGCTTAGTTTGAACCTAATTTGAAATTAAATTCAAACCCTAGCTATTTAATTTGCTTTCTATTCAATTTGAAATTTGAAAAATGCAAATTAAATGACGTGCCACTGCTCACATGTACTTTATGACATGGGATGTTACATCCAGCATTCTGTTCTCCCAAGAAATTAAATAGAAGATTTTCTAGATTGTTTGAAAAAAAAGATTGTTGATTGAAGGAGCTCCAAGCCATGATGATATATCAAGTTGCAAGAGGAGGTTTCAAATAAATAATTTATGCATAAACCATCATCCTTTAAGTAAGTGCATACTGTGGGCTGAAACTCTATCTTTCCAACCATGTGCAATCCGATAACAAGGACTTCATTTGTGCCTTGGGATCACTCTTTGCCATTTGCACATGTCCACCTTTCTAAAGTGTGTGTTTTCCCACTCTTACATTTTATTTCTGATGACCTTTCTGCTAGAACACTTCTGTAATTCCAACTTAGAAACTCATTTGACTTGAATTATTGGATTTGCTAGAACATTTTCCCTACCAAGTTATTCATATAAGCTTCCACTAAATATTTGTAGAATAGGTATTTTACATGGCTAATTTAGAGAGCTGAGAGTTGAGTGGATATGTGATTTATGATATGAAGTTTTCAATTCCAGGTCGAGACATGCGTGTTTAAGAAATCTTACCTCATACAATTCCCGAGCTAGAAAGTGATTTGTTTAATATATTGTGCATCGGATTTCATTAAACTATTGGGTCGGTTCTATGTTAAGTCTTGTTTTCTTTGATATTTGAAACTTATGAGCTTCATAATTAATAGAATACTTAAATTAATATGCATGGGAAAGATACATGTGTCATGATGATTGTGAACCATATGACATGCTTGCAATGGTGATCTTATACTAGAAGAATGTAACACCCGATTTTTTGCCAAATTAAAAATCACTAAATAAATCATTTTATTTTATTCACGAAAATCAACTAGGAATTTAAAACTCAGTTATATACATAGGAAAACAACACATAGAGTTTTAAAAATAAAAACCTAACTCTTCCCAACTTGGTTGTTTCTATTTTATTTGCTTTACTTTTATTTTTCTCCATTTTATTTTGACTCGTTGGAATTTAGTTGATTTTTTATTTATTCATTTATTTATTTATTATTTTTACTTAAGGAGTGAAGAAAGGAAAATAGAAAAGGAAAACTATTCCTATCGGGCCGGCCGTATCCCCTCCCGGCCCAGCCCACCAACGCCCGCCGCCCCTCCTCTTCTTCCTTCCCGCGCCGCGAGCACGACGCGCGTCGTGCGCGCGCACGCCGGCCCGGCTTAATCCCCTCGTGTCTTTCCCTTGTGTACCATCCGGCCAAAACGCGTATCCCCGGGACAAAATTCTACTAGCCGGTTGTTCGAACACCGACGGTTGGTGCGCCGGGTAGGGGATCTGTTGTGCGTTTCGCCCTTTTTGCTCCCATGGCACATATGGCCATTTCTGCACTTTCCTTCGGGCCCCGGCACCACGGTGCATTTCGGAAGCCTAGACTTCATCGCCACGGATGAGCGGTCGCCGGTGCACGCCGAGCAACCAGCGCCATTGGCTTCATTGGCCACGGATGTCGCCGTCGAAGCGACAACCTCGCGGCAGCCAACGGCCGTGGATGCGCCACCAAGCTGCGTCGCTAAGCAGCCGTGGCACCGATCGGATACTCCATTGAGACCCACGAGCCCCGCGGTTGGTGCATTTGTGGGGATGACCAGCCATGCTTCCAAGTCCTTCTTCGACCTCCTTGACTTAGGGGAGGAGGAGGACTTAGACCAAGGGAGTAGCGATGGGAATCACTTCCCCACCCGCGAGTGCAACATGGTGCACGCCGCGGCAGCAGAGCCCGAAGCGACAACGGACCGGCCGCACCGGAGCCCGGCGCTCCGGCAACGCCGACAACGCCACGTGCGCACACCGCTCCACCCGGCGGCGATGACGTGCGGGCACGCCTCCGAGCAAGGAAGCTGGAGCTGAAGGAAGCACGCCGCAACATCGCCGAGGCAGCAGCCGTGGTGGACCGGGAGCTGGAGCAGCAACGCCGGCGCGCGGGGAGCCATGCGTGGTAGAGAGCTCGTCGTGTGAATCAGCAAATCGTCGACGACGACGGCGCGCCCTGGCATTTCCCTCGAGCCGGACAGAACGTTGCCGCGGCAGCGGCACTACTTCAAACTCTCCCCATGCAGCCAACTCCCAAAACGCAGCGAGCACAAAGGGAGATGGCGGCGCTACTCGCTAAGGCGACGCAACAGCGAGGCGGAAAGTTCCCGACGGCGCGCGGCGCGATCGAGCCATCACACTAGCGTTAACCACCACGCCTCCCGGGGTCGGGCAGGAGGCTCCGGGCATGTGTCTACCCTGCAATCCTCGCCGTCGGACCGCCTCGATGCCGGGCGGTCGGTCCACTCTCGCATCATCGCGGAGCGCGACGCGCGTTCAACCATCAACGCTCGACGATGCCCACGATAACGTGGGCCACCAACACATTCGTCACCCTCGCCGCGGGGGCGATATGACGACGAGGAAGATCGGAGCCGGAGCCTTGACCCACCGGGTCCCGGGGTGTTCGGCCCCGCCATCCGGGGAGCGACTTTCCCTCGGCGCTTCGTCCCCGATGACGGTCGCCAAGTACGCTGGGGAGTCGAACCCTGCCCTCTAGTTGGAGGATTACCACCTCGCACGCTAAGCGGGCGGCGTGAATGATGACCTCACCATCATTCGTAACTTGCCGTTGTACCTCGTCGACTCGGCGCGGACATGGCTAGAGCACCTCCCCACGAACAAGATCCACTCGTGGGCTGACCTGCGAGAGGTCTTCATGGGCAACTTCCGGGCAATGTGCGCCGTCCGGGCAACCCACGGGAGTTATAGAACCGTCGGCGAAGCCGAACGAGCCGCTCCGGGACTACATTCGGCGCTTCTCCCGGCGCTGCAACGAGCTGCCCCACGTTGTCGACACGGACGTCGTGGCCGCGTTCCTCTCCGGAACGACTTGTGAGGCTCTCATCCACGAGCCGGGCGTAGCTGTCCTCGAACAGCTAGGGAGCTCCTCGACATCGCCACAAGCCACGGTTCGGGTGAAGAGGCGGTAGAAGCCCTCCTCCATCATGCTACCCCTGAAAAAGGGAAGGGCAAGCGGACCGACGGCAACGCCGGTGGAGGCTCCTCCGGCTCTAAGCCCAACAAGAAGAACAAGTCGCGACCAAGCGACGGACCCATGGTGGCGGCGACCGAGAAGAAGGGCGCCAAGCAGCCCAACAAGGAGGCTCCGAACCACTTCGAGAAGAGGTGGAATGGGCCGTGTCCCAACCACGAGTTCCCCATCATGCACCCGATGAAGGACTGCTCGCCGATGAAGCAACAGGGGAAGAGGGGAC
Source organism: Chloris gayana (assembly GCA_031894775.1). Taxonomy (NCBI): domain Eukaryota; kingdom Viridiplantae; phylum Streptophyta; class Magnoliopsida; order Poales; family Poaceae; genus Chloris; species Chloris gayana. Next base: position 128,962 of record JAUNZO010000639.1, read on the forward strand.
AGTCACCGCCGGAGCGCTAAGAGACCGCCGAAGCCGGAGGCGACGCCGGTGAGGTCGAAGCGAAGGCTACCCCGGACCGAGGGGTGTCCGATGATTTTCTTGAGCTCCAACGCTCGTGCCGGCCGACACTCCGCCAAGATCGAGCGCCGCGACGTCTTCGCTGCGGAACCCGCAACGCCGGCCATCCTCCGATGGTTGGAGTTGCTGATCACTTTCGATCGCATCAACCACCCCGCAAGAGTGCCACGACCGGGTCGATACCCGCTCGTGGTTGACCCCATCGTTTCCAAGACGCGTCTCACCAAGGTGCTCTTGGACGGAGGCGGCGGCCTCAACATCCTCTACGCCGACGTCCTCGACGCCATGGGGATCGAGCGTTCGCGCATCCGCCCCAACGGATCGCCGTTCCACGGTGTTGTACCGGGGACGCGAGGCCGTCCCCATTGGTCGGATCGACTTGCCCGTCACCTTCGTGACTCCTTCGAACTTCCGAACGGAGACCCTCACGTTCGAGGTGGTCGGATTTCCGGGGATCTACCACGCCATCCTCGGGCGGCCTTGCTACGCGAAGTTCATGGCCGTCCCGAACTACGCCTACCTCAAGCTCAAGATGCCCGGGCCTAAGGGAGTCATCACCGTGGGCACGTCCTTTCAGCACGCCTACCGGTGCGACGTCGACAACTACGACCTCGCGTCCGCCACCCCGGCCTCGACCACGGAGCCGGCGGTGATTAAGGAGCAGGTCGTTGAAGATGCCCCACGGACCGGCCGCAAGGCGGCCTCGTTCGAGCCGGCGGAGGGCACAAAGGAGGTTGTTTTCGACCTTGTCGGCGACGAGGGGAAGACGGTGCGCATCGACACCTCACTCTCCCCTAAATAGGAAAGCGTGCTCATCGACTTCCTCCGTGCGAACGCCAACGTCTTCGCGTGGAAACCCTCGTACATGCCGGGCATACCGAGGGAAGTCGCCGAGCACTCCTTACATATCGGGCCGGGCTCCAAGCCGGTGAAGCAACGCTTGCGCCCCTTCGATGTGGAGAAGCACAAGGCAATCAGGGAGGAGATCGCGAAGTTGCTGGCGGCCGGGTTCATCAAAGAGGTGTATCACCCGAGTGGTTAGCTAACCCTGTTCTTGTACGCAAAAAGAATGGGAAATAAAGAATGTGTGTTGATTATACTAGCCTAAACAAGGCATGTCCGAGGGATGCCTTTCCTTTACCACGCATCGACCAAATAGTTGACTCGACCTGCGGGTGCGAAACCCTCTCGCTTTCTAGATGCGTACTCCGGGTACCATCAAATCACGCTCAATGAATCCGACCAACTCGCGACCTCCTTCATCATGTCGTTTGGCTCGTATTGCTACGCTACGATGCCATTCCGTCTCAAAAACGCTGGCACCACCTGCATGCAATAGTGTTTCGATTACCGATCGACGACATAGTCGAAGCCTACATGGACGAAATCATAGTCAAGTCCAAAAGACCGCTCGACTTGTCGTCGACCTCGAACGTGTGTTCGCCAAGCTGCGTGTGAACGGCGTCAAGCTCAATCTCGAGAAGTGCGTCTTCGGGGTCCCGAGAGGAATGCTCCTCGGCTTCATCGTTTCGAGCGCGACATTGAGGCGGATCCGGAGAAGAACTCGCCATCGAGCGCAAGGGACCGATCCGAACATCATGGGGGCCCTTTCGCTCTACAAGCTCCTCAAGAAGTCCGAACGCTTTGAGTGGACGCTCGAAGCTTAGGCTGTACTCGACGACGTCAAGCGCATTCTAACCAACCCTCCGGTCTTGACTCCACCATTGCCGGGCGAACCGCTCGTCCTCTACGTCGCTGCGACAACCCAGGTCGTCGGCGCCGCCGTCGTAGACGAGCGCGAGAAGGAGGGACATGTACTCAAAGTGCAACATCCCGTCTACTACGTCGGCGAGGTGCTCTCCGACTCAAAGATGAGATACTTGTAGGTTCACAAGATTCTCTACGCTGTGATGGTCGCGAGACGCAAGCTGCGCCACTACTTTGACGTGCACTCGATCAAAGTGGTTAGTTCGTTCCCTTTGCGTGAAATCATTTAGAACAGGGATTCCGCAGGCAAGGCCGCCAATTGGGCGCTCGAGTTAATGTGGCACGATGTCACGTACACGCCACGGACGGCAATCAAGTCGAAAGCTCTAGTCGACTTCGTCGTGGAGTGGACGGAAGCCCAGTGCCGCCCGCGCCGGTAGACCGGGAGTACTTGGGTCATGTACTTCGACGGGTCGCTTATACGCAAAGGAGCCGGCGTTGGACTCGTGTTCGTCTCCCCGCATGGGGTACGCATGAAGTACTCCATTCGACTACATTTTTTGCATCAAATAATGTAGCCGAGTATAAGGCTCTCGTCAACGGTCCCAATCGCCATCGAGGTCCGAGGGATTCGCAACTCGTCGTCGACCAAGTAAAGAAGGAGTCGAGCTGTCGGAGCGACAAACCGGTGCTCTATCACCGGGAGGTACGAAAGCTCAAAGAGAAGTTCGACGGCCTTGAGCTCAAGCACATTCCGCGACGACTCAATGAGGCGGCGGATTCGGCCGGCCAAGATGGCGTCCGGCCGGTAATCGATCCCGCCGGGAATCTTTGCCAATGACCAGTTCAAGCCATCCGTCCAACCTCCCAACCCGCCCAAGGACGATGGCGGGCCGGTTGAGGCAGGCTCGGGGGTTGCCCCGAATCCGAGCACCGACCGGGGGCTCGCCCGAGCACGGGTGAGGGCTCGGGGCCGATCCGCCATCACTAGAGGCGGAGATCATGGAGATTGACTCCCCGACGACCGACGGGCGCCATCGGCCGGGCTGGAGAACCCAATACATCAAGTACACGGTAGGGTCCCCGCGCACCGGACCGAGGCAAGACGCCCGCACGGACGCGCCAAATCATTCGTCCCGATTGATGGCGAGCTCCACAAGCGCGAGCGCCTCCGAATTCTGCAGCATTGCATCACAATCGAGGAAGGCGTCAAACTCCTCGATGACATACACGGAGGAGTCCGTGGACACCATGCAGCGCCACGGAAGCTTCATCTTGATCCGCCCGATCAGGAGCTCCATCCGGCAGCTTCATCTTGATCCGCCCGAGGAACGATATCCACGTGGACTGCAAGAAGAAGGAAGATGAGCGAAAATAACACAAATCGGACGAGATCGAGACAAGGAAGCTCGAGTCGCATACCACATCGATCGCCCGGGGTCCGGCTTCATCTTCGGCACGCCCGGGACTAGCCATGCCCGCGCGGACGAACCCAACGCCACCTTGACCCTACCGGTGATGGCGTCGTCGGAGAGCTCCTCGAGCGCCATCACCGTGTCGGGGATTACACGATCCCTGTTAGAGACCTGGTACATCGGCAGCGTCCGCCACATCGGTGGCGCGAACCGCCGCTTGTGGTACGACCCAACGACAACCGTCGCGTCGAGGCCTTGCTTGCGAAGATGCTCGATCGCCTCAAGAATCCGGTCCACCCGGTTCCGATGGGCCGAGCTACACCCCCACTTCCACTCCGGTGGGGCCTCCTCGAAGACACGATCCTGGAAGGCCGGAAGCGGATGCGTCGGGTCCTAGCGCGAGATAGAACCACTTCGGATGCCACCCTTGGTTCGACGAGGGGGTGATCATCGGAATGTAGTCCGGGGATCGATTCCTCTTCATAACAATCCCCGCGCAGCCGATGTGCGCAGGGACCTCGTCGCTCGCACGGGTTCGCCGCCGGTGCAGGTTGATGCTAAAGAAATACCTCCATAGCTCGAGGTTGGGCTCGATGCCGAGGAAGCCTTCACGGAGAGCCACGAAGGTGCTCGACTGCTGGATGCCATTGGGGTTGAGGTGGTGGAGCTCTAGCCGGAACCGAAACAACGTGGCGCGGAAGAAGTCACTTGTCGGCGATCCCGGGCCTCGCTCGTGGAAGTGGAGGAACGAGACCACATAGCCCGCGGGCGGATTGGGACGCGACTCGTTGCCGGGAAGCAACCACCGGTTCTCCGAGCCGCGCTCTCGGAGCGGACCGTCGGCCACCAACCCTTAAAGCTCCGCCCTCGTCGTCGTGGAAGGGTACCAGGTCGACATGGTGGAATGCAATCGAAGCAGCGATGTGGTTGGGCGGCGGCGCTGCGGAAGAAGGAGCTGGGCTGCAAAGGAAAAAAGCGCAAGGAGACGAAGATGCAAGGGGCGAGAACGCTCGGGAAAGCAAGAGTGCGTAGGGAAAGGAACGGCCGGGGAAGTCAACTTAAATAGGTAGCTCCCGTCGGGCGGCCGCGCCCGTTTGGCTCCTTCTTGGGACCCATGGCGATCTTCCCCGGGTGAACCTCTTAACTCCTCCCTCTCCCGATTTTTACGCCAAAATCTCCAGGCGCACGACGCCACTAACCAAGCATGCCCCACGGGCCCCACCACGACCGAGGTGAAACGGTTCCTTCACTGCGCCGGCCCCACGGTCACGTACCCATGAAGGATAAGAACGCGCCATGGTTTCGGGACATGGGCAAAAGGACGGTAAAACTTCGCACCGCTTCTCCTTTTCGTTCGGTTCGAATCTTTTCACCCGCCGCCACGAGGCAAAAAGGATCCGCGTCACGGACGAGCCCGTCGACCTTCCACCTACCCGAGCCTTCGTCTAGCAGCCGCACATCCTCCCCAGCCCCTTCCCCCTCAATTCCGAGCCTTCGCGGTCGTCTCCGCCTAGCGCCGTCGCCACCCAAGCCTCCGACAAGCTTGTGCGTTCTCCTCTCCCACCGCCGCGCTCACACGACGGCTTCCCTAGCTCCGTCGTGACCCGGTGGTCACCGGCATATCCCCGGCCCTCCCCTCCGGCCACTAGAGCCGCCGGGAAGCCCAATTCCGACGAGCCTCCCCGCCGCGCCGCCCCTCCGATCGCCATAGGATGTCGCCACCCGCCACCCACTGTTCGATCCATGCCTAACGGCCGAGATTAGATCGGGCATACGTCGTAAATCCATAGATCGACGCCCCCCCCGCGAATTTCCCGCCTTTTCTCTTCGAGAAAATAAATCCCGCATATCCCGGAAAAGCCATTTTACAAAAAGCCCCTTGGCCTTTTCCGGAATTAATGAAGAGCCCTTAGATTTTTGCATAAAACCCCCAAGCTTTTCCAAAATTACAAATAGGTCCCTAACCGGACCGAAAATGCATTTTTTGCATTTTAGCCCCTCCACTTTTCTAGAATTGCCAAAATTTATTTATCCTTTTATAGAAACTCTAGCTGATTTTTACAAAAATACCCCCGGACTTACGACGACCATAAGTTTTCAACCGTAGCTCCATTTTAGGCGATTCCGACACCGTTGCAATCGTCGTAACAAACCCTAGTCCCCGGAGCCTTCCTCTTCACTCCATTTTATTTGGTTTTTCCTTGTTATTATTTTTGCCTTCATTATTTTATGTGACGTAGCTTACGTACTCTAACGCCGTCTTTAGACGAGGAGAACCAGGAGCAGGAGCCCGAAGACCCCGACTACGAGGAAGACTTCGAGGACGCGTTAGGAGGCAAGCTCTATCAATTCTTTGATCATAATTGATCCTATTACTCTTCTTATTCTCGCACCTATTTAGGAAGCTACTCTTATTATGCATTATTCCTTGCAATTATTTTGCTAGAGCCTAATTGTTGTATGATAATGTTCAAATTACTATAGATGCGCACATTATATCCTTGATTGCCATTAGAACACTAGAATCAACCTAGATGTATTGTTAACTATGTTAACGATATAGTAGTATCATGCTTAGGAACTGTTACTATCTTTCATCATACACCTTATTTATGAAAATAGATGAAAATGTGTTTGGTGGTGCGTGTTGAGGGGTGGGTGATTAGACCAACCGTGTTAAGGTGAAGTTGGGTGGGAAATGATATCGGCCGTGGGCAAAACTCCTAGTACTGGGGTAGAGTACTTGAGATTTAGGTGCAGCCCATTTGCAATGGACGAGTGTTTGCCTCCGCCACATAAGGACCGGTTCTTCGGACTCCAAATTGGTGATTTAGTGTACAACCACGTAACCTCGTTATGGACAGGATCGTGCACCAAACCTTGGGTTAAGTCGCAAGAAGTTCCACCGGGTGTAGTAGATGACGGAGGTCCAGGGATCGTTTATTTGGTGAAGTCCAAGTACTTGGCACGTATATGGTGGACGGTATGCTTGTGTCATACGTGTCGGATCCCCGGGCATTCGGGATGGACTTGTGAGCGTGCCTAGTTGCGGTGGCGGTGTTATGTGTTCCGTAGCTAAGAACATATAGCTTGTGTGTAAAGTGTACCAACCTCTGCAGAGTGTATAAAATTATCCGTATGTCCGTTGTCACGGTATATTGACACGTCAAACCTTGAGCTCTCGTTGATAAGCCACAAATATTGATACCTTGATGTGTGAGTGGGCAGCCTTGTGCCCGTGTGTTTTGGAAATGGTGTTGGCCCGTTGTGCCGTAGCTGTTATGATCTTTGGTCGGAAGGCTCATCTAAAAAGAATGGGAGCTGTCGGGATTGATGAGTATCTCCCCTAGTTCCGACCAACTAAAATTATAAAATTTGCTTTCCTCTTCAAGAGCCTCTTTGCTTCGTAGTAAGCCCTTCATCCGCGCCTTCCCGCTAAAACTCGACCCTACCTTGATCACAACCAGATTGTATAAATAATATCCCTTGCTAGTGGTAGAGCTTGTTGAGTACCTTATGTACTCACCCGTTGCTTATTTGTTCGGAAGAAGATGGAGACTACCACGAGGATGAGGAGTAGGTCGCGTCCTTCACTCGATGTTGCCCGTGGAGTTTATGATGCTTTCCAAGTGTGTTTTCTTTTATGTGAGGTTGGCTAATCCGTCTCTTTGAATGTAATCCGGACCATGTATCCCTAGCTATTTCCCTGTGAGGAATCAATAAAGGTTGTTGTATCAGATTTGTATCATCTACGTGTGTACCAACTACTGTTCCGAGAGATTGGTATGTATACACGGTGTAGTCCCAAGAGTGGGCGCCGCAGCCGGGCATAGGCAATACACCCCGGAGTACCGGCCAATCACGACAATTAGACCTCCGCCGGACATAAATAAGATCCGTGGAAGTTTAAGCAAAACGAAGCGTTAAGTCGCAAAGGGGCTCGTATTTTTCATTCGGAGTAAATTCACTTTGCCCCTAACGACTAAGAGGAGGGAGTGGCGTTTTCTTTAAGCAAAACAAAACGTTAAGCTGCAAAGGGGCTCACGTTTTTCGTTCGAAGTAAATTCACTTCGCCCCTAACGACTAAGAGGGGGAGTGGCGTTTTCTTTAAATAAAATGGAGCGTTAAGCCGTAAAGGGGCTCGTGTTTTTCGTTCGAAGTAAATTCACTTCGCCCCTAACGACTAAGAGGGGGTGGCATTTTCTTTAAGCAAAACGAAGCGTTAAGCGGCAAAGGGGCTCGTGTTTTTCGTTCGAAGTAAATTCACTTTGCCCTTATGACTAAGAGAGGGGAGCGGAGTTTTCTTTAAACAAAACGAATCATTAAGCCGCAAGGGGCCCGCGCTTTTCGTTCAAAGTAAATTCACTTCGCCCCTAGTTACCGAGAAGGGTGGAGGGTGGCGTTTTCTTTAAACAAAACAAAGCGTTAAGCCGCAAAGGAGCTTGCGTTTTTCGTTCGAAGTAAGTTCACTACGCCTCTAGCGGCTAAAGCGAGGTGTGGTGTTTATACGAGAACAAGCTTAAAGGGCTCGACGCCAAAGGGGCTCGCAAACAAACAGCAAGGCATCTTAAGCGTAAAAGATAATGCAAAACAAAGGCATAACCCATGAGCATTTAGTTCGAGAAAGCGATCGAAGAAGGCCCGAATTACAGGATCGATCAAAAATCTCAACGACTCCGCTAATCTTATCCCCTTCGTGAAGCGGAGTATCGTAGGAAAAAAACATATCTGCCGGATCGCATTCCGGAACTTCGACTTTAACACTCACGTCCTCCGGTTGAGCGGCAGGCCAAGTTCCGGGTCGATCTCGAAACAGTTTCGTCACACACCGGCCCTTAGCATATCGAACGTTGGCAATTCTCCAGAAGTCGGCAAGGGTACAAAGCGCGGTACCACTCATAACAACCCCGGGTAACCCTCGAGTAATCTCGTTGCCAAGCGAGAGGCATGATATCGAGCGCAGCGCGAGGCCCAAATTCATCCGTCTTCGAAGCTGAGTCCTGCAAAGTAAAGCAACTTGGCCCTGTCAGATTTCATTCATGTTCCCTTTTAACGACAGCACCCGACTCAAAAAATGCGGGTTTTACAATCTCCCACTCGTCCCGCTCGAATGATTTGGGGCAAGTGGAGCGACCCATGAGGCTACCCCTCGCAACGTCGTCGTGAAGCTCTAAGTATGTTGAACCTACTTGAATCGGGAGCTAGGTGCTCCTCCCGGAGTAGCGCCACGGGACGAAGAGGTTCCTACGGCGGCACCGGCTTCGGCAGTGGCGCGTTTCGCGCCCACCTTTCGCATGGCAGCCCGGGGGCCCGGAGACGTTGCTTCACCTCCTCCTGATAAGCTATCGACCTCGCCGCAAGCTCTATCCTGGGCTTCGAAATAACTTAAGTCAGCATCGGAGCTCGAGGCCGTGCCGTCGCCTTGAGCGGAATCGTCCAGGAGATCCAACGCCGGAATTAGAACAGAGACATCACTATCTGATCCCTGCGTAGGCCCTTCACACGGAACCTATGTAGGTTAAAAGTTATCACAAAATACTGTCTTTACACAAAAAAATGGGCGAAACCGCCAAACTGAGAGGTCCTATATAATCCACTTCTTCCTCGGAACTAGACTCTCTGTGACTCATGACGCGACCATCCGACCATGGTCACGGGCAAAACGGGGAAGGAACCGGTCGAAAGCCACCATCGAGCATGACAGAAGGGTGCTGAGGCACGCTATACCTCCCTACCCGGCCACTAGCTCGGGCACCCCGGACATGAGTTGGGGCGTACGCGCCATGTGCCGCCCCGACCCCTGCACCACCCGGCCAGGGTGTGCCTATTGGTGAAGGAAGAAATTGAATCTTATTTGCATTCTTCATTTTAATTTCATCAATTCCGTAGTCCTATTTTAATCTGCCGAATGTAATAGGGCAGCACATGGCCACATGCCCTTGCGATCCGTATCTTGTTGCGCATGTTAGTTAATGGAAGCTCCTTTCCATTGTTTTTTCTAGAGAAGGTTTTCCTTTTTTTTTCTCTCTGTCTTCTCGAACAGCAGCAGGCCAATTAAATAAGGAAAAAAAAAGCAACCATAGAAGACCATATTTGCCCGTGAATCACACACCTTTAATCTTTATTTCTTTTACATTATAAATTGTTCACAAGTTCATGGTACATTCTAACAACATCGTAATTAAAACATCTAAAGTAACCATGAAATTAGACACCACCATCAGTCGGAGTTTCAGAGTTCAATCACACATTTCACAAGCAAAAGACCGGTTTACTCTTTCTTGGGTGGGATATGATTCCCACCGGTTGCAACTTTGAACAGATAGAATGCAGACATCAAGGCACTGCAAGGAAAAAAGTTACAAGCTCGGTGAAACTACTTTCTTTTGTCTAGGGGAAACGTATATGGCGGCATGTAATCCAGTAAGGCCTCACAATACAAGATCAACATTACCTGAGACCAGCAACAACACCAGCTGGCATTATCTTTGAAGTTTCAAGGAACCTTTGCCCCATAACATAAGTCAAGGCCAATGCACAAACTGTTTGAAACCAACATATTCCCACAATTAATAGAGTAACAGAGCAAATTGTAGCCAGAAGAAAACATGTACTTTGCATTAAATGATTGATAGCGATTGCCTTTGAGGTCTCTTAGGCACAGGAAATAACAGAATGATCGTTAGACTTACCTTATTATAGTCTCTGCAAAAGTTCATAATGTCATAACAAGACTAAATATGCAGAAAATGTTCAAGATATTTCATAGTGCTGTTGCATTGATTATTTTAAGTACTCAATATATCAGACAGCAGCAGCACAGTCTAATGGTGTGGCTCTCTCGTGGGCCTTGTTTCATATTTCACTTCAGCTGAGACGAAACTATAGATGATCCTATCCAAGATTCCATAGGCAATAAAAACAGGTGCTTACCAAGGAACCCACCCTTGAATAGGATTTGGAAACCCCTCACTTTCCGCTTTACAAGTAATTTTCGAATATTGTAAGTAAAGGTGGGATATTTTGGCATTGGCTTGGAATAAATGGTTAAACTGGAAACGCGAAGAAGTCAGTTCTCCAATAGAATGACGGGAACAGTCAGTCTCGATGAAACTGCTGATATCTACTCAAAATAATTAACATAAATGGATTGTGGGCATAAAAATTTTACCATATTTGCAGGTAGTGGACCAATGTTGTGAGGTGTTGAGTGTGCCAAAACAGCTGGACTGGATTTTTTTTTCTCATATGCAGGAGAGCTGCATATCTTTGCAGTAAAGAGAAGAAAGATCGTTTACAAAATACACCACCTCACTCCGGACTGGGCTGCAGGTGGACTGGATTTTAAGATAGAAACAAGGGACAATTCCAGCAAGCTGGTGCCTATGTTGGAATAAAAACCAATGAAAGTTATTGAGCTATTGATATGCAAAGTAGATATAACAGGCTGCTAGGCAAAACATCTAAAGTTCTAAATTCAAACCAAAATTTTCTTAAGTTGATGGTTGTGGTTGTGAGCTTCTGGCACAGATAAGATTCCAAGTTCAACTACTTTCAAGTGACATCAAACCCATGCTGAATCAATGGACCCCAAGGAAAACAATATATTCCCTCCTTCCCATAATATACTGTGTATCCTCCTTTGGTGCAGAGACCAAAGAAAGAAACCATCCTGAGTAACTGCACCATCGATTCTCCCGTCCTCTTTTAGTATTCTGGAGTAATCACCGTGCTAATTAAATCTGCATGGGGATATAGCATGGTGTTGGGCCCGGCTGCATGCAGCGATCTGCAACTTACTTGCCCGCGCAGTCGGCCACAATCCCGCCTGGCATGCGCAGCTTTCCCGCCTCGCTGGCCCCGCATTCGACACAGCGATCGTGATAAGGAAAGACAAATTTTACTCCGGCCAGCGGCCATCGAAATAAAGATTTGACAACAGATTGAAAACTCACCCACCAGAAACAAAATGAAAAATTGGCCGCCTAACAAAGTTTGAAAATTCATGGCCACGTCTTATATGTGGCCGCCAATACATGAAGCAAAGGTATCAGTTCTCAACGCACATCTTTTTCTAATCCATGGGACCACCGATCTTTGACCTTAACCAAAAGCCAATACAAGAAGAAGATCAATTCTCCAATAGAATGTCAGGAACAGTCAGTCTAGATGAAACTGCTGATATCTACTCAAAATAATTAACATAAATGGGTTGTGGGCATCAATATTTTACCATCTTTGCAGATTAGTGGACCAATGTCATGAGGTGTTGTTAGTGTGCCAAAACAGCTGGACTGGAGTTTTTTTTTCTCATATGCAGGAGAGCTGCGTATCTTTGTATTAAAGAGAAGAGAGATCGGTAACAAAATACACCACTTCACTCTGGACCGGGCTGCAGCTGGACGGGATCTTATGATACAAAAAGGGACAATTCAAGCAAGCTGGTGCAGATGTTGGAATAAAAGCCAATGAAAGTTATTGAGCTATTGATATGGAAAGTAGAAATAACAGGCTGCCAGGCAAAACATCTAAAGTTCTAAACTCAAACCAAAATTTTCTGAAGTTGATGCTTACGGTTGTGAGCTTCTGGCATAGATAAGATTCCAAGTTCAACTACTTTCAAGTGACGTTAAACCCACGCTGAATCAATGGACCGCAAGGAAAACAATATACTCCCTCCTCCCAATAATATACTGTGTATCCCCCTTTGGTGCAGAGACCAAGGAAAGAAACCGTCCTGAGCAACTGCACCACCGATTCTCCCGTCCTCTATTAGTATGCTGGAGTAATCACCGCGCTAATTAATTCTGCATCGGGATACCGCATGGTGTTGGGCCCGGTTGCATGTAGCGATCCTCAACTTCCTCGCCCGCGCAATCGGCCACAATCCCGCCTCGCCGGCTCCGCATTCGACACAACAATCGTGAAAAGGAAAGACAAAATTTTACTCCTACTAGCGGCCATGGAAATACAAATTTGACAACAGATTTAAAACTCATCCACCAGAAACAAAATGAAAAATTGGCCGCCTAACAATGTTCGAAAATTCATGGCCATGTCTTTATATGTGGCCACCAATACATGAAGCAAAGGCATCAGTTCTCAACGCACATCTTTTTCTAATCCATGGCACCACCGATCTTTGACCTTAACCAAAAGCCAATACAAGAATAAGATCTTAACCAACAAGTAGCTATCGATGATAGTGGAGGTGCACCAAGATTTGATCTTAACATCTTGCCTGTGGAAAATGATGGTGATGATGATGCGCCTGCTCCGGAACTTGACAACGATATAGTGAGGGACTGGGTACATCAAGGTATGTGTAGTACTCATAATCTGTTTGTTTTTTTAACAACTATTCAATACGGATATATATATATATATATATATATATATGTAGATGAAGGAGTAGAAGAACAATCAGATGGAGATTCACATGGAGATGATGATGGGCATGCTCAAGAACTTGACAACGACATGGTGTGGGATTGGGGATACTATCAAGGTATACTAGTCCTCATGCTTACACTTGTCATCCTCAAACTTCCAAATCTGAGTAGATGCGAGCTGCAGATAGCCTCCCCGACATGAACCTCATCGTTGGGGATGACATCTTCAAAGTCCGGTATGATGGTCTCGTCGGAATCACCGGTCTCTTCCTTCTCGCCGACGACGCCGGCCTCATCCTTATCGTCAAAATCTGGCATCATAGTGTCGCCGGTGATGACATCCTCTTCCAAGTCCGGAACAATGGTGTCCTCGCCTAGTGAATCTTGCACCACTTGTACGTACTTAGACTCTTCCATGACGACATCCTTGCCGGCGACAACATCCTCTTCCCCATGAAAAAAAAAGGCGGTGCTAGGCGCTCGATTAGGCGCGCTTAGGCGCTAGGGCAACGGCCTTCCGCCTCGCCGGGGGGTAGCCGGTACCTAGGCGATCAGCGAGATCCGGGAGAGGAGGAAGAAGGCGGCGGCGCCAGAAAGGAGAAAAATGGAAGGAGGATTGCCGAAGAGGAGGAAAATGGGTTTGCAAGAGGAATTGCGGTCGCCACGCTGCCGTTTTGCCGCCGCTGCCCGTCGTGGAAAACAAACTTGGACGAAGGAGTCGGAGAGACGAGGAGAGACCGTGGTAGGTTTAGAAGGGATGTTGGGCCAGCAGGTGGGCCAAATGGGCCATTACATGGTAGCCTATGTCACAATTCATTCTTTTTTCCTTTTTTCTTTTCCATTTCAGCTTAAGAATTTCTCAAAATATGTACCGCCTAGGAAAACGCCTAGGCGCGCCTAAGCACGCTTATACGCTAGGTGAAGGGTCACCGCCCGCCTAGCGCCTAATTTTTCCTGGCCTCTTCCAAGTCGGGAACAATGGTGTCCTCGCCTAGCAAATCCTCCAAGCACTTGCACGTAGTCACTCTCATCCATGATGTCCTTGCCGGTGGCTGTTGCTCGCACGTACTAACTTTGGAGAAGATGGGTAGCGCTTGCTATGGGAAAATGACTCGATGAATTTTGTTCCATATAAACAGCCTACAAAGTCTACTGTGAAATACGAGGAGGCAGCCATAATTAATGGTGTAATTAAGCTAATGGAAACTCAACCATCCAGCACAAATCCCACGATGCCCCAACTGAAGCATGCATTATTTTTTGGATTTTTTTTTTTGACAAAATGCAGTATATTATGGGAAGGAAGGAGTATCTGTTTCTTCCCAATCTGAATATTATATTGTTCCCTGTGTGTTTGTGCAAAAATCCTGTGGAATTGCTACATACCATGGCCCTTAACTCCTGGGTATGCATACAGGAATCCGTTGGATTACCTGCTGTTGGATTCTATCTACTACTGCAACATTTATCTTCATATTTCAGGCTGAAACCAATGTTTGTGATTGTTGTGTCATGGCCAACACTTTATATGCTTCAGATGGATGTGGATGCAAATGGATCCGAAGTTGGTGTACTGAAGAATTAAAAGAACATGTTTTTATTTAGATTAATGACAGTAACATGATTGAAACAGTCGCATTCAAACTGATGCAGAGTGATCTTCAGTTTTCCTGAAACTTGACATTAGGTAACGGATGTGTCAACTGATGGGCAAGGATGCTCTTTTGGAGTATGCCATTAGTCATGAACTGATGGGCAAGTACTAGCAGAACTTCTATACGAGAGGAGCACGCCACTTCAGTTGCTGGTTCGGCCATTCATCTTGGTTTATACAAATAGCACTGGAATACTCGATAGACGGATTTGTGGCAAAATGGACGATTTCATGATTTTGTAGCAAAATTATTTTATGCTTGCAATTGCAGAGAATGCAAGAAAGTAATCTAAATTTTTTCTTACCATACTTTATATTTATATATATGGAAGTGCTACTTGTTACTAGGGAATGTTTCTGCAAAAAAAACTGGCCACTACTAACTAGTCACCACAAACTTTGAACTGATCAATTTATATTCTACTAGACGCGATCTGACATAACATTGGATTGTTTTCGACTACCTACCAACACCAAAGGAATAGCACATCTGGGAATCAATCTATTTTATATTTTTTAAATATGGTCTGATTTACTAATAGCAGCACCACAATCAGAATCAATCTCCCAAGCGTTTCTAACCACATAGAACTCTGACCTTCAGCAAAAACGGGTTTAAATGCTGTCCCATTTGATTCTTCTAAACACATAAGATAGGTCCATAGGAAACCACATAACTTTTAATATAGCAGAGCTCCAGAAAAAAAAATCTCATCGAATAAATGCTGTGTAAGAAAGAGGGGGAGCGTACGTGTCTCGATGACGAGGGCTAGGTAGGAGTTGCGGCGCTTCTCGAAGGCCTTGAGGCTGACAAACCCCGCGAGGAGGAGGAGCGCGCCGGCGCCGGCGCCGCCGGCCAGGGACGCCGTGCTGCCGCGGCGGAGGTAGCCCAGTAAGCCGCCGGCCAGTACGGCAAACCCGTAGGGGATGGTGAAGCAGAAGTCATGCATTTCCTGAAGCTCTCTTGTCGCTCAGATCTCCCTCGCCTCCGGCTAAGATCTCGCGAGGTTTCCTTCCCCTGCTTTCTTCACCGAAGTGGGAATAGGAGAAAGTCGTCCTCAAAAAAGGTCGTCGTCGACTTGTTGTAGTGTGCGCGTGGCGGCCCTGACGGCTACCGACGGGGCTAGATTCGTCATTTTCGGTGGTCAGCAGACCGAAAAAGTGGGACCAGGATCACCTTTTCTTTTGTTTTAGGAAATGGGACCAGGATTCGGCCCCCAAAATACCCACCAGGTCAGCCCAATCCGAGCTTGAGGGAAAAACCACATATAGCTATATGCGTATTTAACGGAAAAACCACATATAGCTATATGCGTATCTAGGATCAAGTTTCACACACATACGTGATAATTAATTGATAAAAAATAATATTTTTATTAATTTGATAATTTTATTACAACACAAGAGGACACGGTGGCCATGTAGAGCAAGGTACGATTATGCCCCTTTTCCACCGCTTATGCCGCGATGGGATTGCCTGATCACCTCACAAATAGTTAGAACTGGCATGCTAGAATTGGTTGCTTGAAGCTCAACAAATAAAATTTGCTACAAGTTAAGTGTGCTTTAGTGTGTAGAATGTTAATACACGATCTGTTTGCACTTTAAGAACCCGATATTATTGAATATGAGCGGAAGCGTCCGGCCACTATCAAGGATAATGGTAAAAGGTTCAAGGCCTTGGGTATTGATGACTTATTGTCTTCTATTAGACCAACCTCAAACAGATCATGTCAACAAGTGTAGTCCATTTGAAGGATATGTTCATAAGGTTATTTCTGAACCTAAAGATAATGTTTAGGGAGATGGTGACACCGACTTGGAGGTGGAGGAGCCCCACCCCTTGCAATTGAGGTGCTTCCTTAGTCTAACTTTGTCATTTTGTTGTCTGGGGTTGGGGGTGAGTGGTGGGGGTGGGAGGCGAGTACATGTTTTTCAACTCATCTACTACTCGTTATCATGCATCTACTGTTGTATGATATACTCCTATGACATTGTGACAAGTATAATTTCACTAATGCGGGCACCTCCGGTACGAACTAGAGGTCATAAGGTCTGTGCAAGACAGGACGAAAGGCAACACTAACATGGGTTATCCTGGAGGAACTCGAGCAAGAGAGTGAGGGTTGGACCTTTGGATGGCCTTGTTAGAGTCTCAACAAGGTCATCTAAAAGACAACAATCAAGACCAACCAAGAGTTGATCGCATATAGACTATCCTCCACAAATAATGGACACTCCAGCTAGGGGAGTAGACACTCAACAATTTACATACGACGATGGTCACCTAATGATCAGCCCGATGAGGTGGGTGAAGGGTAGAATAAGTCCCAACTAATGATCGAATCAGCAACAAGGTTGGTAAACATCATTTCCATACAATATCTACTCGTCTTTGACTTACGTTAGTGAGACATGATAAACTTCATAGTATCGACTAGGTCTAGGCGAGCAAGGTCAGCGACCAGGGGAGTCTTGCTGGACAACATGACCGGAGTCATGGGGAGAAGGCTACGTATCTCTCGTAGAAGAGGGGAAGCCAAGGCCCCATGAACCTACACAAGCTGCCAAGTTTGCGTCGGAAGTCGGTGTCATTGTTAGGGATCAAGTTCCTATCTTCACCCATGTATCACTTTGATGGGTTTGTCTTGAGACTTTTGGTAAGTGCCTATTGTACAACCTTTCAATTCATTTATGATACCAATGGGTGCTTCTCAAAAATTTCAATTGACATGACTAGGGAAGGTTGGCGATTGACACCAACAAGAAGGCAACGAGAGGAGGCCTATTGTAGTGTGTTCAAATCTAGGATACGTCAAGCACGCTATAGGTTGAAGCGGCTATATTTCAACAATGTCTGTGACATCCCATGTCATAAATGCACATGTGAACAGTGGCATTACCTTAATTGCATGTTTCAAACCCCGAGTTAGGTTAGCAAGCAAATTTAATTTGGAACTACGGTTTTGAAATTTGGAATTTATTGGGATTAAACCTAACTTTTCAAAACTCCATGATCCTAAATGAAATCATGTCCATATTTTTGCAGATTCTTGTAGAGGATGTCAAAACATAATTTTGGGACATTTTCCATAATTTTTGCTATGGCACAAATACCTAGAATAACTTTAAGGCGAGAAAAACATATTGTGTTCTGGAATTTTTTATACTTTTTCAAGGCATAATCTTAACTTTTTCCTATAACAAAAGTTGTCCAGCACTTCATGGTGAGTATGCACAAAAGTTGGCGTGCCAAAATTCCACCTGGAAGTATGGTTTTGGAGCCAGATCAGAGAGGGTAGGCAGTGGCAAATTGGTAATTAGTTGGAACATGGCGCGAGCAGTAGCAGCACAGAACGCAGGGCCACCGAGAAGCCTCTCCTCGGCGTTTGCACTCATGCCAGCCGCGTCCGCCGTCCTTGCGCCACAGCATGCCTTCCCACGCATCGGGCATCGTCCAATTCCGTGGAATCAACGAGGGATCCTCCCCGTTGATCGCCGCCTTAAGCTTCTTCCCCTGCCGCCATGGCCGAGCTCGCACTCCTCCTCTGCTAGACGCCGCCCCAACTTGTCCCCAACAACCCAACACCGCGCAGCATCCCTTTCCCCTCTACGAGTCATCAGCAACTCCCCTTTCGGCCTCCTTTCTCCGCAAAGGGCGCGCGAACCAGCAATGCTGCCGCCTCCCCTATTCTGCACCGCCAGCACCACCCTCGACGCCATCCTCTCCTGGTGAGCTACGACCCTTCTCCCAACTCCAAGACGGTGTGTAAGGACTTGAGCTAGTCTCCTGCCAAGCTAATTTCCCTATTTCACAGTGAGCTCACCGGAAATCGAAGGAAAAATCACGTCGCCGCGCCTAAGCATGACCGGCCGTCGACGAACCCTGCTTTCCTGGCCTCTCCAACCTCAACCGGACCCACGCCAGCCTTCTCCATACTGAGGCGAGCCTTCCAGAGCTTGAACTCCTAAATTTGGTGCAGTCTGGAGCTTGAGTGAGCTCGCCGAACATCAGCCCTGCCGCCGTCGCCGCCGTCCATTGTCCTCCAACCACCGGAGCCAGCCATCGACCCCACCAGTCGACTCACCGCATCGAACTACCCCCAAGCGGAAAAGACCAGAGCATGAGCAGCCCGCGAGTGTGATTCCGACAAGCCGCGCCAATGCTCGCCGGTGTTTCCCCGCCGCACACCCTTTCCTCTTTTAAAAATACGCAGTTGCAAAGCTGTAAATAAGGATGAAGTTGAATGGAAATTAGAAAATGAATAACTTTTAATAGGAAAGTTAGAAAGTGCAAATAAATACTTTTTGGAAAGCTTGAAATGTGTACTTTCCAATAAACCACTTTGCTGCATAGGTTTCTGTGCAATAAATCAAAGTTTTACGTAAATTAAAATAGGACTTTGCTAAGCTTGTAAATTCCATATGTAATTCCCTAAAAATATAAAATTCACCAAATCTGGTCTATGCGCTTTTCATTACATGTGGGACCCCTGGTATATGATTTTCATGCATTCATACATATTTTGCTATATTTAGTATTATTCGCTTATGTGATGTATCCTTTTGCCCTAAATGATTTATTTACAAAAATGTGTAAAATGAATATTTATTTGCTTCTGGTGCTCATCATGATTAAATTATGATTTGTCCTGAAATTCATGTATAAGTTGCTTTGTGTCGGGGAGAAAGATTAGCGCCGCCACGTGGCGTCCTCCGGATCCACTTAACGAAGGTTTAGCCCCTGGAACGCAAAACCACGTCAACGGTCAAGGCTGGACCCACCCCCGTACGACCGCTACAGCAGGACAGGTCAAGAAGCAACAGGCTCGATCTTGCCTGCCAAGCCCGGGAGAGTTCCGCCTCGCACGACCTTGCCCGTCAAGCTCGAGGGGGTCTCGCCTTGCGTGACCTCGCCCGCGGGACTCGGGAGCGTCTCGTCCTGCTCGACCTCCAAGCTCGACCGCCAACCGCATTTACTCCACCTGTCCTAGTGCCCACGTGGGCGCTCCTCGGCAATCATTGGCGCAAGCTCACGCTCCATCCCTCCTCGCCACCGCTACCTGCTCCCGTCGAGCCACACCGATGGGACGTGCCGTCCCTATAACCCGACGGAGTTGGCATGGACCGAAGACTCGGGGCTTGGCCATCATCATCTAACGTACGACGGTACAGCCCTCCCGTTTTACCCGTCGATAGGAGGAGCTTGTGGTCGGGCTCGAGCTGCCCTCCGTCCCGCGTGACCTCCACCAACGACCCCAAAGCTCGACGGACCACTCCGGCGACCTCGACCTTGGGCACGCCATCAATGCGCCCGACGAGGAAGGACCGGCATGGCATGTCCCCTCCAACCACTCCGCCATGACGCCGCCCATGGCTCCGCCGGATGCGGCACACTCCACCCCCGACACGACGGGCCGGAGGAACGACGCGACGGCCCGATCAAGGCACTCGAGCATATGTCCGGAACGGGAGCCGACGGGACAGGCACGAGCTCCGGATAAGTCTACGAGCAACCCTCTCTCTTTCTCATGTAACACGAGCTCAACCCCTGCAGCTATAAAGGGGGAGGGTCTCTCATTTCCTAGACATCGACACTTCAGCCACGATCACGCATCTTCACACTCACGCACCGCACACACTCGCAAACAGGGACTTGGAGCACACTCCTCTCCCTCCTCCTCTCGTACGCCATTGTTTACTTAACACAAGGAGCACGAGTGCCGCGACACCACCAACCGGACGTAGGGAGCTTTTCCAAACTAGTCTAAATCTCTCGTGTCTTCCCTTGTGTACCATCCGTCCTAAAACGCACGGTTCGGGACAAATTCTACTAGCCGGTGGCTCGAACACCGACAATTGGCACGCCAGGAACGTGGTTGCTGCACGTTTCGCCGTTTTTCTCCTCTCCCATGGCACCGATGGCTAGTTTTGAGCTTTCCTTCCGGGCCCCGGCACCACGGTGTGTTTTGGGAGCACTGGATTTCGTTGCCACCGTCGAGCGGACGCTAGAGGGCGTCGAGCCGCCGGCGCCGTTGGCCCCTCCGGCCACCCGTGTCGCCGCTAAGGCGACGGTCCCGTGGGAGCTAGCAGCCGCGGGCGTGCTACGGGCTGTGCTTTCATGCGGCCGCGGTGGCGGTCAAGCGCTCCCTAGGGCTAGCGAGGCCCCACGGCGGGAGAATTCATCCGGATGGTCATCCATCCTTCCGAGTCTTTCTTTGACCTCCTCGACGCAGGGGAGGAGGAGCACTCGGACCGGGGCAGCGAGTGATGAGAATCACGGCCCCGCCCGCGAATGCAACATGGTGCACGCTACGGGAGCAGGTGCGCAGAGGGACGGGGGACCGTGGTTGCAAGGGGGCATACACTCGGAGGGTGGACCCGGCTCATAGTTATGGTGATCTCGTTAAAGGTGGCCATACGTGTTCTTAAATGATGCGTATGTCATGCATTTGTGTTTCTACTACGGGAATGTAAATGGATATATATCGTCGTCCCTCGCGGTGATTGAGTATCACTTGTCTCGAGCAGATTGTATCGTAGTAATGACATGAACAAATGATGATATGATGTTGTTTTTGAAGTATTAAATTCATTGTATTGCAACCATGTTTGCTAATCTTGCTCACCAAATTTATGTTTATGTCACAACCCTCTTAATATGGCTAAAATATGAATTTTAGACTTAACATAGGTGTTGTTTTTGGCTTAATCCTAGCAGCCCGGTCAGCTCCCTTGCATAATAGGAGTCGGTCTCATAACCATTTTGATGGGTAAGCCTTGTAAAGTATATTAGATACTCATGGTTTATAATTAAATTATTTCTAGGAGTCTCACAACCGGATTACTTGTGATTGCTGTGGGAAATTTGTGTGACAAGGTGAGGAGCCCAAGGAATGGACACTAGAGTGGGTTCCGTCATCACCAAACCAAGAGTGAGACTGTGTCCTATCGGCCGACATGGTTTCCAAATAAGTTCATGTATTGTCGAGTTTATCCAACGCTTCCGCTCATTATATATTAATGTATTGTAATTTGAACTCTCAACTCTATGTATTGTATGAACTTGAAATTCATATGTAAAATTAGTTACTCATGTACTTAACTATGTTTATGTAATTTATGGATGTATCGTTGAGGTATGTGTAATGAACGTTCACTTCGTTGAATGTTTCCCGAGGCGGTCCTGTGCGACTATCCCTCTTGCTTTGTAAGGTAGGGATGTCACAATATACCTACCGATCATATAAAAAAAACCTCTCATGTTCCTTTTATGAATGATGAACAGTGGTGCAAGCTTGTTGAGAAGCGGTCAAGTGCGAAGAACAAGGTTTTTTTTCCAAAAGTGTCCTGTCAAACATTATATTTCATTTCGACTTGTGATGTGGTCTCTCCTGTAGATAACTACTGTACAAAACAAGAGAAACCATGCCGAAGTCAAGCACCGGACTACGGGATCTCGCTGTTATGTTGCAAAATTGCACGAATATGTAAGCTCAACTCTAACGGAGCCGCAACTCGATGCCCATGAAGAAGAACCTTATAGTCCATACGACATTGTATCTCAGCTGCTCGTCCGCGCTCATGAGGGTGAAGCTCTCATAGTCTAAAGTAGACTCATGAACGCCTAGCAGCCTGGACAGCATTCCAGCATACGTGGATATCTTCCGGGTGCGACACGCCACTTTTTACGACGTGTTCGTTCGCAGCTGCGTAACGTGTCCGGTTTTTAGCTGCAGATTTCATGCCGACCCATCCGTGGGCAATTTTTACGGCCTCCTGGTTCATCCACCGGTCAGCCAAGGTTCACCACTGTTGGGCCCGGTTCGTGGAGACCCAGGTCAGCGCCACATTGAATGCTTGCGCTCGGGCTATTTACCACTGAATCCCCACGCAAGGAAATTCGCCTCCCTCAACCATGGGCAGCAACGCCACGGTTGTGGGTCAACAAAGTGGGGGGCAGGAGCCAAGGCAAGACGGGAGAGGTGGGGGCACATCTCCTGCAACTGCGGGGGAGATGCGCCTTCCTTATCACGGGGAGGGGGCATGTGAGCTTGAGGATGCAGGCAGCCACATGCAAGGAGGAGCTAGGCGGTGGCCATGGGCAAGAAGGAGGAGAGCCACGAGACTCGGAGAGCTTCAGGAGGAGGTACCGACCAAGGTTTACATTCCCGTTTCTTCCGGTAATCCCGCTCGAGACCGGGACGTCGGATTCCGCGGAAACCGGAAATCCCGGTCCGGAATCCGGACAAACTCCGTTTTTGCAGTCCAGTCGGGACGGACCGGGATCCCGGTCGGGATTACCGGGATCCCGACCGGGATTACCGGGATTCCGGACGGGATTTCCGGGATCCCGGTGACAGACTTTTAAAATCTGAGAAGATGTTAAAACATGAAAAAAAGGAACGAAATTAATCTAAAAAATTGGCATAACAGTTCCATAATATTTGTACTCATATTTATGACACATAAAACATCCATCCATCATAAATGCATGATAAAGACATAAAACATACATCCATCACACATAGTTCAATAATAAGCCCCTAAATGAAGTTCACAACTAATAGTCGATGACAAATACAAACTATGATAGATAAACATGAACTCATGCAGGGTCTAGATAAGGTTTTGTTTTTTTTTAATTTCTTTCTTCACTTGTAACTGACTTTTATTTTTTTCATAACTCAAACTTGAAAATTTTTAAGATTCGATTTTACCATAATTCATCAAATTTCCTCTAGTTTTTTTTACATATTTTCATATCAAATTCTTTCAAAATTTCAAAAATTTCAAAATTCAAATCCGGAATCCCGGTCTTCCGGTGAAACCGGCCCGGACCGGGATCTCCGAAATCGCTGAAACCGGCCGGGATCCGGTCGGGATTTCAAACACTGGTAACGACACTAGCTGGCTACATGGGAAGGAGCCGAGCCGCGCTGACCACCCCATCGGGTGAGATCCGAGCAGAGGCTGTCTAGCACCGCGTGGGTGGATAAGCCCAAGCTTGCATATTTTGCACAAAGGCGAGCTTACGGCAGCGCAACTACGCAAGAGGGAAGAGTGACCGTGACGTCGCGACCGGCCCGTGTCTAGACAGCGGCTGACGACCGACGCTGTGAGAGGAGTCAGGTTGCGGCAACAAAGACATGTGCAGCTACATGCCGAAGTATGGATAGCAATCGGACACGGCTCCATCATCTCTTGATGCAGCGGAGACAAGGATTCATTTTTTTCTTGGACCTTGTGGAGATGGCTGGGAGAGGAAAGGAGAAGGATCGAGCGGCCTTTGGTCCAGGAGCGATACAATGGGTGTTCTCAAAATTTTCTTTCTTTGCCCCCGAGAAGGAAGAAGACGAGTAATTGAGGATAAGAGTATGGCTTATGGTTTTGGCCCCGAGCTGTGGTGACGCCCCCGCAACCATTTAAGTTGTTTAATGAGTACTTGGAAGTAATTGAGCGGAGGAGAGGTGATTTCACCCGCTTAACTGTCGGTCGCTCCCTCCACTCTCTCTCCTCCTTTCTCTCTCTTCCCCATTGAATGTCGCCGGTCCAAAGTTCTCCGGTATACATGCTCTAAGGAGCGGAGGCGACGCGGAGTGGACGAGGAAGACACCGAGGGCATGTACAAAGGAGAGCCCACTCTGATCTCTTGTGCACATGTATCTAAGCAAAGAGACATAAAACAACTCTAGTCATATAAAGGAGACTCTACATGATATCTTTTAATAAATGCACATTATTAATGATTGCATGACATAAGTCGTCTCTTCACATGTACAACGGTGCTCGTAGTTGCCTCTTATATCGAAACACATGAAAGAGACCGTTTCTTCGTCAAGAGACCACCCAGCCATCTCTTCAAGTGTTGGAGAGGCTATTTGCAAAAATACATTACCATATCAGCTCAAGAGCCCGCTTATTTATTACCGTTGTACATACCCCGATGGAGTGGGCAGTGCATTCGGTGCCTCGTGTGCGTGTCATAGAGAAATTAAATATTCAAGGCAGCGCACGGCCGCGTGGCCCGAGGCTTTTTTCTAGCAATACATTTTTTTTCCTGCGGAGGAAGAGAGAATAAACAAACCCTCTGTAGTTTATCCCGTCAAAAAAAACCCTCTGAAGTTTAAACAATTTTCAAGAAACTTATACGTAGACTTTTTGTACTCTCATAGAGATGACAACCTATGTGTACTCAAAATTTTCTCTTTCCTTTACCTAAATTCGTTTTTAGGTTTTCAAAAATAACTAAGCTATTGGAGATGCTCTAACAAACTACAATGTCATACATACTTACAATGTCATACATACGCAAAAAGAAACTTCACTCTTTCTTTTTGCGATTGAAAAAAAACACTCGCTCCAAACTTGCAGGTAAATAGAACAATCTTACAATCAAGGAAACTAGACCCTCCTACAGCCGATGCCCCATAATCCTTGCCGTCAACGCTCCCCTTTCTTCCCCAGGACCACCAAGAGCCATCTATGCACGA
Organism: Chloris gayana; assembly: GCA_031894775.1. NCBI lineage: Eukaryota > Viridiplantae > Streptophyta > Magnoliopsida > Poales > Poaceae > Chloris > Chloris gayana. Next base: position 153,701 of record JAUNZO010000639.1, read on the forward strand.
AGCAATCATAAGGCTCAACATCCTGCCACCCCTTATCCCCTTCGCCCGGCAAGAGAAATAACACAAGTACACAAGGACCGCTAAGGCAAAGTCAGTGACCTGCAAAAAAAAACACATTCCACCAGCTCTTCATTGCTTACAGGTAACTGCTACGTCTTACCAGCTCTACAATAACAAGAACATGGATGAAAAGAAAAAACAAACGATGCAGCTAATGTTATTTCTTCCATCCAAAAAACTTGATCAGTGCAGTGGAGCGCGCCACCTTCCCTAGTCAACCACAAGCGGTACATATGCCGACGGTCGAGAGGACGCCTCCCCTCGCGCCGCTGCACTTGCCGTCGCCGTCCGGCTCCTTGTGCGCCCTCTCGTAGGGAGAGGGATGTAGGGAACAGCGCTTCGATGGCGGATGGTGTAACCGCCTTGGCGATCCGGTGGACGTCATCTCCACCTCTCCTGCCGTCAAGTCGTCATAGGCGTCGGAACTTCCCATCATCGAGGATTCTCCATCAGAGTCGGTGCTACCGGAGTAGCTCCTGCCGGAGTCCGTGCGCCGGCGCACCCTCTTACCAAGGTTGCGGAGGGAGGAGCCGATGTGATCCATTGCCCATGAAAACAAAGCAAAGTGTGTGCGAAAAATGTGGAAAGAGAGAGTGGATGAGTTACCGGATTGTTGTGACCTTTATGAGATTGTTTTCATACTTTCAAGATCAAGATACACATACACTCCACCAAAAATTCTGCTACGCTTCTACACTGGAATCTTGCACCAAAAAAAGAACATATGCCACCCGCCTCATTTGCTCAACTTCTACACTGGAAGTAACATGTATCCATTTTTTCCATTACACAACACATATACTCCACGCTTTATTGATAGAAGTGTCTCCCCAACGAATGTGAAAAAGGTATGTAGAACATGGCTATGCAAGCTCTCACGAAAAGTGCTAGTCCGTTCAAAAGCATAACCATGGCGATGGCAACACCACAAACCCAAAGAAAGAGACACCACAGCAAAAAGGAGTATCCGCTACATTTACGTATTTTCACCATATTCCACACACATGCACATCTTGATATGATTGTATGATTTGTTTTCTCCTATGATATGTTTTTTTTTTACTTAGCAAAATATAAAATACTTGTATGCTTCTTACAGATCCCACCCTGAACTCCACATAAGCTTTTATAAAGAGGCAATCGCCCTGGTGACGAAAACACAACTACTTAAGTGAATGAGAGTTACCATATCAGGAGTAAGACTGTTTTTCATCTTCTAAAAAAAATATTTCGAGAACCCAAGGGTATACAGGATGATGTAGGAACTTTCTAGAGTCAAGACTGTTCAAACTCTCAATTTTCCAAGGTTTGCATGTTAGCCACATCAAAGGTGCAAAGCACAGGTATGGTTTTGAAATATTAGTATGTAATTCCTTCTCAACCTAAGTCTATGTTTTTCACCTTAGTAGTCCTCTTTGCTTTCCCTCGGGAGGAGTGAAAGGCTAAGCGTGGGATATCTTGTTGACGGCTGTTAAATGCAAAAGTTAGCCATCTACCTGCATAAAAGTGCTAAAATGATGAATCAACATAGTGGTAGGAGTTTATTACTAATGAATTTCACAAGTTTTGGTGAATATTTGAGTGCAGGTGAATTATCCTCAAAATCATAGGAAATTCCATGTCATTGGTCAATGAAAAGACTCTCCGGCCAATCAGGCGCCACTACAAGGATCAATTACATGGAAAGTTTGAATCTTCACGAACACCAAGCATCAAAGTGGTTCGGACCCACCTATCGAGAGCCACTAGAGGGCCCAAGGCAAAGTGGCTAAACTTCGGTCGAACGAACCCGGCAAGTAAGTTGGTTTGGCTGGCCTTCCCCGTGGAGCCTCCCTCGGTGTTTCCCTACATCGGTGCATGGTGGTTCTGTGGTGTTTATCCCTAGCTGCTGACCTATGGGCCCTATTTCAAGAGAGGAGGGGCTTCACTCACACGCACACACACACACATCAAAGAGTAGAGTTAGAAGTGCCACACTCAAGTTATGTGTTAGTGTTGCCAAGTTGTAGTCCTAGCATAGGAGGAGAGTGAGGAGAAGTCTAGGAGTTGAGCCTTGTCTCGTGGGCCCTCTACACCAATCTTGTACGTCACGAAGCCGTGTCTTATTTAGTAAGTCCTCGAGTTTATCTTTGTTCTTAAGTTTTCCCTTTTAAGTAAGTTGTGTTCTTGTTTACTTGTGGGTTAAAAGTCCTGTATTATATATACTTATAAGTTGTCTAGTTCGAGTGAAGACTTGACTAGATAGTGATTAATAACTTAGGCGTGGTACTTAGGTTAGTGATCATCTTTGATTGTCTTGCAATCCATGGTTCGCGGAGGTAGCTAGACGGTATGTGGTGATAGCTCTATTTGTTCTATGTATTCCTTCACGTTCGGTTGTGAGGTGCGCTCTCTCAAGCGGAGTTGCCTTGTGGATGCTCGGGCATGAATCCGTGTGCAAAGTGGGTAATTAGAGTCGGGCCTCTCTTATTTTGGAGCTTATCCATAGATAAACCTCTCTATTCTACACCCATTTATCTCTCTTGTGTTCTTGGATTTGACTAGAATTTAGGATAAACCCATACCGTTACTTGGATTTGATAACCCAAGAATACTTTTGTGGGGAATGCTACATTGATATTCGTGTCGTACGTTTGCGAATTTTTCATGGACTCGTAAGAAATATCAACGATCGAACAGCTTATAACCCATAACTTGGATAGAACATGCTTTGGGTAATGATTTTAAGTGTAAATGCCCATACTTTGAGATATTTTGTTGAATATTAACATGACATAATTCACAAATGAACAATTATGGACACTTGCTAGTTTGAAATGCTTTTATGATGGATGAGAGTGTATACAAGCTGATTTTCTTTCTTTTACTTTACTCAGGACGAGCAAAATGAATTCCACAAGTTTTGGTGAATATTTGTGTGCACGTGAATTATCCTCAAAATCATAGGAAATTCCACATCATTAGTCAAAGAAAAGACTATCCGGCCAATGTGGCGCCACTAGAAGGATCAATTACATTGAAAATTTGAATCTTCACAGAATTTGGACGGCACACAACCATCGAAGTGGTCCGGGCCCACCTACCAGGAGCCACCGGAAGGCCCAAGGCAAGCCGGCCAAACATCCGGTCGACCGACCCGGCAGAGACGTTGGTCCGGCCTCGGCCTTCCCCGTGGAGCCTCCCCGGTGTTTCCCTACATCGGTCCATGGTGGTTCCGTGGTGGTTATCCCTAGTTGCTCGACCTATGGAAAATATTTCAAGAGAGGAGGGGCTTCACTCACACACACACACACACACACACACACACACATCAAAGAGTAGAGTTAGAAGTGCCACACTCAAGTTAGGTGTTAGTGTTGCCTAGTTGTAGTGCCGGAATAGGAGGAGAGTGAGGAGAAGTCTAGGAGTTGAGCCTTGTCTCGTGGGCCTTCTACACTACACCAACCTTGTACCTCACGAATCCGTGCCCGATTTAGTTATTCCTCGAGTTTATCTTTGTTCTTAAGTTTTCCCTTTTAAGTAAGTTGTGTTCTTGTTTACTTGTGAGTGAAAAGTCCTATATTATATATACTTATAGGTTGTCTAGTTCGAGTGAATACTTGACTAGATAGTGATTACTAACTTAGGCGTTGTACTTAGGTTAGTGATCATATTTGATCGTCTTGCAATCCACAGTTAGCGGAGGTAGACGGTAGGTGGTGACAGCCCCGTTTGTCCTATGTATTCCTCCACGTTCGGTTGTGAGATGCGTTCTCTCGAGCCGAGTTGCCTTGTGGATGTTAGGCATGAATTTGTATGCAAAGTGAGTAATTAGAGTCACGGCTCCCTTATTTAGGAGTTTACCCATAGATAAACCTCTCTATCCTACAGCCATTTATCTCTCTTGTGTTCTTGGATTTGACTAGAATTTTGGATAAACCCATACCGTTCCTTCGATTTGATAACCCTAGAATACTTTCGTGGGGAATGCTACATTTATATTCGTGTCGTGCTCTTGCAAATTTACTCGTGATCTGTAAGAAATATCAACGAGTGGAACAGTTATAACTCATAAGTTGGATAGAACTTGCTTTGGGTAATGATTTTAAGTGTAAATGCCCATACTTTAAGATATTTTGTTGAATATTCACATGACATAATTCACAAATGAATAATGTCGGACATTTGCTAGTTTGAAATGCTTTCATGATGGATGAGAGTGTATACAAGCTGATTTTCTTTCTTTTGTTTACTCAGGACAAGCAAGATGAATTCCACAAGTTTTGTTGAATATTTGTGTGCATGTGAATTATCCTCAAAATCATAGGAAATTCCACATCATTAGTCAAAGAAAAGACTATCTTGCCAATCAAGCGCCACTACAAGGATCATTACATGGAAAATTTGAACCTTCACGAAATTTAGATGGCACACCAACATCAAAGTGGTCCGAGCCCACCTACCAGGAGCCACCAAAACTCCCAAGGCAAACCGGCCAAACTTCCGGTCGGCCGACCTGGCGATGGGTTGGTTTGGCCTCGGCGTTCCCTATGGAGCCTCCCGGTGTTTCCCTACGTCGGTGTATGGTGGTTCCGTGGTGGTTATCCTTAGTTGCTGACCTATGGGCCCTATTTCAACGAGAGGAGGGGCTTCACTCACACGCACACACACACATCAAAGAGTAGAGTTAGAAGTGCCACACTCAAGTTAGGTGTTAGTGTTGCCTAGTTGTAGTGCTAGAATACGAGGAGAGCGAGGAGAAATCTAGGAGTTGAGCCTTGTCTTATTTAGGAGCTTATCCATAGATAAACCGCTCTATCCTATACCCATTTATCTCTCGTGTTCTTGGATTTGACTATAGTTTAGGAAAAACCCATACCGTTCCTTGGATTTGATAACCCTAGAATACTTTCATGGGGAAGTGCTACATTTATAGTTGTGTCGTGCACTTGCGAATTTATCTATGACTATAAGAAATATCATCGATGGAAGTTATAACTCATAAGTTGGATAGAACTTGCTTTGGGTAATAATTTTAAGTGTAAATGTCCGTACTTTGAGATATTTTGTTGAATTTTAACAGGACATAATTCACAAATGAACAATGTTGGACATTTGCTAGTTTGAAATGCTTTTATGATGGATGAGAGTGTATACAAGCTGGTTTTCTTTATTTTACTTTACTTAGGACGAGCAAAGGTTTATGTGTGTGTGTGCGGGAGGGGGGGGCTGGTCGTTGTTGGCGCTTTCTAAGTGCATGTTTTATATGTAAATATCACCCCAAGTGGATCATGATTGACACCATTCTAGGCCATTTACGTATAAAAATAGCTATATATTGGTACGTGCATTGTTCGGAGCTTTGTTGTAGAAATAGGTGAAAATGGTATGAATGTGGGCATCATAGAGGCTATGGTCCGAAAGCGGAGGAAATATAGCAACCAAGACCTAGGTGCCGATTGGCACAACGTGGTGCTTGGTCGACACTTGATAGCTTTAGGCCTATTATGGCCTAGCCCATGATCCATTCTACGAAAGAAGGAAATTACTTGCACAAGATATTTTAAGATATTCATCTAGAAAAGATAAAGGAAACTTCAAGACTCAAATGTGCAATGCAACGCGTTATCTCGAAGAGCCCGATGAAGAACGTCCACATGCAAGCTATAGAAGGCTAAGGAACCGACTCGGAGGAGAGATCGACCAAGACTCGAGACGTGCCGATCCATAGCACCTTAGTGCCGATTGGCACTTTCCTTGATTCCCAAGATTTTGACTCCTCTACGTGTGCAAGCCATATAATAGTTGTGTAAACCCTAGAGGCAGGACAACGACGATAGAGGGACAACAATCTCGTGAGTTAGAGCCATCGGGGCTACTCCGTCATAATAAATCTCTAGTTGCTAGATCTAGCTTAGCTAGTCTAGCCAAGTCAAAAAATCATAAGGTTGTAGACTTGGAGTTTGAAGAATTGTTGGTGCTTGAGTTGATCCATCGATGTAGGCCTTCTAGACTGTGATGAATCTTGTGCTATGTACTCTAAGACGATTAAATATGTTGTTGATTGTTTCGGTGCTTTGATTATCTAGATTCTATGATCTTGCGGATGCTTGTTCCAATCTTTTAGTTCTAGGCTAAATATTTAGATGCTATGTTAATTGTGGTGATTAGGTTAGTACTCGGATCTTGTATCCAAGCATAGTTACTTGATGATGTTGTTATCGTGTGGCTCGGCTCGTCGTACCCACGAGCCCCTGCCGCTGACCTGAGTCACATTGGACCTACCGAACCATAGGCCCAACTTGAACTCCGAACCAAGGTCTTGGGTCACCTCAACCTAAAAGACTAGTCCGATAAGTGAGGATCCCTTCATCTTATTAGTTGGCTCCCTATCATCAATAACCGATTGGGACTAAACCCAACAATCTCCCTCATCACACATCGGGTGGCCCCATCTCCCGTTCACATCCGGTGGACTTCACTCCCACAACCCATTAACCATGTGGCCCAAGAGATCAAATCCTATGGCCCGATATCCGTGTGAGGTCCTCGAGATGTTTCAGGTTTTTGACCATGGCTCGATACCACTTGTTGGAGTGCGTCCCGTCTCATCGTACACACGAGCCCCTGCCGCCGACCCAGGTCACATTGGGCCTACCAAACCATAGGCCCAACTTGAGCTCCAACTAAGATCCTGGACCACCTCTAACCCAAAGGCTAGTCCGATAGGTGAGGATCCCTCCACCTTATTAGTTGGGCTCCCCATCACCAATAACCGATGTGAGACTAAACCCAACAAATATTGGATGTGTGGTTTGGTCGTGATAGGGCTAAGCTAGCATATCATGTCTAGATAGTTAAGTAGGTTAAGATGCTATAACAAATTACTCGGGTTGATCTCGGTAGAGATAAATTGGGTCCCTCATGAAAACGTGAGTGGTCTTACTCATCTTAGGTTTTCATTAATCAAGTAAAATTACCAGTTATGATGCTATTCAATTATGCTATGTGTTTACGATCTCAACTAGTATCTATCAGCCTACCGACATAAGTTTTCTTTAGGTTAATAGAAAATTCTTTTATAGTCATAAAGCAACCAGCAACCATTGCACCGATCGGCACTAAAGTGACCAGCGCACCGATCGACACTTTAGAGCGTCGACCGACACAACTCTTCTTCTTGTGCAAACAACAGTAGATTAATTAGACCGTTTAATCACAATAGTATTTAATTTCCATTGGTCGTTGTGGATTAGACAAAACCTTGGAATACTCTAAGGGAAAAAGGCTACAATACACACCGTCCTCTTACAAGTATATAAGTGGGTGCGTAGAAATAACTAACGACGATAGAGTGGTGAAGAGGGGATGGCGGCAAAGAAGAAGGCGGCGGGTGGTGGCACGATTGGGTGGAGGAAGAGGGGAGGGTGGCAGGCGTCGGCACGATACGGTGGGGTGGGGAAGTGGGGAGGGTGGCGATGACCGATGGGACCTTGAGCTTGGATGAAAGCGCGGCGCCACGATTAATGTTGAATGGCTTATAGACTCGGTGGATTAGGGGCTTGCTACTAGGTTAGGCTTCAGCCTTGGGCCGCTCGATAGGCTACCTCGAGCATGTTGTTGGGCCATAACAGGTCATGTCGTGTCGGGCTAAATGAATCGTATGTCGTGTCCGACTAGGCCACCTTTAACGGGTCATGCTCGGACCAAGCACGACAAGTTGACACCTCGGCTCAAGCATGGTCCGTGATGGGCCGCGAGCCCGTACGACCCGTTGGCCTTCCGTGTCGTGTCATACTCGGACCGGACCAAAATGATCGGGCCTTCTCCCGGCCCTTTTAGCATAGCCCATCTAAACAGCTATACTCACGATGATTCATCGGTGACTAGGGATGGCAACGGGTACAAATGCACCGGGTTTTAGTGTCTCATACCCATACCCGTCGGAAGTAAACTATACCCATACCCATGACGGATTAAAGTTTACCCCATACCCATACCCGTCGGGTAATCGGGTACCCACGGGTTTTCATACCCGTGATATTTCATACAAATTCTTAATAGATCAATAAATTTTACCAATTTAATAAGAAATTTTGTCATATTTTAGTCAATCCATTTTATAGTGTTAATAGAGCATTAGAGTTACAACAAAAATAATGAATTCACGTTATCAACCATAAATAACACATAAATTTCGGGTTTATGGGTACGTGGGTTTGGATTTATGGTTACCATACGCATACCACGTACCCATCGCATACAAAATTTTACCCATTTATGTACTCATGGGTAAAATTTGTGTCCCATACCCATAACCTAATAGGGTTTTTATCCATCGAGTTTCAGATACCGGATACCCATTGCCATCCCTATTGGTGACAAACTAGTAAAAAATTAAAGAGCCATGGAACGGTCAGCTCACGCGGACAGCATATGTAGCATATCTATGAAGAGTAGTAAGCACCACCCAAATTTTCAAAGGAGTATATGAAAATATTTTTTAAAAAATATATACGCTGTCATGATCCATTTTATGAAAAAATTTACTTGAACGTATAATTAATTTCTTGCTGATTGACTTGTTTTTGCTTAAGCGAAGCTAGGCTTGGGTGGAGGCTGGGCTCGGGCAAAGTAGCCCGTCCGACTTCGCAGCCGGGCCACACGAGGGCAGTTGAGTGCAGACGTGGGCTGGTGATTCGCTTTCTCTCTCCTGTCAGTTTGCTAATTTTGCCTGGTCGCATGCAACCGACTGACTTCTCAACCGCACATAGCCTCCTCCTCGGTTGCTGCTCTCCTCCCATCTACTGCTACTTTAGCAGTTACTCTCTCCGAGCTTCCTCCAATGCAAGCTCATTCTCCTTGTGGCCACGCATGGACCGCTCATTCAGCCGCTTCACTACTTGACCCCTTCCTTCTCCATTGATCCGCTTTGGTGATCTTGTTGCTCTTTGATCTCCGCTTATTATATTCATCTTCCACTGATGATCTAATAAGCGGCGATCGAGCTGCTAATTACTGTCGTTGGTTTCTTGATCTTGCATTAGTCTCGAGCTGCTAGTTGGCTTAATTTATGGATCGATCGATCGCCATGGACGATGCGGTTGTGCTTGGCATCAGTTCGGCTCGGCACAGCTGCAAGGTGTGCGGCAAGGGATTCCCCTGCGGCCGATCGCTTGGCGGCCACATGCGCTCACACTCCCTGGCCGAGGTGGCCATGGCCGACGACATCGACGCCGATGACTACCAAGAGGAGGAAAGCAGCACGCACATGGAGTCCTCCGGCGGCGGCGGAGGCTACGGGCTCAGGGAGAACCCCAAGAAGACGCGGCGGCTCGACGGCGGTGACCGCGCTGAACTGTTGTATGCTGACGGCGAGCACGACCTGGAGGCGGCTCCTTGTGATGAAATGCTGATCCCGACCGAGGCCACCGTCCTGATGCCGGCGCCGAGGCGGCGCCGCCGCTCGATGCGCGTGCCGGCCCCGGCACCGCCGCCCGCGTTCGACAAGGAGCCAGAGGACGTCGCGCTCTGCCTCATCATGCTCTCCCGCGACATGCCATCCCAATGGGCATCCCCGCCGCCGGCGACGGACGGGAGGAAGAAGAAGAAGAAGAAGAAAAGGCGAGAGAACAAGGGCTACTACCACGACCACCACCACGACGCCGACTCCGACGACACCTCCTCCGCCTTCTCCCAGTTCGACGAGGTCACGGCGAAGATTAAGAAGAAGCAGAAGCCCGGCGCCGCATGCCACCTCGATGGCGGGGGCCGGTACGAGTGCCCCGGGTGCGGCAGGGCGTTCCAGTCCTACCAAGCGCTGGGCGGCCACCGCGCCAGCCACAAGCGCATCAACAGCAACTGCAGCATCACCAAGGTCGTCGCGCTAGACCAGCCAGAGCCCAGCGCCGACACCAACAACACCTCCTTCAGCACGGCCTCCATGCCGGCATCGCCGGAAGTCGACAGAGCGGCCAGGAAGATCAAGTTCGAGTGCCCCATCTGCTTCAAGGTGTTCGCCTCGGGGCAGGCGCTCGGTGGGCACAAGCGCTCGCACTCCATCGCCGGCGAGCTCTACGAGCGTGCCAACACAACCGGCATTATGGAACCGGAGCACGCGCTGGTTACTGCCCGGTTCCTTGATCTCAACCTGCCGGCACCAGGAGCAGAGGATTAATTGAAGGAGACGTTTTGCTGCGGGATTCAAGGGTATGTACAGATTCAGATTTAATTCATTCTTTGCTGCTTCAGGTTAGGAGAGTGAGTGATCCCGTGAAATAACCAATATCAACAGATAGTTTTCTTGTATTCTGTTTTCTTCTTCTTCTTCTTCTTCTTCTTCTTATTTTGGCTTCTTTGGGCGAGGATAATAAGCATCTCATGCTCTGAGATTGCTAAACCTGAGCTGCTTCAGCCTTTTAGATTAGCTTACCATGTCTTGAGCTGCACTAAATTTTCTCATTAATCTGCTCATCATTGCCTTTCCTTTTTGTTGCCTTCGTATCTGTCTATCTCATTTCAACGCATCATGCGACTTACTTCCCTACTCATTCAGCTCGAATTTAGACCAGGCAGTGGCACCTCATTATACTGTTGGTTGGTCAAATTAGGCAAGAGCCCACCAACGTGATCACATCGCTTCACCTTTCTCTCTCTCCCACCTGGCCTGACATGAGGACTGCAGTGAGCAAGCAACAAGTGCTCAAGACCCAGAGACAACTGACACAAAACACTAACAGAGAGCAACAATCAACTTAGATGTAAATGAATGGTTAATGCAGTGAAACAGCGTGAAAGCAACATGTCAGACAGAGATTGGTGCTAAAAAGGTGTTTCACCATTTTATTTAAATGATGTCTCACTCACACCATATTACTCCCATCCAATCACCTGCTTTTAGTGAATGAAATCCCTTTTGAGATTAGCTAGCCACTGCCAATATCTGTTGCCAGTACATATGTTTTTTTTCCCGGTAGTATGTATAATCGGGTCCACAGATCAGGTGCAGTATTGAATGAGATTCCCTTGAACAATGCTTTGGAAGCAAGCATCACATTTACTACCCCGTGATAGCAGAAACGCCTCAATCAGTCTGTCAGACTTCAAATTTTGCTCTCGACAAATCAGACTATTTGTGTGAATTGGGAGGTGTTGGTGCAAGCAACTTCTATTTATGGTTGGGCTCAGCATCAGGATATCTATCCTCACCCGTCGAACCACTTGCTTCACGGTGTCTATTTTTGCTCTGATCCGTATCTGCAGCAACTGTGTATTCAGAAAATCAGACTATTCACACTGCGATAATCCCCTCCAAACCACTGCAATGTATCTTAAATCCTTATTTGCCATCGCAAAAAAAGTGCTTATCCCGTGTATGCTATTGAATTGCAATTCCTTACCCTCATATGCCATCCATGTCACATTTTAAAATTTTTAATAACCATTTTTTTTTTTGAAAATGACCAAATTACCCTCATTTTCAACCTCTGTCCTTCCTCTCTCAACCTCCAACCTGGACATCCACGGAGGTCGCCGGAGATCTCCCCCAGCCCCCACCTCTACATCGTCGCGGCGGCACCCACGGTTGTGGCCGTGCCCGAGCTCGACGGCCCCTGTGCCTGGGTCGAGCCCGTAAGCACGGTGGCCGTGCCCATGCTCACCCACGATGGTGCGTGCCCGGGCTCGTCGGCGCCCGCGCATGGGCCGAGCTCAACGGCCCACGGTGGCGGCCGCGCCCGAGCTCGGCTCCAAGCTTGCCCATGGTGGTTGTGCGCCCGAGCTCGTCGCCCACGCCGGCGTCCACGACCGAGCTCGGCTCGGCAGCCCACGGCAGCGGCGCGCTCGAGCTCGGTGCCTAGCTCGCCCACGGCGCCCCTCCCCCTCGCCTCCCAACTGAAGCCAGCAGCCATGGCTTACACAGAGAAGGGAGCTGGAGGTTGAAGAAGAAGCAAACGACATTTTCATCCTTTCACATTAAGGAAAAAATAAGTAAAAGGACGTGGATGGTATATAGGTAGGAAATTGCATCTCCATGGCATAGAGAAGATAAGCAAATAAGGGTCTGAGTAAAATTGCAATGACATATAAGGAATTGAACCATTTGGACTGCCACTTGGACTGACAATTGTGTGTGTGGCTGGAGCTTGTTACTTAGAGAGAGAGAGGACGTTTGTGAAGGGCTGAAGGACTCCTGACATGTTACAGGATGTCTCATATGTATGACGAGGATTTATCAAGAAAAGAAAAAGAATGAATTAACTCTTCAATTGTCTCGTAATGTTGTACTATAGCCTCGGGCCTAAATCCAAAGTAACGACCAATATGGTGGCCCGTATCCGTGCCTACAAATAAAACACAACAGAGACGCAAAATAGACCAGTCGTGGCTAAAAAGAATCACACACCAGCCACTACTCGCTAATAGTACAAATAGAAAAACTACGGGTCGTCGCTGTCGTCGGATCATGACATCAAGGTCGTCGATTCATGCCGTCGCCGCGGGTGAGATGGATTGGCCGCCAGGAGGACGAGATGGCGCCGCCCGAGCTGCCGGCCACCGGGGAGGGGCGCACGCGGCCACCGGGGAGGAGCGCACACGACCGTGAGATGGAGGAGGCGGCGCGGGCTACTAGGAGGAGGAGGCAGTACCAACAGCCGGGGAGGGGTGCACGCGGCCACCGAGAAGGGGTGCCGACGGTTGGGAGGAGGAGACTGCGTCGGCCACCGTGGAGGGTCGCACACCGGTCGGTAGGAGGAGATCGATGGTGGAGCGATGTGGTCCGGAGGAGGGAGAGTAGGGATGGCAACGGGCGGGTTCGGGACGGGTGGAGCAAAAACCCACCCGCGATGAGATATGCAACGGGTGAAAAATCACACCCGCACCCGCACCCGCGGGTGGAAATTCACACCCGCGCCCGCACCAGCCGGGTTTCGGGTGGGTGGCGGGTCCCCGCGGGTCTTCCATGTACATATTAAAATAGATAATAAACACAATAAATATATATTTATAATTAAAATCAACACATAATTAAAACATATATTTATATCTAACATAAGAAAAGGTTCAACAAGTAAATAAACTATACAAAATATGTATAGATTTGGATGTCAATATATGTATAGCTTAATTATAGATAGATTCGGAGCCCCGCGGGTTACCCGCGGGTGGGAAAGAAGCCCGCACCCGCCCCGCCATTTTGCGGGGCGGGTGCGGTGAGCCCCGCGGGTGAAAAAGTCCACCCACACCCGCACCCATCGGGTGCCAAACCCGTCGGAGCTCCGCACCCGGGACCCGGATTGCCATCCCTAAGGGAGAGAGAGAGGGGCTGTTTGGTAGGCTGCATGGGCGATGAACCAGCCGAGGGGATGCAACTTGCTTTGTTTGGTAGGTTGGACAGGCCTTGGAGCCAGGCTGGGCGGGTGCATTTTGGCCCGTTTTTGCTGCACGAGCGGGAACGAAAAAATCCGCCGTTCCTCCGGAGCCAGGCCCGCGCGCTTCTTTTCGCTGCACCCGCCGAGCCAAAAGGCCCGCATCGCGCGGGCTCGGGCGGGACTCGGCGCCAACGCCCGGCCCCGTGAAATGTCTAGGGTTACCGCCCTATATAGCGAGGCTGCTCGTTCGTTCCCCATTCGCCTCCTCCGCCGCATCCAATCCTCACCCGCTCTCCTCTCTCGCTCGGAAGACGTCGACGGTGCCGGCGGCGAGGAAGGCCACCGGGCTACCTCCTCCTCGCAGATCTGCCGGTGAATCCTCCCTTCGGCTTCCTCCTCCACGCCGGAACCCGCTGCATCCGCGTCGTCTTGGGCGGGTCGAGGAGGCTGCTTGCTCTTCCTCCGAGTCCTTCACCGGCGGCCGGATCCGCTCCGTCTCCGGTCCCTCGCTCATCCGGGACAGGGTATGACCTTCCCCTTTCCGTCTTTCTTGGCTGGATTCATGTGAATGTCTCTTTATTTGGCCGGTTATTCATGAATGGTTCATTTTTGGTTTCTTGCTCATTGTCAATGATGTTGAACACGCTGTGGCTGGGTGGCTACTGGTTCCGAGTAGCAGCCGCTACGGCGTTTGCCGCACTTACTTATGTTCTCCTAACATTGGACGTCAAACCGGATGTGGCACTTATCTTCCATCTTTCATTCCTGTTTATGTAGATGGACAACCGGTCCTTGCTCCGTTCACAAGCTGTTGCTATGGTGGTTGTCATGGTAGCATTTGTTGCTAGAAAGCTTAGGTCACGTAGATGCTTAGAACCGCACCCACTTGAGTTGTTGCCTAGGTGTGAGGCTGATGCCGAAAGGCGGAAAAACCTCGAGCTCATCTATAACTCTACCGATGCAGAATGCATAAACATGTTGCGTATGAGCAGAGCGCCCTTTTTTCCTTGTGTGACCTGTTTAGACGAGAGGGCTTTGCTTTCGGATAACATAAACAGTTCGAGTAGAAGAACAGGTTGCCATGTTTATTCATGTGGTTGGACATAATCGGAGGTTTAGGGTAGTTCATCAAACATTTAGGAGGTGCATTGAAACTATCGGTAGGCAATTTAGACAGGTGTTGTTTGCCATTGGGGAGCTAAGGGATGACATGATTAAGGCTCCAAGTAATGATATCCACCCCAAGATTTTAGGAAGTCACGAGATGGAACCCTTTTTTCAAGGTAATTTGAATCACAAGTTAAGTTGTCTACTTATCCATGTGTAATCTGTAGTTGCAACTAATATGTAAACTACATGCATCACTTTAGGATTGCATTGGAGCAATTGATGGTACTCATATCCTTGCTAGAGTGCCATTAAGAATGCAAGCAGCCTTTAGGGGTAGAAAGCACCAGCCTACACGGAATGTCATGGCTGCTTGTGGACTTTGATTTGAAGTTCACTTATGTTCTTGCTGGTTGGGAAGGGTCAGCTCATGATGCTCATATCCTGGCCGATGCTTTAGAGAGGGATGATGGCCTCGGTGTACACTGAAGGTAACACTAGTGTTTGCATGTAGTTACATAGTCCTGTCTCGGTTAACTTGCATTCTTAGACATTTGTGTGTACAATTTGTAGGCAAATACTACCTAGTGGATGCTGGTTATGCTTGCCGCACAGGTTTCATGCCTCCATTTCGTGCTGTTCGTTATCACCTTTATGAGTTCAGTAGTAGGAACTATCAACAAAATGCAAGAGAATTGTTTAATCTCGGACATTCTTCATTGCGTGTTACTCGTAGAGAGAGCTTTTGCTGCATTGAAAGGTCGCTTTAAAATACTTGATGGCAAGCCCTACCACCCATATAAGACCCAAGTGAAACTTGTCTTAGCTTGTTGCATTTTGCACAATTGGATTCTCTCTTTTGGGGTTGATGAAGTTGTTCCAGCTGAGGAGACATTCCTTGGAGAGGGGCCCGATCACCTAGGCCCAGCTCCTCCCGGTTCCACACAGGAGAATAATGCATGGGCAGCTGGTAGGGAGGCAATAGCACAGGATATGTGGGCTTGCAGGGGTGGAGGACACACCTAATCATGTTTATGTTATTATTCTTGCACTTGCCATGTCCAGTTTGGAACCATGTTGGAGTCATGTGAAGTGATGTGTTGTGCTTGTAATCGAGACAAATTTAAATATCATTTGCATGTTTTTTCTGTTCATGTGATTTATATTCTGTTTGTTCTTGTATCATTTGTGATCCTTGGTTATGAACTATTTTTGGTTATGCTACCAACTGCACAAAAATTAGGACTATGGCTCGGGGGAATGATGATGTTGTTGAGGTTCTCGTTGGAGTTGCTCCTGTCCCACCTGCACCTAATGGGGGTGCAAGGCCTCCCATGAGGTGGACACCAGCAAACTCCGGCTTTGTGTTACGTCGTATCCGTGAGCTAGTTGGTAAGGGAGCAAGGATCGACAAGGGCTTCAAGGAAGTCCATGTCAACCAGGTCTCCAAAGCATTGAAGGAGTTTTCTGGGGAAGAAGTAACTGCAACACGGGTGTACAATCACTTGAGGAAGTGGAGGCGAGAGATGGGGTAAAGTTTGCAAGTTGAAGGACCTCGGTGGTGCATTGTGGGATGATGACACTTGCAGTATAGTTCTGGAGCATGACCACTACCTTGGCCACATCAAGGTGAGCAGTTCACTAAATGTTCTATGTACATCCGAGGCTATTTATTTTGCTGCAGTTCACTAAGTGTTCTATGTCTTTGTGCATAACGGGATCACCCCAAGGATGCTGAATTCCTCAACGAGGCCAATTGAGTTCTACAATGAGATGCAGGTTGCCTTTGGCAGCACCATGGCTACTGGCAGATATGCCATGGGTTCTGGTGAAGCTCTTGGAGTTTTCAGCTGCATTGGTGACGGTGAAGCTGCAGACACAAGCACAAACAAAAGCTAAAGCTGTTGTACATGAGAAGATACAACCTGCAGAAGGGTCTAAAGCAACTGAAGGAACAGGTGTTGCTGGGGGGAAGAGGAAGAGGTCATGCTTGGTTGATGAGGAGCTGCTAATGAGCAACATGACCGATGCAGATCAATAATGTTGCTGCTGCTTTGAGGGAGACTGCAGATGCACATGTGGATGAGCAGCTATATGAAGCTGTCATGGGTGCTCCTAACTTCACCGAGGAGGCACCGATGGTGGTGTTTTCTCACCTGTTAGATAACAAAGCCCAAGCTCGTGGATACATCAACATGACCGAGAACCACGGGGACTTGTGGCTCGGGACATGGCTTGGCAAGCACTACTCTTGATTCTGTCCTACGGATCGGTGGGTACTAACTTTTGGTAGAGGTTGAGTAGAGATGGTATATTTCCTCCTCCCTCTAAACCAACACAGCTCCTAGTTTTTGTGCAGTGAGGTAGCCTCTTGACTTGCTTTTATGTCTGCTATAGTTCTAACCTATGGCTGCTGGTAGTTGATAGCTTGTGTTGATGAGTAATTCCTAGCTACTGGTGTGGCTGGTGGTAGTTGTAATGCTTACCATTGCTACTGCATTTGATTCAGACTTGATAAGTAATATTATGAATTTCTTTCCCTGCACTTGTTGTGTGTTTTCTCGCTCAATTTATGGCCGATGATAACATGACACGGACTAGGATTTGTTGGCTCATTTCTTGTCTATTTATCCGGTTTGTTATTTACGGTCTGTTTTTCTAGCTGATGTTCCAAACCAGCATGGAGTCATTATTTTTATTTGGTTGCTATAAGTGTCATGTGCTTGAGGCCCTCACCAGCCAGGTGATGAGAAATTGTCGAGCATTTTTTTTAATGACATACATCCGAGGCTGTTATTTGTGCCTATGATTTGACATACATGTCTACAGAGTTCTTGGTTTTGTTTCTTTAGATCTTCGATGTGTATGTTGGCTACTTGGCATTAATCGAAGGTCTACAAGAATCAAAACTCGAGTTGTAGACTTCAACTAGCATTCAACCGAGGCACAACATTTTTTTCCCACTTTCTTTTTTTCATACAGGATGGCATGGTATGTCGTATTCGTTGGAAGACACCCCGGAGTCTACCCGACCCGGGAGCTATGCAACATGGAGGTATGTGGCTTTCCTGTGGCTTGTTATCGAAGGATTGCAACTTATTCGGAGGCAATTAAAGCTTTTAATCGAATGTACCTATTGCTACATATGATGGCTATGATCGGTTAGCTGGTGCTGCTAGACCTGCTACTTGTGATGTTAGAAATGTAGTTATCATTTTTCTTGCAATAACAGTAGTTGTATTGTTGTACAAGTTGATTAATGTTAAGGCTTAACAGCCATGTAAACATATGTTGTAAACTGAAGTTGCTCGTAATAATTGTTGCTTCTTCAATATGTCTTGTCTAATTGTACGTTGTGGTAAACTCACCACATCCCGATACAAGGTAAGTGTAACTTGCCTTGTGCGAGCTACCAAACACAATCTCAAACCGGCAGTTATAACCGACAGCCTCCCATCTAGTCTAACAAACACAATCTCTACTCAACCTGGCTTAAGTCATGCAGGGTACCAAACAAGATAACCCTGCATCACTTCATCCGAGGCCAAGGTGGCTCGGCCGAGCTCTAGCCATGTCGGCTAGCCTACTTCGAGCTACCAAACACGCCCGAGAGAGCGAGAGAGAGAGAGAGAGAGAGAGAGAGAGAGAGAGAGAGAGAGAGAGAGTGGAGGATTGGTTAGGTTTCGAAGACAATTTATATCGAACTCTATTTCATGGGCTCGGCCATCATTAGTAGGCTGCGGTTGATATTTTGGGCCATGTCTACAAAGGGCTCAATAACTACGGTTAACAATAAGGCCCGTAGATATTGAGTTCTACCCGAATAGGGGCGCGTAGTAAAACCAATCGTAGCTATTGAGCACTCTATAGCCACGGCCCATGTGCACTATACCCCGCCCGTCCGTAGCTGCGGCTTGTTTTGCTCGCCACAGCTACGAGTTTTTAGGAAGTGTGGCTATAGTATGCGATTCTTATAGTAAATGGAGCAAAGAACGGTAATTCTATAATCACAAAATTCCCATTTCTTACAATAAAGTGCCCCCCAACAATTTCTCAACATTGGGCTTCTATAAACTCAATTAAGCATATGGTACCTACAAAATACTCGATTGAGACGAATGAACGACTCCTAGAGTCGTAGAAAAAAAGCTCCTCAAGACGTTTCAATACCATATTAGAGATGGATAACATACACTATATAATCCGGCACTCTAGCCATGCACGCCAAAATCATATAGCCACGACAAGAAAAATGGACCGTTGGTACGGTAGGGGCGGGCTACATGTCCATGGCCCGTGACCATAGACGGCTCTATAGTCACGGTTGGTTTTGTGAACTATGGCTATTGTGGCCATTAACAATAGCCATGGTTCACGTCTTCAACCGTGGCTATAGTGGCCATTATAGCCACGGTTGAAGAAGACAACCGTGGCTATAGAGGGCAAGGCGCGCGGCGAGCGGGTCTTTAGTACCACCTCGCCCCCCCCCACCAACGTCGTCTACCCTAACTTAAAAACCAGGTCACGCCAGCCATTTCAAATTTACTAAAGAACTTGCTTCATCCCTACATTGGCTCGTGGGCTGCCTGGTCATGGGCCGATCGAATCGGGCCTCGCCTTCATGTTGCGCTCTAGAAGTAGAGGTCATGTCTAGGGGCTTGGACTCACTAGTCAACTTTCTTGTATTTTTAAAAAATAAGAATATAGAGAAATTTTTATTAAAGTATTTAATCAATAATGTTTAGGCCCACCAGGTCACTTTTTTGAAATTTTAAAAATTAAGAATGTAGAGTCATTTTTATTAAAGTATTTAATAAATAATGCTTGGCATACTAGGTCATTTTTTTTGAAATTTTTAAAAACAAGAAGGTAGAGTCCATTTTTTAGTAAAGTATTTAATGAGTAATGCTTGGGCCCACTAGGTGACTTATTTTTGAGTTTTTAAAAATAAGAAGGCGGTAAGTTGTTTTTTATTTAGGTACTTAATTAATAACGCTTCGACCTAATGGGTCAATTTTTATGATTTTTTTAAAAAATAAGAAGGTAGAGGATATATTTTTATTTAAAGTGGTTAATTAATAATGTTTGGGCCCACTAGTCACTTATTTTGATTTTTTAAAAAGTAAGATGAAAAGGCCATTTTTATTAAAGTAGTTAATTAATTATGCTTAGGTCCACTAGTCACTTATTTTGAATTTTTAAGAAATAAGAAGGAAAATTCCATTTTTATTAAAGTTGTTAATTAATAATTCTTGGGCCCACTCAGGCATTTAAAGTAGTTAAATATCCAAGCAACTTGAATCAGTTTAACAATATCCCATGAATTTCCACCAATTTAATTTAATTTTACAATATATTAATTATTTTTTAGTAACTTAACTCAATTTAACAATATATTAATTATTTTCCAGCAACATAAAATAATTTCATTATTTCCAGCAACTTAAATCGGTTTAATGATTTTTTAATTATTTTTCAGCAACTAAAATCAATTTCAGAATAATTTAATAAGTTTTCAATAACTTAAATCAATTGAACAATATTTAAAAAAATCACAATAATGATTTGGGCCTAAGTCTTAACATGAGGACCATTAGTATTTCATACACTAGTTCATTAAGGTTTTGTGTTTTATTATTTTGATTTCTGTTTATATTTTAAAACTGCATATAGTAGTCAAATATTTTCCAAATTTAGCGATTCTTGTTTCTATTTTTTTAAATTCCAATCTACCCGTTTCCACTTTGTTTTGTAAGAAACTCAAACTTATTTTCTAGAATAATCTATAAATGTACTTATGATATGTTTTAATACTTATTTTTACCTCATCATTCCATTGTATGCATGACTTTTACAAACATACACATGGATTTTCTAGTTCAATTTTTTAAACTATATAAACATGCCTGTTATCAAACAAAATAAGTTTGAGTATAAGACCCAACTCACTTGAGACACAAATCGTCCCATTTGAATTACTTTAAAAAAACTTTAAAAAATTATAAAAAATATAAATGAGTTGGAATGCTCGGAAAAGAGTGTCATGCCGGTGTTCAAACAACCTTATAGTTTGCAAATCATAAATGTGCAAAATAATAACGAAAATATGGTTTCATTTGATTTTTTTATCGAAGTTGTATTAGTTTTCAATTGAAAATATGCATCCACATCTGTTGTGCTAATCAAAATCTACTGTAATTTTGTTGGAGTTTTTAAATTTATTCGGCCCATATGGAGTCAACAAAAACGCTTTTGTAGTTCAAATATTATATTAAAAGTTATGGAGTAGAAAAAATAAAAAGTACATATGTTTTCGTAAAAACTGAAACAATGATATGGCAAAAATTAGATGCAAAGGCATTATTGTTTTGAGATTAAAATAGAAGAATTAATATAAAAATGAACATGTTGATTGGTGGGACCCACATGTATGTGAGTAGCAGGCAATAGTGGTGGCTCGTCCTAACAAGGGTCGTGGCTATTGCTATGCTGTCACTGATTGGTGGGCCCGCCCATCGGAAGTGAGCCGTGGCTGGATTGGGATTCTCCGCATTAGCTAGTAGCTAATGCGAGAGAACACTGTAGCCGGCATTAGACCCAACACCGAACCGTTCGATTGAAAATGGATAGACTAGATTGCACGCTACGAGTAAAGTAAAAAAATTCAACATTTTACTACCGGATACTCGTTACTACGGTATTCTTGTTTGAGTACTTGTTCATCTTCTCACGGACTATCGTAGCAACCCGTGCATTGCCTGGAATTTATACCCGTGTGTCAAGCTACTGCAGAGGAGCCCGATCCGCCGTGGCTATTGCTGATCGTCACCGACAAACAGGGCCCGTCCATCCCCAGCCAACTATGGATATTGCTTGATGTCGCCAACTGGTGGGCCCGCCCCGGGAAGCCAACCATGGCTATCGCGTCCTATATATGGTAGCGCCTCATCCGCGAGCGCCATCCGTTTCTCTAGCGTGTGGTTGAGACGCTCGCAGGCTGCCAAATCTCCGTGCCGCCTCCCGGACCTCCTCCTCTCCGCCCACCGGAGCTCACCCTCGCTTGCTCGCCCGAGCTCCAACTCTTTGCCCGTCGGATCTCCTCCTCACGCACGTCTCGAGCTCCTCCCCACGCACCCGCCTCGAGCTCCTCCTCTCCGCCTGCCGGATCTCCTCCCCGCATGCTAGCCCGAGCTCTTCCTAGCACATCCACCAAATTTCCTCCTCCGTGACGCCCCGAGCTCCTTCTCCGTGCCGGCCCAAGCTCCTTCTCGCATGCGGCCCGCCCCGCAAGCTCCTCCTCCTCGCGCGCCCCGAGCCCCGACCGCGAGATCCTCCTCCCCGAGCTCGTGCATGCTGCTCTCCTTCCCGAGCTCCCGCACACCGCCTTTCCCTCCTCGCTGCCCTCCTTGGTATGCCTTCCTCCTCTCCCCCTTCCCCCTCTCCCCGACGGCGAAGCCTCACCGTCATCGTGGGCCCTCGTATTCGACACTTACCTGGTAATGCTTGTGAATTGGTAGCAATTTGGTCCGAAAGTATTTTTGATACCGCAGTGTGCCGTGCGGTGTTCATGCTAGAAGTGTAACTAATGGTCCGAAATTGGTGTAAAATTCGTGCCGGTGTTCATGCTTATGTCATCAAGTAGCTGCTTGTTCCGGCTCTACTTATGTCGATGGGTTATGTTCATGCTTATGTCCATTGTGAATTTCCCCTTCTCTCGTTCATTCTCTCGCTTATCTCGATGGGTTTTGTTTATGCTTATCTACACCGAGAATTTCCCTCTCGCAATTTGATTGTGATATTTTGGTGTTGCTTGGTTACTCGTGTGAGTAGTGGAGTACCTTCAAAGTTTGGTCCCATCATCGATATCTTTAGTTCATATAGAAACCAGATATCCGTCGATTATGAATTTGTAGTCATGAGTTGTATATTTTTCTCATCAGTAGTAGCAAATAGCAAATATTGAGTACATGCTTCCTGTTGACTAAAAAATGCGAGCGGTGACACCTATCCACCTAGAAACACACGTTGTCCTAGGAGATCCGCTTCACTTCAAGCAGGACCAAATTCTAGAACGTGGTGATTAATTTCCGGGCGTGCCGATTCATTTTCCTTGCAAACCAAAATAGACAAATAGAACATGTAAAATTCCTAGGTTATCGGCCTAGACAGGCCGATAAGTAACCGTAGCCAAAGATTTGAAATAAATATAAAATAAAGTGCATTGGCTATCGGTTACTCATTTCATCGGCATTAAAGTTAAATAGGACATGAACTAAACATTTAGATTCGTCTTGGTAGATAGGTCCTGGTATCTAGTACTGCCGATAGTATTAAAATAGGATTTATCATGCAAATCGGCATTCGAATATGTACTACAGAGTTGGAGGACTTTGCTGTTCGCTGCAACGCTACCCTCCATGCTTCGACGCGCGTGAGATGGGTGCTTGAAAGTCGCCTAGAGGGGAGGGGGGTTGAATAGGCGATAATCCTGAAAATCACTTAATTTAACAAATTAAATACGCATGAAAGATTTGTCCGACTCAATGTCCGACTATAGTAGGACAAAGTCCGACTACGGACAAATATCCGACTAGAGTAGGACAAAGTCCGACTGCCTCGTGCGGAAAGTAGATCGGCAGCCGGGATGGACAAATCCACGGTTAATAAACAACAAGCAAGCAGCTAGCAACACTAGAAAGCTAAGGCAACAAGGGCACAAGTAAGCAAGCCACTTAAGCAAGTTAATTTAGGAATTTTAAGCAAGAGAACCTTAGAGCTATAGCACACCAATTTGCAAGAAATGAAAGGGGGCACAAAGAGACACACGATTTTTCACCGAAGTTCAGCTCCACCAAGAAGCCTACGTCTCCGTTGAGGAGTCCACCAAGGACCGGGTTGCTCTCAACCCTAAACCTCTTCAAGCCACCACAAAGGCCGGCTTAAAATCTACTAAAACAAATCTCCACGAAGGGAGGGGCAATACAAACGACCCGAGTCTCAACCACAAGCTTGGGAGCTCGCCGGGTGACGCCTAACCGTCTAGGGGATGAATCCCCAAGAGTAACAAACACAACAAGTACCGGCGATGAGAAAGAATCAAGTGCTCTTGAGATGATGATGAAGCTCAACGAATTTCTCCTCAATCTTCTCACAAATCCACCGAGGATTGGAGTGGGGAATCAAACTTGAAGAAGAGGAGTGCTTGAGTGAGTTTAGGAGTATTTTTGAGAGTGGGGAAAGTGCCAACCGGCCAAAAGTGGACGAGGTCCTCTTTTATAGCCGGGACACCCAAAAGAGCCGTTGGGCTAGATCCGACTCGGACTTAGTCCGAGTGAGTCGAGCGAGTCCGACTCCTAGGGTTTCGAGATGATGGTTTGGCTCGGAGTCCGATCGTTAAATCCGACGAAGTCGGATATGTCCGAGTCTTTTTGGTAGTCGGATATTGTCCGACGGGGTCGGACTTTGTCCGACTCCTAGGGTTTCAAAAGAGTGGCGAGCGTTACGGAGTCCGAGTCTTTGTCCGACCGAGTCGGATATGTCCGACTCTATAGGTAATTTTCTTTGGCCAACTCTCCGGAGTCCGAGTCCAATGTCCAGAGTGAGTCCGACTCCATAGGTTATTTTGTGTTTGGATGGAGTTTTGAGCACTTTCATTTTTCACACCTCACACTTGTGTGTCCCTCTTGATAGTACGGTGTTTCCTATACTCAAGACATAAATAAAAGGCTTCACAACTTGATCTTGAGCATAAGTGGACCATTTTTCAAATCTTGCACGTATGAGCGAATATGGCCACTTCCTTTTTGTGTTTCTTTGCTCTCAATTGAATTTTAGATATGCACTGCGCACAAGCTCATTTAAAATATTAGTCCTTTTTAATTGTATTGACGTCAATCACTCAAAACCATAATTTGGGGCCTAGATGCACTTTCAATCTCCCCTTTTTGGTGATTGATGACAATACAACTAAAATTCACAATTAAGTATAAAAGGAGCTGGAACAAGAGAGCAAATAGAAGAGAGCTCCCCTAAATGTGTGCATGAGTTGAATTCAATTTTGGTCATTTCAAAACCAAAAGCACATATTTGAGAGAAAGGCAAGAGAGCTCCCCCTATTTCCATGCATTTTATCCACAAGGCATATAATTAAAAAGAGCAACAACAATGCATATGACATGTGAATCACACAAATGCAACTAGAAACGATACAAATAACATTACACCATTCATCATCCATAGAACATGGTTCACCACATAAATATTTCAAACGAGTTATTACAAATAGAAAGCACACACCACATAGTTCATCACGAGCCACATGTCCACAAATAAAACAAGATACAAGAGCAACTCTCACTAGCTCTACTCACAACTAAAAGCGCTAAATTTTACTACTTCTCCCCTTTGGCATCAAAACACCAAAAAGGAAGAGAGAGGGGTCTACTCATCATCGCCCCAATCCTCATCATCGTCGTCATCCTCATCTTCTTCTTCCTCGACAGCTGGCCCCTTCCCTTTGGGATCCTCAACATCTTCTTCTTCTTCTTCTTCTTCCTTAGAAGCTGCAGCCACGAGGCTCATCCTCCTCATAATGAAACCTAGTGTGAGTGGAGGTACCGGTGCTAGGGCCGGTAGGAGCGATGGTGAAACCCGAGCCCGAAGAGAAAGGTGGAGGTGGAAAGTAGCCAAAGTAGAGAGACTCATCCGGGGTGAATGAGTCCCAAGGATACTCAAGTCGGAGGAGGAGCAGGTGCTGGCTCCGGAGAGGGAACTCTAGGAGTGGTGATCCGAAGATGATCAAGAATGATTTTCCGCCTCTCTTTTATCACATCATGTTGCTTGCTTAAGACTTGTCCATCTTTGCATCTATCCTCCGGCACATGCTGAAAAAACCTTAAGCATCTTGAAGAGTTCACTCTTGCTCTTCGTGCTAGGACCACGACCACGGGCCCTATCCGGACGAGGAGCAATGCTAGTGCTAGGAGGAACCGCACTACTAGAGGCGGGAGCAGCTGGAGGTATAACCCGAGAGGGAGTCTTAGGAGCATTGGCCGGCATCCTAGGCTGAAGGGGTTTGTGCTTGTAGTCTTTGTTGAAGGTCTTCTTGGAGATCCTCTCAATCATGCACATCACAAATGGTGCATACACACAAGCACGTCGAGCATCCACGGAGCTGTGCCACATCTCACCGAAGATAAAGTCCCATACATTGAATTTCCTCCGAGTGGGCAAGATATGAAAGAGATCCTTGGCATAAGATGCAACGTGATCTGCATTGCCACCCCTAGGAGAGAGAGTGAGGCGAAGCATCCTGTGCAAGACCACATAAAGAGGCTTGAGACCGTTAGCATAGGGTGGGTTGCACGAGGTCCTCATCCGCGTACATGTACCTCATAAGCTCGGGATTGAGAGAATCTGAATCATGAAGACGAAGATCCCTAGTCATAGTGTCCCTCAACCCAAGAATGTTGGCAAACCTTGAGAAGGTGCATGAGAGCTTCTCGCCATCCGTCATCCACACCATTCTCCCTGCAGTCTTGTCAAAATATACGGTGGAGTAGAACCGACATACAATCTCCTTGTTCCAATCATACTTGAAACCCATGATTGCTTTGACTCCATGAAACTCACACAAGGCAATGATCTCATCAAACAATGTTGTGTGCTTGCTTGCCATGTAATCCCAATCAATGTACTGCATGGGTACTGTGGGCTTGACCTTGCTCATGTATGCACACGTGTACCAATCTGTGTGAAAGTGAGACCAAAACCTGTTGTCAAGAGACTCACGCTCCATGTCATACCAATTGACCTCTCTCGGCCTCTCGTAGCAGCTGACTCAACCCCCTTTACATAGTGATCACGACTCTGTCAAGTGTGGGATGGACCACCACATTCCTCATCTCCCTACGAATCTCGGTGGGTTCCTCCTCCTCCCTTGGCTCAACTATAGGGAGACCGATGGCCCTACTCCTTTTCTTTCCGAAAATCTTTGCCCTCTTCTCCGGGTTGGGGTTGGTGGAAGAACGACCCATGCTCGACAAAAGATAAGCAATGAATGGTATGAGATAGATAGCATAGATAGATAAGTTGAGGAAGATCGATGCACAATTTCAGACTTAGTGAAAAATTCTGTTGGAGTCGGACATTGTCCGACTAGGTCGGATAAAATCCGACTAGTCGAGCGAGTCGGATATTGTCCGACTCACTCGGACAATGTCCGACCGCAACAGGATTTCCACTAAATTTGCTATTCCGCATAGATCTACCGCACATTCCTAGCCATATTGCATCTGCAGCATCTATAGCATCCTAGGAACAACTTCTATGCAACATCTAGCTAGGGGAAACAAGGGAACTCCTAATCCATGGTGAAAGCCTTCAAACCCTAGGTGGAGAAGAAGAGATAGAGGCAAAACCTTGAAGCCGATGAAGGGATCGGATAGAGTCCGAGTAGGAGAAGCCTTTCCCCCATAAATCTCCTCAAAACGCCGGTGGAGAAGGGAGATCGCCGGTGGAGAGCTTGAGCTGCCGGTTGGGTGAGGAGAGAGAAAGTTGGAGTTTGAATGAGGAAGATAGGTTGAAAGGATAAGTTGGATTCGAGCTTATAGGGTAAAAATCCCGTGGAGTCGGACATTGTCCGACTCGGTCGGACAAAGTCCGACTCTGCACGGACGATCGGATAATATCCGATCGGGTCGGACAAAGTCCGACTCTCCGAGTAAGTGCTGACTTGCTCCAAGTGCGGAAAGATTCTTCACCTCTTTTCTCTCTTGATCTCAATTAAACTCATGGACACGTGCTAAAACTTCATTGGATGTAGTCAGCCACAATCATTCACTCCAACAATGATTACATCCAAATCCGCATGATCCAAAGATCAAGAACCAAATGATTTTGAAAACCAATTCATACAAAGTTTTCAAGAATTTTATTTTTCAAAACAACTACCCTAATTCACAGCAGATATGCAAGCATTCAAGCCACGTTATTAGAGTCGAGGATATTCAGCTCACTCCTTAAATGACAAAATCGGCTTTCATCTAGTGGCTTGGTGAAAATATCGGCCAATTGTTCATCGGTTCTCACATGACTCACTTCAATATCCCCTTTGATAGAATGATCTCTCAAGAAGTGATGTCGAATATCTATATGCTTTGTGCGCGAATGCTCAACGGGGTTATATGCTAGCTTTATGGCACTCTCGTTGTCACATAGGAGGGGGATACGGTTCAACTTGTAACCATAATCCCTTAGAGTTTGTCGCATCCATAGTAGTTGTGCACAACAACTACCGGCTGCCACATACTCCGCTTCGGCTGTGGATAAGGCAACGGAGTTTTGTTTCTTGGATGACCATGACACTAGAGACCTACCCAAGAATTGGCAAGTCCCGGAGGTACTCTTCCTATCTACTTTGTCCCCGGTATAATCCGCATCGGAATAGCCTATAAGGTTGAACTTTGAACCCTTGGGGTACCAAAGTTCTAAGTTGGGTGTGTGCACTAAATATCTCAAGATTCTTTTAACGGCCACCATGTGGCACTCCATAGGAGCGGCTTGAAAACGTGCACACATACACACACTAAGCATGATATCGGGCATAGATGCACAATGGTAAAGCAAGGAGCCGATTATAGAGCGAAAAACCTTTTGATCAACCGGCTTGTCTTTCTTGGTGAGGTCGAGATGGCCGTTTGTTGCCATGGGTGTCTTGGCGGGCTTAGCCTTGTCTATGTCAAACTTCTTCAATATGTCTTGAGTATACTTGCCTTGACATAGAAAGGTGCCCTCCTTGAGTTGCTTGACTTGAAATCCTAGAAAGAATGTCAACTCCCCCATCATAGACATCTCGAACCTCTTTGTCATTCTCTTGCTAAAATCATCACAAAATATTTGATTAGTAGAACCAAATATTATGTCATCGACATAAATTTGGCACACAAATATATCATAATCAAAACGCTTAGTGAAGAGGGTTGCATCGGCCTTGCCCATTTCAAAACCCTTTTTCAAAAAGAAATCCCTAAGGCATTCATACCATGCTCTTGGTGCTTGCTTAAGCCCATAGAGCGCCTTATGGAGTTTGTACACGTGGTTAGGATACTTGGGGTCTTTAAAGCCCGGTGGTTGCTCCACGTACACTTCTTCCTTGATTGGCCCATTTAGGAATGCACTCTTCACGTCCATTTGATACAACTTGAAGTTGTGGTGAGTGGCAAAGGCAAGTAGTATTCTTATTGATTCAAGCCTTGCCACGGGAGCATAGGTTTCATCAAAGTCCAATCCTTCTACTTGTGAATATCCTTTTGCCACCAATCTTGCTTTGTTCCTTGTTACATCACCGTCTTTATTTTGCTTATTTCGGAACACCCACTTGGTGCCCACAACATTCTTGCCTCTTGGTCTTTCTTCTAATGTCCAAACTTCATTTCTTGTGAAGTTGTTCAATTCCTCTTGCATGGCCATCACCCAATCCGAGTCCTCGAGTGCTTCTTCTACTCTAAATGGCTCCAAAGAAGAGACAAAAGAGTAATGTTCACAAAAATTGCAAACACGAGAACGAGTGATTACCCCTTTTCTATGTCTCCAAGGATTTGTTCCACTGGGTGATCACGTTGCACACTTTGGTGCACTCTTGGGTGTGGTGGATGTGAGCTTGTTTGACCGCCATCTTGTTCAACCTCTTGATCATGCGATGTGGGTTCATCATCTTGTGCTTGAGCATGATCTTCATTACCAACTTCTTCATCTTGATCAACTTGATCATGATTTGTGCATTGTTGGTCTTGACTTGAGGGAGGAGGTTGATCTTGATCATTTTGTGGTTCTTGCGGTCTCACATCACCAAGTGCCATCCTTTTGATTGCTTGTCTAGGAGCCTCAATATCTGCATTATTAATAACAACTTGCTCCCCTTGAGAGCCGTTAGATTCATCAAACGTCACGTCCCGTGAAACTTCAACACAACCGGTGGTTTTGTTGAAGACACGATAGGCGTGACAATTTGAACCATACCCAAGCAAGAAACCTTCATCAACCTTAGGAGAGAACTTCAAGGTCTTGGGTTTCTTGTTGAGCATGAAGCATTTGCTCCCAAAAACTCGAAAGTACGAGATGTTAGGCTTTTTACCGGTTAGTAGCTCGTATGGTGTTTTCCTCAAGAGTCGATGGAGATACAACCGGTTTGAGACATGACATGCGGTGTTGATTGCTTCGGCCCAAAAACGGTCGGAGGTCTTGTATTCATCAAGCATGGTTCTTGCCATCTCTATGAGTGTGCGGTTCTTTCTTTCGGCCACCCCATTTTGTTGAGGTGTGTAGGGTGCCGAAAACTCATGCTTGATGCCTTCCTCATCAAGGTACTCTTCAACTTGAGTGTTCTTGAACTCGGTACCATTGTCACTTCTTATGGCCTTGATCTTCACTTCAAATTCATTTTGTGCTCTTTTCAAGAATGTCTTGAGTACATCCTTCACTTCACCTTTATCACACAAAAAGAATACCCACGTGAAGCGAGAATAATCATCAACAATAACAAGTCCATATTTGTTACCGGCAATGCTAATGTAGGCAATGGGACCGAAGAGGTCCATGTGCAGCATCTCTAACGGTCTTGTCGTTGTCACAATATTCTTGGATGGATGTGGTGCTCCAACTTGTTTTCCGGCTTGACATGCACTACAAATTTTATTTTTCTCAAAGCAAACATCCGTTAGTCCAAGGATGTGACCGCCCTTTTGGAGTTTGTGAAGATTTCTCATACCGACATGGGCTAGTCGTCTATGCCACAACCATCCCATGTCGGACTTTGCAACTAAGCATGTGTCAAGTTTTGCTTTATCCGCGGTAAAATCCACAACATAAAGCTTCCCTTTGAGCACACCCTCAAAAGCAATCGAGCCATCACTTCTCCTTGAGACAATCACACCCTTGTCATTGAACAAGCAATTGTAATTCATTCCACAAAGTTGTGAGATAGACAACAAATTGAAGTCAACGTTATCCACAAGCATAACCTTTGAAAGTGAATGCGGAAAAGTTAAAGGAATGTTACCATAACCCAACACATAGCCTTTTCCGTTGTCTCCAAAGGTGATATATTCATTTCTTTCTTTGCTTGGCTCGAATGACTCGAACATTTTCTTGTCTCCGGTCATATGATTGGTGCATCCACTATCCACCACCCATGATGAGCCACCGGAGGAGTATTCCTACAAAACAATTTATGCTTTGTTTTTAGGAACCCAAATTTGCTTGGATCCTCTCACATTAGTAACAAGTGTCTTGGGCACCCACACACAAGATTTGTGGGTCTTGTTACGTGACCCAACATATTTTGCATAGACACGATCATGCTTGTTTCTCATTAGCACATAGGTCGCATTAAAATCATAAAAGAGAGCACAAGAGGGGTTAGGCACGTTAGTACGCAAATCACAAATAGGAGAAGATTTGTTAGTGTTCTTGATTTGCTTCTCGTTCTTGACTTGCTTCTTTTGATGCATGCTCTCCTTGGTGAACTTGATGAACTCGGTGCCGTTCTTGTTGATTCTTGCATTGTGCTTGTCACCTTGCTTGTACCCAATGCCATCCTTCACATGTGACCGTCTCACATTGGTGTATGTGCCCCTTGCATACTCGGCCTTGGCATCATCAATGGTCTTCATCTTCTTTTGTGCTTGGTTTTGAAGCTCTTGCACTTGCTTTTTCAAGCCACCAATGGTCTTGATGTTTCTTGTACAAGCTTCAACATCAATCTTGAGGCACCTAGAGCACTCAATGCTAGATGGGGGGCAAGATGAAGATTGAGAGGAAGTAGTGTTACACTTAATTTCCTCAAATTGCACTTTAAGAGAGTTGTGATCTTTTTGCAAGTTATCACACTTCTCTTGAAGTGACACATTTATGACTTTAAGTGTCTCACTTTCATTTTCAACTATTTTGAGAGACTTTACCAAGTCCTCATTTTTCTTCCTCTCAACTTCTAGGAGCTTCTCAAGTTCAAGCACCCTTTGCTTCTCTTGAACAACCATTTCCTCTTGTTTCTCAAGAAGCTCCTCTTGCCTCTCATTGTTCTCCTTTTCCTGCTCAATAATGTCCAACAAATCAAACATGTTAGGAATTTGAGAACTTCCATTAGCATTTACCTTGGAGCCCTTAGCCATCATGCATTTGTGCCCGGCGTCATCTTCATCATCGGTCAAGCTTCCAAACAAGGAGGAGTTGGTCGGTGTTAGCCCGATAGCAAGTGATGCAATGCCTCCCTTTTCTTCATCGGATTCCGACTCGGAGGAGGAAGATGATCCATCGGAGTTCCATTCTTGTCCAATGTGTGCTTCACCCCGACGGTACTTTCTATGCTTCTTGTACTTCTTGTCACCCTTCTTGTTTTGCTTGTTCTTGTAGTTCTCCGGACACTCCGCCATGAAATGACCTTTGTCTCCACAAATATAGCACTTGTTTTTGGATTTTCTTGATTTGCTCTTGTCTTGATCATTCTTCTTGAAGCTTCTTTTTGACATGAGCTTGTTGAATCTTTTCACGAAGAGAGCCATCTCATCATCACTATCATTATCACTCTCCTCAACCACCTTCTTTTTCTTTTCTTGTTTGGCGTTGAGAGCCAAATCATTTTTTCTCGCCACTAGCTTTTTCTTTGTCCCTAAGCAAGGCATTGATTCTATTCCCTTGGTCAATTTGCTGTTTTTGGGAGAGTACCTTTCCAATCACTTCATCGGTGGTGATGTATCTAAAGCCATCTTTGTCCCTTATGTTGGACACTATGTTGGCATCCCATGCTTGCAAGGCTTGTAGCAACCTTCTATTCACATCTAGGTCCAACACCTTCTCTCCAAGTGCTCTTCTCATGTTCACTATCCTCATCATCCTATCATGGGCTTCCCTTGGCCCTTCATCCGACCTCATGACAAAGTAGTTAAACTCTTCTCTAAGCCCTTCTAGCTTAGAATCCTTCACACTATCAATGCCCTCATGAACCAATTCAAGCTTCAACCAAATTTGATGGGCATCCTCCAGATCCGGTTATCTTCTCATACTCGGCGGAACTAAGTGCGGATACAAGAGCACTAGCCGCTGCCACATTGCACCTTACATTGAACAAGTCTTGTGCGGTTGGCTTGCTTCTACATTCCCACAAGAATCTATTTTGAGTTACATTTCCTACATTTTGATGCGTGGAGTCCAAGTGTAGTAACATCTTTGTTTTCCAATGATCGAAGTATTGACCATCAAAATATGGTAGTCTTCCGGAGCCGGGTCCAATGTGTTCATCTCTTCCATCACCATAGGTGTATGGCGTTTTGTTGTAGCTCATCGGCAAAGCACTAAGCACATCTCCACCCTGGGCAATCCCTTTTCCATTTCCATCTCTGGCATCACCCGGTGAGGTCTCATGACCTCTTTCACCGGCTACCTTAGGTGGTGCTTCACCACTACCCGCTGCCTCTTTCTCATTTGCCATCTTTGATCTTTAAGCGGTGAGGCTTCAACGAAGATATCCGCTCCGATACCAATTGAAAGTCGCCTAGAGGGGGGGTGAATAGGCGATAATCCCGAAAATCACTTAATTTAACAAATTAAATACGCAGGAAAGATTTGTCCGACTCAATGTCCGACTATAGTAGGACAAAGTCCGACTATGGACAAATATCCGACTAGAGTAGGACAAAGTCCGACCGCCTCGTGCGGAAAGTAGATCGGCAGCCGGGATGGACAAATCCACGGTTAATAAACAACAAGCAAGCAGCTAGCAACACTAGAAAGCTAAGGCAACAAGGGCACAAGCAAGCAAGCCACTTAAGCAAGTTAATCTAGGAATTTTAAGCAAGAGAGCCTTAGAGCTATAGCACACCAATTTGCAAGAAATGAAAGGGGGCACCGATGAGGACATCACTCCTTTGGATACAAATGACACTCCTCCGTTGAACATTCAAGGACCAATCACTAGAGCTCGCGCTCGACAATTAAATTTAGAGGTGAGCTCGTTCCTAAGTCTTTTCTTTCATAATTTTGAGAATAGTTTGCTACCTAATGATTTTATTATGATTAGGAATCAAGGAGAGGACCATAATATGAATGGAATAGGGCTTGGAGGCGTGGAGGACCAGCAAGAGGCGCAAGTCATTGTGGAGGCCCAATTCAAGTCGACTTCGAGTCTGTTTCGGAGTCCAGGAACAGTCTGAATTAAAACGGACGCCCAGATCGCATACGAAGTCGGATTTGGACGTTCTACATATGGATGGAAAAATAATTTCATAGCTTTCCAGTGGAACCGGTCCCACGTCAAATTTCATCCGGAGTCGCCGGGAATCATCGAAACATTGAAACGTCCAGAATCTGTTTTTGGTGCTGCGTCACCGTTTTTGGCCTTTGGGCCGTGTATCTCGTGTGAGCCCATTAGGGGAGCGTCCAGGGGGTTCTTGCATGTCCCCAAGTCTTTATTAGCAGCAGCCGCCACCCATGTTAGGGTTGGGTTTTGCTTAGATTATTCTGCTTAGACAGTTTCGCCGTTCATCGGTTTGTGAGACCCCAACTTGTGAGATTAATCATACATCCGCAAATTTGGTTGCGTTCTTTCTTGTTCTTGCTTGTGTTCTTGATTCGCAGGCAAGGATTAGCCTTCAGGCGAGGTCAACCGTGCAACGCCGGTTGATAACCATAGAGGACGTGATGCTGCGATTGCGGGGTTCGAACGTGTTGTTCAGGAGCCGGATCGACGTGTGTCACATCTTCGCCAAATCAAGAGTTATCTGAACCTTTCGGAAGATCGGGACCCTAGTCCACATCAAGTGGTAATCAGAGCTTCGGGTGCACCGTCGGGTTCGCCCTACCTTTAGTTTAGTTTGTTTCTTTATTATCCTATCATCCACGAAAAAGCCAAAAAAAATTTTAGTTTTAGGGTTCATCCTGTCCAAGCCGTGTTTAGCCTTTGCATGTTTCAATTTCAGAGTCCGTAGTGTTGAGTTTGTGTTCTAGTGATTGTTTTGTTGCTGGTTTAGTTCGTGTTCTTGTCGTCGGTTTGTGCCACCTTGAAACCCTAGCCGAATTACCTCAAGTTTTTGCTTTGTCTCGAGAGTTTTTGTCACCTCCGCTGCATCCACCATAGTCCCACCCTACACTCCCACCCTTTTTCATCTCGAACTCAACACCCCATGAACAAGACCTACTCCTGTTTCCGTTGCATATATTAATCGTCTAAAAAAAACAAAAAAATCCTACCCGATTGCAATTCGGTCCACCGAAACCCTAATTCGGAGTCCCTTCCTTCAAACAGCCATAACTTTCGCATACGGACTCGAAATTAGGCAAAATTTTTTTGAAATTGGGTAGAAAAAAATTTCGCATCTGCTCGTCCCCGCTTAGAACAAGGGGATAAATCTGTGCAGGATTATTATGGTGAGCTTCAAAAGGGTTTACAACGCTGCATGATAGTAGAGGATAATGAGAGCTCTATTGTTCGTTTTTACTCCGGTTTGAGACGTGATATACAGGACATTGTTGATTATAAAGAGTTTAACACCATCAACCAGTTGTTCCAGTTTGCTATGCTTGCAGAGAAAGAATTGCAGGGACGGGAGAAGCAACGAGAGGAGCAGCAGTACAAGCGGGCCTTCTTACACCCCACGGTCGACGCCGTCTTCGGAGTTTTCTTCCCGGCCATCTCCACCAGCAAGCAAACGGCCTCCCGCGTCCGCGAGTGGGGTTATGGTAGCCCCACATGCACCTCCTACACGCCCTGCAAATTCAGGTAAAAATTCTGTTCAGGGTCCTACTCATAGTGCTTCATCGGTCGCCTCGACGGGACGCACTTTCAACATTCGGTGCCACCGCTGTCATGGACTGGGCCATGTGCAGAAGGATTGCCCAATTCAGCGGGCATACGTGGCCACCGAGGATGGAGGATACATCAGCACCTCCGACATAGAAGATGATGATGAGGACGAAGTCGTCGACGACACCAACGAGGGCCATGTACTTGGTGGAGAAGACACTTCGGGTTTCATGAACATCATTGTACAGTGTGTACTTAGCACGTAAATTCAGACTTCTGAAAAGATACAGCGCCACAACTTGTTCCAGATTTTCTTCGTCATCAAGAATCGACGCGCACGTGTGATCATTGATGGAGGAAGCTGCAATAACTTGGTGAGTTCAGATCTGGTTGAGAAGCTTGGTTTGGCCAAACGACCACATCCTCATCCATACTACATTCAATGGTTAAATGACTCGGAAAAGCTAAGGTAACACAAACTTGCAGAGTTCCTTTTTCCATTGGTGTTTATTCGGATTATGCTGATTGTGATGTGGTTCCTATGCAAGCTTGTTCACTTTTATTGGGTCGTCCTTGGGAACATGATAATGATGCTACACACCATGGTAGAAGTAATAAATACACTTTTATGCATAAAGGACAGAAAATTACTTTAGTACCTTTGACCCCTACTGAAATTGTAGAAGCTGATAGAGAACGAGCTGCTTCTTTGAATAATTCTAAATCTGAAAATCAGCAAGTTGCTAATTCTGTTTTCCCACCTATAAAGGATAAGTCTGCACCTATTTCTAAGGGAGATGGAATTAATTTGAAAGGTCGTGTTATGCTTGCTACAAAATCAGACCTTGCTGAAATTTCTAGTGATGATATTTTTTATGCTTTGATATGCAAACAAGCCTTGTATTCATTTGATGATATTGCTAGCTCTTTGCTTTCTGCTATCACTGACCTTTTGCAGGAGTTTGAGGATATTTTTTCAGCTGAGATTCCTCCCGGATTACCACCTTTGAGAGGAATAGAACATCAAATTGATTTGATTCCGGGAGCTACCTTGCCAAACCGTGCTGCTTATAGGACCAATCCCGAGGAGACAAAGGAAATTCAGCGACAAGTCCAAGACCTTTTGGACCGCGGGTATGTACGAGAAAGCCTTAGTCCTTGTGTTGTTCCTGCACTTTTGGTTCCTAAGAAAGATGGTAGTTGGCGCATGTGTGTTGATTGTAGAGCCATTAACAATATTACTATTCGCTATCGTCATCCTATTCCTAGGCTAGACGACATGCTTGATGAGTTATGCGGTTCTCTAATTTTCACTAAAATTGACTTGCGTAGTGGTTACCACCAAATTAGAATGAAACTTGGAGATGAATGGAAAACAACTTTTAAAACTAAATTCGGATTGTATGAGTGGTTAGTAATGCCTTTTGGGTTAACTAATGCACCTAGTACTTTCATGCGCTTAATGAATGAGGTTTTGAGGGCTTTTATTGGGCGTTTTGTGGTGGTTTACTTTGATGATATCTTGATTTACAGCAAGTCTTTAGATGAACATATGGATCATTTACGTGCTATTTTTACTGCTTTAAGAAATGCACATTTATTTGCTAACCTTGAGAAGTGCACTTTTTGCACCGATCGAGTTTCTTTTCTTGGCTATGTTGTTACTCCACAGGGTATAGAGGTGGATGACAAGAAAATTGACGTTATTGCTAGCTGGCCGCAGCCCCAAACCATCACACAGGTTCGAAGTTTTCTTGGTCTTGCAGGTTTCTATCGCCGCTTTGTCAAAGATTTCAGCACTATCGTTGCACCGTTGCATGAGTTGACAAAGAAGGGTGTTGTGTTTCAATGGAGCAAAGCACACGACGAGTCCTTTAGCTCTTTAAAGGACAAGCTTACACATGCACCGCTGCTGCAACTACCAGATTTCGGTAAGACTTTTGAACTTGAGTGTGATGCTAGTGGTATTGGCATTGGTGGTGTTTTGATGCAAAATGGCAAACATATTGCTTATTTTATTGAAAAGATAACTGGCCCTGTTCTGAATTATTCTACGTATGATAAAGAATTATATGCTCTTGTACGTTCTTTGCAAACATGGCGTCATTATTTATGGCCTAAGGAATTCGTTATTCATTCTGATCATGAATCGCTTAAGTATATTCGTTCTCAAAGTAATTTGAACCGTAGACATGCTAAGTGGGTTGAGTTTATTGAGTCTTTTCCTTATATTATCAAGCATAAAAAAGGAAAGGATAACGTGATTGCCGATGCTTTGTCTAGACGATACAGTATGTTGTCACACCTTGATTGTCGCATTTTTGGGCTTGAATCCATTAAAGAACAATATGCTCTTGATGCTGATTTTAAAGATGTTTTGCTGCATTGTAGAGAGGGTCGTACATGGAACAAGTTTGTGATAAATGATGGATATTTGTTTAGAGCTAACCGTCTTTGCATTCCAGTTGGTTCCGTTCGTCTTTTGTTGTTACGGGAAGCGCATGGAAGCGGATTGATGGGACATTTTGGTGCAAAGAAGACGGCGGATGTGTTGGCCACACACTTCTTTTGGCCACAGTTGAGAAGAGATGTTGAGCGCTTTGTGCCTCGCTGCACTACTTGTCAAAAAGCGAAGTCTCGCTTGAATCTACATGATCGTGACGCCAAATTCTTGAGTCATTTTTGGCGCACTCTATGGAATAAGTTGGGAACGAAGTTGTTGTTCTCTACAACATGTCACCCACAAACCGATGGCCAAACCGAGGTAGTGAACCGCACATTGGGCACCATGTTGAGAGCTATTTTAAAGACAAATATGAAGATGTGGGAGGAATGTTTGCCTCATGTGGAGTTTGCATACAATCGTGCAACACATTCGACCACCAAGGTAAGTCCTTTTGAGGTAGTGTATGGTTTTAATCCCCGTGCTCCTATTGATATTTTGCCTTTGCCTACTAGTGAGAGAGTTCACTTTGATGCTAAGGAACATGCTGAGTTTATTTTAAAAATGCATGAAACAACTAAGCACAACATTGAAATGATGACTGAAAAGTATAGGATTGCTGGTAGTAAAGGTAAAAGGGAAGTTAAATTAGAACCGGGTGATTTAGTATGGTTGCACTTGAGAAAGGATCAGTTTCCTGAGTTGAGAAAGTCTAAGTTAATGCCTAGAGCTGCTGGTCCTTTTGAAGATAATTGAGAAGATTAATGATAATGCATATAAACTTGAGTTGCCTCCCGAGTTCGGGGTTAGTTCCACTTTTAACATTGCAGATTTGAAGCCTTATTTGGGTGAGGAGCATGAGCTTGAGTCGAGGACGACTTCGATTCAAGAGGGGAGGATGATGAGGACATCACTCCTTTGGATACAAATGACACTCCTCCGTTGAATATTCAAGGACCAATCACTAGAGCTCGCGCCCGACAATTAAATTTAGAGGTGAGCTCGTTCCTAAGTCTTTCCTTTCATAATTTTGAGAATAGTTTGCTACCTAATGATTTTATTATGATTAGAAATCAAGGAGAGGACCATAATATGAATGGAATAGGGCTTGGAGGCGTGGAGGACCAGCAAGAGGCGCAAGTCATTGTGGAGGCCCAATCCAAGTCGACTTCGAGTCTGTTTCGGAGTCCAGGAACAGTCTGAATTAAAACGGACGCCCAGATCGCATACGAAGTCGGATGTGGACGTTCTACATATGGATGGAAAAATAATTTCATAAGCTTTCCATTGGAACCGGTCCCACGTCAAATTTCATCCGGAGTCGCCGGGAATCATCGAAACATTGAAACGTCCAGAATCTGTTTTTGGTGCTGCGTCACCGTTTTTGGCCTTTGGGCCGTGTATCTCGTGTGAGCCCATTAGGGGAGCGTCCAGGGGTTCTTGCACGTCCCCAAGTCTTTATTAGCAGCAGCCGCCACCCATGTTAGGGTTAGGTTTTGCTTAGATTATTCTGCTTAGACAGTTTCGCCGTTCATCGGTTTGTGAGACCCCAACTTGTGAGATTAATCATACATCTGCAAATTTGGTTGCGTTCTTTCTTGTTCTTGCTTGTGTTTTTGATTCGCAGGCAAGAATTAGCCTTCTAGGCGAGGTCAACCGTGCAACGCCGGTTGATAACCATAGAGGACGTGATGCTGCGATTGGGGGTTTGAACGTGTTGTTCAGGAGCCGGATCGACGTGTGTCACATCTTCGCCAAATCAAGAGTTATCCGAACCTTTCGGAAGATCGGGACCCTAGTCCACATCGGGCACAAAGAGACACACGATTTTTCACCGAAGTTCAGCTCCACCAAGAAGCCTACGTCTCCGTTGGGGAGTCCACCAAGGACCGGGTTGCTCTCTACCCTAAACCTCTTCAAGCCACCACAAAGGCCGGCTTAAAATCCACTAAAACAAATATCCACGAAGGGAGGGGCAATACAAACGACCCGAGTCTCAACCACAAGCTTGGGAGCTCGCCGGGTAACGCCTAACCGTCTAGGGGATGAATCCCCAAGAATAACAAACACAACAAGTACCGGCGATGAGAAAGAATCAAGTGCTCTTGAGATGATGAGGAAGCTCAACGAATTTCTCCTCAATCTTCTCACAAATCCACCGAGGATTGGAGTGGGGAATCAAACTTGAAGAAGAGGAGTGCTTGAGTGAGTTTGGGAGTATTTTTGAGAGGGGAAAGTGCCAACCGGCCAAAAGTGGACGAGGTCCTCTTTTATAGCCGGGGCACCCAAAAGAGCCGTTGGGCTAGATCCGACTCGGACTTAGTCCGAGTGAGTCGGACGAGTCCAACTCCTAGGGTTTCGAGATGATGGTTTGGCTCCGGAGTCCGATCGTTAAATCCGACAAAAGTCGGATATGTCCGAGTCTTTTTGGTAGTCGGATATTGTCCGACAGGGTCGGACTTTGTCCGACTCCTAGGGTTTCGAAAGAGTGGCGAGCGTTCGGAGTCCGAGTCTTTGTCCGACCGAGTCGGATATGTCCGACTCTATAGGTAATTTTCTTTGGCCAACTCTCTCGGAGTCCGAGTCCAATGTCCGAGTGAGTCGGACATTGTCCGACTCCATAGGTTATTTTGAGTTTGGATGGAGTTTTGAGCACTTTCATTTTTCACACCTCACACTTGTGTGTCCCTCTTGATAGTACGGTGTTTCCTATACTCAAGACATAAATAAAAGGCTTCACAACTTGATCTTGAGCATAAGTGGACCATTTTTCAAATCTTGCACGTATGAGCGAATATGGCCACTTCCTTTTTGTGTTTCTTTGCTCTCAATTGAATTTTAGATATGCACTCGCGCACAAGCTCATTTAAAATATTAGTCCTTTTTAATTGTATTGACGTCAATCACTCAAAACCATAATTGGGGGCCTAGATGCACTTTCGAGTGCTTCGCTATCGCGCCTTGGACGACGATTGAGAGATGCTCTACGTGACACGGCGTGCAGCCTAGGCCGCAGCGTAGGTCACCTCCACAGTCGACTCCTGCTACTGCGCTCGGGTCGGTACGTTATCGCGATCGTCCATCCTCGTCTAGCATGCCTCCGCAGCCTAGCTTCATGACTACTCCCGGATGGACCATATCAGGTATATTAAATTTTAAAAAATTAATTAACCATTTACATGTCATTAACTTTTGAACATGCCGCCGTACAGCTCCAGCACCCGCAGTACTCCCTCCACTCCACTTTTGACAGTTTGGGACTCGACGACTTCGGAGGAGCCACCGACGTACATAGCCTCTGCGACATGTACGGGGCACCTCCACCGACACAACCCACGCCGGAGGAGCCTTCGACGCCTGTTGACGTTCCGAGGGTGAGGAGGCCACCGGACCATCTCACGTACCCCACGGACTACATTCGAGGCAACAGGCAACGGGGAGCCCAACAAGCGCGGCAGACGTTAGCGATTTCTATCTGTTCTTTTAATGCTTGTAGACATGTTTGAAAGTTCGTGTGAACAACTATTTGTGATTGTATTAAAGACCATTAAACTAGTTAACTAGTCTTTTGATAAGCTTGAAAAAACTGGCGATAGCCATCGGTTCGTTGCAACAACAGTAGCTTGACAAAAAATGGCGATGGCACAACCGACAGGCCTGTCTGGCTGATTGGTGTGGGCCGCAGCCAATCAATCATCGAAAAACCGGTTAGTCCCCGCGCCAGGGACCTATCGGTCGCCTACGTATCGATAGGCCTCTATGCGCCGACTGGGCTCGCGGAGCTGAGGTCAGATGTGCCAGGTCACCGGCCACGTAGGATATTGGTTCCTGCGTGACCGATTTGTGTGTAGTCAGTTGTCTAATGACCGACATGCTTCTATATCTGCAATTTTTTTTGATTACCCACCCAGATCCCAATTATTAATTAAAATAATATTATTTAAAAAAAACTGCAAAACAAAACGTAGCTGCACATTCATTAGACGCTAACGTGGACGCATCGGATGCTCGAAGTTACCATCGATCGAAGGTGGTAGAGGAAGGCTAAAGTCGTACTGCAATATTTGCCCACAAAACAAAAAAAAAATATCAGATTTCTTTGAGGGAGGAGCTCTCATCTGCCCCACCCCGCAACATTAACCACCACTCTAGTGTACGTATTTGCTTTACTTGATTGATCATATGTTGACTAGAAATTGACTGCGTTTCACATAGGAATGATCTATAAAATGTATGTACTTCATAGACATTATATGATATATACTAGTATTAGTTTATTTAATAATAAAGTGAGAATGAAATAAAAAACTTGACCCACGGGTAAGACAACCCACATATTATTTAATTGTTAGCCCACATAGAAAAAAGAAAAGCCCAGGAAGGAGAGCGAAGCAACATCATCTTATTTGGCCGGAACTCACGCACAGCGCCATGGCTATTCCCCAGATGGTAGCAACAAGTGATTTTTATAACTAAAAATTGTAAAGAAGAAAAACCAAATGGATCAAGGGAACCCGACGCACCGTTTGAGGTACTCCCGGACTTCTCATGGTTGATTGTCAACTAAGCAAAGGTTGTCGTCCAGCGCTGCACATGTGGCGTCCCATGCCATCCCATCTTCCCCGGCGGCCTCCGCCCTCTCCGCGCCGCAGCTCCAGCCCTTGCGATCGCCACCGAGTCGCGCGGCAGTAGAGAGGATAGGTTGTCCGATCCGTTTGGGGCTGCTTCGGCGTACGACGTACTGTGGCATTCTGGTGATTTGGGGACTGTACTGGTGCGGATTCTTGTGATTTGGGAATCCATTAGATTTGTTGATAGTTCTATAGTTGTTGGGGATTATCGTAAGCACGGCCGAAATGGTGGAGATTTTTTGTCACGTCAGCACACCGATTTTTTTGTCTGTTCTGAGGTTGATTCCCAGGACACGGACGCGACGGCAACACGTAACTCAATCACTATGGCACTCTATGGACGACGCGTAGGCCTCTGATTCGACTGCACACTATGTTTTAAGGGAAAGGCTACCCCAAGTGAGAAATAATAAGTAGTGATTAAGCATATGGCTTCAGTCATCCGGGAAACAAAAGGTAGCATCAGTACAAGTCAACATCCAAATTCTGGATTTTATGGTTCATCACTAGAACGAGTTGAAATATAATTTATGATTTGAGAGCATACACCTCACTTCTACCTCAACTCAGACTATGTGTCTATACAGTTGTTTATATACAGATACAACAGGATATAAGTATTCTTAATGAAGAAACCAAGCTAACTTGAATCTGACTTCAGATATCTAATCTGTGCTGAATATCGGTGTCCCTAAAACACAAGATGCTCACA
Organism: Chloris gayana; assembly: GCA_031894775.1. Classification (NCBI taxonomy): domain Eukaryota; kingdom Viridiplantae; phylum Streptophyta; class Magnoliopsida; order Poales; family Poaceae; genus Chloris; species Chloris gayana. Next base: position 196,797 of record JAUNZO010000639.1, read on the forward strand.
GTTGCTTGCTTTGACCTTATAGAAGTGAGTCGATGTATGAATGATTATATAGGCGACCAAACTGAAGTAGGCTGCCGTATGTCCTATCCGAGACCCCAACATAAAGTGTATCCGTATCGGGGCTGAAAGACATACCGGATACCTCACCAAAGAAATCCAGCTCCTGTCTCTTATTGTAGTCACTTTTGACATCAAAGAGATGAACAAAATCTGCTGCCTCTGCCATTGACAGAAACTGTCCATCTGATGTGTAGCGAATAGATCTTATAGCGCCAAGGTTCCCTCTCAACACATGGACAGACTTGGAGAGATTTCTAGCATCCCAAATCCGACAAGTTTTGTCTTGGTTACCAGTGGCAAATGTCCGGCCGTCTGGGCTCCACGCCGATGCAAAGGAGTAATCCAAGTGACCTTTCATGGAATAAACAGTCTGTTTCCAGATACAAGGCATAGATGACAGTTAGTAGATACTCCTAATATGCTTAACGTTTAAACCCGACCTTAGTCAATGCTGTTACCTTTCCTGAATTAGAATCAATAAGCAAAGCATCTGTGTCATCCCCCACAATAATAACAAGCTTTCCATCAGGGCTCAATGATGTGTGCTGCATCAACAGAGGAACCAGAGGTGTGAAATGAAATCAATAAAATAGTAAGGAACATCAGGACATCAGATGATCCTCTTTATCTTACTTTTGCACTCAATAGTGCAGCAGAAGAAAGTTAGTGTTGCATTACCTAGAAAGACATGATGTGAACAGTTGGCAATGTAATTTAGGGAATGCGTATTTGAACTCTAGAGTAAATAATCCTCTATCTTTCTACATCACACCACTAAAGCAAAACGACAGCATCATGCATTGAAAGGTTTATTCAACAAATATGGAATTGCAATGATAAGCATTTCATAACCTTAACTTTTACTGCACCATCATAAATTAAAGCTAAATGATGCTCTATATGTTTATCTTCAATAAAGTTTCCCATATGCTATGTCAAGATATCCTTTTATTTGAGAAAGCTATGTAATAATTCTTCTGTTGATTGGTCCTTTTGTCTTGATCTATGCTGGTTTTCTGGGTTCTCTGCAATTCTGCATCCTTGTGTGTATGGTCTTCAAGAACTTACACATGTTTTGTTATGGGCCAGATTGGGCCAGAGGCGGCAGCACGGCGCGCCCTAGCTACAGTCGGCCTGGCTGGCGCGCCAAGGAGGGGCAGCCCCGCCTCTCCTTACAAAACTGGCTAGATTCAGATAATTATTAAAAAGGAGAGATTGAATTAGGAGGGAACACTGCTATACATACGGCTGGGTGTTCCGACCCAGCCTTACAACCAGTGCAAATCACAACAGATTAGGAGGTAATACAAATGGATTTGCACTAGTCGGAAGGTTCGGTCGGACAGTGCAGACGTACGTGAAGCACTTCTGATTAGGATATTTAGGAAGTTTGAATTGTTTAGGGAAGTTCAGATTATGTTTGTTTAGGATTTTATATTGTGTTTGTTTAGAACTCAAGAAAAGTCTCATCTATTAGTAGGGAATTTTCCCATCTACTCTCAAGCTCTTCTTGCGCCTCCTCTCCCTCACGCCGCAGCCCTAGCCGCACACCACCACCACCTCCACCAGTCGGTGTTGACCAGCTCGGTCGCCGGCCTCCTAAGCCCCCAAGTTTGCACATAACAGTTTACTATTATTTCTACTAGTATAAATATAGTTGTGTCCTTCAGTAATCTTGTAAAAAAAAACTGAAAAGAAAAAAATGAAGCAAACAAGTGACTTACATTCACAGGCCAATCAAATCGGAAATGCTTACAAAGCATGTATCTTTCCATATCATACTCCCTCACACCACAGTCGTTGTTAGATGCGATGAAGCGAAGAGCTCCACTGGAAAGAGCAATGAGACCAAAAGAATATGAATGTTACTGTCAGCTTCAAAAGAAAAAAACATCCCTCAGCAGTAAGAGAGACAGTAACAGCAGTAGGATTGCAATGTCCCTAAATAGGAAACATGCAGCACAATTCAAGTAGACCCCACAGAGAAAAAAAAATCATGTTAAGGTCTTAAAGTTCTGCAGATCAGCTAAGTCCAAGCAAATGAACATAACATTTTCCTTCCCTTTTCCAAGCAAATGAACAAACCATAGCCCAGTCAGCCATTCTGAGCTGACATGACAAATGAACATAACACTTCCCTTCCCTTTTCCTCAGTTGGAGATCTCTAAGCTGCCACACGACTGAGCAGTCGAGTGGGCCTGCCAACAGATCGATTTTCCTTCACCGTCCTGATGTCCACAGCTGCCACTATCCTCAAGCAGCACCATTGTGAGAGACATAACAAGGTCACTTGGGAATGGATTGATTTGGAAGAAGCGATGGGAGAGAGCAAATGGTAAAATGGTCAAAACTGGAAGTGAGTAGCTGGAGCAAGAATTGGGTTCAATTACTCATTTAATGATCCAACCCTACGCTGCAGTTGCTTATGATTTAGAAAGAAGGATCACGAAACTGAAAAACATGGCGCCGATCAGAGGCCAAATAGGACTTTGATCCATCAAATGTTTCACAATGTTAATGTTTCAAACAAGAAATAAACAGAGGAGGATAATTTACCTTGATGTATTGAATATCTCCAATGCATTGGTAATTGCATTTTCATCGAATGTTGTCCTACAGCAAAAGCTTATTCCTTTTCGATCAAGATGCTACATAGCATTGATAAAGGATCATTAATAAAATATCTGTGCTATAATTCTAAGATTTAGCATTCCTAAACTAAATGTGTGTAAGGAAAACTTACTTTGCATATTAGCTCTCCTTGAAAACCTCCAGCCACAAGAAAATTATCCTTCACAGCCATGGTACTAATTTGAGTATGAGAAAAACCTTCTAATAAGCTTCCAGGGTGCTTCTGCAATAAGACAATGCAAGGCATTAATAAAGTAGATATAACAACGGCAAAGCCTTTTAGTACCGAGGAATTTAGGGTAGGCAAGAGATGAAACATAGAAGAATTAGAAAGAGCCAGAAAAAAATAGTAATAAGAAAGTAAAAGAAGACAAAATACATAAAAAATAAAGGAAAACGAAGATTAATAAAGTATATACCAATTAAAAAGAAATATCAAGCAAAAAATTATTTCCCACCTCGCTTGGTGCAACATGCCCATGGGCATCAATGATTTCTGTATCCAAACCACTTAGGGCTGACCAATGAAGCACAGAGTAATGTAACAACAAGTAGACATCATGCTTTGTTGTGGCCCATACTAAATTTCTTAGCTGCAGAAATAAAGAAAGTCATTTGCTTCTTATTCACCAATTGAACATATATGAATCATAAACAAAGAAAGTATCAGAAATCTAGATTTGCCTAAATTACTCTCTATTTATCTGCCCAAAACGAAACAAGATGACAAAATCATGAAACAGGTAGTGCTTTCAACAGGATGACATTTATTCAACACTTTGTCATGTAAGAACAATTAAATTTTTTGTTTCCACAGCTCAATAATCATATATTAGTATGATTCCAAAGAAGATGATGAGAATATTCTCACCAATATAGGGGCAATGAGCCATTGATTCTAGTAAAACCACTTGCTATGGTTTTCAGTAACAAATAGTCTCTCCTCTGTTTAACTTTAATATAACATTTAGGACATCCATCTTGAGACAAGGATAGCTCAATTGTTGTCCTAAACATTAAGTATATCAGGCTAGAATTTGTCATGGTCACCCATACAACAAAGCAAAAATATCACCCAATCATTGAAATATGGCTGGAATCAATTTAGTAATCTGTTTTGTACTGTATTTTGTAGATGCTCTTTTTTTTCCTATTTCCCTCTTTGTACTCTGGGTGTTGTTGTTGTGTTGTTCTTTGTACTCTTTTTCTTTTAAATATTAATCTATGAGAGAAGATTTGGTAGGTTATGGCTCTCGTGTTCCACAAGTGTCCCTTCCCATGAAGCCCTTACTGCCACCACCGCCTACCCGAACCGCTGCTCTGCCTCGGCAGGGTTGGGTCTTGCTGGAGACACTACCCCGCCTGCGGCAACCACCTCTCCATCACCTCCTATCACCCTGAGAGACGGTGCTGAGTGTTGGCCTACAAAAAGGCGACACGTGCAGCTGTTGAGCATTGCAAAGATGTGTATGTTGCGTTGGGTTTGCGGGCATACACGAAGGGATCGAGTGCGGAATGATGATATCCGAGAAAAGGTTGGAGTGGCACCAATAGAGGAGAAATTGGTTCAACATCGGTTGAGATGGTTCAGACATGTTCAACGGAGGCCTCTAGAGGCGCCGGTGCGTAGTGGGGTTCTAAAGCGAGATGATAATGTGAAGCGAGGTAGAGGTTGACCTAACCTGACTTGGGACGAGTCGGTTAAGAGGGACATGAAGGAGTGGAATATCTGTAAGGAACTAGCTATGGATAGGAGCACTTGGAGACTAGCAATAGACGTGCCCGAACCATGACCTTTTTTCTTTCTTGTTGCTTACCCTTTTCTCTACCTCTTGTCTTGTGTTCTTTCTAGATCTCTCCTTTTCGTGTTTTCTTTGGGTTTCATCTCTAGCCAACCCCAACTTGCTTGGGATAAAAGGCTTTGTTGTTGTTGCTATAACCAGCAGGAGAGAGAAAGAGAGAGACAGAGAGAGAGAGAGAGAGAAAGAAAGAGAAAGAGACAGAGACAGAGAGACGGTGTTATATGTGGTACGCCTGTTGTCCAGGCTGCCATCTATTTTTTGTTAATCTATAACCAGCTGGAGGTCATATTTCTCTGTGCTGTAACATTTTCAAATAACTCATATTTCAATTGACTTCGAATGGACTGAATACTTTAACGAAACAGTCTCAGCTCTCAGGCACCTGATGTTTAGCATTTCAAATGAATATCTCTGTAGAAATCAAATGTAAAATAACGTAATGTCAAGGCACTCACCTGAAAGTGTGTGATGGTAGATTTCACTGATCTAGTATTTCGTTGGAATTCGTAATATGCTTCCCCTTTCTCAGTAGACTTGCATGCCTGCTGTAACATAGTATAAATTCCAACATCGAAAGATTATTCCCAAACGAAAAAAAGTTCTACACTTTTACTAACTTACGGCCATTGATTCTTCTCCAGAATTAGGTATGTTCTCATAGTTTTTGTACTGCTCTAGACGGGCCTGCCTGTATGTTTCTCTAGTGATTGCCATCTTCTCCCATGGTATTCCTTGAATATCTTTTCCACTTCTTACATCAGCTAAGGTTGTATCCGAGAGCTTATGCTATGTACAATAGAAATTTCAGAGAACACCACCAACATAAGTAATAACTAAATAATAAATTTCAAACAGATGCAGGGTTTATCTCACTAAAGGTTCCAGTTGCTCAAAACAAAAAAAATTATGAATAATAATCTAGGATCTCCCATAAACAGAAGTGGTTTCATCTACAAACACACATACATGCAAAAGAACTATGGTATGTGTTTTCTTCTACAAATTTCCAGATAACTAAAAAAACAAAGAACAGAGAAAACAGAAGAATGTAATTTCAAAAAAGAACAAATGTTGTAGGCGAATGAAAACACCTGCAATGCTTTGGGAAATTAGATGGCAGCATCTTCAGATCCTTTAAGAAACAATGCCTTCTCACAATTAAACTGACAAATCATAGTCGCATTTCACATTGTGTAACGTTTGTGCATTTTTTCATTGCTCACTAACGGAACTCAGAAGTCTGCAACTGTAGTGAATTGGCTCTACTGACTGTGATAACCTTCTGATTTTTGCATGAATTTCGATATAATGCAATAGTTATATTTATAAGAAGAATCATTACTGCGAAACTAAGCAAACAGTAAGAGCTGCTACTAGAGATTCTTTCAAAGATAACCAAAAAGAAGTGGGGCTAAGAGGTAGGTACACACCAATTGATCCTCATCCTCTTCCTCAGCATCGGAGTCCCTAACCACCGGCTCATGGTACTCCTCCTGTTCTTCCTCCATGTCATCAACTTGCTCGTTCATGTCGTACTCGTCTTCCATCTCCACAAAATCGCCGGCTTGATACTGAGACATTTTCCCCACGCCTCAGAGCTGCCTACAAACAACAAGCACAGCCATCAAAGGGGCTGACTCAGCGTTGGGCATGGGTATTGATCTGAACACCGAATCCTTCTTCTTCATGGTGTAATTTGGATTCGATAGCTCACAAATGAAGCAGGGATGGGATCTATCTACCAGAAAATTGCATCCAAGCAAGTTAGGGTTCCTTACCAGCAAAAGATCACGGAACCAATCCAATGGACGCGTTGACGAGACAACCACAAGGGTCTGCGGCGGCTGCTGTTTCTTCGATGGAAGGAGAAAGAAATTCGCACGGGGCTAAATCGAGGGTGAGGGTGCGGTGCGGTCGGTGTTCATCAGCCGAGTGCGGGTCTCGGTCTGTTCTTTTGGCCCCAAAAATCCGTGTTAATACAGCTTAGGCCATGTTTGGGTGGTGTTGTTTTTCAAAATCATAATATTCAGAAACCATGGTTATCTAAACTGGAGTCAACTAATAAAACTTGAGTTTTCTTGCGATAAACCATGACACGTTTGGTACTAAAGTAATTTTTAGTATTTTCATTTTAAAAAACGTTAATTTCGCAAAATCACAACTATTTGGTCCCGTATCGTAAGGAGCTCAACTTTTAAAACCTATTTCACAAACCACAACTATTTGTATCATTTGTTACATAGTTTTGATCTTACACCCACTTGTCATCTTTTATTGGTCATATACACTTCTTAGGGTGCGTTTGATTTGGTTGTGGTTATGAAAAAAGCTATTGTGGATTGTGAAAAAAGTTGTTGTGAACTATGAGTCTGTGAGAAAGGTGAAAGCCGTTTGGTAAGATAGCTATGATTTTTTGAAAAGTTATTAATATACCCTACTTATCATGTATATATACATATATACACATATATGTATAACTTCAAATTGAGTCATTCCAATTGCATTGTGTTTAGAACTTCATTATTTACCTCTCTGCAAAGTTTCATATGTTTTACATCGTGTATCATGGCATGCATTTTCGTACCAATGTATGTTTCTATATGTAGTGATCGATGCATCGGAGAGAAATGTGGGTGCCATGAAGGGTTGAAGCTGCTTTGATTGATTGATATGGAACACCTGAAAACTGAAGGCAAGCACCTTGCATAATTATCCTATGTTTTGATTATGTATTAAATGTATTGTCGATTTAGGGTTATTGCATTGGCAGGCAATAGGTTAAGTATGTCATGTCATTATTTTGGTGTCTATCCTCATTCCTTGCTGCAGCATGTGTCTCAGGTCAGGGATGGGCTGGTATTTTATTTTTGCGATGTGTCTTGCTTAGACATGCACTAGAGCGTAGAAGCCGAATCAGTGGCAAGGTCATCACCGTTTTATATGTTGTAGGACTATTACTTTCAGTTCTGAAGAATGATGAACCTGATAATAATAAATTTGAGATTGGGCAGGGAGTGATAGAGTAGCCCCTGCTTGGTCGGTTAAGGAATAGTCGTTGTTATTCTTGGTCTAAATACTTTTCCGTTCTAACCACATGCTAGATATGATGGTATGGCAAGCTGAATATCTTATTTTCATTCCTACGTTTGGGTCATGACTTCACAACTCGATTGACACGCATGAGGGCCTGATGTGGACCTACGGGACATTAGTACTTCTTGTTGTGAAGATTTTCCAACCGTTGAAAAGAGGTGAGAAAAAGGTTGACATGAGTATCCCTTGTGTGTGGCTTGGCCGGTCACATGAGCCGTATGGTCCTCACGTCGTGTGGGTCCGTTGGGACTCCCTTGCAGGGTGTAAAATCAATCCAAATTGCTATGATCTCGGTCATGGTCATGTTTAGTGTCCATTGGATAGCCTGTAGTAATAACTTGGGCACGTAATGATGTAAAATGTTGAATTGGGCTGCTGTTCGGGATATGTACTTGTTTACATTTTCTTGGCAACTTGGGGATGGTACTAATCTACTTATATATAAAAGATGCAACCCACTAGTAAGTCTTAATGACTATTTCTCTCAATCGACGTTGCGCCATGTCATCATAATTAATTTCAACCATTAGATAAAGAATGCATGTTAGAGATTAACACAATTAGTTTAAGATTATAATTTTAATATAAAAGATGCAATCCCCTAGCAAGTCTTAATGACTATTTCTCTTAATCTACGTTGTGTCATGTCATCATAATTAATTGCAACCATTAGATAAAGAATGGATGTTAGAGATTAACACAATTAGTTCAAGATTATAATTTTAATATACAAGATACAAACCACTAGCAAGTCTTAATGGCTATTTCTCTCAATCCACGTTATGCCACGTCATCATAAATAATGTCAACCATTAGATAAAGAATGGATGTTCGAGATTAACATAGTTAGTTCAAAATTATAATTTTTAAGTTAATATTTTTAGTCCCGCTGCAACGCGCGGAGTTATCAACTAGTATTTACTTATGTGTCTTGCCCATGAATGTTTTTACTTTATGCTTTCAGCTCATTTAAATTTCAGATTACTGCTTTTCCGCAAATAAATTTTTGAGTGCCCCTTTACATTATATTCCTTTCTAATGCCTCCATGCATGATTCCTTGAGGTCCGGATTAACCCCGGGTAAGTCTTGCGGGGTACCTTCGTATTCACGTTTGCTTTGTTGAAGTTTTTGCTGGGGTTATGTGCTTGCTATCCCGTTTTTGTGTGACTTGGTAGTGTCCGTGCGCTGAGCACTACCGACATTATTTTCCTTTATTTCAAACATCCTTCCGATGCGTACTCATCGTTTATATCGACTAGAACCTGAACCAATTAGTTGTCTTAGTTTTCTCTCATATTCTAATAAGTTTGGTACTTGGATTTGAATATTTTCCTCTGATACTTGTAAAATAGAATCTGTCCACTTTAAGTTATCACTTGCAACATGATGTTGTCTGTTGTATAAATCTAGTTAATGGTATGTGTGAATCCCATGTGATATATGCAATGTTGTATACCGATGTGCTATGGTCTTGGGCGTTGCTTGGGAAGCATATCGGGGACTACCGAGGTTAAATTCGTGTTGGTTGAGTTCTTGGCTCGCGTACCATTTATGGACAGCGAGCTCATTCAAGTAATATGAATTTAATTTGGATGGTTTCTGACAAGAGATCATGTCATTAGTTGAAAGAATTGCATCTTTGTACAAGAGTACACATGGTGTTTATCGGGGGAAAGATTAGCGATGCCACGTGGCATCATCCGGACCCACTTAACCGAGAATTAGTCCCCAAGACATATAGCCATGTCAACGGTCAAAGCTAGACCCACTCCCGTACGGCCTCCGCGGAGGGACGGATCGAACAAGGACAAGCTCGACCTTGCCCTCTAAGCTCGGGAGAGTCCCGCCTCGCATGACCTTGCTCGTGAGACTCGGGAGAGTCCCGCCTCGCACGACCTCCAGCTCATCCACCGGCCGCATTAACTCCACCTGCCCGGGCTCCCACGTGGGCGCTCCCTGGCAATCATTTCCGCTTACTCGCGCCCATCCTCTCTCGCCCGGCTACCTGCTCCCGCCAGGGCACGCCGATGGACATGCCGTCCGTAGCCCGACGGCGGAAGCGTGGACCGAAGACCGAGGGCTCAGCCATCATCATCCGACGTACGGCGGTACGGCTCCCCACTTTACCCGATGACAGGTGGAACTCGAGCTCGGGCTCGAGTTACTCTCCGCCTCGCACGACCTTCGCCAACAGCCCCGAAGCTCGATGAGCTACGACCTCGACCTCGACCTCCGGCCCACCATCAATGCGCTCGACACGGAAGGACCGGCATGGCCGTCCACTCCAACCACTCCACCACGACGCCGACCATGGCGGATGCGGAACACTCCATCCTCGCTTCCCCGACGTGACAAGCTACGGGAACAACGTGACGGCACGGTCAAAGCACTCAAGCATGCGTCGGAGGAAGGTCCGACGGGACGGCGCAAACGCCCGGATAAGCACGTGGCAACTCTCTCTCTCCCCCTCATGTAACTCGAGCTCGACCCCGAAGGCTATAAAGGGGAGAGCCTCTCACTCTCTACACACGTTACACACGCCTTCACGCTTTCGCGGCTTTTTCACTAGACTCACACTTCGCTTTCAAATCCACACACGCTCGCAACCGGGAACTTGGAGCACGCTCCTCTCCCGCCTCCTTTGTACTCCATTGCTAGTTTTGACGCAAGGAACACGAGCGCCACCATACTCCCCAGCTGGACGTAGGGAGCTTTCTCGAACCAGCTTAAACCTCTCGTGTCTTCCCTTGTGTAGCATCCGGCCTAAAACGCGCACCTTCGAGACTAAATTCTACTAGCCGGTGGTTCGAACACCGACAGGTGTTATGTTAGCATCTTCTCTCATTTCTCTCGTCTTAGATTTTGTGGCTATAGCAACCATATTTTTTCTCTCATGCTCTTTTTTTCCACTCATGTTTGGCTTGGCGCTCACTCACCGATTTGTGGACAACACTAGTGTCTTTCTTTTCTCTATCGCTCTCACTCATTTTCTTTTGCATGTTGGCTGCTATGATCTGAGTGGGAGTCATGCATGGGCAATAGCTTGACATTTTTTCCTTGCCACTTGAAAGCAAATGTGTTGGCATAGCCATCACGTACAATATTTCTATCAAATTGCCATGACCTTCCCAACAGCGAGTGATCATGTATGCTGAAACTAACTCACCATGTGTTGCACCTTGACATCTCCACATTCGCCGAACCATTACACATGATAAGGTGTGGAAGTTTTAACATGGTTAGCCTAGTTTGTCACATGTTTCTTTACTTGCAAGGTTATGGCAGCTACCACCATCAATTATCAGCTTGACCAATTTATTATTTACCTTGTCTTGGGTCCGAAATAAATTGAACATTTGTGCTTGTTCTTCATCTTTCAACTGAACGCTTAATGCTTTGGTGACCACAATGGTGTTACCGGCTTCAAATGTGTAGTCTTTGTAGTCATCATCTTCAGCTTGTTCTTCATCACACTTGTGAATTTCAGCAGGGAGTTCACACTCATCTTCACTAACTGAATCTTCACCTTCCGTAACAATCACAACTCGATTGTTATGACAGTCCTTCATGCCATGACCACGACCCAAGCACTTAAAACATTGAATTCCACTACTCTTGGAGGCAGAACCCACTGGAGTATTAGCCTTTGATGATGTTGGCCTAGCAGATTTCTCCACATTTTGGGATGCAGTTGACTTTTCGAGTAGCAGTGGAATGAGAATTGTTGTTGGAGCTTGAACCGGATGAAAATATGCCTTGTCCCAAATCAAACCTTGCTGTTTCTTTTAGATTTCTTGCTTTGTTTGGCATCATCATTCAATTGCCTTTCAACCTTTTCTACAATATGAACTAGCTCCACAACATTGTTGTAGGTCTGAAATTCCACAATACGTTTGATTGGCTTGTTCAAACCGGAAATAAAACATTCCATGAACTGTTCTTTATCCTCATGCACACGAGCTCTAATCATGGAATGCTCCATCTCCTTGTAGTATTCTTCCACATATTTGCTTTCCTGCCTCAAATTCTGTAGTTTGTCAAAGGGATCACGTTTATAATGTTTTGAGACAAAATGTGCTCTCATTTTCCTCTTCATTTCAGCCCATGTTGCCACTAGAAGCTCACCATTTTCCTCTCTTTGGTTCTGAATTTGTTTCCACCAAATGAGAGCGTATCCATAAAAAATCAAGTGCAACCATTTGCACCTTCTTTTCCACCGAATAATTATGCACTTTGAATATTTTATCAACCTTCAACTCTCGTGTGAGATATGCATCCAGATCAATCTGCCTTCAAATTTTGCCATGCTGAACTTTAGCTTCCCAAACTTCTCTTCATTGAGCTGATCATTGTTGAAATTGCGATGATGATGATAGTTGTCATTGCGATGTAATCTGAAAGTATCTATATCTGTTTCAACTACACTATTATCACCATGCCCACGGTCTCTTCCTCGATCAAAGACATCACCACCTCTTCCTCCACCACATCCACATCCATGGGCATTCTTTCTTCCATTTTCTTCTCACTACAACCGTACTTGCATATTCTTCATATGTCTCATCTAGTTCTTCATCATGAGCACCTGCAACACCTTGTGCCTTCAACGTCTTCACAACTTTAGCAATCATGTTTGATTGGACAACGATCATGTTCTCACTGAGTTGTGCATTGAAGTCTTGCACTAGCTTCCGTAGTTGCTCTCCTTCTTCACCTTTCATGGTTAGCGGGCAAAGAGCTAATTCAAGTTATGTGGCTTTGTAGAAAACACTCAACCTCACCTTCGCTTCCGACTAAAGTTCTTATGTATCCTTGCTGAATTTGCGAGACGAACACACCTCTTGGTGGTAGGAGACACAACAAACATGATAGATCAAGCAAAATCAAAGTCACAATGCATTCTAAGGACGTATTTGGCATGGCCCCACTCCACAACAGAGCAGCTCCACTCCAAAACTCCACCACGGAGCTGCTTCACTGTGGAGTTGGAGTTGTTTGTAGACATGTTTGGCTAGAAATGTATCTCCAGCTCTAGAAAATTGAGTTTTGATGGTTAATTGACATTCTTACCCTTTGTTAGTATGATTGTATATTGCAATGAACATAAATAAATATCAAATAAACTAATTTTTAAGAAAGTTTAAATATTCAACAATAAAATAATGACAAGTTGTATCAAATAGATAATGAACACAAAGTGCGAGAACAACATTCACAAATTCCTATCGCACAAGATCTCATCCGAACTGCTATGAGCTGGTTGATATTGGAGCATCGACAGGACTTGATTAGGCTAGGACAAGCATGATTGGGAATCGTTGCTTCCATGGTGGAATCTAGCATGGTCTGATTCAGATTCCATGTTCTGCTCGCTAATCGTAGCTGCTGCGGGTGAGGTGAGAGGCGATGACTTCGATTTCGACTTTGTGCGGCGTCCGTGGGGTTGTGCACCAGGGCCGAGGAAAGGAGGAGCCGGTCGCTCGCCAGCAACGAGCCTCGGGCGGCGTGGTCGCAGATCTTGGACCCGGCATGTGAGCGGGTCGACGGCGTGGGCGAGGCGATCACGGGAGGCCTTCAATGGGAGGCGAGCGATAGGGGCGGCGGCGGCGGCGGCAGCGACGAGGCGGACACGCGGGTGGTGGCTCCGACGACCCGGGACAGCGGGTGGGTGCACGGGCGAGCTTGGACGCGTACGTGTGGCGCGAGCGAGCGGGACTCATACGGGCGTAGGGGAAGAACCGAGAAAATAGAACAAATCGTTTTTCATGTAATCGGTGGCAATTGCGGGTAATTTCACCCCAACTCCGCGCCCATGTTGTTTTTGCCCATTTCGGGAGCAACGAAAGGGGTGCTCCACGAAAATGAACTACAGCTCCTTCAACTCCTTAGAGTTGAGCTGCTCTCAAGAGTTTAGGAGTTGGGGTGTTTGGCTGGCTAGGGACAACTCTAGATAGGAGTTTTACTCCGGAGCCATGCCAAACACGTCCTAAACATAGGCTTGTTTGTGGAGCTTGGGTGGCTATTGATGTGTTATGCAATCTGAAACTTCAAGCTATTGTCAAGTTAAGTAAAAATCCAATGAGGATAACAAAGTCGAGTTGTTGAAATTAAAGACAATGAATATGAGGAAAGGGTTTAGCACTGACACACAAAGATGGGAATAATTGTTGCAGGAAAAGAAAAGAGCTAATCTGAAAATTTAACTCATGAACAAAGCTTTAAAGCTATACAAGTTATGGAGAGACGCTAGTTGGTTGCTCACATAAGTGAAAGAGTTATGAGATTTGCACAAATGATGACTCTATGTAGAACTGAATCAATAATAAAACCAAATCAATGTGGTGATCTCAGCACTTGATATTATTATTATTATTTGTTGTTGTTTTGCTACTGAGATCAACATATCAGATTGTATAGCAATGAAGAATTGATATTCAAACTAGCCTTCAGATTTAGCAAAATGCAAAGCCCTTGAGCAACAACCTACAGTTAGTCTCAATAGGTCAAAATTTATCGCAAAGGATGGCCTAGTTAACTGATGATTCAATTGGAATCCACTCATGTCTTTCACAAAGGCAAATTCGATTGACATAGTTTCAGCAATCTGAAATTTCAAGAATAGTGGACTTGAAACTTTTCGTGTATGAATCAGTAATAAAATTTAAGATTCACATCTCAAGCATATAATATTCTGATAGTGCTTGCAATAATCTTTCGAACGAGCTCAAGAACACCACAAACAGATTTCAAGTGCAAAAGTTACTCATGCTTTGGTCTATGGTGTTCAAATTTCAGATCTGACCGCTAAAATGTTCCGAGATCAAAATTGACTCAACCAAGAACACAAGAACATTGGGAAAACACAAATATTGATGGGGAACTAATAGGGAAAACTAATCAGAGGTGGAATACAAAGGGAAACACAAATATTCAATAACCAAACTCGATCTATTGGACTAGAACTTAACAAAATTCACTGAAATTTCAGATCGGGTTGTGGGAAGTAGAAATTTTTGGTATTTTCAGTTCAAGGAAGTAAACAACATGGGATAACTAAAGATCATACCAAAGAAAACATAGCTCTGAATACCAAGGTGATACAAGGGCTTTCCCGGTCTTCTTGTCGTAGGATCTAGGCATAACTTGGCTCGTGCAACGTGACGAACCGATGGCACCAACAACTGCTCGAACAACCACATGTGACAAATGATTTTTCCCAACCACACGCTTTGGTCGATGTCTAACCTGAACCACGTAAGGTAGAGACAATGCTCTACCGATTCACAAGGAAACACAAGGATAAATGGTAGAGAAAAACTCCCAATCCTCAAGGGGGCATCAATGGCAACCCTAAGGGTAAGAGCACTTGGCTTTTCTTTATTTTTTGAGCTCCATTTGTGGTTAGGGTTTCCACCAGGAGTACAAAGGTTATTTATGTTAGGAACATTCCTCATAGTTGGGTTAGGGACCTTTCAAACAAGCCCAGTCCGAAAACTCGTGGGTCTAGAGCATTCTTCAAATAAATGGTCATAACTCTGTCCACGAGCTCTAACAACTGTGTTGTTTGTTGTATTTCAAAGTGGACTTCAGTAGCTTTCCATTCATATATAACATATGGGGTGATCTCCCCCATAATACTAAAGAATTAGTCTAACATTTGGAGGGAAGAATCAGTGCATCAACCCATCGATTCAACTTGGTCTCTTTGGGCGTCAAGTGGCTGCCACGCCCTAGGCTGGAGCTTCAAACCCGAGAACAAGTAATGTACCTCCATTAGTGCGGCGCCTCACTCTCGGGACTACACTGTGTATTCGTACCAATCCCGGAACAGTAGTTGGTACACACGTAGATGATACAAATCCGATACAACAACCTTTATTGATTCCTCACAGGGAAGTAGCTAGGGGATACATGGTCCGGATTACATTCAAAGAGGCGGATAAGCCAACCTCACATAAAAGAAAACACACTTGGAAAGCATCATAAACTCCACGAGGCAACATCGAGCGAAGGACGCGACCTACTCCTCATCCTCGTGGTATTCTCCATCTTCGTCCGAACAACTAAGCAGCGGGTGAGTACATAAGGTACTCAACAAGCTCTACCACTAGCAAGGGATATTATTTATGCAATCTGGTTGTGGTAAAGGTAGGGTCGAGTTTTAGCGAGAAGGCACGGATGCGGGGCTTACTACGGAAGCAAAGAGGTTCTTGAACAAGAAAGCAAATTTTATAATTTTAGTTGGTCGGACCTGAGGGAGATATTCATCAATCCCGACAGTTCTCATTCTTTTTAGATGAGCCTTCCGATCGAAGGTCATAACGGTTCGGCACACCGGGCCAACACCATTTCCAAAACACACGGGCACAAGGTTGCCCACTCACACATCAAGGTATCAATATTTGTGTCTAATCAACGAGAGCTCAAGGTTTGGCGTGTCAATATACCGTGACAATGGACATCCGAGGTTGGTACACTTTACCCACAGAGCTATATGTTCTTAGCTACGAAACACATAACGCTGCCACCGCAACTAGGCACGCTCACAAGTCCACCCCGAATGCCCAAGAATCCGACGCGTACGACACAAGCATACCGTCCACCATATATGTGCCAAGTCATCGGACTTCACCAAATAAACGATCCCTGGACCTCCGTCATCTACTACACCCGGTGGAACTTCTTGCTGCGTAACCCAAGGTTTGGTGCACGATCCTGTCCATAACAGGTTCTGTGGTTGTACACTAAATCACCAATTTGGGGTCCGAAGAATCGGTCCTTATATGACAGGGCAAACACTCGTCCATCGCAAATGGACATCACCAAAATCTCAAGTACTCTACACCAGTACTAGGAGTTTTGACCATGGTTGGTATCATTTTTCCACCCAACTTCACCTTAACATAGTTGGTCTATTCACCCACCCATCAACACACACCACCAAACACATTTTCACACATTTTCATAAACAAGATGTAAGATGATAGATAGTAACAGTTTCTAAGCATGCTACTAATATATCATTAACATAGTTAACAATATAGCTAGGTTGATTCTAGTGTTCTAATGGCAATCATGGGTATAATGTTCATATCTATAGTGATTTGAACATTATCACATAACAATTAGGCTCTAGCAAAATAGTTGCAAGGAATAATGCATAATAAGAGTAGCTTCCTAAATAGATGCGAGAATAAGTAGATTAATAGGATCAATTATGATCAAGGAATTGATAGAGCTTGTCTCCTAACACGTCCTCGAAGTCTTCCTCGTAGTCGGGGTCTTCTAGCTCCTGCTCCTGGTTCTCCTCGTCTACGAGACGGCATTAGAGTACGTAAGCTACATCACATAAAATAATGATAGCAAAAAGTAATAACAAGGAAAAACCAAATAAAATGGAGTGAAGAGGAAGGCTCCAGGGGCATTTTTGGTCTAGTCGGGGACCTATTTGTAACTTTGGAAAAGCTTTGGGGGCTTTGTGTAAAAATCCAGGGGCTCTTAACTAATATGGGGAAAAGCCGGGGGCTTTATGTAAAAGTGTCTTTTCCGGGATCCGGTAATCATTTTCTCATGGGAAATTTCATGGAATATGTCCACGGGGCCGTGGACCGGGTTGGTGGCTCGGTCCACCGGTCCACGGAGTACCAACGGGCGGCGCGGCCTAGGGGCTTGTCGGAATTCCTAATTCCGGCAGCCGGAGGCGGTCCGGGAAGGGGATTAGGGCGTGCCGACGGCAAGGGGGTCGTGGCGGAGCTAGCGGGGGGAGTGGCGATGCGGGCCGACGCCGGACGAGGGTGTGCCGCGGCGGTGGCGGAAGGAGGGGGTGGTCGCATGGTGCGGTTTTGGAGGGGAAAGGGGCTAGGGGGACGCACGGGCGTATGGCGGAGCTGGCTGGCGCCATGGCTCACGCGAGGGGAGGCGGAGATGGTCGCGCGATGAGGGGGAAAGAGAGGCGGGCGGCCGCCGGTGGCGAACAAACGCGGTGCGGGCGGCTTTTATAGGGGGAGCGACGCGGGTGGCAATGGGGATAGCCATGGCCGTGGCGGCTCGGCCGGCGTTTGCAGGAGAAGGGCAAGGGGGCCGCGTACGGAGGGCTTGGCGGGCGCGGCGCGTCTGGCGAGGCCCTCGGGTCGGCAAAAGCCGACGGGCGGCCTCGACGGCGGGCCGGAAGCGAGGGCGAGGCGGGGAAGAAGGAGGGGCCGGTACCGCGTCACTCGAGCGCACGACGTAGTGATCAAGAAGATAAGGGAGGGGTGAGGCCAAAGAGGGGCGGCGGCTTGGGTGGGGTACGGCCGTGGCGGTGCGCGGGGAGCTCGGAGGGGGCGACGGTAGCGGAGGTGGGGGACGGGCGCCGAGGTAGCGGGTTGGCGACGCGCGGCGCGCTTGGTCGCGTCACGACGAGGAAGAAGGGGAGTGGGGCCAAGCGCCGGTGGGCTGGGCCGGGGAGAGGGAGAGGCTGGGCCGGGAGGGGGAAAGAGGTAGGGGTGGCCCGATACGAAATAAATTCCTTTTTCTTTTTTCTATTTCCTCCTTTCACTCCATAAGTCAAAATAAAATCAACAAAGACCAAATAAATTTAAATAAACCAAAATAAGGTGAAGAAAAATAAAATTAAGGTAATAAAATAGAAACAACCAAGTTTGCAAGTATTAGAATTATATTTAAAAAATTTCTATGTGTTATTCTCCTATATATGTAATTAAGTTTTAATTCCTAGTTAATTTTCGTAAATTGTTTTTCCTGAATAAAATAAAATGATTTATTTAATGAGTTTTAATTTGGCCAAAAATCGGGGTGTTACAATTAGGTAGTACAATTCTTTAGAAGCTATGTTCACAATTATTTAGGAAAAGATTCACCGCAAGTTGTAGTTGTTTCGCGTTGGCCGAGTTATTGGTTTCTCATAAAGGTAATTATGAGGTTGAGTGGCTTGTTCAATATTTGTCAATGACATGTCATGAGAGATGTCATCGTCAAAAACTCACCAACACCTATGGAAATTGTTAGTTTAAATCCCTATCTCTACGTTGGGTGGTTCATTTTATTTATTTTCTTGCAAGTAGTTGACAGTAAAATTAGACAATAAGAGCCGTCAACAACTTGCTACAAGGATAATATATATACTGTATACGCCTTCTTTTAGCATGCTGCTTCGTTGCTTCAACAAATGCGATAACCCTTTGTAAATATAGAATAGCATTTCCTCCCCGCCATCGTACATCCAAGATTGAGCTTCATTCTTCTATTTATGATAAATAAATAAAAGAATAGTAATTAAAATCTAGACAAAAAAATTAAATGCTACAAAAAGTTAAATACTATATTACATGAATTTTGGACAGTACGGAGTATCTACTATTTACATGCTACAATTTTAAGTGATGACATAATAGTTACAGAAACTAGATCCATGACTACAACCTAAATCCAAAACTAGATCTTTAAAATTTCCCTGTGTAAAAGCCTAAATAAACTTATGAGAGGCATGAAGAGGATTAGAATAAGTAAAAAAATCTATGCAATATGATAAATTTATTTTTATTATGGTCTTTTTAGGTAGAAAAAGGATTCAAACCCTAGAAAAGTTTGCCACCAAATAAGAGACTAAAACTAAGGCTAAAAAAAAACCTGGCACGACTTGGATTTACCTCTAGAACAAAATCCATGAAAAAAATGGATTCAAAACCTTTCCATGTTCTTTCACGAATTTCACCGATCCAACGTACGTACACGCTGCGCGAAATCTCATGAAACATCGGGAGGAAGGCGGCGAATATTTATATTGTTGCTTACAATATGGGGCACGATGATGTCACAACATGACAGATATTACGGGGAACCTTTAATATAGGTGTGTGCGATGTCACGTGGCAACCTATATTACAGGTGATGCTTGTAATATCGGCCATTGGTGACGTCACATTGCGCCCGACATGCTTTCACTATAATTGCGGGCGCTTGATGACTTCATGCCTGCTGATAATATTGGGTCACCCATATTTGAAAATGTGTCTACATCATGGCAATCGTCAAGCTAGCCCCACAAGCAGGTGAAGGGATCCAAATCCGATGGCATCGGAGGGATACCCGGGTTTGATCTACACCATATTGGTTAGCGGGTAGAAGATCGCAGGGTGACAGACAAACGTGAAAGTCTAATCTTTTGGTACAGATAATATAATGAATATCATATTTCCCATATTCTTTCTTTCTATCCTTAGCTCTATTCCTTTTGACATAAGGAAGCGCACACTACTGATCTTATGAGTAATAATCTTATTCCAGAACAATTACCATGTTTCAACTGTACTCGTGCTACTAAGACTACACACACCTGTATGGCACTTGGGGTTGTGGCCATTTTCTGTGCCTGTTCTAACACTGCTTGATGCTATTCCTAGCTGATTCTGTCTTTTTCGTTTCGTCTGAAAATATACCACTAGAACAGTATGCGTTTTGTAACCTAGGGCCTGCTTGGATGCTAGCTGCAGGGCACCCGGCAGGCACATATCGAGCACGAGGCCTGACTCAGGAACTTTTCTCTAGGCGCCATCGTCGAAGCACAGCCACCTAATTACAAGCACTGAAACTTTTATCAATCCACAATCTCTTTGGTATCCTATCAACTAGACAAGAAATGTCGTCATGTCGTGCTGTCAGCTCTTGGAAGAACTTGAAGCCGCAGTACGGGTCGAGGATTCTTATTTGCTTTCATCGTCCTACTATATGATTACAGATATACTGTTCCCAGCGGGTGCTGCTGATTCGAACGGACTCTCCGGGAGTTTAATCTGGTTGCTGCAACAAATGGAGCAGTAGGCTGAATATTAATTTAAGGACATCCACTCGAGAACGAAAGAAACGTGGTATGCAAACATTAACAATATAATGCCATAGCTAGCAGTAGTACCTTTCTTGATCATTGTAGTTGTTGCTTTCATACGTGTGAGGAGCTTGACCTGTGGAGACAATACTCTGGGAATCCGGGACAAGGATGGGACGGTCCATTAAATCAATATCTTTGGAATCTAAATAAAAAAAATTGCATTCAGAGTAAGGAATAAAATATTAATTATTGGTATCAAAGAAAGAATTGAAGGGTAAGAAATGACGCTTCACTGCCTTTCCCAACCTGCTGGGAGGGAGTCCAGGGTATGTACGTCCTCAATGCCGCAGTCGAAGTAGGCAAACTGTTGTCGGAAAGATTGAAGCCTCATCGATGCGAGGGGCTTGCTCTCCAGCTCGATCAGCCTCTCACGCTTCTCTGTTATTAGTTGCTTTCTCATAAGCCTACTTGAAGTATCGTATTCTCCTGGTATGAGTTAATATGTAAGAAAACTTCCTCAAAGAATGATAATTTATGCGCGTAAATTTGGTTACCCAGATAGAACTCAGGATCAGCATTCAAGAAGCCGGCAGGGTCGTAGTAGTGCATTGTCGATTTGATCTTGTCCACATGCGCCCTGGGACAGCGAAAAAAACTTAAATACGTAGCAGGAATAATAATAGAAAAAGTATCAAACGACTCAAGTGTAGAAACTTCCAATCACATGATTTGTACTAAAATTTATAAGGTTATGCAGCATATAGATATATATGGGAAAAATTGTTGATGTATAGACCGTTCAACTTGAATCTAATGGTGAGGGACATTGATTAACAGCATCTCAAGCTTTCGATCCACTGAAAAGTAGCAAGTTGTGTAGAACAATAATAACGGAGCAGGAACGTAACTGTTATTTGAAACGTATGAGGATTGACATTACCTTTCAAAGCATTTGGATTTCTCTCTGTAAGGTTTCACGAGGACGCGAGATCCACATATAAAATGTGGATTACGCCTCATGAGAATTTTGCTGGCTGTTTCTGGATTCTGGAAGCTCACAAACCCGAACATGCGCCGCTCCTGACATGGAATCCTCACGTCACGGACTAGACCGTATTGCCTGCAAAAGGCAGCATGTTCATAGAAGCAGCAGCAGGATTTATAATGATCTGAAACAATTAGCGAGAGTAATTATTACCCAAAGTAATTAGCGACATCGTCCTCGGTGAAGATGCTCTCGGCGGGAAAGGTGAGGTATATCTGGTGTGACCTGGCTGGGACTGAGCCTGTGTCGGCGGTTCCCCTCTCTGCCCTGGAATCTGTGTATCGAGCGGCGTCCTCCGCAAGCACAACGAAGTGTTGCCCGTGAGGCCTGCGTAGGTCGCCCAATCCAAGAATCCAAGAATGAATGAAAATAAGCAGCATAAATAAAAAATGGAAATAAGAGAAAAGATATATGGTACCGTTCGATGACCCTGATTTTTTTGAGACGGGAAAGCAGTTTGGTGAGGCTGTAGCCAGCCTTGCCATGGCGCTGGCTCTCCGTCAGGTAGCCGTCTGCCTGGAGGCCTTTGCCGTACGTCTCGCCATAGAGAGTGGGCAACGAGGCGATAGACACGGGTTGGCCACGTCGCGAGTTGAGAAGCTCGGTGATCTCCGACTCTAATGACCCGAGCGCGCCGGGGGACGTAGCAGTAGCGTGGTGATGTTCGTCGTCAACAACGAGTGCGTCGTAGTGGACCTGCTGGCTGTGAGAGTAGTGGCAGTTGAGGCCGTTCTTGCAGTTACCCTTGAAGAAGTAATGGCAGGGGCGCCTCATCGAGTGGCGACTAGAAGCCCTCGTCGTCGTCGTCGTAGGTAATAACGACCTCCCGCCGCTCTTGTCTTCCATTGTGGATGAGGCGTAGTAGTAGCCACGGACGGTGTCGTAGCGGTAGTCATCCAGCAGGTCCTTGTGCTGCTTCTGCAATGCGTAATGATGCCCTTGGTGGTGGACTGCAGCAGCGGTGAGCGGCTCGGACTCGGCCGGCCAGTACTGGGACTGGACGTGAAAGCCAAAGGTCGTCGCGGCCACTGGGGACAAGTGCCGCACCCTGCCGATCTGGTGGTTCTGAATCTGGTGGTGGTTGTGCTGCGCGGAGCAGCGTGCGTATATGGCTGCCAGAGTGGCCTTGGCGTCAGCGATCTTGGCAAGCAGATCGGCGTCGGTGCCGTAGGCGAGCTGCACCATCTCTTCCTGGTCTGGCTCCCTCAGAAAGATGCAGCCCAGGATCTTGCCGGCGTTCTCGGGCTCCACCTTTTGCACCCTCGACAAGGAAAGCTTCGCTAACTCAGGGAAGTCCATTGCCGTTCGCCAGCCGTGCACATGGATCTCTCTCTCTCTCTCTCTCTCTCTCCCACCAGGAAACCCTCCGGCCGGATGATCTCTCTCTCTCTGCTCCTATCCGCACAAAGGAAAGCGGGAGGGAACAAGAGATCCCCCCACCCAATACTCCTGATAAACGAGTGGAGAAGCGGACGCACAGGACCGAGTCGCCAGGATTGGATTGATGCTGAGTCCAGTCCTCAACCAACTAACCGACGCAGCAGCAGAAGCGGATCGGGTTGTTTGGATCACCGGTTCAAGCTGGATCCACCTTGCAAAATATTAGCGGAGCTCGTTGCAACATGCAGCTGTTACGTAATTAGCCATGAAAAATATGGGAAATATCATCGATTCCTTATCGGCGTGATGCAGATCTTTGCTAATCGTCATAGTTTGTTGTGGCGATGATGGATGCATTTTTGGAAAGGCTGCGCACCGCACGTGGGGTTGTATACGAAGGCGGTCCTCCTGTTTATCCTCGTCCACGATGCACAAGGAATGACATTGTGTGATCTAAAAAAAGGAATGACAAATTGTTAGTAGGGTAAAAAAAGGAATTGGACCTTGTGAATCGTAGATTTCAATTTTCAAAACAACTTATCCTTCAGTACTAAATGTAAGAGCTACAAGGCTAAGTCCGTGAACATCTAGTGGTCTGATAGAATGCAAGCGATGCCAAGCCAATTAACAAGCAAGCAAGCCACAATTCACCCTAACTCTCTACTTTCACACAAGTGCGACCGAAAGTAAAGAGGGAGTTTAGAGTATACTTATGGATTTTTAGCCCAAGGTCTCGGAAAGATGGCATGTTCCCCTACGTACTCCTCGTTCAGCCTACTCCCATCCCAGTCATAAGCTCCCCCTTTCCCACGAGTCCGCTTCACTCTCCTTAGTTGTAACACCCTACTTTTCATTTCCCAAAAATCTTCTCCAACTAAATTGCACAAAATAGTAAATACACTAGAGGCGCTACAAAATTATTCTCTTAAATAAACAATTAAAATGCTGCATTTCATTCATGGCATCATGGCAGGTAGAATTTATCAGCGCACAGTGACTTCTAGTTTAATTTTAGGGGCAATTGCATAACTGGCCCTCTTTTGAAAGCCAATTGCATGTTTGACCCTGTTTTTCATGTTTTGCATATTTGACCATATTTTTTGAATCGAAGCCTCTTTTTGACCTCATTTGGTAAACCCGTCAACCAAACCAGGATTTGAGAATTAAAAAAAAGAATAGAAAAATAAAGAGACAAGGAAGAAGACCATAATACCCTCTCTTTCTTTCTTCCCTTTGGCCGTTCCCCAACTTCCTTCTTCCTGGTTCAGTTAGTTTCAAACTTTCAAATCTGAATTTTAATTAATGATAAAATTTTGAAACTTTAGCTAAATTGCTTGTCACAGTTTTGTTTCTGAAAATAAGGTCATTCATGCAAAAGATCTTAATTTTTAAGGTCAATTACGCAAGGGTATCAAGGTATTTTTACCATGGACTTCACACCATTAATGACTTCTAACGGAACAGGGTCAAAAATGTGCTTTAGTTTTAAAAAATGGGGTCGAATATGCAAAACGTAAAAAACGAGGCCAAACATGCAATTAGCTTTCAAAAGAGGGTCAGTTATGCAATTGCCCTAATTACCTTTTTTTTACCTAAGAAAAGCATGGAATTAAAGTAGGGAAATAGAAAAGAAAATAAAAACCCCAAAACCCCTCCGGGCCCAAACCTTTCTCCCTCTCTCGCTTTTCTTTCTCTTTCCCTACCCAGCCTGTCAGGCCTTTTTCCTCTCTTCTCCTTGGCCCAAGCCTAACCAGCACTAGCCCAGCTAGCCTTCTTCCACCTCCGGCCGCCCCCAATAGTGCCGCCCCCAAATCCTCCACCAATTCCAAATCCGGCGACTCTGCAAGCCCTCCCACGTTTCCCCTACACCGCGTCCGCGACCGCCGCCTCTCCTACCTTCTGCCCCCACGCTAGCCCGACAAGATCAATGGTCATCAATGCAAATCGAAGCGAGGAGCGCCATCACCGGATTTCAGCCGCCCTCGCTACGCCGGCTCGCCCTATGCCCCTCGACCTATAAAAATCGCCTCTCCAGCGCTGCAGAACCCTTTCTCCCCACTCACGCTCAAGCTCCCTTGTTTCTCCCACGCCACAACGCCACCGACGAGCCACACCTTCGCGTCGCCGACGAGAATGCCGCTCCGATCACCGCCACCGCCAAGGGACCCCGGACGCCATTCCCCATCGCTAGCCGCCTCCACCGGTAGCCACCTGACTCGACGCGACCGCGGGACGAGGACGAGCTCTGCCGCCGTACATCGCCGCTCTGCCTCGCCATCGCGAGCTCCTCGGCCGCCTTCGTCCGTGCGGGACACCTGGTTAAGGTTCCTCGAGCTCCCCTCTCTAGTTTCCCCCAAGCGACGACATGATCCTGCCACCGGACCACCACTTCGGCGAGCTCCAGCGAGCCGCTAATGGCGCCACCGCACCGCCCTGCCGCCGGCCGCCGCCACCACCCGCTAGATCAACCGCTAGCCATTGGATCCTACGTGGACGACCAGGATTACATACCCCTTCATGGGTGTGTAACCGGTCCACCGTGGACCAGTGGACCACGGGTCCACGGGGTCTATGCACCTATTTTATTTTAATTAGATAATTTCCTAGATAATGCATAGTTTACAATTTAGCCCCTATCGAATATTTGTAATTACATATAGATCATGTTTTATGTGTTTTAACCCCTACCGCACAATAGAATAGGAAATCTTACATTTTAGCCTCTGCAGATTGTTAAATTTACGCGCACATGTCTCTGTATATAGGAATAATTACGTGCTACCCCTTTGAGTATATAGTTAATTGTGTTTAAGTCCCCGTAACCTTGTTTTAAGCGTAACTTTCGAACCGTAGCTCCAAATTAAGCGTTTCTTGCGCCAAAATTCTCGTAGGTACATGTACTTTGCATCTAGGGCGTTATCATTCTGTTTTATACCTTGCTAAATGCTTTGTATTGATTTATTGTTATGCTTTATATGTGCTGGCATCGATGCGCGTGTAGTTGAGAACGTCCAAGAGCCGTAGGAGTACGAGGACATCCAGAACCAGGAGTTTGAAGAGTTTGAGCAGCAACCCAGATGCGACCAAGTCAAGTGCCCTTGACGCATTTTGCACCTTTTCTGTCTATTTCATCACATAGTATAGTAATTGCATTCTTGTGTTTATTGATGGATTCCTATGCTAGGACCGACCAGAATTGATTACACCCTTATCCTTATCGCCATGAACTTAGATGTCGGGATGAATGGGTAGAACTTCTTAGCATGCTAATTTATGTTCCGGGTTAATTTCATCTTAATGTTACTTGTTCTATTTTTCCCACATGATGAACTTGTTAATTAGATACATGGCTTAGGGTTTTGGCCGACCTAGGTTGGGGAGCTACGTGCGGGGCGTACCGGTAGTCCCATGTTTGTTATCACCTGAAACATAAGGATCGGTTCTTGGAGCGATAATCCATGTTAAACCATACAGCCCACGAGCCAAGTGTGGGCGCGGCTTGGCTTAGTATGCGGTAGACGCTAGTCAAGTACGTGCGAAGGAGAGGGGTCGTGGTCGGGGAATACCGGTAGTCCCGGGGGAGGTGTGATGAAGAGACGAGATCTTAGAACCATCCGGCACAAGGGAGTGAAGCTACCCGGGTGGAGGGTTTACTCCTTCGAGGTTAGTGAATCTTCTAGTGGACGCGTACAAAGCTGGAGGAAACCGTGAACCGCCTTGGAAGTGATCTCTTGGCCACACACCCCGGAAGTGTGTTACGTGTCCGAGACACGGGTGGAATGGATACTATAGTCCACCCGGCAACAGGGGACGAAATCACTTCCTCGTGGGGAAATGTGTACAACCTCTGCAGAGTGTAAACTGTCATGACGGCCATGTTCACCATCAAGAGCGGCATGGACCCTCACTTGATTAGGTGGCAAAAGGAAGGAATGGTGGATGTTTGGATAGGATGTACCCTTTAATGTGCGTGGGAAGACCTCATTAAACTTAGTTAAATAGGTTGCCTAATTAAAATATAATTAGATAGGTGCTTTCGCATTAAACCCCCTGTTAGCCTTCCTTTTCTATGGCCACATGTCATCCCTTTCCCACCCTTGCTGAGTACGACATGTACTCACACTTGCTATACCCAACATTGCTGCTCAGCTATAGGAGAAGGTTGGGAGGCGTACGACGGTCGAGGATGCGGAGTAATAGGCGGGCTGTCCACCGGTCGATGCCTATGGAGACGTGGGCGTCTATGCTATTTACTTTTCCGTTGTGATGTACTTTTCTCGTTAGACCTACGGGTCGTGCTGTAATAAGGATTAATGATAAAATGCAATACTCAATGATATGGATTATTATGTTGTTTACCATTAACGAAGTCGCGTATGTGTGTGTTAAACCGATCCTGGCACACATGCGTACGCACCTATTTCATCTCTCGGAAATGGGTGTGACAGAAGTTTTATCGAGCCATATCGACTAGAGGATGCCGACCTAGTTAGAAACGGACTGAATTCGAGGAAATATATACCTTACATACTTTACCTATATAAACTATTTTCAAAATATATATGTCTTTGAAATTATATATATTATATATATATATATATATATATATATATATATATATATATATATATATATATATATATATATATATATATATATATTCTTATTTTATTGGTTTATTGTTCACATGTTTTTATCTTTTAAATTTTAATTGTTATCTTATATTCTTCACTCTTCAGCTTATAGATGGTGCGCACTAAGTCGACCGCACATTACTAAACATTGCAATCTGCTCAAATCACGTGATACTCAATAACCGCAAGGGACGACGATAATTATCAATTTACATCCTACAGGAGAAACCCAAGCACACGACATATGCATCATTTAAGAACACATATGGTCACCATTCACAACTTCATTCATAGAGTGTGGCGTGGGGCCACCGGTCCCGAGTACACGTCCCCTTGTGACACATTCATCAACATGTCCAGGGCTTAACCCATGCAGTCTCCGACGGTCCTCTAACCCAACCTCCATCATACATGCACATCACCTCGACCGGTAAGGTATCCGTCCCCCTCTATGACTCACAAGTTACATAGGTTTACCAAATCCCCATAAAAAGGTTTACCAAGTTACTTAGTACTCAACTCAAACTTGTTCGTGGAGTCACAACGATAGATTCTCAATTTTAGTAACTTTCAACTTTAAGTGTGGCATAAAATTATATCCTATCATTGACTCCAAAATAATTCTAAACATAGCAAAGCTAAGTAAAGTGACTCATCTATAATACATAGGTCATATAGGGATTAATGCAAGTGGGTTCCAAATCAACTCTTATACTTAATGCACAATAAATATCCTTATTTATTGTGATTAAAAGATAAGACTTTTAAAACATAGGAATGCACCGAGGCTTGCCTTGGGCCTGATCATAGTTAGTAGCCTCACTGAAGTTCAGATTAGCACTCGGTCTCCTCCGGTACGTTAGCCTCGGTCTCGTTGCCTAATTGGATTAAATGCATTGCATAATAAATGAATACAAGGGTTCATGGAACTTTCTCAATAATGAAATATGATGTCATGATGCTCATGAATGACATGGTTGAACAGTGTGCAGAGAATAAATGAAACATTATGCAAGAATTTACTTTTAAAAAATTAAGTTAAACACATTTGCAAGACATTTTTCCTAGTTTATTATAACCTTTGGATCTCGAAATTACTTAACATGGTTATGTTGGTCAAATTTTTATGTGGGATTTATCACATGTAGATAACATAGCAGAGGTCATGTACACCAGTTTTCAAAATCAAAAACAAAGAGACATAATTAAGCCATTTGACCAAAAAAAATAACAAGCAAATAAATCTGAGCTCATGCATAGTGGTCATAGGCGCAATGCAATGCATGAACATGAATTTTACAGGAATTTACCATATGTGTAAATTAATGTAGGATTTTAGGGTTTGTTTTAGGGTTTTGGAATATTTGACCAAGCAAAAGCTTGTCAAACCTGGTGCTCAACATGTCTAATGGGTGCTCAACATGTCTAATGGGTAGATCATGTCCAAGGCGTCCGAAGAAATTTACCTCACATACATACCATGTCTGGATCAAAATTTATTGGTGAAACATTGTTTTAAAGGTCGTACTTTATTCAAATTCTTGAAAAGAGTTCCAACAGGTAAAAATGAAGCACGTCATGTCCTGGGTGTAGATCTGTTCATGTAGATTCAAACAAAATTGGATTTGCATTTTTTATATCTTTTATTTTAAACGATATGAAAAAGACAATGTCGAGAAACCTTCGTAGTATTTAGGGTTTTACCATCCGGCACTACAGGAGACGCCATGTTTGGTTGCACTCGGCAAACACCCAGAAACACACGTAAAAGGTGTCCGTCGAGTGTAACACTCAGCAAACACCACACGACAAAGAGCTTGTTGGCAAAGAGGTCTTTGTCGTGTGTTTTTGTCGAACACAAGACAAAGGCGTTGTCGTGTGCTGAAGAGGCACTCAGCAAAGAATTTTCAAAAAATCAAAAAGAAAAAAAAATCACCAAATCCGCCACCGCCGGACCACCTCACCACATCCACCGTACCGTCGCCTGATCACCCCACCACATCCGCCGGTGCCCGACCACCCCAACACATCTGCCATCGCCGGAGATCTGCACCCACTCACACATGAAGGTATTAATATTTGTGGTAGTCGACGAGAGCTCAAGATTTGACGTGTCAATATACCATGACAACGGACATCAGTTTTGCCAGGATGAGAGGGGGCGCCAGCGTCTTCCGCAATGCAAACCTTCGTCAGAGTAGGCTTCACGAGGACAAAATTGTCATCAAGGATGTCATGCATCATCACATAGGACAGTTTTAGCCGCATGAGCGAAGCGGGGTCGGAGCGGCAGAGACACTTTTAGGCGAGGACCCAGAGTCAATTTCGATAGGAAGAAGCTCTTTCTTTTTCTAAGACTCCAATGGGCCCGCCCCACGTGAGGATTCGCGTTTTCTCTTGTCCCTAGAAGCCTTGGCGGAGTCAGTGGCCTGCTTGTCAGCATCAGCCTCTTGCGGAGCTACACGAGGTAGATAGGAGACTCCAGTAGCAAGAAGTATGTTGTTGAAGCGGTGCCTAATGGTCGTCCTCTTCAGAACCTGCTTGTGCTCAAGAGCAGAGTAACCGTTGCAGTACATCACTGCCTTCCGCTCCACCTGGCGAACAAAATTTTTTGGTTTCTTCTTCGAGGCGAGGTCATCCACCTTTGGGCAGAAAATAGCTTTATCTATCCCCTCCACATCAAAAGTGGTCAGACTAAGTTGGCATTTTGAAAAGCTAAAACAATCCTTTAAAGGACAAACCACCGTAGCACAGAATTCTTCGACCAGATGGCATGTAGTAGTAGGTGTCAACATAAACTTTCCCATTTACCCTCCTACTCTGCATGTCATGCTCCGGCATCCTATTCGGGTTCGAATCAACCCGGCAAGATGCCAAAGGATAAACCATCTTCACTTCACTACTTTAAGTCACCTCGACACTAGGGGCTTTGGTGTTAAACCAGTACCTATCCCAGTTGGGGCTCCACTTGTTCTTGCTACCGTGCATCACATTTTGTTCACACCATGCCGCGGTTCGAAGTTGTAGGTGGCATAGTTGCAGTCGTGCGACACGTTATCAGCCTTGATATGGCGGGTCTAGCACTATAGCAAAAACTCGCTATAGCCACGTCACCTAAAATGAAGTAGCCACGGCAAAGAAAATAAACCGTGGCTACAGTAGATGGCAGGGCTGCCTACCTTCGGACCGTGGCTATAGAAGCCACTATAGCTACGGTTGGCTTTGTGAACCGTGGCTATAGTGGCCTCCACCAATAGCCACGGTCCACGTTACCAACCGTGGCTATAGTTTCTTCTATAGCCACGGTTGAAGAAGTGGACCGTGGCTATTGTTTTGCACGATATAAAAGCCGCGTTCGGACAGAACAGGAGCTCGATCCAAGTCCGACGGCTCGAAAATTGAGGAAAAAATGAAAACCGAGGGGGAAGGTTTTGATCTCGTTTTTTTGCAGAAATTTGTTCTCCGTGGTAAGGGAAACTCATCCCATGTATTATTTGTTGCTATAGTGTTGTAATTATGGAGAATTTTAGATTACCATTTGACCTAGGTTTTGATTTCGATTTGTCAAATTCCTCCATGTTTGTAGGTTTGTTGTTGGTTTGAGTTGTGTATAATAAGCTCATATATCATGTGC
This sequence comes from Chloris gayana, assembly GCA_031894775.1. Lineage (NCBI taxonomy): Eukaryota > Viridiplantae > Streptophyta > Magnoliopsida > Poales > Poaceae > Chloris > Chloris gayana. Next base: position 227,903 of record JAUNZO010000639.1, read on the forward strand.
TTGTGTTGCATACAAAAAAATCATGTCTTACAAGCCTTTTTCATGTCAATCAATTTAAGATCTACTTTATGCTCTCTTGAGAGAGACCCCTAGAGCACGAGTTTAATTATTAAAAGATTCGAGTCAATTAATAATAATTTGTATAATGGGTTTTTATATATGATAGCACATTGTCTTATGCAATATATTAGTTCCCTTATATTTTCTATAAATATATAATATTCATAATGGTAAATAGATTATTTGGTAATTATTTAATAATTATTAATTCTAGCACATTATGTTATGCAATAGTTTCCTTATATTTTCTATAAATACTTAATATTCATACTTGGTAATTATTTGATTTAGTAATTATTTTATTACAATTAATATTCACGTAATGCTTGTTTAGATGGACAAAACATGGATGTATGAAGAGTCAAGATTAAGTGCATATTTACGAGGTCAAGTCGATGTATTTCTCAAGAGGGTCATCGAGCATGCTAAGCATCTAGGAAGACAAGAAATATATTGTCCATGCGTGGACTGCAAGAATCAAAAATTGTGGACCGATACACTTGTAATCAAATCTCACTTAGTGAGGAGGGGTTTCCTGGAGAATTATACGAGGTGGACAAAGCATGGAGAAGACGAGCCGGTCGAAGTTGAGTTGCAGCCGATTGAAGTTGAAGAAGAACAGTTTGTCCAAGTTGACGAGACTTTTGATTTTCATGTCGAAGAAGAACAATGTACTGATTTTGATGTTGAGGAATTGTTATGTCATGTTGAGCTGCAAGTTTTACTCAATGCGGGAACAACAAGAGGGCTTGATAACTTTGCAACGATAGAGAATGCACCAAAGGATTTATTGTTTGAGGAGTCTAAGGGATGTTCTAAAGAGAATACTTGTGTTACGTACGGTTCTCGAACTCATGAAACCGAAGGCCATCCATGGGTGGTCGGATGCCGATTTCACTGAATTGTTGGATTTTCTTTCGGATACACTTGCCAAAGCCAAACTTGTTACCAAAAAACACGTACTATGCTAAGAGACTGATATCTCCAATGTCGTCTGGGTGTGCAAAAAATCCACGCATGTCCAAATCATTGTATATTATACCGGAGGGAGAAGTTCAAGGACCTCGTGAGATGCCCAAGGTGCAAACGAAGTCGTTACAAGACGAATGAGGAGTATGATGTAGACACAACTAATAAGAGGGGAAAGAATGACAGGAAGAGGAAGAAAAGCGAGTATCGTCAATGGTAGCGACGATGATAGCAAGGTTCCAGCCTTGGTCATGTGGTACCTACCGGTGGTCGATCGCTTAAGACGGATATTTGCCAACCCAAGAGATGCTTGAACTAATGACATGGCATACAAGTAAGAGGGACCCTAATAAGCTGAGTCATCCATCGGATTGAACCCAGTGGAAAAACTTCGATCGTAACCACCGTGACGACTTATCGCACGAGCCAAGAAATATACGGTTTGCATTGAGTACGAGATGGAATGAACCCTTTTGGTATGACGAGGAACGTTCGCAGCGTTTGGCCTTGTGCTGCTAACAATGTTCAACCTCCCCCATGGTTGTGCCACAAGAGGAAGTACATATTATTGTCCATTCTTATATCTGGACCGAAAGAACACTGGGAACGACATGGATGTCTTCCTGGAACCATTGTTTGAAGACATGCAGAAACTATGGTTGGAAGGTGTGCGTATGTGGGATGAGCACCGAAGAGACTACTTCACGTTGAAAGCGATCATTTTCGTGACCGTAGTCGATTCCCCGTCGTTAAGGGCGCTTTCGGGCAGGTGAAAGGAAAGGAGGCATGCTTTGTGTGTGTTGACGATACATCACACGTGTATCTTCCATCATCTAAGAAGACGAGTGTACACTCGAAATCGTCGATTCTTACATCGGAGCCACCCGTATGGACGGATGGCCAAACAATTTGATGGTACGATTGAGATCGGCGAAGAACCTCGACGTTGGACCTCTAGGGATGTCTTTGATAAGACAAAAAACATTAAAGCTACATTTGGAAAGGCCGTGAAGGGAGTTGTAAAGTCAAAAGCTGCAACACCGTATAAGAAGCTTTCTATATTCTACGAGATATCTCGAGTACTGGGAAGAATTAGAAGTGACTCATGCATTTGATCTGGATGCACATTGGGAAAGGTGTATTTGACGAGCACTACCGGCCTTATACTTGACCTACCCGGTAAGACAAAGGATGGATCGAACGCACGTAGAGACCTTGTAGAGATGAATATTAGGCCGAGCTCCTTCCGCAAGAAAGAGCGAACGGAAAGTACTACCTCCCGCCGACTGCTACACCCTAACGCGTGAGGAGAAAATAGCGTTCTTGAAGTGTCTACACGGGATTAAAGCACCGACCGGTTTCTCATCGAATGTCCAAAATCTCGTGGACATGAAAGACTTAAAGATAAGTGGTTACAACACTCATGATCGTCACACACTACTTTCGGTGTTTTTGGCTATCGCCATCGAAGTCGTGAAATCCGAATGGTTGAAGTTGACTATAACTCGTTTGTGCTATTTACGGAACGCAGTCTCAAAGAAGGTGATCAATAAACACGAGTTGGATAACCTACGAACCCACATAAAGGAAACAATGTGCATGCTCGAGATGTGCTTTCCGCCATCCTATTTTGATACTATGGAACACTTCATGCTTCATATTGTTGACCGGATATCTGCTTTGGGCCCTGTCTACATGCGTCATATGTTCCCCTACGAGAGGTTCATGTATGTTATGAAACGCTATGTACGTACTCGTTGTCATCCGGAGGGTTCAATGATTGAGGGCTACACCACCGAGGAGATTATTGAGTGTTGTGCAGATTATATTAAAGACGGTCGATCTATTGGTGTACCCGTGTCTCGTCATGAGGGAAGGTTAAGTGGAAAAGGTATATGAGGACGAAAATCATTCACCGACCGCGAATATAAACGAGTTTGTCAAGCCCATTTCTATCGTACTGCAACAATCACGTATCGTTGCCCCGTATTTCGCAAAACACATTGAGGAGCTTGAACTAAACAATGTTCGGGGCAAAAGCGGTGCATGGTTAGTACAGGAGCACAAGAAAACTTTCACATCATGGTTCGAGAGTCAAGACCTTCCACGTGGAGACTCGATGGATGAGAAAATGTTGAGAATTTTAGCTGCCCGACCTTCAAAGACTGTGGTGACTTATCGGGCGTACGACATTAATGGTTTTACTTTTCACACTTCAAAGAAGGACACGAAAAGTAAATGTCAAAACAGCGGAGTTCGAGTTGAATCCCTTGATGACGATAACAATTACACCTCATATTATGGGTACATAGAGGAAATTTGGGAGCTGAACTATGGACCAGATTTACAAGTTCCTGTCTTCAAATGCAAATGGGTCAAACACCCAAGTGGGGTGGAGGTCGATGAATACGGGTTAACCGTCGTCGATCCGAAGAATGTAGGTTATAAAGATGACCCGTGGATACTTGCTAAGGTAGCAGAACAAGTGTTCTATATACTCGATCCAAAGGATGAGAAGAAACACATTGTTATTCCCGGTAAACAAAGAATACTTGGAGTGGATGGGGTCGACGATCAAGATGCATACAATCGAGTATGATGAAGTTCCATTATTCGTGGATCCGAAAAAATTTAAAGTCATTGAAGCAAAACTAGCGTATCAAGGAATGCCATACCTACACACAGATTGCGAAGGAAAAATCGTTCAAGGATAATGTGCCTTTATTATTCCGAGTGCGATGTACCTATGATGTACTCGAGATATATATGTTTCAACAACTTTAATTAATTTAATAATATTTTAGTGAATTTTCAGCAAAATAAATGAATTTAATAACCTTTCCATTTTTTCTGTCACTTTTCACAATTTAACAAGTTTTAAATAATTTTTCATCTACTTTAATTAATTTAATAATATTCTATTTATTTTCAGCAACGTTAATGGATTTAATAAATTGCTAATTATTTTTCTGCCACTCAAATCAATTAACATCTTTTAAATAACCACATTTAACAATTATCTAAAAGTTGCTAATAAATATTTAATAATTCTACCTGTTAATAATTTTCAGCCACATAAATAAAATTATCAACAATTAAATAATTTCACAACCGCAGCTATAGCCACGGTTGACTTCTTCAACCGTGGCTATTGTAAACCCTAACAATAGCCACGGTTGAAGAAGTCAACCGTAGCTATAGCGAGCGAGTGCGCGACGGCGAGGGTTTAGTACCACCTCGTCCGTCCAAAGTGGCCTCTGCCAGCTTATAAGCTCCACTGCGCACGTTTGGTTGAAGTTACTAATACATTATGGGCTTGCTCTGCCATGTGGGCCGTCTGTTTGTCGTTGGGCCTTTATCTTGTCCTAAATCGTGGGCCCCGATCTTGTCCTAATTCGTTGGTTCATGTGGTCGGGCCCGTGGGCCAAAATTTTTAAAATTTATTTATACATTTAGTTTCAAATTTTAAAATTTGTATATATACTGAGTTAAAATATTAAATAAAAGATTTAAATTTTAATATTTATTTATACATTTAGTTTTCAATTTTAAAATTTCTATATATACTTGAGTTAAAATATTGAATAAATAATGTTTAAGTTCAATTTTTCTTTGAAATCCTAAAAATAACAAGGTATAATTTAAAATTTTAAAAAATATAAACCGACATATAAACATTTTTAAGTGTAAGATAGTAATTTAATAATTTTTACACAATTTAAATCAATTAAATAATATTTTTTAAAATAACAATAGTGATTTGGGCCTCACTCTTAATATGAGGCCCATTAGTAGTTCATCCACTAGTTCATTTAGGTTGTGTTTTTTTAAATTTTTATTTAAATTTTGAAACATGTATATAGAAGTCAAATATTGTCCAAATTTACTCGATTCTTGTTTCTAAATTTGTTAAAATTCCAATCTATCCATTTCCACTTTGTTTTGTTAGAATCTCCAAACTATTTTATTGAATTTTCTTCAAATTTACTTAGGGTACGTTTTGACCTCAACATTCGGTCGGTATGCATGCCATTAATAAACACACACGTGGAATTTCTGGTTCAATTTTTTAAAACATATAAATGTGTTTGGTACCAAACAACATGAGTTTCAAGTATAAACTCCACTCACTCGAGACGCATAGTCCGGTAAGACACGCGTCACATCTAAATTTTTTTATGTCTGCTATCATTGAAATAGAGTGATATTTTTTACTTCACTCTATTTAACGATGCATTAAGCAAGTAAAAGGTAGTGTGCACTGTGGATACTACGCATGTGCGTATTCGAGCTCCACTGCATCCTACTTGAATGTCATCACCCATGAGATCATCGGGGAGGTACGCTAAGATTGCATCTGTTTAATTTACATTCTTTCTGTTTTTTTGTCTATCATGTACCAACTTTTATGTATTTATTGACAGCGAACAAAAAGTCTAGAAAAGGCATTGATAACGGAGATATTGAATGAAATCTCTAAGAAAGGATTATCGACGGTGCGAAAGCATCTAAGTACAAACGACATGTACTACATTGTCGCTATGATGTGTCGTTTCTTGCTTAGGGAGGTCATCGATCCTCGTGGTCGGTTCTTTGACGACCAAAGTGAAGTGACGAAGGAGCGTCGGGCACTTTTCGAGTGGTGCGGCTCGAAACGACCGTACGATCCCGATGTTGTTGAAGATTCGTATAGTGCAGACTTAGTTTGAAAAAACATTGTCATGTTTACATTATTAAACCTTTGATGGATTTTGTAAATATTTGTAAATATTAATGTGATGTAATACTTTAATGTTAATGTGATGTAATTATGGTTAAGGTTATGTAATTGTAATTTATTATTTCTAATGTGTATTTATTTTTTTATTATTAAAAAAGTAAATAGCCACGATTCACTTTGGTAACCGTGGCTATAGTGGTGTCCACTACAGGCACGGTTGGTTTAGCGAACCGTGGCTATAATATGCCACTATAGCCACGGTTTACATGGCGAACCGTGGCTATAGTAGGCCACTATAGCCACGGTTCGCTATGTCAACCGTGGCTATAGTACGCCACTATAGCCACGATTGACATAGTGAACCGTAGCTATAGTGGCGTACTATAGCCACGGGTGTTCTGTTTTCCGAGGCTACGGATGGTTTTCCGTAGTCTCGGAAACATAGCCACGGTTGGGGCTGACCGTGGCTGTAGAGGCCCCCAACCGTGGCTATAGTGAGTTTTTGCTATAGTGTGGGTGTGCAGAACGAAGTGCTTAGCAAAAACCTCCACGTCTGGATTGCCCCCATCGCTGACCATAGCCCACAAAAACTTGCTCAGATGAGCGATGGTGGTTGGAGTAAGCTCATGCAACTGGACTTGGTAACCATCCAAAACAGCCAGCATGAATTGATGGCAGGGAATCACGAGCCTAGCCCCAAATTGATCGCAAAACACCACAACCTTGTCTAGGTAGCAGATCCTCATCCTCGGGAAGGCATTACCCAGCAATAAGGCCATTATCGACCAAATCTTCATCTCCTCCTCGGACATTTTTGAAGATTTAATGGGAAAGGTTCGAGGGCTAGGAGCCTTTTACACATTCGCGCGGTGACGACGTGAGGTAGCAGCACCAGCATCCTCAGCAGTGACCTTGTCAACATCAACAGCAGCCTCTTTTGAAGGAACCCTTTCTTCTTTCTCATCTTCGCTAGCGTCACCAGTTTGCTCGTCACCAGCCTCATCAGCACCAGCCCTAGCGTCTTCATTCCCGCTGCCAACGTCCTCGCCATCATTTCCAATGCTGGAGCCACTGCTCTCGTCGTCGGAGTCACTGCCCCTGTAATGGAGGTGTGAACTTGGCATGACAGTGATCCAACAGCATCCGCATCAAGGCCCCGAGAGCGCACTTCGGTAGGGTTCACTTCGTGCTCCTCTTGGTTAAGCTCTCCGATCGGTCTGGCAGTAGTCTTGATGAGGGCCATTAGAAAAAGAGAGTCTGAGAAACAAAAACGCAACATAAGTGGAGAACAACGACAAGTTGACAAAACATAACCAAACGTACAAAAATAAGCATCAAGTAGCGAAGTGACTAAACTTACAACGCAAGAAGATGAAGTGAAGCAGAAAGGCAAATATAAGGTGGCAAAAACTTCGAATGTAGAAAGCAGAAGGGGAACCCCAGCTATTCATCACGGCCACAATTTATAGGCACGAGGTAAAACCTAGGGCACAAAAAAAATAGAGTTGTGGCGCAACCTCTAAAACACTGACGCGTCACTCACGAGGCTCGACACGGGCCGGTTGCAAATTTCAATGCCGTAGCACCAAACCAAAGCCCAGCCAAGCCCGGATCAGAAACAGAGGAATTTTCAAAATCACAAGGATTTATCCTTAACGGAGCAAAACTTATGCCAATAAATTCGGGGAGTGGCGGTTTCTTCGCTCCCGCTCAGGGATTCAGATTCACTTGAGTAGAGATGAGCAGCACTTTGAGTAGAGATGAGCGACTTCGCTCGCTCCGGGAGTGAGCTCATCCCTCAAGGGGAAAATGTTAGGGGCTCGTAATGATTCCCACTTCGTGGGAGCGATCAAGGGGCCTCTTACCTTTTCACTATCCAGCTTTAGCGGTGTGCAGGGAACGAGGTAAGACAGGCACGAAGTTAAGGCACCGGGGGGGCAACGTGGCCTAGAACAAGCCAGGGCGTGACGAAGCCGCAGGCCTCCGCGACGCATGCTCAAAGCTACACGGGGAGGCAACATAATCCGAGAACCTTTTCACCCGAGCCAGCCGAGACTTGGTCCCCACCATGGGCGCCATCCTGTCATGCTCCTAGCCAATGTAATCGTATAGACCAAAATGCCCATCCGTATTAGGTTAGGGTTACTGCCTTTTAATTGTACCGAGGACAGATAGTTTGGGCATCTCAGTCATGTAAAGTTGCGAATACTCACGATTATAAAAGGAGACCAAGGGTCACCTCAAAGAACACATGTAATCTTGAGTTAACCTCGCTATAAAGAAAAGGGTTACCTCGTGCTTTTACCTCGCTTTCCTACTTAGTGTCTGTTTTGTTTGGGGTGCTAAGCATGTCTACTTGTAGCGCTTAGCACGCCAACACAATACTATCATCCAAAACACTCGAGATAAAAAATAATCAAGTATTGTAATAGACCAAAATAGAGTAACAAAGGTATTCAATTAACCATCACAGTGCAAATGCAAGATTCTCATCAATCGAGTGAAGAACAGAGAATCACCCTATGATATGAGTAGCTTTCTGGTACAATTTGGGGCAGATCTGACGCCGAAGTCGGGTGTGCCGTTGGCGCACGACGACTTTTCTCCAAAACATCGCAAAATTTGGTCGGGACGAAGCTCTCTATTGTCTAACCCTAATTCCGCCATCAAAAGTGTCGAAAATCGAATCGTCTTGTGTGTAGAATAGGGCCTTCTCTTTATAGGGGCGAAACCAGCCTTCTTGTGCCTTTTTAGGCTGTTTTGGGCATGGTGCCGATCAGCGCAAGTCGGTGTCATTTGGCACCAGTGACTTGTGTGTACAGAACATCTTGTGGAACCCATATATCCTAGCTCCAAAGTCCAACTTACAATCAATGGGAGTATGACATAACATATGCTGCAAACAAAAAAAAATTGTTCTTGATTGAAATCCATGCTGAATTACGGAGAATTTAAGTCATCTTCCAGTGATATGGCACAACCCGGAATCGGAAGAGAAGAGACGAGTATTTTTTTTTCTGCAGGAGAGATGCCTACCACTGATATTGATTAAGGAATAAAAGAGTTTACAAATACAAAGAACTCACACACCCCACACTCCAAAATCTCTTAGAATTAAAATTCACGCCTTTTACATCAATCAAGAAATGATCCCAATCAAACTGAAGGGCGTTCAACCCAACAGTGGAACAATATTAAAATTGACGATGTGTTGATTTTTAGTGATGCAGGCATTTTGTTGAACATGAAATGGATCTACCACCGTGGCAAGAGTGCGTAAGAGAGTATCCATCAACAATTTTTATTTTATTATGAGTATTCACAAGTTTATCTATCATGAGATTTCAAATACGATATTACTGTTTTCATTTAAATTCTGGGACCGTCAAATTTGAAGTTACTGAAATTTTATTGTTCACCCTTTGTTGATAGGCATTCAAATTTTGGCATCACCGGACAACCACTTATTATTGAAATTTTGGGAGCCTTGAACATCTCACATTGTATTGAAAGTGTAGAATTAAAAGTTTGAGGGATTGAGACTTACTTAGACGAAAGAAAATATCAAGAATAAATATTTGCCAGACAGCTGATATGAAACCTCCAATGCTATTAATTTAAAATGCATCCACATTTCTCACATGTATCCTGTAAGCGGCGGCATTTAGCTGGAAACTAGAGATTTTGGAGAACTAGAAGGGCAACGATGACAAATAGAATCATCAGCATGTGTAGAAACTATAACTTAATATATCTTGTCCAACAAACACTTAGAGTCCATAACGAGCCGTGTATCTACAAATCAGCTCAGTTAAAACGTTCTAAATGGACCATATACACTTGAGCCAAAGAAAATTGTCATCTATAGTTCTCAATGAGTAAAACTAATGACATTTACAACCAATGGGAGTATAACATAACATATGCTGCAACAAAACAGGGTGTATAACATAGAGACATGCTGCAACAAAACAGGGTGTGCAAGCTCTTGGAAAGAGTGCAATGGATTTGCTCTTGACTGACCCATGCAGACTTATAAGGTCAATTTATGCCATCATTGAGTGAAATGGCACTGAATAATTGAAATAGAAGGGAAAAATGCTTTTGGATGCACAAAAAGTTTATGTTATTTCGTTTTCCTCTTTTAGTAGCTTGGAAGAAGCTGAAGATGCCTGTAAGTCTGCTCTACGACTACTGGACCCTGAATTCTGACCCCCGTGAGGTGCATTGCTGGAAGATGATACATTAGCATTCACATTTGCAGCAGCATGGATGCTGTTTCTGGCAGCTGGCACATCATGGCTGTGCTTCCCCTCATATGTAGTAATGACAGCCTTTGGGTCTTGAGAAGATCTTTCAATATGCTTCTTCACATCACACCCTTGATATGTGCACTTGTAGTAGCTCCTACGCAACGCAAAAGTAGATATGAAGTGTACCTTAAGTTCAATGGATTCTCCATATAAGTTCGTTATAACGGGCAAGGAAGGAGTACTTGATAACTTAATATTTTGAAATGCAAGTCACAGACATCATTTGAAAAAAAATGGAAACGAGTATTTTTAGAATTTTAGGAGAACAGTATGGTTTATAGAAAAAAATGGTTTCAGAAAACGGAGGCGTTTGGATGGAACAAATAATGTACTTTTGAATAGCACCGTTTTAGAAGCCCATGTCAAGCAATACCATGGTTTAGAAAACAGAGGTATTTCTAAAAAATCAAAAGTGACTACATTTGACAATACATAAATGATCAGTACAATTAGAGGGACTCGTAAGCATCAGGACATTTACAGCCCTACAGTCAATACAGTGTCAGTGTCAGGATACTTTTTCATCCATTCCATAACCACAGTTTTTCTTAAGCATCTATCCACCAGATGATGATTTAGTTCAAATATCCGGCATTAAAAAGGATTTTGGACATTCCTAAAAAAAGAATTTTGGATTAAATATATCAGTTTTCGTTCTAAATAGTTCAATTAGCATCAATGCCAACAAACAAAACACTCCGAAAATCAAAATAGACTTAGAATTCTTGCAGTAGTGCTTTAGTACAATGGATCTTATGATTGTTTCTCTTCCATTTATTTGAATTTTCATTTAGCAAGAACTACTTAATGCATACAACTATACAAACGGGCTGTTCGTTTCCTTTAGTATGCTAAAGTTTTGAGGCAAAAGTTTAGTGTCTCTTTTGGGGCTAAAGTTCAGCCCTTCTTTTGCCCCACCTTTTAACCTCAAGGGCTATAGCCCCTTTTAGCTCACATGTTCGTTTCCTTGTGGCTAAACTTTAGCCCTTTAGCCCCTTTAGCCTCTTTAGCCCCATGAAACGAACAGCCCCAAAGTGTGCCTTCAAGGATGCAATTAGGCATCTACCTAATTTCTTATCAAGCCATCGTCAGTTATGCATTCTTTCTCCTTTGTGCTTACCTTGCAACCTAGAAATCTGTAGCAATACTTTCACAATAAGATTGGCTTTATATCTCTCCTCTAAAAATAAAGGGTAGTGGTCTGTCATGTTGCATTGGTGGCTCAATGCTAAATTGGTAATGCTATACTCTAAATACTTAACCACCAGACTTCTGTAGACCCTGCATAAAACACAACACTTCACAGCACCTAAACAAACTCATTGGCATAGATATACCATTCAACAAAAATGCAGGATCGACTGGGCTTGATAGTACATTCTATTCAACAAAAGGAGGTACATCACTGCATTGTGTATTCCGTGGGTGCGGGCATCACACTGAGGAAAAACAGAGTTTTTTTTAGTGTTTTTCCTTTTTCTATTTAGAACTTCCATTCCCGTGAGTTCTTTTTTTTACCAAATTTAGAGACGAAGGGTTCGCTGCTGTACCACTATTAATTTCGTGTTTCCAAAAATAGCACTCAGTCCTGCTCAATCCTTTCTCCATATAGCACTCCACCTTTGGATCATGTGTGCACGCCTGAGAGTCCTTATCCATCAGTTCGTCGTTAACCTCATCTCTCATCTCTCTCCTCCCATCATCACCATACTTCCATTCAGATTGAGAGTTGAGAGGTCCAGCCCAATCTCGATGTGGCTTTGACCATTGCTCCAAGAAGTGGCCAAATGCCAAGGGGAAACAAGCTGCTTCACCGCAGAGTTTCTCCCTCTACCCCAGCCAAATGATCTTCAGTGCTGCATTGTACGGAAATGAACGGCAACAAGACCTTGGCGCTGCCCAGAACCATAGAGCTTCCGATTAGGTGGTGGCTGAATCAACAAATTCTTACTGATTTCTGGATGTTCACACCATTGGATTGATGGCAGGGTGGCCTGCCTAGGATCTTGTCGTGTGTAGTGCTCCATGAGGACGGTCGCTGAGTAATAGCCATTCCTATCTCATTTCTAGTACCCACCAGAGGACAAAACTAATGGATCCAATAGAGTGATAGAGGAAGCTGGATTTCAAACCAGTGTTATTTCTGAAATCATGAAAAATAATGGTACAGGAGTAAATTCTAGTGCCACAACAATCTTCCACCCTTTTTTTGTTGACCGAACATGTATTCCTAATTTTACAAAGAAAAACAGTGGGACGGAAACATATTAAATTATTATACAACCATACACGGCAATATAGTCATTCCTATACAACATTAGTATTCATCAGTCATGTTTATATTCACTCAAGGAACGACAGAACACTGACATATATGGTGCGGGTGGGAAAAGACAAACAGAACCATTCAGATTATTCCAAATAAATGGATCACTTTCAAAGCAAGTAATACAAGCAGAGAAGTAGTGCAAAATGTTAACAGTATTACCTTGGATGAGGATTCCCTTTTACCACCTTTTGTCCATACTTACGCCACCGGTAGCCATCATCCAAAAGATCAACCTCACTAGTGGTTTGCACAATGATTCTTTGAGCTGGAGTTGGCACACGTCTGCACAATAAAACTAATATAAAGAATTGCAGCTTGAAATTTTCAACTAAATAAACTGTTAATTATAGCAATCACCTTCTGTTTGCATTTGCAGAACCAGCATTTCCATTACCAGCCCTTGATTCATCATCACCCTCATCCTCACTATCACTGGATCCGGACAAATGCTCACCTCCCTCTCCTCTCCTTGACATTGAAGGATCTGCCGGACAATCATTTGATGCCTGAACTTTCCCAGAGTGGTCACGAGAGCCTTGTTCTGATCTTGTTGGAGCATCTTCGTTTTCACACAAATCATCTCCATCAGTTAGCAACTCACCACCATCTTTGGACCTCCTTTTAGGTGGACGATGGTGATTGTGCTGACCTCTGTATATTATTTGAGTAATCTGCCCATCTGCTGAGCGTTCCACTTTTTTCTTCACCGGACAGCTTGAATTGGTACATTTGTAGTAACTCCTTGGGTATTCCCCACCCTTAACTGCCTTCTGGCCATACTTCCGCCAGTTGTAGCCATCGTCCGCAGGTTTATCCGCAGTGAGTGCAGATGTTTGGGCTTGTGAAATGTCGTTTGATTGAATATTTCTATTACCTGTACTTGTTGGCAGCATCGGTACCACCTTGGTTGATGCTGATGTCAGATTAGTACAGGAGTTGATGTTCGGAGACGACAAAGCTGGTGCCGTTGTCGATGAAAAGGGAGTGAGTAGTCTGTTTGATTGACCATATTGAATGGAGAGTGGACTGCTTGTGCTGTAACTTGTGCTAAAGCTTGCTGATGAGACATCTCAAAATTCCCCTATAGGAAAAAAAAGGTTACAGTAATACAGATTAGCCAAACAACATGCAGGAATGGAACTTCAGATTTTACGATGGCAAGATATAGTATTTTATCCCACCCACTACATAAGTTTTTAGGCTTTTAACAAGAACGGTATGGTGACAATCAAGGACGATTTTAGAAGTTTAGAGAGGTGGCATTACTAAGCAAGGAAACAAGAAAATGCTAGATCTTTCCCGGATCAAAGCATAAGTAGGGTAAGTTTTCTTTTTTATAAAATCAGATCTTCGCCTTTTTTAGTAAAAGATTTCCTGTGGAGATCGCCTCCACATTTTCACTTCAAAAAGAAAAATAACAGCATAGCCAAGAACCAATCAATAATTTGTAAGTTCATGATGCAACAATGAAAGGAGAACCGGATGATCTCAAGAGATTTTTCACTGCAACAGGATTTAGATTCCCACATGGCCATGTCAAGGTAACACAATCTTGGCTAATGCGCCCCCAAGGTCCCTGGAGCATTCTGCTAAGGCCTCCCCCCCCTACCATGTGAGAACCTGGGCCAGGACCACCATGGTTTTCCGTCAGTACCAGGTTCCTAGGTGCAACCTTGAGCACATGCTTTGGTCGGGGAGAGGTGAGGGGATTTTTTAGACCAGCCCGAAAATTCGTTCCCCCTGGGAGTGAACTCGGGACCTTGGGGGTGCTACTAGGCAACCTCAACCACTAGGCTGAGGGACCGTTCGCGCATTTAATATCAGCATAGTAAGCAAAGGCACATAAAGTAGAATGATATCTGAAAGTCAAAAAATAACCTCTTATACTTTTACATGTTTCATCATTCGTTGGACCCAAAGTAGCAACTAGATAACTTGAATGATTGGATTAACATGTACATCTATATAATTTTCTTACTTCTCCTTTCAAATCTAGTGCCGATAGAGAAAATAATATTTTACAACTTATTTCTGTTAAAATGCTCATCAGTTACACCATCTTTAAAACTTTACTACAGTTCGGAGCTGGAAACCAGTAGTCAAGAGTGACCTCTACAACCATAAACAGAGTATATTTCTTTAATATGTCCATGCTCAACAAAATGACACAAAACTAGCAAACCATACTGCATATTTGTGTAACTGTGATGGAGATTAGCAAACAAAATTATAACTCATCCATTATTTTAGTTGATACAACTCAAAAAAAAAATCTATACGGATAAATTGGTTTTTTTTAGGGAAAATACGGATAAATTGTTGAGGTGTAAAGGAATGTATGTAAACAAGGAGACGTAGTAGTCATCATGAATGGAACATAAAAAATCCACCATGAATAACAATCCTTGGGCTACAAGGAAATAGGTGTGAGTCGAGACACATTTGGAGTTAGATTCACCATCTCTCAGGTGTTTCAGATCTTACACATGCTGCATACTAACCAGTACAAATCCTTGTTTACTGCAATAGCAAGCCGAATTAGTGCTAAGATCAGATCTTATTTATCTGTATGTGATGGAGTAAGAAACTTGCACCTTCGTGACAATTTTACTTACAAAAAACAAATAAATGTGGGAGGTGAATGCTCACTGAGCACTTGAATATCAATTGCACCATCAGAACCACAACAGTTACTTCTGAGACGAAGATCCAGAGACCTTTCTATAACTAAATGTCATGTATTATTAAAGTACGCACACATCTTGGTTGACTCTTCACCATAAAGACTGTTACAATGCCATAATCTGGCAACGAATAAGCAACCTTTTCACATAGACTATGCACACATTGTATATGGTAGATCAGGTAGCATGAATAAAAGAAGAACAAGGCTTACGGAATGGAAGTATATAGGACACCACTGTCAAAAATAATAAGCAATTCATGCTGCACTGAAACAGCCATAGCAGCGTATATGTAAATAAAAAAGGACTGTTTAGTCTGGTGTTAACAGTTGGGTTAAACGCACTTCTTCTAGCTTAGGTAGGTAGCTGAGAGGCCCCATTTGACTGTACAGTTGAAACAACTCTTCCCAGACCAAACTGTTAACAGTCCAGTGCGATCCCCGATAGCAGTGGCTTACAGCATCAGAGGTACTCCGTGTCAGGAAACGGTAGCACCATGCTGTGTTACACGCTGGACAACGATGCCCCTTTGGGGGGTGGGAAGTCCCTAGCAAATAGCAATGATGTACTAAGCTGTAAGCTCAGGAATCTGTAACCCTTTAGGAAACAGTACTGATAGTACAGATATCCCCCGAAATCGTAGAAAGACTAGTACTGGCACCAGAAATCTTATGCATCGGCAATCTCGCAGCAGCACAAGGGAGCAAAGTTCGAGGGACATGGGAATTGAAGCCGGGGCTCTGGGAGTACCGTGGGGGAGAAGAACCCGGGGGAGCTGAGGAGGGTGGTCGGGCTGAGCCCCGACGGCACGGCGAACGGGGAGGGCAGCGAGGGCCCCCACCCCCAGAGGCGGCAGCGGCGGCGGGGGACCCTATGGCGCCGACGAGGAGCTGGGTGAAGGAGCCGTGGAAGGACGGGGACGCCCCGTCGGGGAAGAGCGCAGCGGCGAGGGTGAGCGGGCCCGGGCTGGTCTCGGCGCCGGCCGCCGCCGTGGACGCAGAACCGGCGGTGAAGAGGGACTCGATGGCGGAGCGCGGCGGAAGAGACAGCGCAGCCCGCGGCGGGCGGCGCGCGTCCTCGCCAGCGGCGGAGGCCTCGCGAGCCGCCATGGAGGGAGGGGGGATGGACGCAGCAAGTGCGAGGAGGGCTTGGCTTCTTCCTTGTCCGGAGGAGAGAGCGTGGGGGAGGGGGACCAGGGATGCGGCTTTTGGCGGTGAAAAGGGCTTGGTAGCGCAC
The DNA here is from genome assembly GCA_031894775.1 of Chloris gayana. Taxonomy (NCBI): domain Eukaryota; kingdom Viridiplantae; phylum Streptophyta; class Magnoliopsida; order Poales; family Poaceae; genus Chloris; species Chloris gayana. The sequence continues at coordinate 244,214 of JAUNZO010000639.1, forward strand.
GTTGACTCGCCGGTCCCGCCTCCGTCAGGAAGGATAAAAAGGTAAAGGCCAAATTTGCTGCTGGACACTCATCTCTTGTGGTCTTTGCTGGAGGACACTCTTCAAGTGAGTCTTTGTTCATGGACACTACTTAGTTGTGTTATTTTGCCAACAAACACTTTAACCATTAGAATATAATTTTTCATGTATGAAGGAGAGATAAGATTTCACAAATAACCAAAATACCTTTGTAGCTGTTTCAAACTTCCAACCATATAATCTTATGTATGTATATTATATACTTTAACCATTAGAATATGATTTTTCATGTATGTAATAAATATTATAAAATATGACTGTATAATCACATTTGATTTGAAAGACAATAAAAAGCACGTCTTTATACAGATCGGGCTGACGAGCTCGTTGCAGCAGATGAACGAGCATAGTTTTTTTTTGGCGTGTTTGTATATACAATCCGATACGGCAGCCAATATTTGTGGCCTCCACAATTGTTTCTCCGTGCGTTAGCTGCTAGGGTATTAGGGTCCAATGAATATTTCTCTCCCCCTCTTGTGTAGCAATTTATTATTTTAAGACCTGAAGTGTGTATTGGCAAATTTACACAATTGAATGGTGTCCATCAGTAAAGATTAGATTATGTAGTGTCTCTCAGCAAATATCAAGCATGAATGGTGTCCTACAGCAAATTTGGCCAAAGCTAAATCTACGGCACGGCTGGCCTTTCTGCCGCCGCTAGCGAACACGTGGGCGGGTGATTTTTTACGGCCACGCGGTCCCGACGTCGTTCGCTATTCCTAGCACCGAGTGTGAATCTCTCCGTAGCTCTGGTGGTTTCGACTGGGCATGCCTCGGTACCGATGAGCATTTTGATAGCAAGTGAAACCCCTGCTTCTAATTCCAACTATATTTTTATTTCTTTTTTTCATCTTTGCATGTATGTCTCTCTTTTTTTAATATGAATGTTTGATTTACCCCTATTCCATCATAATGACTTAATGGTGATAAATCACCCAGCAAAAGACAATTTACCCTTTGCACCATTGCCTATGTTATTATCAATAGTTTGCACCATCACCCCTCTTTCCAAATAGAATTTACATTTAAATTCAAATTTACTTACGACAATAATTCAAACATATTTGGATAATATTTGATTGACTTTTATGAATGGTTCGAATTTAACTAAAATTTTGAAATTATTTCATCTTTAATTTGAAATCTTAACCGCACTTGTTAGGCCCAATCAAGCGCAAGAACTCAGATTCAACTAATTCAATCATAACATAATCGAAATGCTAGAATTAGTCATCACTAAGCTAGACAACTTGTACGGTTGAGCTCAGTAATTGTAGAACGCGGGAAAAGGGAGAAAAACTGAAAAAATAAAAGGGCATAGAATCAATCCATGATCAAGATTTGTTCTCACGTGGCCCGAGCATCTAACTTTCCAAAAGAAATTTGAGCCAAATCGCTCCCAAACTCAAGAACGGGGTTATGTCTCCGAATCGCGCACGATCGTCGGCAATGCCGAATCACGTTTCGCCTCCCCTCTTCCGAACCGTGCGCCGCAGCTGCGGAATCGCTCGCTCGCGGCTTCGCCAAACCACATGTCGTCGTAGAATCGCACGTCGACCATAGCCCCTCCTAGCCCGCTGTGACGCCCCAATTTTGGGACTACACTATGCATACGTACCAATCTCTAGAACGAGTAGTTGGTACACATATCGATGATACAAATCCGAGTACAAAAATCTTTATTTATTCCTCAAAGGAATACAACTAGGGGATACATGGTCCGGATTACAAGCAAGGTTTGATGTGTCAATATACCGTGACAACGGACATATGAATAGTTTTATACACTCTGTAGAGGTTAGTACACTTTATCCACAAGCTATATGTTCGTATCTACGGAACACATAATCGTTGTCACCGTAACTAGGCACGCTCACAAGTCCACCTCGAATGTTCAAGGATCCTCGTAGTCGGGGTCCTCGGGTTCCTACTCCTGGTTCTCCTCGTCTACGGACGACGTTAGAGTACGTAAGCTATGTCACATAAAATAACGAAGATAAAAAGTAATAACAAGGAAAAACCAAATAAAATGGAGTGAAGAGGAAGGTTCCAGTGGCTCGGAGTTTGTTATGACGATTCCAACGGCGTCGGAATCGTCCGAAACGGAGCTACGGTTGAAAAGTTATGGCTACGAAAGTTTTAAGGGTGTTTTTGAAAAAGGCCATGGCTTCTAATATAAGGAAGGGTATATTTTGGTAATTTCGGAAAAGTGGACGGGCTAAAATGCAAAAATGCATTTTCGATCGGGTTAGGGACCTAATTGTAATTTTGGAAAAGTTCAGGGGGTTTTATGTATAAATTCTAAGGGCTCTTTTCTAATTTGAGAAAAAGTCAAGGGGTTCTATGTAAAATTGGGATTTAAAGAGATTTGGGATTTATTTTCCAATTGGAAAATCGGTGGAAAAGGTCCATGGACCCTATGGACCGTGTCGGCTGGCCGGTCCACTAGTCCACGGTGGACTATGGGGCGGCGCGAGGCTCGAGCTCACCGAAATCAAGGATTTTGGCAGCCTAGAGTTGGACTGGAGGGGCAGGCGGGGGCATGCCGGTGGTCGGGGAGGCGTGGCGGAGGTGTGGGGAGGGGCGGCGGCGCGAGGCGACGCCGTACGGGAATGAGCCGGCTCACAGAAGGCTGCGGCGACGCTTGGCGGAGACGGCCGTGCGGCCGGGTTTTGGAGGGGGTAATGGAGCGAGGGAGATGCGTGCGGGCTCGGCGGAGCTAGGCGGCGCCATGGCTTGTGGAGAGGGGAAGGAAGGTGGTGCTTGCGGCTAAAGGGGAGGAAGGGGAGGGTCGGCGGCCGGTGTTCTAACACGGGGAGGGGGAGAAGGTGGGGAAGGGAGACGGCGCTTGCCTGGTAGTGCTCCGGCACCGGGGTGGCGAGCAAGAGCGGAGGGGCGGCTTTTATGGGGGTTGATGCGGGAAGGTGGCCACGGAGGCGTCCATGGCTGTGGCGGCTCGGCCGATGCGCGCGGAGAAAAGGACGGGGGTCGGGTACGGGGAGGCGTGGCGAATGCGGCGCGCGAGACGAGGAGTCGAGTCGGCGCACGTCGACGAGCGCTTTGTGCGGGTGGTCGGAGGTGGAGATGACGGGGAAGGCGGGGTACGACGGCGACGGGCGAGGCGACTTACGGCCCGGCATCGGGTCGACCCGTCCGTCCAAGGGAGAGGGAAGCGGGGCTTGGCGCGGCGCGACTTGGCGGCAAGCGTGGGGAGGCCGGCGCTAGCGAGGTGGGGGACGGGGCGGTGGTGCGGCCGGCGCACGAAGCGCGTCGTGCGCTCGCGGCGCGTGACGAGGAAGAAGGGGGAGGCCGGGGGGAGTTGGGGTGGGCCGGAGGCGAGAGGGGAGGCTCGGCGGGGAGGGGAATTGATTTGGGGATGACGGGATAAGGGTTTAATTATCTTTTTATTTTCTATTCTTTCTTCCTTTCTCCATAAATCAAATAGAATTCAAAAGAGAATCCAAATAAATACGTATAAATTAATTTAAGATAAAACAAAATAAGAGCAAGACAAGTAAAATAAAAACAACCAAGTTTGCGAGACTTTAGCATTTTATTTTAAAATTCTAGGTGTTGTTTTCCTGTAGATGTAATTAGGTTTTAAATTCCTAGTCATTTTTCAAAAATGTTTTTCCCGAATAAAATAAAATGATTTATTTAGTGAGTTTTAATTTGGCCGAAAAATTGGGGTGTTACGGACATACCCCACTTAAAATGAATCTCGTCCCCGAGATTCACGCCGGTCCTCGAAGAGGTAGGGATATTCCTTTACGAGGTCCTCTTCCCTTTCATAGGTGGCCTCATTCTTAGTATGGTTATTCCATTGCACCCGACAAACATTTATAGCCTTTGTCCTAGTTGGTCGGACGATCGGGTCCAAAATCTTAACCGGCTATTCCTTGTAGCGTAAGTCTAGTCGAAGGTCCACCGAGTCCAAGGGTAGGTGTTGCTCGGGTACCTCTAAGCATCTCTTCGGATGGGAGACATGGAACACCGAGTGTACATCCGACGGGTTTTCCGGCATCTCCAACTCGTAGGCCACTTCTCCAATCTGTCCGAGTACTTTGAAGGGTCCTACGTATCTAGGGGCTAACTTGCCTCGGACTTGGAATCTTCTTGTTCCTCTCATGTGTGACACCTTTAGGTAGACATGGTCATCTAGGCTGAACCGTAGTTCTCTGCGGTGTTTGTCAATATAACTCTTTTGTCTGCTCCGGCTCGCTTTAAGGGTCTCTCCGACGACAGCTACTTTTTCTCCTCGCCTCTCGTTATGATGGCAGGTCCAAAGAAAGATCTTTCTCCAACTTCGGACCACATAAGAGGGGTGCTACACTTTCTTCCATACAACATCTCAAATGGTGCCATTTTGATGCTTGGCTTGATAACTATTGTTGTAGGAGAATTCTGCGAAAGACAAGCTTGCTTCTCAATCCTTGTCGTACGTTAGTACGTAGGCTCGTAGCATGTCCTCGAGAACCTGGTTGACTCGCTCGGTTTGTCCATTAGTTTGGGGGTGGTAGGCTGAGCTATAGTCAAGTCTTGTCTGCAGCTTGTCATGCAAGCTTTCCCAAAAGTGAGAGGTGAATTGGGTACCTCGATCCGATACTATTACGGAGGGGACTCCATGTAGCTTCGATATGTTATCTATGTATAACCGTGCTAACTTATCTCCTCTATGTGTCTTCTTCATTGCTATGAAGTGGGCGACTTTGGTCGATCTATCTACTATGACCCATATCGAATCATTTCCTTTTGGTGTACGTGGTAAGCCTACTATGAAATACATAACTATGCCATCCCATTTCCATGTGGGTATGTGCGGGGGTCGTAACAGCACCGGTTGGTTTCGGTGGTCCGCCTTGATCCGGCTATAGAGGTCACAATTGGCAACATACTCTGCTATGTCTCGTTTCATTCCATTCCACCAGTACTTACGCTTTAAATCCTGATACATCTTGGTGGATCCTGGATGGATGGATGGAATATGTGGAGTCGTGGGCTTCTTCCATAACAAGCCTTCGAAGGTTGTCCACGTTGGGTACACATATCCTGTTTTCAAACCATAGAGTTCCTTCTTCATCCACTCGGTGTCCTAGTGCCTTATTGACCTCTATTTGTTGCTTTTGCTCCAAGGTTTCCGGATCTTGAAGCTAAGCCTTTCTAATTCCGGCCTCTAGGTTGGGTCGTAACTCCAATACTTGTGTTCCGCCTGGGGGAGTTATGTGCAGGTTTAGACTCGTCTATTTCCTGGGCTAGTTACTGGGCTGATAGTGGCGGTATATACGTTGTTGCATTAGGCTTTGCGGCTGCGTGCATCCGCCACTACGTTAGCCTGCCCTGGGTGGTACTCGCACATCCAAGTCATAGTCCTTTATTAATTCCAACCACCTTCTCTGTCTTAGATTGAGATCGGGTTGGGTGAAGATATATTTGAGACTCTTGTGGTCCGTAAAAATCTTGCACTTGTTACCGATGAGGTAATGCCTTCAAATTTTAAGCATGCACTATGACTGCTAATTCTAAATCATGTGTGGGCTAGTTTTGCTCATGTGCCTTGAGTTGTCTTGAAGCATACGCGATAACTCGGTTGTCTTGCATGAGTAGACCTCCTAATCCACTTCGGGACGCATCATAATAGACCATGAAATCCATGGTGGATATCTCGGTAATGTGAGTATTGGGGCCTCGGTGAGTCTTATCTTCAACAATTGAAAGCTCTCCTCACATTGTGGGCTCCACTGGAACTTGGCTTCCTTACGGGTGAGTTCCACCATTGGTTTGGCTATCTTGGAGAATCCTTCGATGAATCTCCGGTAGTAACTTGCCAATCCTAAGAAGCTTCGATCTCGGTGGCATTCTTAGGTTGTCTCTAGTCTTTGACGAGCTTCCACTTTAGCTAGGTCTACCACTAATCCCTTGGCATTTATGACATGCCTAGGAATCCAACTTCCTCTAGCCGAGTCCGCACTTGCTGAATTTGGCGTATAGTTGATGGTTCCTGAGGCGGTCCATCACTATTCTTAAGTGTTTCTAATGTTCTTCTCCGCTTTTGGAGTAGATGAGTATGTCATCTATGAAGACTACCACGAATTTGTCTAACTCTTCCATGAAAATCGTTTTCATCAAATTCATGAAGTAAGCCGGGGCATTGGTTAGTCTAAATGGCATAACGGTGAACTCAAACTGTCCATATCGGGTGACGAAAGTTGTCTTCATGACATCCGCTTCCCCGATCTTTAGTTGGTAATAACTCGATCTAAGATCAATCTTGGAGAAGTACTTGGCTCCTTTCAGTTGATCGAAGAGGTCATCGATCCTAGGCGGTGGGTACTTGTTCTTGATGGTCACTCCTTTTAGAGAACGATGAATCCACACACATTCTCATGCTTCGTATTTCTTTGTTACAAGGAGGACTGGTGCTCCCCATGGGGATGAGCTTGGGCGTATATACCCTTTGCTTTGGAAGTCTGCTAATTGTTCCTTGAGTTCTTCCAGCTCATTAGCTGCCATTCTAAAGGGTCTCTTGGCAATGGGCCTAGATCTCGGAATTAAGCTAATAACAAACTCAATTTCCCGATCCGCATGCGGTAGTTCTTCCGGAAATACGTTTGGGTATTCTTTCACTATTGGGTACCGACTCTAGGGTGGGATGTCTATATGGCACGAGTATACTCCCGATTCCAGATTGACGAGGTTTGCAGATTATTCGTATTCCTTGGTGGTTGATGGATATCATCGTACGGTCTTCACAAGATATGTTTCCCTTGTGTTTGTCTAACCGAGTTCATTCCAAGTATCACATCCACTCCTTGGGTCTCTAATACCACTAAGTCTGCTCTAAAGGATACCCCACTTAAAATGATTTCTACCCCTAAATAGCCATATCGACATTTTATTGTGGCTCCTGAGGATTGAGTTAAGAGGGGTGTTTGAAGTGTAACTTTGGGTATATATGATGTTTAAGAACAAACTTCGAAGAAATGAACGAATGTGAAGCTCCAAAATCAAACGAACGGTTGCGATGGTAGAGTTAACTAGGTACTCACCAAGTACGACATCCGGTGTGTCTTCGACATGCTCGAACAACATTGTGGTTCACCTTTCCACGGCTATAGCTACGGCCAGGGCGTGGCTGTCCGGTGCTCGGGGGTGCACTACGGGCCACGGAGCTCGCGAGCTTGACTGCCGAGGTAGCGAGGACCTTGATTCCCGTGTTCTTATAGGGGGCACATGGCAATCCTGTGGGTAAACTCACCACAGTGGAAACAACCCTTGTTGGCATTGTTCGGGTCGGATTGACGGTAGTGATGCTCCTCCGAGTTGGGGCATGACTTTAGCTTGGGGCCCGACGGGATGCAAGTGGTTGTCGCAGTACCGAGCAATGCGAAATTACATCATGGGGCGAGGCGGGAGCCTCTAGGTCTTCCCGGTGCGCTATCTCCGAGCTCTTTCTTGGCGCTCCCGCAACTTGCGCTTGCGATCGTGGGTCCCGATTGGTCCATGCGGGCCTTTCTTAAAGCGTTCCAACTTCTTCTTGTCATTGTCTATGTCTCTCGAGGCATAGCGGGCTAAGCTGTGTGAACTTATTGAGGTACTCGATTCACGGTCATAGAACCTTGGTGCGGTTTCTTGAATTCCTCATTCTTCATATCCATGATTCCCTCAAGAATGTGATATTCTCTAAAGACTTGTTAAAAATATCATGCCTACCTTGAAAATAGGATTGTTGATGTCCTCCGGCATCCAAGTTTTGAATTTGAAACCAGCTTCAACTTCTCTATCGGAATCCGGTAATTGCAGTCCATCATCATCACTAGAAAATTGTCCCCGGTAGCTTCAATGACATTTCTTTCCCTTGTCCTCTTTCCTGATGCCTTCTTACCCTGCCCTATCTTCTTTCCTTTCGTAACCCGCTCATCAACAACATCTTCGTCGACATTGTCCACGAAAAGGTCATCATCATCTTGCTCCAACTCATAGTTACTATCAACAAAGTCCGAGTCTTGATCACTATCTTCAATTGCACTATTAGGCTATGAACTACCTATTTGTCCTGTTGTTGTTGTTGCTTCTACTCGACATTCGAGTAAAATTCGGACACCTTCTCAACAACATGGACCTTATGTGGGCTCACAATCTTCGGCAATGTAGAAATAGGGTTTGCTACAATGTCATCCCAATTGATCCCAACAACATTGTTGTCATGATCCAAATAAACAACAAAATTCTTAACCTTTTCCACAATAGATGCCATATCAAGTGTATCTGCATCGGTAACAATTATCCTTAAGCCATATGCAAGAGTCTTACCAATTAACAACCAATACACCTTCAAACATGTACTCTTCTTGTAACCAAGTTGTTCAACAAAGTCATCAAACCATAATGGTGACCAACTATCTATGTCACAATGATCAAAGCAGTCCGCTTTTTCATCAATGTAAGCACGATTTTCCCCGTACCCAACAAATAAGCCACCACGATGCACTTCAAATGAAAATAGATCATCACCAGGACCTAGGAAATACAAATTGAACTAAGTAATCAATCCAAATCATGTAACAATTGGCTCTGCCCCCAACCAGAACCAGAACTTAAAGCCTAACCAAAATGTAATCGACTTTGCCACAAAATATGAACCAATCTAGACTGTATTAATGAACAGGGGATGCACTTATCGTATAGGGGCGGTGATTCCCCTTTATGCCGTATGGACAACACCATCGTCGCACCAAGACCAAGATCACCCCCACTAAGAGGTGGTGCCTCCGGCTTTCCCAATCGAATCCTCACCTCTTAGTGTTGATCGCCATCGATCACGGTTGTGAATCCCACCGTCCCTTCGTGTCTCGGACGACGAGTTCGATAATATGATCGACCGGATTGCCGCGAAAAGATAGGGGTCTCCTTGTATATATTCCATGACCGATGCCTCCTCACGTGCCTCTCACGTAAGCCATGCTTGGCGAGGCCACATCCGACAAAACAACCCAACGTGGGTTTTAGACCTCATGTGCATCACGTAACAAGTTTTGGGACTCAAATCTCCGGTTTGAGAGTTTGTGTACCTATTTGATACCGATTGACAAGTTTGTGTACCTCCGGTGCATTTCACTCATATATAAAAAAGAAAAATATTGCCACACACCCACGATCTGCTTGCTCATTTATAAACTAATAAATTATAGCATCTCGGTGATTTTATGTGGCATGCCGGTTCACAATTTACTTCCATATCTTCTGAATAAAGAGGTATTTTCCAGCATGTTTCTTCTTGTATAGCTATGTTCTATTTCTACGTGCTTACGCCATCATTTCGTAATTATTTTGTGGTATTTGACATGCACTACATCTCTACTATAAAAATATTAAGCCTAGCATAGGCGACATTGGTAATTTAGCTCTAGGACTTGTGGAATTTGTACATCTTATTAGAAATCACTAATGTGGATACTACAAATTATGGATGCTTGTCAAAAAGTTTGTGCCCATCAAAATACTTATGAAACATTCTTGTGCCCATTATTCCCGTTGACGTTAAGAACCGTTTACCAATATTTAATATGATGTACTACAATGTCATATCTTGTTTGTTTTGTATATAGTATATGTGAAAATATTCGGTGCATACCACCTATTTAGTGGAATCATGAAAACTCTCTCAAAAAATATGCTGAAAAGTTTTAAAATTCTGAAACTTGGTACACACAAAACTTATATGCATGTGCTTTTAGATGGTTTTCACAATTGTGGAATAAAAGTGGTTTCTACTGAATATTTTCCCATCTTGTATAGTGGTTTTCTTGCAGCTCGATTTAAAAAAATGTGAATTGATGTCAGCTATTCTAAGATATCAAGTATAATCCAAAGAAAATGGGCACCTTTCATGGTAATTTCTTGCACTCTATGTGGAAGCACTCACCGTGGGCAATTTGAGTGAACAATTTTTCATAGAAGTTCAAAAGCAAGCTACAAATCTTCCAAAACTAAAGAATATGGCATACTACCATTAGAAGACACTCGCAGATAAAGTACGACGTTACTGTCAATATATAGGTAACCATCGTTTTACAGGATGAAGAGAGAGTAAAGGTTATATTATGTATCCCTCTAATCGTATGACAAAACGAGTGCAATGAATTTAATACTTGAGCTCGCAACAATATATAGAATTCACAAAAACGTATTTAGAGTAGAGTAGCTCGGGGATTGTCATGGAGTTCTGATTATGTTGAAAGAAAAGACTAGCTACCAAATGTTAACCATATCCTAATACATGCTTCTCTATTATTGCCGGTCATGCACAGCCAAATTCTTTATGTCAAGCTCTTCCGTTAAGGGGAGCGTTTTTTTTAATCAAGCTTTTTCACTTTTTTAGTATATGATGGTACATGTGATGATTTTTTTTAATATGTTTAATAGATACCTGGAGTATGCAACTATGCATATTATCATGACCGGGGACATGTCATGCACAACTATGTATAATTTTAGAGACGAAAGATGTTGTTTATTTGGTGTTTATTTTTTGCATAGCTTTTGCTTACGTTTGTAGATAATATTATAGAAGAAATATTAGAAAAAATATATATTTTTTAAGATGATAAGATCTTATATTGCGAGATAGTCAATAACATCTATCAAATAATTTTTAACTATTCAAGGTCAGCTTATTATAAAAGTTTAATTCAAAGTAAATCTAAATTAATATTATAATTTATACCATATATGGACCCTAAGTAGCAACCAAGTTCCTAATTTATTTTTGAGTGAATTGCACAAAACTACAGCTATTTGTACCATAATTGCATAAAACTACAACTTTCAAAATTAGTTGCACAAAACTACAATTCTTTTGACCCTTAGTTGCAAAAAAATACAACTATTTTATGCAACTTGTTTCACAAGTTGCATAAAACTACAACTTTTCTGCAACTAAGGATAAAAATAGTTGTAGTTTGTGCAACTTGTTTAAAGTTATAGTTTTGTGCAAGTACAAATAGTTGTAGTTTTGTGTAATTCACTGTTTTTTGTCAATGGAGCTGTTGATCCACGGACTGATTCAAGACTTTGGCTGCCTGTTTGCTCTTTAGAAACAAATTTTGACTCGTACCTAGAAATACTTTATAACTTACTTAGAATAATGCATTTTCTTGAATGTTTATTTTAAAACTTAAATTTCATTTTATTCTTATATGATACTCCCTCCATTTTTTATTTGATGACGTTACGGCAACTTTGATTAGTTCTTTTCCGGTTCTTTTTTCTATCCGAACATCAGTATTTTATGAACCGAGAAGTATAAGTAAAATATTTTTTGTTTCATGTCTTACATATGGGGACTAATAGTTGTTTCATTTTTGTGTATACTTTTACACCAGCTACTAGCGGATACACATGCAAAAATGTTTGTCTCCATTTACTTTCACTTTGGATATGTTTGGTAGGACTTTAGCTACAAAATGGCTTTGGCTTTGGCTTATGGGTGTAAACAACTACTTTAAATTTTAAAAGTTACATAAAAATCATTTGGCAAAAATAAACTTCACAGTGACTCATGCCTAGAAACACTTTATAATTTACTTTGAATAATGCATGTTCTTGAAAGTTTATTTTAAAACTTAAATTTAATGTTATTCTTATATATGATATAGTCAATTTATATGATTATAGGAGTTTTTGTTTCCAGTTTTTTTTTCTACAAGTCGATAAAAACTTTGAAATTTTGGTTCATGAGCGCTAGTATAAAGAAAATGTAGTAGGTTTTTTAGCATAAGTTTTTGTTTAATTTGGGTATTAGTAGGGATTATATCATAAAGATGCAGGGCAATATTTGACAGCTAATAAAACTGGTTTTTAATATACTTACTGTTTTAGAGTCGTTCTTAAATGATTTTTTAGAGTTGATAAAAAACAATTTTTTTAGAGTTTTGCTATATTTTTTTAGATGAGTCTTACTCCTTCCTAGTTAATTAATGAAGTGGCTACATAAGTTTGGAAGAAATGGCTCTGGTCTAGGAGGAGCTGGCATAGATCAAATATGGCCGAAGTTATGGAGCATGAAAATTCCAGCTACAATAAATTTTTGGATGGCGGGTTTTACATGGCATTATTCCATGTTGCGGTATACTTGCCAACAAACATATTGGTAATGTTAGCGAACGGATTTGTTTAGATGGTTCAGGATATTAGGCATATGATGTTCACTTGGACATGCTTATGCATATTGAAAGGGTACTAGATATGTGGGCCGTTCCGGCTCAATAATATTGGAAGAGATTATTAGACAAGGTGGACATGCTATATCACTTAACAATGTGGAACTCATCATCATTGGAGCGAGGCTGGTACTTGTGGTGGGAAAGACGCAAGTTAGTGAGCATATTCAATCAGCCGCTAGGTTACCTATTGCATCCTTAACATATAATTACAAGAATGCATGTAAGACGAAGCCTGTTGTTCGGGAAGGCTAGAGTAAGCCGTATGAAGGTCATCTTAAGTTGAATATTGATGCGAGCTTTCATGAGAATATGGGCACATGTGGTACAGGAGCAGTAATTAGAGATCATGCAGGATGACTTGTGGTGGCATCTCAGAGCTATATATCCCACGCTGTAGCAAAAGTCGTCTTAGCTTTAAAGAAAGGTGGCCTATTGGCACAAGGCATCGCTAGAAATTGAATTCTAAGTGGCAGTCACTATGCAGGAAGGTGGTTTTTCATAGGAGTGGTCATCTAGGATGAATGTCATGAGTTGTGGAAAGAGTTTGATTCCATGATTATTAACCATGGTAATAGGGTGACGAATCAAGTGGCTCACAGATTAGCTAAGTTAGCTTTTAGACATAAATAAGATTGTAATTGGGTCGATGAACCCCTAGCCAAATTCGTGAGCTCTTGATCAATGATGTAACTATTTTTACCAATCAATAAAATGTGCCGGATGACTTCCTAAAAATAATTTAACGAAGTGAGAATTGTTAAGTCACGACCGAGAAAGGGTATATTTGTAACAATTTTGGGCTTCCAGCCTCGACAGTCATCAGGTCGGGCTGGATCGGCCCAAGATCTGACCGAGACTCGCAGTAGGCTGATTCAGACAGAGCCTTCGCAGACCGTACCAAGCTCGCAACTCCGAGTTGGACTCGCCCACGGTGAAGCTCCCCTTCCACTCGAAGAAGAACGGCAGCCGACAGGCGCCGGTGGTTCCACGGAGGAACGGCGGCCGGCTGGTCGCACTTTCCTGGTCCAGGGGTTAACTGGTTTGGATTCGTGATCCACCCCAATTTCGTGTTGTTTTCTTCCGTCTGTAAGTAACCCTAACTTACTTGGATGCGATTTTTTCCTGGGAGATAGATCTCTTACCTGCTTTTTGAGCTACTAAATCTTCATTTTCCGAGAAGGAAGAAGGCTTGAGCGTTCTACTGAGCACTCATGCTCAACGCGAAGTTCGCCCCCTCTAAAAATAGCTCCTTTTTCTGATTATTTTTAGGGTTCAGTGTAAGGAGGGGAGCCGGAGATGTTCTACTCGCAGTTCATCTTGGCCAAGAAGGGGCCTCTCGGGACCATATGGATTGCCGCGCACTTGGAGCGGAAGCTGCGCAAGAACCAGGTTGCAGACACGGACATCGGCGTCTCTGTAGGTGGGTGGATTTTGCTCTTCTTTCCCCTCTCTTTTTTTTTTATCGATCTAGGGTTTGCGCCCTGCAATTAAGTTTGCACAAACCAAGGCCTAACCTGCTGTGTGGTGTGAAGTGTGGTTTTGCTAATGCTTGTTAATCCTGTAGTTGTGCAAAACAAAAAGATGCTAACTTTAGCTCTTCTATTGTTCAGCAGTAGTCGTCCCTTAACTAGAACTTCTGGACTTGAAACCTTTAGCATTTTTTGTGTGTAGCAGACACTAACTTCTAGCTGCTGCTGTTGATGTGTTTTAAAAATGCCATATTTTGAAGTCATCCATGAGCTGTCTGTTTTAGTCGCTTCATCATGAGCGTGACAGTGTAAAATTTGCTGCTTTTAGATTTGGCAATGTAGTTAGCTCCGTACATTTGGAGATGTCGTGGTTTTATTGCTCTCTTGGGTTTAAAAAGGCACCAATTGTTTTTTGTTTGCTCAATTCTTTATGGTCCCTTCCTCTCACTAGGACATTAAGAGAACTAGAAGGACATATGCTTTTGAAATATTATAACTCTACTATCGCTGTAGAAGTTAGTCAAAACTTGACTTTGAAGGCTGCCTCAATGTGCACCATGTCATCCATCTGACTGTAGTAAATTTTCATGTGAAATTTGCCGTAAATATTAGATATTAGCATTAGTTGTTGTGTCTGTGACTTATGTTACATATTCTGGCTTCAATTCTGAACAACTCTTCACTGATGTACGAGAATGACTGAGAGATGGTTTTTTCAACTAGTTCTGTTTTAATGCTAGTATGCATGGGCAAGGCAGTTCAAATCTAACTGTTTCAATGATTTGTCTTTAATTTAGGGTTTGTGCTCAGCTACTAAGTTCACACATGCCATGCCTTGGCCAGCTGTAGGGTTGAAGTGTTATTTTCTTGATGCTCATTTGGTAGCTGTAAAAAACAAACACAAAAAGCCAATTTTAGGTCACTGACTATTTTGCGGCAATCTTTTTTTACTTACATCTTTGTTGTTGGTTTGTATAATTTCAGCCTTTTTAGTTTGGTATCAAACAATTAATAAATATATAATTCTTTTAGTTGTCAATGAGCTGTCTTTTTAATTTGTGTAGTTCGTCAACATCATGGTAGAAAAGCCATTGCGTTATAGATTTGACAAGTTATTTGGTTCTGTGCATTTAGAAGTTGCCTTTCATTTTTTTAGTTCGATAGGGTTTAAAAAGCACCACCTTTTTTGTCTACCAACTAGGACACTCTTAATTTATTTGCTTGCTATACAGTACATATAGTGCAATTGAAATGGGGCAAATATTAAAGTTTGAAGCTGCCTTAATGTGACTGTAGTAACTTTCCATGTGTTGTAAATATTAAACATTATTGTGACCACAAAATCGACAGATCGGGAGGAGGGAGGGTTTTATGCACGACCACCCGCGTCAACCAGGGGTCGAACCCAGGTGGGCCAAGACGCACTCCAGCACCTTAGCTGACTGAGCTATAGCTCCGCTCTCAATACCAGAAATTATTTTGAGAAAAAAGTTACTTATACAAATCATTAGTCCTTGATTCATCACACTACAAGAGTGCTGAAATTGGAACAAAAGGGGTGAACGAACAAATATATCCATTGTGCTATGCTCTTCACGGCAGGAAAAGACTTTTTTTCGGTTATTTGCCCCATTATTTTTCTTTTAGAGTTGACCAGTTGGTTTTAATATGTACAATTTTTTTGCATAGATGACCTCATACCATAGTTAGGTAAATATATCCAGATGCTTGTGCGAATTTCAAGACTATGAATTATGTTTTGCGAGGTAAAAAATCCCTTGGAGAAAATTTAAACTTTCATCATTTATTTGGATTGCTTTATCTTCTATTCTCCCAAGCAATTTGGACTGCCATTTTCTTTTCCTTTTGTATATTGTTGCTGTCATAGTTTTATATTTCACCTTCAGTATGGTTTTCCTAATCTCCTCTCTTACTGCTAGCATATGAATTTCATGTAGCCCGCCAGTTTTCCAGTTCACATCGTATTGAAGCAACTTTTGCAAGCATTGGCTTGTTCCGTCGTCACATACAATGATTTTTGTGTTCTCTATAACATGACAAAAAATATATATAGCTATGTTAGTTGTGCCTTGCCTTTTTCTTACTTCGTTCAAGGAACCAATATAAAACACATCCTCTGTTTAAGCCTGGATGAGCAAACCTGCCGTCCATGAATGAAACAGTCAATCATTGTGACACTTCAAAGAATTTTAATAAAATTGTATTTGACCTAACACTTCCTATATTATGTGTGATCATTGATGGTTTGTATTTTTGCAGATTCGATTATATTCCCTGATGTTCCAATTGCACTTCGATTGTCAAGCCATCTTATGTTAGGTGTGGTCAGAATCTATTCTCGGAAGGTCAATTACCTATTCCACGACTGCAGTGAAGCTTTGCTGAAAATAAAACAAGCCTTCAGATCCACTGCTGTTGACCTACCCCTGAGGAGTCAACTGCTCCTTATCACTCTATAACACTGCCTGAGACATTCCATCTTGATGATTTCGAGCTACCAGAAGCTGCATTTCAAGGGTAAAACCATGAGCTTCTATTTCTGGAAATTTATTTTTTACGAACAGCTTGTCTGTCTTCTGAACACTTCCCACTATGATCCAGTGACATTGATCATCATGTAAGCACAAAAGAACAGATCACCTTGCAAGACAACCCAGAGAGAACAGGATATTCAACATCCCAATTTGGCCTAGACGGTTGGTCCTGTCTCTATCTGCATCTTGTGTTACTCAAAATTTTACATAGCATTTTAATCATATTTGTTTATGTTTAACTGTACAACAGAAAGGTTTGGTGATGGCAGTTCCTCACATATTGGCTTGGATTTGGAGGAGGTAATATGAACTGTTATTCTATCCCCCCCCCCCATTTTTTTGCTTTTTAAAAGCTTGTTGTCTTCATCATCAGCCTCTTTTTTTATTCTTCTTCGAGTAGACATTTCATTTTATTTTTTAAGAGATAATTGAAGAATCACGTCAGGGAAGCAGACTAATTCATAGTGCAAGGATAGGAAATTATAATTGCTCTCTGAGTTGACTTTATTTATTGTGGTCAGGAATTAATGCTGAACAAGGATCATTCTATGAATCTTGAGTCTGATGACGGGTAAGATTTAGTGCTGTCGTTTGAATTTTTTTATTATAATCTGATATTTGATCTGTAACATTCTTTTGCCAATATGTAGCAAGTATCTTTGTTCTCTTCTAAAGTTTTGACTTCTGTGGTTCTACTGGAATGCTCATAAGTTCTTCATGCTGCAAAATTCTAGTTGTAAAAATTGAGTAATAGTCAGAAAACCAGCTCTTTACATATTGTTTGCTCATCCCATGAGATCACTTGTTCCTATTACATTCAGAATGTGTTGGTGTGGCATTGTTATCCTATGATTTGTATTTGAGTTACATTGCTTAGGTCTTTCTTTGTTTGCCACTCCCCAGCATTATCATTCAAGGCCGACCATCAGTTCCTTCAACTGATATGGACATTGATGATAACCAAAGCAAAGACGAAATGGCTGATGGATACAGCAACATGGAAGATGGGTCTTCCAGTCGGGGAAAGCTAAGCCCCCTGAATGGAGATAATATAGGAGTAAATAATTTTCCTAACTGGAATGGTTACAATGCACAGACACCAGATTTGAACGATATGCTATTGCACAATAGCAGTATCCCAGGGCCTTCAGCTTCATATTATCAACCTAGCCCCTTCCCTTGTGATGAACCTGCATCACCAGAGTTTGTTAGTGCTCAGGCCCCAGCTACACCTGGTTTAATGGAAGAGACAGTTCCTTCTAGAGTCCATGGAAGTCCTGTTCTGAGTCCGCAGAGAAAAGCTTCACCGTCGAGCAATGATGAGACTGCAAAGGGCGATGCTTCTGCTTCTGCTCCAGCTTCAGATTTTCACCATAGAACCACTGCAACTGCCAGTGATATTGATGCAGAGATGACTGGACATGTTCCGGCAAAACCTGGGCAAGTTGAGTCTTCTGCTGTTGTGCAGGACACTGATACACCGAGGGAACAATTCACAAATGATAATTTCCCTCCCCAATGTGAAAAATCAGACTTGGGAGCTGCTGCTGATGAGTTGGCTGTTAGTACTGATGGTATAGCTGCATCTGGGGAAACAATAATTGCAAAAGCAACCACAGAAGATCTGCCTTTGGCTGAAAATGATTCAGGGCCATCTCTGACGGATAATGCAGCACAGATTAATGAGCCATCAGTTGATGTGCAAGGTAATCACTTGTTTCGCAACCTCCGACCTTCTACCACCCCACCCCCACTCCACCTCGTGTTTGCTGGCAAAGTTGAAGATTGTCTAACCTTTCAGCTATTTTTTATGCAGTGGATAATATGCATGCACCTGGTCCAGTTCTGCTAGGTACAGATTTCCAGCAGCAAAACCAGGCGATGCAACAAGAAGAGGCATATAATGATAGGCCAAATGAACAGTCGACCTCAGAAGTTGCCGAGCCTGAGAAAATGCTATCGGCTGCAGACGCTGAATTCAATGACCCAAATGACTTGGGGCAGGTAACTGCAGAAAAAGGAATAACTGAATCTGACGGAAGTAACAAAATAGGCAGTCTTACTAGCAGAAAAAGACACCTGGAAGATAGCTTACCAGCACTAGAAAGTGAGACTACTGAAAGGTTGTCTAGCCGACCACGTGGTAAAAGAACTGCCGACTTTGTTCCTGATGATGATGATTTACTGGCATCTATTTTAGGTACAAATAACTAATTCACTATGTTTCTTCTGCCTGGATTTTACCGCATTACCTAATCATTTGACCTTGTATCAGTCGGTCGAAGGACGCCTGGATTGACACTTGGTTCAACACCACTGCCTCCAAGGGCATCATTGTTGAAACGCTCACGATTAGGATCAAAGATAGCTACACTGAAGAGAAAAGTGCAACTGGATGATGCTATGGTCCTACATGCTGAGTAAGTATATGCTTTTATAGCATTCCAAGGGCTTGTTGCTATGAACAAGTGACTAATTATTTTCTAAATATATTACTGCCACCTTCCTTCTTTTTTGAATGACTACTTCCCCTTTTTTTAGTCTCTTGACTTGGTTCTTGACTAATATTATACACTGGTAATGCTGTTATAAAGCATTGTTAGAAAAATAAACTTTCGTAATCTTGGTGCGAAAGGCTATGTTGTTGTTGCAATCTACTTTGCTGCAGAATTGACTTCCCTCTTGATGTTATTATTATTACTATAAATTTTACATTCACATTATTCTGTATCTAACCGGCCCAGCTGTGGCAACGGTGTGTGGCGCCGGCCCAGCACTCACATGGGACTATGTGGCCCTTGCATAAGGGTGAGAGAGGGGTTCAGGGGTTTTCTCGGCCTGTGTGAGAAGGTCTTCTTAATATAATGCCTTGCACAGTCTTACCCCCTGCAGTTCGAGGTTTTTCTTTTCTTGTATCCTTTTGTACCATCACGGCATCGTTGTTTATAGAAGCTGTCTTATGCTGAGATGAATATGCTACAATTTGCTCAACTTTTGTTTTGGTTATGTCAGTTAGCGTATAACATGAGCTGTGTACTCTTGAAATCAAGTTACAGACTATCTCCAAACTAACGTATAACATGAGCTGACTTGGCGATGTTATCTTCCCTTTTCCAGTACCATACGGCAGCAGTTGATCAATACTGAGGATGTACGCCGCATTCGTAAAAAGGCTCCGTGTACTCGTTCTGAAATATGGATGATAGAGAAAGGTTCGCTGGAAGATGATATATTCTGTGAGCCCATCGTTTCATGTAAGTCGTGTACTGCACTGCCTTTGATTGTTCTTGTTCTTTTAGTGTACGTATACTAAATTGGAGGAGAAAATGGAAGCATCATGATACACGGCTTGCTTTTTAAGCCGATGATGAATGGTGGTTATCCGGTCCCTAAAATATACCCATGTCTGTTTTTGTATCCCAACTAGGCCTATCTGAGGAGCTAAACAACCTACATAACCGGACATATGAGATTGTGGAATTACAAGTGCAACCAAACAAGCCCGAAACTATTGCAGAAGATGGCAACGATGTTGGGACATCTGGTGCCAAGGATATTGCTGCTATTGATGACATGCTTCATATACCAGATAGAACACATTCAGATGTGGTGCAGCTGGACACAGAAGCTTCTGCTGGTCCTGCTGCTGCTTTTGCTTTGGATCCTGACAACCAGATTAATGGTATATCTAACGATTTTGTTGCTGATACTGTGTATCAAGGAGTTCCCGAACCCTTAGTTGATCATGAAAAAGAGGTGGTACTAACCGACAGAATGCATGCCCAAGTTGATACACTGCACAATGCCCAAGATGTTCCATCTGATATTCAGCATAGTACAAATGCAAACGTGTCGAGTTCAGATATGATTTGTTCTGGCCAAGATTTTGCACAAGCAGTGGACATGTCAGGGGATTTTCATCATTTTGTTCATAATGATGTTAATGTGATTGAGACTAGTGAGGTTCCTACTTCTGAGATTACTAGGGTGGAATGTAATCAAGATTTTGCTGGTACTGCTCAACCAACAGAGGATGATAACACTTTGTCTGCTATGGGAGATAATTCTGGCTTGCAAGAAAACAACATCGAATCTCTAATGGATAATATGTATATGGTGCATGATGTTGCGTTAAAGGAATGCAATGTAAGTCCCCATAGATGTTTTTCTTTTTTCTTGCAAAATGTTTTGTGCATCTGTTAATAACTTACTGAATGTTCGCAACATGATTTTTTGGGCACTTCAATATATTGGTGCAAAGTACTTACACTTTTTTTGCTCATTACATTAAGGTTATATGATCAATGTTATCATCTGTTTGTTTTCAGGATTTTGGAAGTGCAATTCATGGTGTTGATACAGGTAATTTTTTTGTCTCTGAAAATCGTCCTGTGCTTTAATATAGTGTATCTGTTTTATACGCATGGAGATATCATATATGCAACACCTTGCGTTTTTTTAGTCTTTGGTTGTTGTCTTGTATGAACTTTGTTCATTAGAATTCTACAGCCACTATTCTGGCTGATTAGAATACATGAAGTATTTTCCCAACCACTGCCTAATATGCTGGATTGCTGGTCTTATGTGACAGACCTAGTGAGCTTTTGTCATAGTTTAACCTTGTGTTGTTCCAGATTTCCTGAACTATGATGATGATGGGGACTATGCTGATGCAAATAATGATGAGCCAACTCATGATGAGTCTCAGTCTCTTGACAACAGTGGCTGGTCTTCTCGCACTAGGTAGAGTTGAGTGAAGTTTTTTTTCTTCATTACTTATAGATAACCCTTGTTGATCTGCACTTTCTGTGCAGGGGTGTTGCAAGATATCTCAAGACTTTGTTCGATGAAGAATCTGGTCTAGGAAGAAAGAGAGTGGCAATTGATCATCTTTTAAATGGAAAGACTCGGAAGGAAGCATCAAGAATGTTCTTTGAGACTTTGGTATGCTATCTACTAGTCTATTTAACTGATAGCTTCCACATGTGCTTGAGCTGTGATTAGACTGTCACCTCCCTTATACCTTCGGTGATGTAAACTCTGTTTGATTCACAGGTCCTGACGACGAAGGATTTCATTAACGTGGAGCAACCAAACCCGTTCGATTTTGTCAGCATAAAACCAGGACTAAAGCTACTGAAGTCAGATTTCTAGATTACAGTCAGCTAGCCTTGCGCAATACATACACCTTACACCATATCTGCTGTCACATTGTCAACAAATGCAGATGTTGCCTTCCGTGTAACCTCCATCTTAATTTGTTATATCCCCCTCTGTAGCATCTCCCGTGCTGATGTCTGTTTGCTAGTGTTGAGTAGGGCTGTGTTGTACCTTGGCTATTCATTGTATATATGTTTTAGTGCCTGTAAAGTCTGTCGTGTAATCTGATAGCATCAGTTCTAAGTTATCCCATATTGTTGTATGGTTTAGTAAGCTTTAGGAATTGTATACCTGTGATGTATTTGATTTATGCCAATCAATTATCCTAATTGACTATGTTTGAGAACTCGTGTCAGATTATGGCTAAAATAGCTTAATTTTTCTGTTCAGCTGCGAAAGATGTGGAACAGCAGCAGCATGGTTACAGCCGAGTAAATTTATCCCGTTGAATAGTCATTATCCTGACCAAGTTCTTTCTGCATCAGTCATTTTCTGTGTTTGGAGTGGTCCGTTGGGTGTAGGGGTCCCTTTGGCACGCATCCTAAAAAAATAGATTTTCCACAAAGGATTCTTCGTCAAAATAGATTCTCATCAAAATAAATTCTCTACCAAAATGGATTCTTGAGGTATTTGGCAAAATAAATTCTTATACTTTTGGCTACTAAAATAGATTTTAGAAATCATTAGTCATAGAAGCTATGTTTTTTAAGCTTTTGCCGCCTAGTTTATTTTGAAGAAGTGTTTCTTAATCCCAAGAGCAGAATCTGGTTTCAAAAAAGCTGTTTTGCTGGATTCTTACCTTGAAGAGCTTCTGGTGGAGAATCCATACCAAATAGGCCCATATTTTATTAGAAAAAAATATTACTAATTTCTCACTCATCCAAAGAGTAATCAGGTACGTGTTGCAGGAAGAAGGGTAATCCGTATCAACAACCGAGATTTGCACTCCTGGGGCTCATTCCCTGATACCAGTTTAATGGTCATTCTGTTGTTGCTGTTGTCTATGTTCATAGAATGTTCTACAAATCTAGTATATCGCCAAAGCGAAAGTATTCTAAGAAAGTAGTGCTACAGTTTAGAAACATCAACGTGCTAGTGGAATTTTCATTCATGAAAAAAAGTATCAGCTACACCTCAGAATTTGGTGGCTATAATTAGTTTGTTGAAGTTTTATGCCACAAAACTGCATGGTTCATGCCAAAACTGACGGACAGATTTGCAGACGAATTCTGATGTATACTTGTATGCAGTGTGCAATCATAACATTTACAAAGAATAGACAGAAGCTTGGGAACAAACATAAGCAACCTCATCACAAGGACCCATACATAATTTGTACCCACCTCCCCTCCCAAAAAATAAAAGCATTGCAGTCATCTTCAGCTCCCGGCAATTCACATAGTCATATCAGTAATGCCATCCGGCTCACCAATCTCTGATTCGGCAGCAGTCCGCTTTCTTGATTGCTGGGACCTCACGAATTCTTCAATCTGTGCCTTGAGCTCCGTATTTGGTATCAACATGTCTTGAGTAAGGTGAGAGCGGTTAAACGGATCGGTCTGCAAAACAAATTTCAGGCCTGGTGACACCTAGTGCAAAAAATATGCATCAACTCTACAGAAACCAGTGAATAAGGAAATTAGAGCTTACAGAATCACTTAGCAAATGCCTGATAATAACAGGTCGATCTATTGTGACCTTTGATGACGGAAGTATTACAGGATCTTTCATCAAAGTGTACTGCAAAAGGAAATCAGAGATTACTTGGCAGAGCAAATACTAAGTCTTAATCTTAATAAAATGAATAGAACATCCAATATCATAAACTTTTTTTTTGGAAGCAAAATAACAGATGTTCTGCTGTGTTACAGTAGAATAAAAATAGGGATGAAAGTACAAAATTCTAGTAGGAAATGACGGCCCAGAATAAAAGAAGACTACAACATGATTAAATGAATAGAAGATCCATCGACAGAACATTTCATGAACTTCAAGTGGGCAAGATGGTCATATTCATATTGTTAGATAAAAATGGTATGGATAACTGTAGGAACAAGACAAGTTATAGCAACCGGAAAAAAATACCAAGCATCAAAATCATAATTAAGAGGAGTTATAACTGCTTCAAGTTCAAGTGGGTATGATGAGTTATAACTGCTACACTGTCAATTGCCACATCCGGAAACAGTACCAAGTATAAATCATAATTAGACTAGGCTAAAATGTTTTATGAACCACTTAGACACTGTCACTGCTAGGCCGCAAAGTGCTATAGTCCTAGTTCAACAAAGATAAAGAACACAAATAACTGAGCTACTAAGCTGTAGTAGTGACGAGCCGGGTGGGCTAGAGACCATGAAAAAAACCATAAGCATCCAAAAAACTAGGATAGATGCAAATACATAATTATACTGAACTTTTCGAACTGATATCCAAGATAAGTTGAAATTTGGATGCCAGTGAGTCAATTCAAGTGTAAAAATAATACAAAGGCAGAGTTATTGGGTCATGTTGAACGGAGGGTAGGT
This sequence comes from Chloris gayana, assembly GCA_031894775.1. Taxonomy (NCBI): domain Eukaryota; kingdom Viridiplantae; phylum Streptophyta; class Magnoliopsida; order Poales; family Poaceae; genus Chloris; species Chloris gayana. The sequence continues at coordinate 268,225 of JAUNZO010000639.1, forward strand.
TTTACTTTATTAAGAGAGAACAGAATAACCGTCATCCTTAATAATCAACTGAAGGACTACCAAATACCTACCATCTGAATTCAACTTAGAAATTTTCTCTTAATGGCAATGAAAAGAAGATTGACAAAAATTACCTGAATTGGATCAAGAAATTCATCTGGTATATCACCAAGGACAGCCTCAGCATCCAAAGCCTCAGCAGCAGCAGCTTTAACCTTACCAGCAAGCTGCATAAATTCCTGTATGATTCGAGGATCACCACCAATCTTCCACAGAATATTAGCCGCGCTAGTAAACAACTGCAATAAATAGACAATTGTCACGCTACAAAAAGCATAGAAGCAAACTCCAACAGGAAAAGAAAGCAGAAATTACCTGGTCATTGTAAGATCTGCCATCTTTGGAGATCGCAGATGGGAAGATGCCATCCTTATCACCCCTTGAGATATGGACATAGATTGTGGCTATCTACAATAGAAATAAAGTAAAGAAGATTATGAGGAACTACAATGCAGCAGATAAGAGAGAAAAACAAGGTTGTAAGTTAATATCTTCACGAGACCTGCTTCAATAGCTGCTTCGGCTTGAACTCATATTTCTCAGGATCCTTCACTGTTAGTGATTTTCTCTGGGGACCAGCAAGTTGCAAAAGGAAGTAATTAAGCATGCTCGCCACTCTTTCCACCTGAATAAAAAAAAGATAATCAACTATTGAACAAAAGACGACAATCTAACAATTTAACTCCCTTTAGGATATTACAAGAAATATCACTAGCTGATAATTGTATACATTATTTGAAGCTTCAGCAACACTGAAAAAAACTTCAATAATGACACTAAGACATCGTGTGGATTTGAGTTCATCGAATTACCATTTCAGGGATAAGGAAAGGTTCCGGGATTTGTTCTGAAGTGAATGCAAGCATCCCAACATCCTCATTGGCCAGCTTCATGTCAAATCGGACAACCTGGAATGCAAAAAGTACATCATAGATAAGAAACTGAGGGAGATAAAACATGCATTGAAATCATTAGTCCACAATAGTTACATTCTCCCACTGATGGAATACGCGTAGCCTCTCCTCTCTTTCTTGAGGGGGTCTGTGCTCCCATTCAACAGTGTTAGCCATTTCAGCCTCTATTTCTTTCAGTTCGAGAATTTTATTCAAGCTCTCATCAAGAAGATAGATGCTATCATTGATAAGGAAGTTCAGAAAATTTAAGTATACACCCTTCACCTCCTCTTTAGCTATCTGCCACAGTAAAATGTGTGAAAATTCAGTAACAAGTTAGTTGTACACACACCAAAAAATAAATAGAAAAGAAAAATAAATGTGCTGAAACAGTTACTCACTTGTCGCCATGCATTCCGATGACTGGGAACATCCCATAAATACTCCAGAAGCTCAGCAATGTTATGTCTGATGTTAAACTTGTCAAAGAACTGCAGAAATTCACAATAATGTAATTAAGTTACAAGTATGAGATCATTTGAAGTTATTAGAAACAGGCAGGGTCAACTAGCAGAAACAAATCAAGACACTCACTTGAGTATGGGAGCCAGTGAATTCAATATCCACATAAAGTTTTAGGAGATTTCTCACAAGGTAATCAAGACATAATTGATGCCCCTCGAACAGTGACGCCGTATAATTCATGCCACTGTACGAATGATGTTGTAAGAACTTTCAGTACACAAACTTATAGTCAGAAATGCTTGATTGTGGAGTATAAGAAAAATATGAACCTTCTTTGTGGCGTCCAGCAATTCAGAACTTCAACCATTTTTGCTCTTAGGTAAGGGTTTTTAATGTAAGAAGAACTTGACATGAACATAATAATGAAATTGAGAAAGTCATCCTGTTCCAAAAAAAAACAATTAGGACAAAAGTCAAGCAACCATATATAATAATTAAGGATTCCAAAATGGGCACTCACCAGCGCAAAACTTTCCAGAGCTTTTGGAATTCTAGAGGTTAGAACAAGTAAATCCATAGCATCATCAAGAAAATGCTCAGGAATGCATGAAAATTCCTTGGGGCATTGTGTTGGCAAAGGCATTTTAAAGCCACCAACTAGGTCTACTGACCACAGTATCATTAATCTGTAGAAAGATAATGCACGTTGAAGAAATGAACCATCCTGATGATATTAAATGGTAAACTTGTTAGTACATTGCACAATTTTAAAATGATGATAACATTTAATTTAAGAAGCAGCATTCCTTCGATATACAGAACTTCTGAGAAAAATAGTCAATAAACATATTCCACATGTAATGTAGGAACATATGATCCCTTCATGCGGAATTGCAGTTCAGTCATAAAACCCTCACCCAATATAACACACTTTTAGGCACAACAAATACGATGAACAAAAATAAAACAAAAAACTATAATTGTTTACAATAGCTGCTAAAATTTTAAAAGAGTAAAATTCATCAACGGTCCTTAAACATGTTCCGACGTATCATTTAGGTCCATGAACTTGCAAATTGCACAAGTGCATCTCTGAACTTGTCTAGTGGAGTCATTCAGGTCCATAAACTAGTACGTTGCAGAAATATATCCTTAAACTTATTTATTGGTGTCATCTAAGTCCACACCTTTGTCAGAATGTATAAATCTACCCATATGGCATCTCAAGTGTCATTAATTGACCACTTTTGATAAGAATAATGGTAAAAAAATTCAACATGTTAGATCTATAGAAGATGAAGATGTCATCTCTATACATGAAAATGTGACGTCGTTTGTGGAAAATGATGGCTAAGATCACCATGTGGCATGCCACATAGCACATATGCATGTTTTTGTCAGAATCAAGGTTAACAAACATGCTATAGTATCATTTTTTTTTCAAAAATTGAGCGAAAAAACAAGCAAAAATCATTTATGTTATAGTATTCATTTTTATTTTTGATGAAACTAGGTGGACCGCTCAAACCTGGCCAGAGTTGTTTAGAGTTGTTTTTCCTATTTTCGTAAAAACTAATTTACTTTCACGGTTTTAAAAACCATAGCCATAACAGAGATATGGACCTAAATGACACAATATGACAAGTTCAGGATGCACTGGTGCATTTTTCAAGTTCATGGACGTAGATGGTACCACGAGACAAGTTTAGGGATGTGTTCATGCAATTTACAAGTTTATGGACCTAGATGACATCTCGGAACAAGTTAAGGACCGCCAGTGTATTTTACTCATTTTTAAAAGGGGCACAATAGAATCAGGATAGTGATTGAGCTTTATCGTGAGATGTTCCCAAATAGCAACTAAAATAATTAAAACAAAATCTTGCTTACTTGAAGGAACTATCATGCTAAACATCTTTTCTAAGGAATAATAACAGGAAATACTAGAAGCAGACTCCTACAGCCCCAAATTTTGGTCTAAGAAGATTCAACAATCAGTAAAAGGATCTGAGTTTGCAAGCATACCCGCAGTATCTGAGCTTCATAACAGAGCTTTTCCTGCGATAAAATTTCAACCATCTTCTCCAAGCGGTTTATATCTTGCTCAAGCTGTGGTGAACCCCCACCCTGATCTCTCATAGCCCTGTTTGATTCCAAGTCATCTTCATACCTTGCGTGTTGCTGAATTTGGATAAAAAATGATGTGTTTGTTAGAGGTGAATTCAGGTCTGGATCCAAATATGTATGTGTGTGCCCTAAAAAAAAATCTAGATATGCAGAAGGATGATTAACCATTTTCCGCTGAAATCCACAACATAGTCCCTTTGCCCAAGAAGATAAGGAGCAAATATCCTAACTCATTGAGCATCTAGACATTCAGAATGACTAAGCTGTGTATCACAATTATCTCCAGTGCATGTATGCAATTGAGCGATACCACGTAAAACATGGACCACTATATTGAACAAAATGGGCCTGTATTTTTTGGGCGTGCTGGTGTGCAACATGATGCTTAAATTAGAAATGTAATTGTGAATAAAGTCAGAAGAAAATGAGACAAGGAAATGGTATCTCCAAACCTGGGCAATATGTTTAAAGTCTGATAGAGCTTTCATCAGTCCCAGATTAAGTACCCTTGCAGTCATGAAGAAACATTCACAAATAAACGAGAAATTCTCCTTTGAGGCGCCTTTAGAAATAAGAGAAGTTGTGCTGTTTTTGCCAGAGCTAGTAGCTTCCTGTGATTCCACAAGGCGATCCTCTCCGCTGGTGTTATTTTGAGCATGATCCTTGTTTCTGCTCTCTATCAAGGATGAAACTTCTTCTGAAGAAGCATTTATTGCTGTCAAATCCCTAAGTTGCAATGTGTTGGTTAGCAAAATAATACAAAATATGGATTTCACTCAGCACTGAGCATCAAACATTTATAGTGATTTGCTGTAAAGACACTCACTTGAAATCGATTCTATGGTTGCAGAATAGGTAATTGACATCAATCTTGTCCTTCTTTGACTCCATATTATCAAGAAAAGGCTCACATAGACGGAGCATCACAGCACTAAGATTCACAAACATACCTGAACTCGCACATTTTAAAGGGTCTACCTGTTGCATTACAAAGATGCTTCAATATTACATGGTACCAACAAAAATGAAAATATATCATTAGCATAGTTTTTAACAGGTTCATTATTAGCATTGCTAGGTATTACAAACACACTTTACATTTAAAATGTCAAAACATATACAGGAACTCCATGTTTATCCAAGATAATGCTATCAGGGAATCTAAACTTATAGGATAAAATCAGCACAGACCCAACTATCATTGGAAGCATGATGGGCAAAGGCTGTCAGTTCAACAATATTAAAGTCGTGCTAAATGAATGTTGTGCCACAGTTCATGAACGAAAATTTCTCTCTCGCTATCTTCGTTTCTATTAAGCATCAAAATGACATCCGAAAAGCAACCCTATTATTTTAGCTTTAGTATCAGACTACCAGCTATTTGAAAGCATCTTTTATAAGCTGTAACAGACAAGACTCTCCTACCAAACAAGATTATGCACTAACACCATGTAGCACTAAACAGTAAGTTTCACACTACTGTAATCTCATCCAAATTTGACCTCAAACAATTTGTATTTAATGTGTATTATAGCCTGTGATTTATATGAAAGGATTGTGCAACAAAAGGAATCTGGATCAAGCAACACCAGTCATCACGGTGCCCAGATAAATGCAATCAATTACCTGCATGCCTGATCTGGCCGCATTTTTATTTATCAGTTCTGCAAGGTACTCAAGAACCTTTTCTCGAGTATCCATATTTTTAAGAAGGATTAAAAAGACATCCTTAAGGCCATCATACAAGCCATTCATAACACTCCTAATTGTAGTGAAAGACGAAAGCAAATCAGCCGGACGCCGTGAAGATGCCTCTGAGAAGCACTGTTGCCTGACCAAAAATTGAAAGAAACATAAGTCTGCATTGTTATCGCCACAAAACAAAAATAGAATAGTAGGATTGGACTTGAAACATTTAGTATGGAAAGAATTGGATGCCGAAAAATCATAGTAAATTAAAGTTGGACCCTGAATAACATACAAAAGGGAGATGAAAGATCTTCTACCAAGAAATATGTTATAAAAGGATCCCTCAAAGCCATGACCGTGAACAGGGTAAAGTCTTTTGACTAATATCAAAACTGATCTTTCTGGCCAATTTTAGGCCAGTACGTGTGTGTCAACACTGAGATTCTGTTCACAGCTTAATTGACGCATTGTACTCCCAAGGAAAAAACGTTTGGAGCTAAGCGTACTTCAAAATTCAGAATTCAGTACATCTATCTACGCTGGCACTAGTAGCAAAACATATTCCCTCCAATCTCCCAGCAATATGTATCAAAATGGCAGCTTTAGACTTGTAAACAAACAGTAGACAGTAGCTGAAGCGAACAGCACAACAACACTTTTAAGTTTTAACTTTGACAAAAAATATATATAAAAGTATAAATATTTATTAAACATAATTAGTGTTGTTAGATAGATCATTGAATCTATTTTCATAATAAACTTATTTAGAGATACAAATATTACTAATAGTTTCTACAAATTTGATCAAAGTTAAAGAAAGTTTGGTTGGCACGGATACCATAACGACACTTTCAATGGAATGGAGGGAGTAGTAAAGTACTAACCCGACGTCAGGCTTGCTTGCAAACTCTCGGTCCCGGATGGCACTAACGTGGAAGAAGGCACCAAGGACGCTGGAGAGCTCCATGACTCTCCCTTCCCCGATGAGCATTATCTGATTCTTGGGTATCCACTTAGGGTGGTTCACCAGAGCCCTGGCGCAGTTGGGGATCCCAACAAGGCGCCTCAATACCCGCAGAGGCCGCTGGAAGTCGCCGAGAGCCGACTCCTTCTCGACGCTCTGCCTGAGGCGTTCGTAAAGCTCCACCATTGCGGGCTCTATGGTCTCGTAATCCGCGGTGCCCAACAACTCATCGATGAAGCCCGGTGGCGGCGGCGCGCCAGGGGCAGGGGTGGGGTCGAGCGGATCGGCGGCGTCGGCCAGGAGGAAGACGAGGAGCTCGGCGGCAGGGTGGGGCGCGTTGGGGGAGAGGGGAAGGTGTCGGGGTTCCCCACGACGATGCGTGCGTAGGAGAGGATGAGCCCCCGGAGGTGGGCGATGGAGGCAGCTAGGCGCGACCGGAGGGCGGCGTCCCGGATGGTGGAGATCTTGCGCGCCTCGTCGGCGGCGCGGCGGAAGGCGGCGGCGAGGAAGGCGAAGGGCGAGGGCGACCCGGGAGACGGGTCCGGGAGAGAGAGTCGGTCGATGAGGAGGCGCTCCGCGGCGTCGCGCAGCGCGAGGAGCGGACGCGACTCGGAGAGTAGCTCAGCGGCGGTGAGCTCGAGGTAGGCAACGGCGGGGCTGGGGTTGGACGGGGGCGTGAGGGCGACGAGGAGGATCTTGCGGAGGATTATGTCCTCCACCTCGTCGGGCGTGCGCTGCGGCCGCGCCGGCGACGGGGAGGCCATCGTCGGCGGCTGCTGCTGCTGCTGCTTCGACTTGGCCGGCCTCGACGACTGAGGACTTGGGCCTGGGGAATCGCGTGTCGCGGTGGGTCGGGGATTTTGCTGCGGCTTGGCCTTCCTTTGGGGTGAACTACTGCTGTATAAAAAAATAAAGAAACCTGTACTAGTAGTACTGCAAAACTATACAGTCCCGTTCGGTCTTCTTTAGAAGATCATTGTTTTTAAAAGCTTCTTTAGAAGATCGAGACGGAGACGTTCCTTGTCAGAGTATGATTCGGAGTCTAAGACCGTCGTTCTCTAAGAGGTTGTTAAATCAAAATTTATATGTGGTTAGTAAAGATTATTGTTTAACCGTTTTCTAAATGATGTTGTTAAACTTATCAACTCTCAATCCGTAGCATGGAAGTTGCTATATTTAGCCACCTAATTCTCACTCCTCAAATGATATTTAATCTATCTAGGAAATGTATGTCTTCTTTTTACTCCCAATAGATATAACAACTCTCTAAAATCAAATTTTTAGGAGTAAAATTATTGGAAACCATTTGAGATGCTTTAAGAGTTTAGTTGACCTGTAATGGTCCGATTTCTTTTTTCCCCTTTTTCTTTATCAAACATCTTGTTACTCGAAAGTCGCCTAGAGGGGAGGTGAATAGGTGAACCTAAAAATTTCTGCGAAATAACACAAAGACGAAAACGTTAAATACTGGAACTTCCGGTAGGGTACGGGTGAATAGGCGAACCTAAAACTTTCTGCGAAATAACACTAAGACGAAAACGTCAAATACCGGAACTTTCGGTAGGGTACCAGTACTTCCGATAGGGTACCGGAACTTCCGGTGCAAGGTGATAAATGCGGAATTAAACCCTACACAATTCTAGTGATTGTAACAAGGAAAGACACAACCCTATGCAATTCTAGAAATTTAACGGCACAACGAAAAACTAACAAGTAACCTAGCAAAGTAAACAACAACGCGCTTAAGTAAAAGAGGGAGCACAAGAGACATGGATTTTTCATGGAAGTTCAAGCCCACCAAGGACTCTACGTCTCCGTTGAGAAAGTCCACCATGGACCGGGTTTCTCTCAACCCTATTTCTCCCTCAAGTCACCACCAAGGTTGAGTTTGAGTTTTCCACTATCAAGGTCCCTTCCGGACGGGTAATACAAACTTCTCGGACGTCACCACACAAGTTGGGAGCTCACAAGCACGCCTAGCCGTCTAGGAGCTCAAAGCTCCAAGAGTAACAAATCCAAATCACAAGCTTGACGGGAATGAAGATACTCAAGAATGGAATCAAGTCTCTCAAACACTTGCTCAAAGTCTCTCACTCAAATCCTATCTCAAGGATGGAATTTTTGCTTTTAGAGAGGATTTGGAGTAAGTAGAGTGAAGCTCAAGTGTGTTTTGGTTCGGAATGTGCAAGAGTGTGTGAGTGTGGGATGGAGTGTGGCTTATATACCACAGCTCCAAAAAGAGCCGTTGGCCTGTCCGAAACTCCGCACCGGAACTTCCGATAGCATATCGGAACTTCCGGTATGGTTCGAATTAGGGTTAGATCTTGATTTTTGGTCCGTACCGGAACTTCGGTGGAGTACCGGAACTTCCGGTACTTAGGTTTAGGGTTTGAAAACGGGACCGCACCGGAGCTTCCGATGTCATATCGGAACTTCCGGTATGGCATTCTAGAGAGCTCAAAGCTCTCGTTAGCCTACCGGAACCTCCGTACCGAGGACCGAAACTTCCGGTATGGCTTTTCCGGAGAGCTCAACTCGTGTTAGCCTACCGGAACTTCCGGTACCGGGGACCGGAACTTTCGGTATGACTTTTCCGGAGAGCTCAAACTCTCTCGTTAGCCTACCGGAACGTCCGGTACCGTGGACCGGAACTTCCGATATGGCTTTTCCGAGAGCTCAACTCTCTGTTAGCCTACCGGAACTTCCGGTACTACACCGGAGCTTCCGATGGGTCCGGAAAGAATGGGTTTTGGAGGATTTTCTTGAGTTTGTGAGCATCTCCATTCTTTGCCAAAGTTGTGATTTGCATCTCTCTTTATAGTACGGCATCCCTATGACTCAAAGCAAAGAATAAAAGAGAGACACAAGCTTTGAGAAGGGGCTTTTCCAAATTCTTCTTTTATTGTATTTCACATTTCTTTTCTCCTTTTTGATTGTGCTTGCTACTCTTTCATGTTCTTTGGATATTCACTACACACATTCTCATGAAAGCATTAGTCTAAATTTAATTGTATTGATATCAATCATCCAAAATAAATGAGGGGTCTAGATGCACTTTCAATCTCCCCTTTTTGGTGATTGATGCCAATACAATCAAATTTCTAAAAAGATAGATCAAAAAGCACAACTTGCAAAGATAAAAAACGAGCTCCCCCTTAATATGTGCATGAAATTGAATTTCCAAGATTGGTCTTTACAATACCAAATGCATATTAGAGTTACAAATCATAAGGAGCTCCTCCTTTATCTATGCATCCATAAAAAGAAACCACACACAATGCAATATGACATTTTATCATCACACAAATGCATCTATAAAGAGAGAGAAACAACAATACACCAAGCATGTCATAAAGCAAACCACATAGATAGATAATTAAACCAAGTCTAAACTTATTACAAGCATCCATAGTTCAACCAAAGCACTTGTCCATCTCACATAGTTCATTACATCATTAAAACAAAGATAAAGATAAATAGAAATTTCTTCTCCCCTTTGGCAACACATCACCAAAAAGAGAAAAGAGCTGGAACGCCTAAGGAAAGATCACTCATCATCATCATCGTCCTCGCCGTCCTCCTCATCGCTCTCCTCCTCATCCTCGGGGCATGCCACGCCCTTACCTTTCTCATGAAGCGGGATCCGAGTGCTAGAGTGGGGAGCGGTGGCGGTGGCGGACGGGACGTCCTCTGCACTATCATCTTCTCCACTCTCGGTGCCACCGTCCTCCACATCCCGAGCTGCCGCTCGTGCTGCCCGGGCCGCCACTCTTGCGGCCTCGCTGGTATGGAGTCCAAGGATCCTCCCACCGATGAGGTACAATCGGAGCAAAGTCCAAAGGAGGAGGAGGTGGGCTGCCGAGCAAGGTGAGTGAGGTAGCGGTGATGACCTTCATTGATGCGCCGCTGCTCCATCCTCATCTCATAGATATCATCACCGTTTGCATTGCACATACGTGAAGATGGACTTAAGAACCGAGTCGATGAATCCGGACTTTCTGCGAGTCCGGTGAGAAGAAGTAGCCGGAGCATCTCTAGCCGCTCGATCCGATGGTGGAGGAGGTACCGCTCGTCTCACTAGGGATCCCCGAGGAGTGGGTAGAAGACGGAACCTCTTGGGACGAAGTCCGAGGTGGTCCCTATCATGAACGAAGTGCATCCCGATGGATGGTCTCGATCATCTTCATAATAAAGGGGGCAAACGGTAGACTTGCCTTGTGAGTGTATGAGTGGTTGATGATCGATGTGCTCAAAAACACGGAACGGCTCAGCTCCAGGACGCATGGCACACAGCAAAGTCTTGGAGGCCGCCAACGAAAGAAGATGCATCCCCTATCTTAGGATCCAAAGTCCATCCGAACATGTTGTTCGTAACACGGTAGTAGGAGTGCAGTCCGAAGTGTGTCCCAATGATCATCCCCTTGGGTTGATCATAGCGGTTGTCATACATGAACTCCAAAGCTGCATCATCCGGGGGTCAAACACATTCACATTGTTCTTCATGGCATCGAGCATGACCAAAACCAAGGATCCGAGCAAACTCAAGCATAAGTGATCCGAAAACGGTTTCCTTCAAGTGTCCAATGCATGATAGAGTCCTCCCGTGAGTCATCATTGAACTCAAGCCAAAGGGTGGCATAGAACCGAACCACCGCTTCGTGTTCCACCCATACTCAAGTCCCATGAGCTCCACCATGTCTCTCCTAGCACACTCGGCCTTGATTTGAGTGAAGACCGGATCATTCCGACGAGCCATCCAATCCCACTTGATCCACTTCATCTCATGAGTCTTGTTTTTCAGCTTGAGCACCTCCTTGTACCACTCGACTTGGGTGTGGTCCCAAAACCTAATATCCTCCACACCCCTTTCCTTTGCCTTGATCCACGAACACTTGCTCCGTACTTTTGCACTTCATCTCTCGTAGAAGGGCACATTGTAACCGGCACCGCCATGCACATCCGGTGTCCGCAGCTCATACTTCACGTTCTCCCGCAAGTTGCGGGCTATAGGGAGAAACCATTCATCCCCGCCCACATTTTCCGCCTCCTCCTCACTTTCTTCATCATCGCTAGAAACAGGAGCGGGAGGGGGTCTCCTTGCTCGTGCTCTTGCCTTTTCCCTTGCCTAGTCCCTTGCCCTTGCCGGGCCAAGACCACGGGAGGAAGACCGTGGACCGGGTCCCGTGGCTTGCCTCTTGGCAAGGCGCGGATTCGGCACATCAAAGTCCGAGTCCGAGTCCGAGTCGGCATGGTCTTGTGGTGGACGCTTGGACACGGTTGCCTTCCCGCCACGAGTCATCTAACAAAGAGGAAAACATGTGTAAGGGACAACATACACAATGTCGATGACTAAGAGACAAAGCACTAAGTAGACGCTAACGAGAGGTCTCTCGTCGGAACTTTCGGTACTGAGGTACTGGAACCTCCGACGGGTTCCTCAACCGTCGGAGGGTGACCCATACCGGAACTTCCGGTAGCCTACCGGAACTTCCGGTAGGGGTCAACCCTAACTCTAGCAGATGCGAAAAATTACATCTAACCAAAGGATTTACTTCCTAGAAGCATGCTAGTGTCCTAGAACCGCTAGAGATTCATCTAAGCAACAAAAACTCTTAGGGATTCAAGGATTAAACCCTAGATCTAGATGCGAAGGGCATGAAGGAATACCTTCTCCTCTAGCTAGGGACTTGGAGAAGACCGGAGGGAAGATCTTGGAGGAGCTTGCCGAAGACCGCCGCCGAAGGTTGGAAAGCACCTCCGGTTGATGAAGATCCGAAGAGAAGAAGAAAAAGTGGGGGCGTTTTCAAATGGGAGCCGTCCCTTTCAAGGGGACGGGCTCCCCTATTTATATTGCCGCCCCGCACCGGAACTTCCGGTAGCCTACCGGAGCTTCCGGTGCGGGCTCAAACCCTAGGTCAACATCTCGCCGAACTTCGTAGCATCCGAACTTCCGGTGTGGGCCTGACTCTGCGGGTGAGCTCCCGGTCGGAACTTCCGCATCGGGTACCGGAACTTCCGACCGAGAGGAAAAAGTCCTCTGTTCCGACCTCCGATCGGAACCTCCGCACTCCACCGGAACGTCCGACTGGGAAAAACGCCGAGCCCCGGACCCCATACCGGAACTTCCGGTAAACTTCCGTAGCGGGGAGGGGGGGAAACAGAGAAGAAGAGTTGAATTTTGGGGAGGAATTTTCAAAAATAGTTTTGATGGACTAGTGAGGTATCTTGACAACATGTGATCAGTATACAATCAACAAACAAAGCTATGATCATATTATGACAAGGATTGACCTATTGGTCAAGAACCAAGAGAAGTTTTCAAAATAACTTGGTTAATTTTCGAAAGCATGCATTTTCAACTTAAGAGCCAAAACGATTAACACAACAAACAAATGTGCACGCTCTTACACCACGTTACTAGAGTCAAGTATATTTAGCTCACTCCTTAGATAGCAAAACCGGCTTTCATCTAGTGGCTTGGTGAAAATATTGGCCAATTGATTTTCGGTTTTCACATGGCTCACCTCAATATCCCCTTTGATAGAATGATCTCTCAAGAAATGATGGCGAATGGCTATATGCTTTGTGCGCGAATGCTCAACGGGGTTATATGCTAGCTTTATGGCACTCTCATTGTCACAGAGGAGAGGAACATGGTTCAACTTGTAACCATAGTCCCTTAGAGTTTGTCGCATCCATAATAGTTGTGCACAACAACTACCGGCTGCAACATACTCCGCTTCGGCCGTGGAAAGGACAACGGAATTTTGTTTCTTGGATGACCATGACACTAGGGACCTACCCAAGAATTGGCAAGTACCGGAGGTACTCTTTCTATCCACTTTGTCCCCGGCATAATCCGCATCGGAATAGCCTATAAGGTTGAACTTTGAACCCTTGGGGTACCAAAGCCCTAGGTTGGGTGTGTGCACTAAATATCTCAAGATTCTTTTAACGACCACCATGTGGCACTCCATAGGAGCGGCTTGAAAACGTGCACACATACACACACTAAGCATGATATCGGGCCTAGATGCACAAAGGTAAAGCAAAGAGCCGATCATAGAGCGAAAAACCTTTTGATCAACCGGCTTGTCTTTCTTGGTGAGGTCGAGATGGCCGTTTGTTGCCATGGGCGTCTTGGCGGGCTTTGCCTTGTCCATGTCAAACTTCTTCAATATGTCTTGAGTGTACTTGGCTTGACATAGGAAGGTGCCCTCCTTGAGTTGCTTGACTTGAAATCCTAGAAAGAATGTCAACTCTCCCATCATAGACATCTCGAACCTCTTTGTCATTATCTTGCTAAAATCATCACAAAACATTTGATTAGTAGAACCAAATATTATGTCATCGACATAAATTTGACACACAAATATATCATGATCAAAACGCTTTGTGAAGAGGGTTGCATCGGCCTTGCCCATTTCAAAACCCTTTTTCAAAAGGAAATCCCTAAGGCATTCATACCATGCTCTTGGTGCTTGCTTAAGCCCATAGAGCGCCTTATGGAGTTTGTACACGTGGTTAGGATACTTGGGGTCTTCAAATCGTGGTGGTTGTTTCACGTACACTTCTTCCTTGATTGACCCGTTTAGGAATGCACTCTTCACGTCCATTTGGTACAACTTGAAGTTGTGATGAGTGGCAAAGGCAAATAGTATTCTAATTGATTCAAGCCTTGCCACGGGGCATAGGTTTCATCAAAGTCCAATCCTTCTACTTGTGAATATCCTTTTGCCACCAATCTTGCTTTGTTCCTTGTTACAACACCGTCTTCATTTTGTTTATTGCGGAACACCCACTTGGTGCCCACAACATTTTTGCCTCTTGGTCTTTCTTCCAATGTCCAAACTTTATTTCTTGTGAAGTTGTTCAATTCCTCTTGCATGGCTATCACCCAATTCGAGTCCTTGAGTGCTTCTTCTACTCTAAATGGCTCCAAAGAAGAGACAAAAGAGTAATGTTCACAAATATTGCAAACACGGGAACGAGTGATTACCCCTTTTTCTATGTCTCCAAGAATTTGTTCCACATGGTGATCACGTTGCACACTTTGGTGCAGTCTTGGGTGTGGTGGATGTGAGCTTGTTTGACCGCCATCTTGTTCAACCTCTTGATCATGCGATGTGGGTTCATCATCTTGTACTTGAGCATGATCCTCATTACCAACTTCATTATCTTGATCAACTTGATCATGATTTGTGCATGGTTGGTCTTGACTTGTGGGAGGAGGTTGATCTTGATCGTTTTGTTGTTCTTGCGGTCTCACATCACCAATGGCCATCCTCTTAATTGCTTGTCTAGGAGCCTCAACATCTACATTGTTAATAACAACTTGATCTCCTTGAGAGCCGTTAGATTCATCAAACGTCACGTCCCGTGCTACTTCAACACAACCGGAGGTTTTGTTTGAAGACACGATAGGCGTGACAATTTGATCCATACCCAAGCAAGAAACCTTCATCAACTTTAGGGGAGAACTTTGAAGCCTTGGGTTTCTTGTTGAGCATGAAGCATTTGCTCCCCAAAACACGAAAGTACGAGATGTTAGGCTTTTTACCGGTTATTAGCTCGTATGGTGTTTTTCTCAAAAGTCGGTGGAGATATAACCGGTTAGAGGCATGACATGCGGTGTTGATTCCTTCGGCCCAAAAGCGATCGGAGGTCTTGTACTCATCAAGCATGGTTCTTGCCATCTCTATGGGAGTGCGGTTGTTTCTTTCGGCTACACCATTTTGTTGGGGAGTGTAGGGTGCCGAAAACTCATGCTCGATGCCTTCCTCATCAAGGTACTCTTCAACTTGATTGTTCTTGAATTCGGTACCGTTGTCACTTCTTATTGCCTTGATCTTCACTTCAAATTTATTTTGTGCTCTTTTCAAGAAAGTCTTGAGTACATCCTTCACTTCACCTTTATCACACAAAAAGAATACCCACGTGAAGCGAGAATAATCATCAACAATGACAAGTCCATATTTGTTACCGCCAATGCTAATGTAGGCAATGGGACCGAAGAGGTCCATGTGTAGCATCTCCAACGGTCTTGTGGTTGTCACAATGTTCTTGGATGGATGTGGTGCTCCAACTTGTTTTCCGGCTTGACATGCACTACAAATTTTATTTTTCTCAAAGCAAACATCCGTTAGTCCAAGAATGTGACCACCCTTTTGGAGTTTGTGAAGATTTCTCATACCGACATGGGCTAGTCGTCTATGCCACAACCACCCCATGTCGGACTTTGCAACTAAGCATGTGTCAAGTTTTGCTTTATCCGCGGTGAAATCCACAACATAAAGCTTTCCTTTGAGCACACCCTCAAAAGCAATCGAGCCATCACTTCTCCTTGAGACAATCACACCCTTGTCGTTGAACAAGCAATTGTAACCCATTCCACAAAGTTGTGAGATAGACAACAAATTGAAGTCAACGTTATCCACAAGCATAACCTTCGAAAGTGAATGCGGAAAGGTTAAAGGAATGTTACCATAACCCAACACATATCCCTTTCCATTGTCTCCGAATGTGATATACTCATTTCTTTTTTTGCTTGGCTCGAATGATTCGAACATTTTCTTGTCTCCGGTCATATGATTGGTGCATCCACTATCCACCACCCATGATGAGCCACCGGAGGAGTATTCCTACAAAACAATTTATGCTTTGTTTTTAGGTACCCAAATTTGCTTGGGTCCTCCCACATTAGTAACAAGTGCCTTGGGCACCCACACACAAGATTTGTGGGTCTTGTTGAGTGGCCCAACATATTTTGCATAGACACGGCCATGCTTGTTCCTTATTAGCACATAGGTTGCATCGAAATCATTAAAGAGAGCACACGAGGGGTTAGGCACATTAGTACGCAAATCACAAATAAGAGAAGATTTGTTAGTGTTCTTGATTTGCTTCTCCGTCTTGACTTGCTTCTTTTGATATCCACCCTCCTTAGTGAACTTGATGAATTCGGTGCCATTCTTGTTGATTCTTGCATTGTGTTTGTCACCTTGCTTGTACCCAATGCCATCCTTCACATGTGGCCGCCTCACATTGGTGTATGCGCCCTTGCATACTCGACCTTGGCATCATCGATGGCCTTCACCTTCTTTTGTGCTTGTTGTTGAAGCTCTTGCACTTGTTTCTTCAAATCATCAATGGTCCCGATGTTTTCTGTACAAGCTTCAACATCAATCTTGTGGCACCTAGTGCACTCATTGCTAGATGGGGGCAAGATGAAGATTGAGAGGAAGTAGTGTTACACTTAATTTCCTCAAATTGCACTTTAAGCGAATTGTGATCCTTTTGCAAGTTATCACACTTCTCTTGAAGTGACACATTTGCGATTTTAAGTGTCTCACTATCTTCTTCAACCACTTTGAGAGACTTTACCAAGTCCTCATTCTTCTTCCTCGTCAACTTCTAGGAGCTTCTCAAGTTCAAGCACCCTTTGCTTCTCTTGAACAAGCATTTCCTCTTGTTTCTCAAGAAGCTCCTCTTGCCTCTCATTAGTCTCCTTTTCCTGCTCAATGATGTCCAACAAATCAAACATGTTAGGAATTTGAGAACTTCCATTAGCATTTACCTTAGAGCCCTTAGCCATCATGCATTTGTGCCCGGCGTCATCTTCATCATCGGTCAAGCTTCCAAACAAGGAGGAGTTGGTCGGTGTGAGCCCAATAGCAAGTGATGCAATGCCTCCCATCTCTTCATCGGATTCCGACTCGGAGGAGGAAGATGATCCATCGGAGTTCCATTCTTGTCCAATGTGTGCTTCACCCCGACGGTACTTTCTATGCTTCTTGTACTTCTTGTCACCCTTCTTGTTTTGCTTGTTCTTGTAGTTCTCCGGACACTCCGCCATGAAATGACCTTTGTCTCCACAAATGTAACACTTGTTTTTAGCTTTTCTTGATTTGCTCTTGTCTTGATCATTCTTCTTGAAGCTTCTTTTTGACATGAGCTTGTTGAATCTTTGCACAAAGAGAGCCATTTCATCATCACGATCATCATCACTCTCCTCAACCACCTTCTTTTTCTTTTCTTGTTCGGCATTGAGAGCCAAATCATTTTTGCTCCCACTAGTTTTTTCTTTGTCCTTGAGTAATGCATTGATCCTATTCCCTTGGTCAATTTGCTATTTTTGGGAGAGCACCTTTCCAATCACTTCATCGGTGGTGAAGTATCTAAATCCATCTTTGTCTCTTATGTTGAATACTATGTTGGCGTCCCATGATTGCAAGCCTTGTAGCAATCTTCTATTCACATCCAAATCCAAAACCTTCTCTCCAAGTGCTCTTCTCTTGTTTACTATCCTCATCATTCTATCATGAGCTTCCCTTGGCCCTTCATCCGATCTCATGACAAAGTAGTTAAAATCTTCTCTAAGCCCTTCTAGCTTAGACTCCTTCACACCATCAATGCCCTCATGAACCAACTCAAGCTTCAACCAAATTTGATGAGCATCCTCCAATCCGGCTATTTTCTCATACTCGCGGGACTAACACTACAAGGGAGACACCTATTTACAACAGATCAAAATTGTTGCAATTGGCCTAGAATTGTTGCAAAATGTTATTTTTGCAACGATATAAATCGTGGAGAAAGCTTGAGCTGATTGTTGCAAGAAATGGCGTGGTAATAAACTACTACAACAATTTGATTATTGTGGTAAGAAAATATGATATTGCAACGATGTTACTATGATTTTGCAACAGGTATAATAGTTGCATTTAATATCTATTACCATGATTATAATTTGTTGCGATAGGAATTTCTTACCACAACTTAAAATCATGGGGATAAGATCTTAACGCCACAATTGAGGATATGTGGCGATAGGATACTAATGCAATGTTTAATGAATCGATGCAATAGTACGCTAGCGCAACACTTAGCTAATTGTGGCGATTGAATTCTAATGCAACATTTTATGAATCGTGGCAATAGATTTCTAATGCAATGATTTTTACTTGTGGGAAAAATACCCTACCGCAACAATTTTGTTCGTGCAGGGAAAAATCATATATCACAATGAATTGGTTATCGTGCCATATCATATGACAACAAAACATATTGGATGGATAAATTTTGGAGGGCAATAACAAGGAGCAATAGACCATTGGATAGACAAATTATTTAGACCGAAGGCAATGTTCTTTAATAAATCAAAGCAATATATCCCTATATAATCAACGTGTGCTACAAGATTAATAAAATTACAAAGAGTTCAGTTCTGATCAAATAACTACTAGAATGGAATACTAATATGAACTAAAAAAGATGCCCATGCTAGAGGAGATGCTATCTTCTGTTATGAAACTCTTGATCCTCTCTTTCCTCCTTGCAGTTGTTAGATATCATCCTGCAGAAATCATGCAATAATTTAATTAGTATACGATGTGTGCTAATGGCCATGACAACATATTCAAAATTTCTATGCAAGTTTTACAAGGAAAATAAAAGCATATTTTGTTAAATAGGAATAATAAATATGTCTTAACTTGAACATTTTGATTCTAATGTACATATTGAACTCCTACTTATATAAATATGCACCTAGCAACGACATTACTATGACATCGAATGCTATCTTTGCTTAGTTCAAGCCAGTCCTATTATATAATTTCAGGTACAAATTAATGTGGAACTATTTATAATATCGATAAGTCTAAAACAACATGAAAGGAGAATTATATGACTACA
The DNA here is from genome assembly GCA_031894775.1 of Chloris gayana. Classification (NCBI taxonomy): domain Eukaryota; kingdom Viridiplantae; phylum Streptophyta; class Magnoliopsida; order Poales; family Poaceae; genus Chloris; species Chloris gayana. Next base: position 287,119 of record JAUNZO010000639.1, read on the forward strand.
TTAACCAGCAAGAATTAATTACCGTTTCGGCGAAATAAATTTGCTGTTTTTCTAAGTTGATGAGGACTGATGACACGGGCACCTGGAATATTTTCTGGTAAAACAATACTTTTGATATTATTTCCATTTGAACTTCCCTCAGAATTCTTTTGCTGACCAGGCTGCAAGAAGTATATAACTTTCTAAGTTTGATTTAAGAATGGTACAAACTGTATATATGACTTACGTTTGATCATATCTGTTTTTTGTTCAAATGCTTAGAATGTAACTAAATGCAATAGTTGCAGGAGTTACCTGATGTATAGCTCCTTGTTGATTAGCAACCATTTTGAGAAATTCATCTCTCATTGATATCTTCAGGTCCTCCATTTCTTTAGCTCGTTGCACACGGTCTGTAGCTAGCTGATTTTCTAAGTTCTTGACATGGAGGTTCAGCTCATCATTTTTGCTTCCTAAGTTCTGCACTTGGATGTTCAGGTCTTTATTTTTTTCTTCCAAGTCCTGGACATGTAGATTGAAATCTTCATTTTTATCTTCCAAGGTCCGGACATGGTAGTTGAGCTCTTCATTCTGCCTTTGTGTTTCTGTTGTCGCACGAGCATGTTCATCCATCCGGGTCCGTAATCTCTCGAAACACATTGAGGTTTTTTTGCCATATAACCACGACCATGAGCTTGTGATGCTCCACAACCTAGTGAGGACCTATAACTATTCTGGAATATAGTGTTCCTCCGCTCAATGAAAATTGGACCTCCTTGTGCAGTTTGCTTCTCACTAACTTGTGTGCATGCATTATTCTAGATAGGAAAAATAATAACATTTAGTAACCTAATTGTAAATGCTCAAATAGTATAGTTTTGAATTGTCACCCACATGTACAGCTTCGATCTGCTCGTTTGACCATTCACCATTCTTCGGATGACTTGCCTCCCACAGCTCAATGTCATCGAGCTCTTCTCCGGTCTCTTTATCTCGCTGTGCAAAAATTCAGGTACATGTCACAAAGAAGATCACTATATAAATAGTACAATGACAGCATGTATTCTTCTCCATACCTTCTCATAGCTTAGCTGTGAGTATGACTTGGAACCCATCAAGTGCTTTGTCTTTTGCTTTTTGCGATTTTCGGAGTTTATTGTACTTAGTTTCTACAATGTATTAAATTAATTACATCAAAGTAAATAAAAACATGAACATATAATGTTGAGTTATTAGCAAGATAGATGACCTGGAATTGCTCATCGTTCCCGAAATAGTCTATCGGATGATCCCATTCTTCCACACCCACATCTTCGAGCCTGTTCCTTCTACGTTCAAGCATCCGTCCCGTAGCACTTATAGGTAGCGTGCAATGTTGAGCGCCATCCCCGTAGCGCTCATTAGCAATCTTCAAAATTTTCTCCGTAGTGTCCGGTGTGTCCGCTAAGTCCCATAACTCCTATACATTTGCAAAAACAAATATCTAGGGATAAAAGATGGAGACCAAAAACAAAATATATGTGAGTTGTCATATGTCATACTTACAAGAGCATCTCGTCCTGCACGGGGATATCCTCCCGTCACGTATATATGAACGTGGCGAAGAGCCCACATGCCGGCCGGCATGGCATGCTGCTGCCGACTCCGAGCAGCTGCGTGATGCGTGGCCGCCCTCGAGCCGCTCGACGAGCGACGGACAACAGGTTCGACGACGTCACCACACGATGCTGAGAAGGCCCGCGACGGCCACGCCCACGCCTTCTCCTGCGTTGGGCAGCACCATCATGTCGTTCTCGACGCACCTTTGAAGCTACCGTCGGAGATAAAGGACGAGCTGGCCGTGCGCGCCACCAGGATGTTGAACATGACCTTCTTGTTAGGCAACAAAGACTCCTAGTCGTTGTTCATCACGCCGAGGCACCCCGTCCGGTTGGCGACCTCAACATCATCCGTGTTGCCAGCAAAATTAGCCAGGCAACATAGATGATAGTTGCCACGTAACGTGCGACGAACGAACAACTTTCTCGACAAGCTGCTGAAGATTGCTCTATTTCACCGAGCAGGCGAACACTTTCCGCGGCAAAGTGCTAAAGCATGACGAAAATAGTAGATGCAAAAGGTAAATGAATTTCTGGTTAAGATGATCCGGTCTCTGCCTTCGAGACTCCCTAACTATTTATACTGATCAACAACTTATCTAGACTGACCTGGAAACAAAATTCCTTTAAACAAAACTACCCAAACCGCCTGGGACTAATCCTCCTCGAATCAACTCTTGCCTATTTCTGCACGTAATTATCTCTAAACATTAGCACCGGCCAACCTCCGTTGCCAACACATTTGCATAATTTCTGTCATGTGGCTCCTTCTCATTGGCCGGCCATATCTTCTCCCATACACGCCCTGTCGCAGCACTCCTGTTGCCAAATTTTGTGTCCAACAATCTGTACGAGGTTTCTAAATTAGAACGGGGTGCCTCGGCATTGCCCTGAAACCTTGGAGACGTACCCGCCCCACCCAACGGAGGAAGCACATCGGAGAGTCTTCCAGAGTCCAGACTCAGTCGTGGAAAAACGAACGGCTGACCCGACCTCCCCTCCACTTCCATGCTCGGGCCGCAAAGATGGACCTCGGTGTATAAGACGCAAAAGTGGATCTAGAAAACAAAATTACTCCTCGTCGATTTTCCAGCTACGGCAGCCCATACACACAAAGGCGGCATCGGCTGTGTGGTATCCCGGAGCCTGGAGGATCCCGAGTTGGTCGCAGTTGAAGGATCCCGAGTTGGTCGCAATTGGAGGATCCAGCAAACAGAGGTAAGGCGCACCTGCATCTCCAAGGGATTCAGTGTAATTTACATTTGCAATTTGTTGCCATTTGCACCACCTGTCTCCTAGATTAAATCAGAACTACTAGCCGTCATCCAATAGCGACATCAGGTCCTTGGAACTTATTCTACATTTGACCGTCAATAATATCAGAATATTTTGCATGTTTGGTCTGAACTTTACATTTTTGCATCATACACGAAAACTGTAGTGGTCAAGGAATATTATACCACTTATCTAAATACTTCATGCATGCAGTTCATCCGAGGCAACCTCTCTTCTCCAAACTACCTCATTTATTCAGAATTCAGTATTTATGTACATGATTGGAGGAATATCTCAATTGTCTTTTCGCTTGCTGCTTCGATGATGTGCACTACCTTAGTACATCAGTAGACAATAGCAGAGGACTTTAAAGAAAAATTCATGCTAACTATGTAATACAAATGCATATAACTTTTTGTTATGAACATTAAAGTGCATTAACACTTAGGAATGTGGAACCTATGACCCAAATCATTCTCGTTACATCAGAATAGCATTTCTACTTGCTTTCAGTTATACACCAAACTGACTTACTTTCGAATTTCATATATACTTTATTTATAGTTCTGTTTTTTCTTTACAGATAGACCAATTTTTTAATCAACAGATAGACTGATTGAATTGCAAAAATAGAACTTTTAAGAGATGTCAGAAGATAAGTCATGGATGAAAAAAGACATGCGTACCAAGGAGTGGCAGGATGGAATGAAAGCATTTTTAAAATTTGCATTCCAAGGCACACCTAAAGGAGCAACTGTCCCATGTCCTTGCACAATATGTCGTAATGTTTGTCACAAGACACGCAAGGAAGTTCATCTTGACTTGCTTCGTAATGGGATGTTGTTGGATTATACTTGCTAGATACACCATGGAGAGAAAACAGTTCAGAAAAATGTTGTTGAGCAATCTAATAATGAAGAGTTCACTCCCGATAATGATGCTATGCACAATATGGTCTCTAGTCTAATTAGAGCCGCCAACCGTGGAGGTACCACAGCTGATGATGATGAGGCTTTTGATGGCAGTGGGGACGTTAACATTTCGATGGTGCTGAAGAAACTACCGTTAACCACGAGCCAAGTGGTTGTGCTACAGACATTCTTTGATTTGTTGAAGGATGCCCAAAAGGAGTTGTATCCAGGTTGTGAGGAGGTGACTCAGCTTGTCCTTTATTGTTAGGTTGTACCAAATAAAATGCTTATATGGTTTGAGAAATAAAGCGTGTGAGGCAATCCTTGACTTATTCTCACATGTACTTCCAAAGGGTCACTGCATTCCAAATACACTTGACAAAGTTCGAAGGTTATTCGTGATCTTGGGCTGGACTACCGGAAGATAGACGCATGTGTCAATGACTGTGTTTTGTTCCGGAAGGATTATTCTCTCTTGAATGAATGTCCAATTTGTAATGAATCAAGATGGAAAACAAGTGAGTCTAGCAACACAACAGAGGTTACTCCTTGCGGGAAACCCAAGAAGCGTGTGCCACGTAAAGTTTTACGATACTTTCCTCTCATTCCACGTCTACAAAGGTTGTACATGGCAGAATCCACAGCATCAAACATGCGCTGGCACAAAGAGGGCCGTACGAGATGATAAAAAATTACGCCACCCTGCAGATTCGAAGGCATGGAAACATTTTGATAAAAAGCACCGTAAATTCTCATCCGATCCTCGCAACGTCAAGCTTGGTCTAGCAACCGATGGTTTCAATCCTTTTGGAATAATGAATGTGTCCCATAGTACATGGCCTGTGATTTTAATTCCTTACAATCTTCCACCTTGGTTGTGTATGAAGCAGCCTTACTCGGATTATGTCAATGTTGATTCCTGGACCAAAGTCACCGGAAATAATATCGATGTGTATTTCCAACTATTGATTGATGAGCTATTGGAATTATGGTCCGATGATGGTGTTCTAACATATGATTCTTCAAAGAAGGAGACTTTTAATATGCGTGCTTGTGTATTATGGACTATAAGTGATTTCCCAAGCATATGCAATGCTGTCTAGATGGAGCACAAAAGGTAAACTAGCATGTCCATACTGCCACATCTACACCGAGTCATTGTGGTTGAAATATGGACGGAAGCATTGCTACATGGGCAATCGTCGTTTTCTATCTCGACACCACAAGTGGCGCCGAAATAAGACTTCATTCAACAACAAGACAGAGAATAGAGATGCTCCAACACCACTATCCGGTGAAGAGGTACTCCAATAGTATGAGAGTTTTGATCGGGTGAAATTTGGAAGGACAAATAAAAGAAAGCGTGATGAGGAAAATAGATGGCATAATTGGAAGAAGAAAAGCATATTTTTTCAGCTGCCATATTGGAAGACTCTGCTAATAAGGCATAATTTGGATGTGATGCATATCGAGAAAAACATTTGCGATAGCATCCTAGGGACATTGCTTGATATGGATGGTAAAACAAAGGACAGTTTAAAGGCTAGGCTTGATCTGCAGCATATGGGGATACGGGAAGATCAACATCCAGTGGTGAAAAATGACAAGTACATATTGCCATCAGCTTTATACACTCTAGGTAAAGATGAGAAGTCCGCCTTGTGCAAGTTTTTGGAAGATGTGAAGATGCCCGATGGTTATGCATCAAGCATCAAGAGATGTGTGGATGTCAAGGGTTGTAAGGTATCTGGTTTAAAAACTCATGACTGCCATATTATATTTCAAAAGCTTCTTTCCGTTGCAATACGCAATTTATTGCCCGAAAAGGTTGTTGTGCCTTTGATTCAGCTAAGCAAATTCTTTGCTGGAATTTGTTCTAAAGAATTGTCTGAAGACAATTTGGATAAGCTAAGTAAAGAAATTCCAGAAACTCTTTGTAGGCTTGAGATGTTATTTCCACCGGCATTCTTTGATATCATGCTTCATCTTCCAATCCATCTTGCTCGAAGAAGCTCGCTTGGGTGGACCTGTTTCTTATAGATGGATGTATCCAGTTGAGAGGTACCTTCGTACATTGAAAGGGTATGTACGGAACAAAGCTCACCCCGAGGTTTCTATTGCCGAGGGATATATTTTAGAAGAATGTATGACTTTTTGTAGTCAGTTTTTGGATAACATCAACACTAAGCTTAATAGACCGGAACGCCATGATGGTGCAACTAGGAGTGAACCTACTGTTGGGTCCAGTTTATTTTCAGAAGTTGATCATTCTAAAAAAGGGTTTATTTGGGAAGAACTTTCTATGACCGAGCTATATAAAATTAGGCACTATCTTATTACCAACTCGTGAAGAAGCTGCTCCATGGATCAAGTACGTATACCTTCAATGGCCTTGTGTATTCATCATGTCTATTAGATGGCTAATTTAGTTTTTACTCTTTTTGTAGTGAACACATTGAAGAATTGAAACAGATTCATGCTTGTGGTGTTGATAAACGACATAAAGATGAGTTTGTTGATTGGTTTGAGAGACGGGTAAGTATGTAGTTGTTAAATATTACTATGCATAAAAATAAAAAAGTAACCATTCTAGCTATAACTTTCTCATTTACTTTGCCTACAGATTAGGATGTTGCACAAAGAAGGAAAAGCTAGTGATTATATCTATGCATTGTCTAGAGGTCCCGACCGTCGGGCACGGATTTATAGTCGATCATTAATCAATGGCTTTTTATTTCGAACTGCACATGTGGAAAAAGATTTACGGACCCAAAACAGTGGTGTTGTTGTTAGGGGTGATGACTCTGCTGGCAATGTTGATTGGTTTGGAGTTATTAAGAGAATGATTTGTGTTAACTTTGGAAAAAATCATGAGGTTATGTTGTTTGAATGTGACTGGTTTGATGTGCCTTCATCGAATAGAACCCAAAGTAGAGGCTATAGAAAGGATCAATATGGAATGATAGATGTTAACACTACTCGTATTTCGGTACAAGAATGATCCTTACATTCTAGCTACTCAAGCGGAACAAATTTTCTATGTTCGGAGTGTTAAGCAGCCCAATTGGGCTACAGTTGTTAAAACAAAACCTCGTAATCTTTTTGCCATGCCTACCGCAGAAGGTGAAAATAATGTTATCGAGGCTGATGGTGGCTTGTTTCATGTTGATCATGATGAAATTAGTACGCCACATATAGATGAGGATATGATGACATGGGCTAGGAATGACATTGAAGGAGCAAGCGGTGATGTTTCAACTCTTGAAAAGGCACAAGGTGATCATATTGAAGAAGATTATCTTGGATCAGATGATGAAGGCAGTGATGATGATGACACATATATCAATGATGGTCATGTGGCTCCATTGATGATGGACGATAGTGATGATGATGATTTCTTTATCTAGATTTCCATTAATAGTGAAGTCTAGGATGAAACATCAGCGAGTGTCACTTGGATGTATAATTATTCTACAGCTTGCATCAACTTTTATTTTCTTTCTACAAAATTAGATAGGAAAATGAGTGACCAAGATATTTAGATGTCTGCAATAATGGTTATTTTGATATCATTAATGTTATAGCTGGTCAAACTTATGTTACATGATTGTTTCAATGTTGGCACTCCAGACTTCCAATCAATTTACCAATATTGTCGAATCATTTTATTCTAACCATACATATTATTATTCATATGATAGAATTGTAGCTAATCCTATACTATTCATAATATAAGGTTGAATATGTTTTGTATTATGATTTCATTACATATTTTATAATTTCAATAAAAAAGGAATCACAGAGCAAGTAAATCCCAAAGAAGAGGAATTGAGTTCGGAAGGAAATGAACGGAGTGGTTCAAATCTAGAGGCGAACACCAGCTAGGCCACCTGTACTCGCCAATGCTTAACTTAGCGTGGAGGTTGTGCATATAATCAACATTGGATGATATTTAGCACTTGAAAATTTCTGGAGCACCTGATCTTTTGATGGTACTAACCAAACTTTCCTAAATGTAAATGAATCTAAAAATTTATTGCAACGAATTTGGAGTAGATTGTGGTAATAATTATTCTCTATTGCAACACCTCTTTATTTTGTTGCGATAGAGCATAGTTCATTGCAACGAATTTTCAAGGTATCGCAACATAATATGCGTAGCAATAACTAGTACATATTACAACCTTTTCGTCGTTTGTTGCAATATAATTATATATATTGCAACGAATATTCTAGCAGTTACAACAGGGAAAAATCATAGCAATATTTCGAAACAAATGCAGCAATTCAATAAATTGTGGCAATATAGTAGATCTATTGCAACAATACAATATTGTAATGCAACAAATCAAAATTGTGGCCACAAAAGACGGTTATTGCCACGTAACAATAAATTGTAGCAATAGTATTTTTTTGTTGCAACGACCTGTTGTTTGTTGCAATAGATTTGTTGCCATAGATCAGAATCCTTGTAGTGTAAGTGCGGATACAAGAGCACTAGCCGCCGTCACATTGCACCTCACATCGAACAAGTCTTGTGCGATTGGCTTGCTTCTACATTCCCACAAGAATCCATTTTGAGTCACATTCCTTACATTTTGATGCATTGAATCCAAGTGTAGTAGCATCTTTGTTTTTCAATGATCAAAGTATTGACCATCGAAATTGGGTAGTCTTCCGGAGCCGGGTCCAATGTGCTCATCCCTTCCATCACTGTAGGTGTATGGCATCTTGTTGTAGTTTATTGGAAAAGCACTAAATACATCTCCATCTTTAGCAATTCCTTTTCCACTTCCATTTCTTGTCTCATCCGGTGAGTTCTCATGACCTACTTCACCGGCTAGTCTAGGTGGTGCTTCACCACTACCACTAGCCGTTGCATCTTTGCCATTTATCATCTTTAATCTTCAAGCGGTGAGGCTTCAACGAAGATACCTGCTCTCGATACCAATTGAAAGTCGCCTAGAGGGGGGGTGAATAGGCGAACCTAAAAATTTCTGCGAAATAACACTAAGACGAAAATGTCAAATACCGGAACTTCCGGTAGGGTACCGAACTTCCGGTGCAGGGTGATAAATGCGGAATTAAACCCTACACAATTCTAGTGATTGTAACATGGAAAGACACAACCCTATGCAATTCTAGGAATTTAACGGCACAACGGAAAACTAACAAGTAACCTAGCAAAGTAAACAACAACGCGCTTAAGTAAAAGAGGGAGCACAAGAGACACGGATTTTTCATGGAAGTTCAAGCCTACCAAGGACTCTACGTCTCCGTTGAGAAAGTCCACCAAGGACCGGGTTTCTCTCAACCCTATTTCTCCCTCAAGTCACCACCAAGGTTGAGCTTGAGTTTTCCACTATCAAGGTCCCTTCCGGACGGGCAATACAAAATTCTCGGGCGTCACCACACAAGTTGGGAGCTCACGAGCACGCCTAGCCATCTAGGAGCTCAAAGCTCCAAGAGTAACAAATCCAAATCACAAGCTTGACGGGAATGAAGATGCTCAAGAATGGAATCAAGTCTCTCAAACACTTGCTCAAAGTCTCTCACTCAAATCCTAGCTCAAGGATGGAATTTTTGCTTTTAGAGAGGATTTGGAGTAAGTGGAGTGAAGCTCAAGTGTGTTTTTGTTCGGAATGTGCAAGAGTGTGTGAGTGTGGGATGGCGTGTGGCTTATATACCACAACTCCAAAAAGAGTCGTTGGCATGTCTGAAACCTCGCACCGGAACTTCCGATAGCATATCGGAACTTCCGGTATGGTTCGAATTAGGGTTAGATCCGGATTTTTGGCCCGCATCGAACTTCCGTGAGTACCGAACTTCGGTGGAGTACCGGAACTTCCGGTACTTAGGATTAGGGTTTGAAAACGGGACCGCACTGGAGCTTCCAATGTCATATCGGAACTTCCGGTATGGCATTCCGGAGAGCTCAAAGCTCTCTATTAGCCTATCGGAACTTCCGGTATGGCTTTTCCAGAGATCTCAACTCTCTGTTAGCCTAGCGGAACTTCCGGTATGACTTTTCCAGAGAGCTCAAACTCTCTGTTAGCCTACCGGAACATCCGGTACCGAGGACCGGAACTTCCGGTATGGCTTTTCCGAGAGCTCAACTCTCTGTTAGCCTACCGGAACTTCCGGTACTACACCGGAGCTTCCGATGGGTCCAGAAAGAATGGGTTTTGGAGGATTTTCTTGAGTTTGTGAGCATCTCCATTCTTTGCCAAAGTTGTGATTTGCATCCCTCTTTATAGTACGGCATCCCTATGACTCAAAGCAAAGAATAAAAGAGAGACACAAGCTTTGAGAAGGGGCTTTTCCAAATTCTTCTTTTATTGTATTTCACATTTCTTTTCTCCTTTTTGATTGCGCTTGCTACTCTTTCATGTTCTTTGGATATTCATTACACACATTCTCATGAAAGCATTAGTCCAAATTTAATTGTATTGATATCAATCATCCAAAATAAAATGAGGGGCCTAGATGCACTTTGAGTTACTCTAGTGGGTCGGGACGGAGAGAAGATGTCCAAGAAGACCATGAAGGGGGAAGCCTATAGCCCATCTAAGAGGAATATGCTATCTATAAATATTACTAGAATGCCCTTAAAAGAGTTTAGTGAGTCTATGGGCAACAGTGTAAATTGAGCAGATAGGGTTGAGAGAGTATGAGTCTATAAATACTCTCTCAATCCATCATATCGATCATCCGGAATCATCCTATAACACCACTCGTAATTGTCTATACTTACCTTATGGATATACAATCGTCAAAGGTATAGATGATTAGAGATATGGTGGCGTATCATTGAAGATAAGACTGGTAGAGAGGGCCCACGAGTGATACCCGACCATTATGAGATAGCAGAAGGTTTCTTATACCGATATGGAAATATGACGGATATAAAGACCGACACAATATGACTTGATTGACAAGTAAAGGAGCAATTGTAGTATGTTAGGACTGAATCAATAAGGAAAGCTTAGAGATAGAGCTTCCGAGTATGTAATCGATGTAATCGACTAGGACTCTGCATGTAACCCTAGCTCTCCCGGATATATAAGGCGGAGCAGGGACCCCCAAAATCTCTCTCGGACAACTCGCAATTAGCATTCCGCTAAAGACAATACATAACATACAGGACGTAGGGTATTACTCTCAATCGAGGGGCCCGAACCTGTCTAAAGTCTCGTGTTCCTGTGTGCTTCGTGTATTGCACCATCGAATTCCACGCTCGTGAGGGACCGGGTAGTATTAGTGCTGAGTTTAAGACTCGACATTTGACACGCCGGAAAGGGGTCCCGGCGAGTTCATAGCGACTTCGATGGCTTCTTCGTTTGATGTCAACTTCGCACCCGACTTCACGATCCGTTTCGGGTCTCTCGACTTCGAGGCTGATTCTGTCGGCAAGCTTCACTTGATGAATCCGACGCGCAATCTGGCCGCTGCTGCTAAAGCACGATCACCGGATACGATCATAAATCCTTCCGTGAAATCTAGCGGGATCGATGCAGCTTTAGCGCGATCAATCGGACCGCTTTCGTTCCCGATCGATCTAGCCAATCATGCCAAAATCATGATCGCTACCTAGTCCGTAGCAATAAGCGGCTCCTCCGAGCTTGAAAGCAATTGCGAAGAGGGGCCTCAAACCTTCTTCCAAGTATTCATGATCGGCACCATTCTTGAACCGTGCACGACGCCCGAAGAGGTTGCAGGCTGAGAGAGATCGAATGGCAAGAGAGGAGGCAGCTCGTCGGCAACATGAAGAAGATGAAGAATTCCCGCCTCCCCCACCTTCATTGGCGGCCCCGACAAATAACGCTCATGTGAATATTGTGGGGACTAGCCAAGCTGGGAGTGGGAATCCTGCTATAGCGTTACCTGCTCCATATGCCCCGCCAAGTCAAGCTACGGATGCGACATACAATTCACCAGGCTACAATAACCCTCGTGGATGTCGTGGCGGAAGAAATCATCGTTCCTCTAGCAGCGCCTTGAATTTGGACCCTATAGAAGTTGAACTAAACGGTGCACGAGTCTTTACGTCACCAGTTCATAATATCGTGGACGCAAAGCAAATTCTATAGACTATTCCGGAAGAAGTGTTCAACTCAACACCAGGACTACAACGTGCCTTGAGCTTAGTTGATGCGGCAGCCTTCCAAACCAACCGACTTATTCAAGATAGAGGAGAATCTTCTAGTCAATCGCATTCGCGGTCGGACCGGTATGCGAGAACCCGGTCTCGAAGGAGCTTTGTTTGGAGGAAGAATCGAGAACAGACGTATGCCGATCGCGGATGAGCATGAGCGCGCACCAGATCAAGATTTACGAATCCCGTTTAATGGCAATCGTGATGCCCGTAATGTGCTCATTAATCGTCACACCGAGAGGATGGAAGATCGGCGGAGACGAAAAGAAGATGAACAACGACGGACTGGTCATGTTGACGATCGTCCGGTGCACCCTAGACCGCCTCCGACTCTCGTGGCCGGACCGATCGGGTTGAGACAGGCTGCTCCAGCGCCGCCTCTAGTTGATAATCAACGGGGCAATGATGATCAAAGACGGGACAACCGGTCTACACGCCATAATGATCGGTCAAGAAGAGAAGATCACCGTGACGATCGGGACGGACGTGATCGGCGGGGATGTGATCACGAAATAGAGAGCTAGGGTGACACATTGTAGTGTTAATTGAATTTTCTTATATGCAGCCTCCTATATATCTAAGTTTCTGTTTCATACTTAGTCACAGTGGTGGTAACAAACTGCTGTTAGTTACCATAGCACTGCATCACTCAATCTCGGATGCACGCCACGCTCTTGTGTTTTTGTGTATTGTACTAGGAAACCCCATTTCTTATTGTCCAACAATTGATGCATGTCAATCATTTTGTTATCAATGTAGGGCGCACCTGGCAGGTAGTTTGTTGTTTTATGTTTCCACCAATATTAAACTGAACAGGAAAGTATACTGCCTTCTTTTTAATTCGTTACAACCATTTCCCTTCGGGTGTGGGAGGAAGAATGTTGTCTCTGCAGTTCTAGGAGTACTGGTCCTCTTCAAAAGCCTCAAAGGAAGCCATTCCATTTTATCAGAATATGTGTCTGCTGTTATCGATGTCGCTTTCCAATGTAAATTTAGCTCCCTTAGGACACGCACAACGTCATTGATTAGGCCGTCTATTTGTGGCCATGTCACTATAATTATCCTACGTGGAGATAATCTTTACCAATCTATTATTTACGCAGACGTCGGTGACGGTAACCTACGTCGTCACCGCTTAACCCGTCGTCCCACGCTCCTTTATTCCGTCGTCCTCTCCACCTATATAAAAACGTAGAGCTGACAGCTAGGGCCCGCTTGTACGGCCTCGCACACGCACGCTCGCCGGCGACGGAATAACGCGAGCGAGGCTAGGGTTTCTTCTCAGCCGCCGCCGCTACCACCGCCACCGCTGCCGCCTAAGCCTCCAACCTCCCCGGCTTCCGTCTGCGGACGCTCCCCTCTGCTGATCCTTTCACCGTCCTCGCGTTGCTCCACTTCCTCACCTCCCCTCGAGCCACACCGCAACGATCGAGGCTGCTACCGACGAGGTCAACCTCGATCCGTGCCGTGAACCCATCACGAGGCCGATGTCCGTGCTCTCCAGGACCCATGTTCCTCCGCCGTGGAGTCCAGGGAGGTCTAGCCTACATCGCAAAGACGAGCTCCGGGTGGGGCCGGCCTCGCACGCATTCAGATCTCGCCGCATCGGTTGGGCTCGGGCGGCACCGGCACCGAGGTCTTTGGTGGGGAGCAGGCAGCCATGGTGGATCCGAAGATGCCACAGCTGAGCACTACGGTCGTCCCCCACCTTCCCGTCGTCATTGCAGGTTAGCTCTCTCTCTCTCTCTGTCTCTCTCACAGATCAATTAATCCTTCGTATAGTTATGTAAGCTAATACGAAAGGTTACGATCCATTTTTTGAAGAACATATAGAAAGATAGAAAGATAAAGAGAATTTTACGGTGTTTGTTCCGTCGGTTAGAACACTTGAGCTATAAAGAGATGCCACACCCTTTATCTTATTTTGTTACTCTGTTTTTTTTTATTATATGTGATACATGGTGTGTTAGAATTTATTTCTTAGGCAAGTGCAGCTGATCAATTGATTCAGGCAAATCTGAAGAGTGGAATTGTTAGTATTGACGTCTGGATTTTTTATTCTCTTCTAGGTTCAAAGTGGGGACTCTAAAGACGGTACTCTCGAAGAAGTGAAGGTGAATATCTTATACATTGAAATATCTTATACATTGAGTTGTCGCTAAATTATATACAAGGTGTGCATATAGGAATGAAAACATATGTCTATTTCCAAATCGCTATTTGTCCATAACAAAACATACTCGGCGGATGTAATGTATCATCCACTTATTGAAATGGATGGGCATTTATTATGTTGCAATTTTACATATTGACAATGTTGCATTAGCATATTGAAACGTCTGTTTCTGTTAGGTAGCATTTACTGCAGATTCACAACGCTATGCCACTTGATGCTATTTTTAGTAGCAATGTAGAATAGGAATGGTTTTGGCAAGAGATTACATATCTTAAACGAATGCCAGTCATAACGTGCAAAGCAGGATCTCAAATGATGCTAACAAGTTGAAGTTTCTTAGAAGTTTTCCCACTAATGAATGCAACTCATTTTTAGAACTGTAAGACAAACTAGACTGCTGCCGGTCCATTACAGGAGCCAAGTCTGAAGAAAGTGAAGACTAAGGCGTCTCCTACAAGGGAGGTGCTCGATAAGGCAAACGTCTCTGTGGAATATGAGAAGTCTGGCCACTCTACCTGTAAGGAATGCAATGACAAGAGAGACAAAGGTGCCCTCCGTATTCATGCCTCTTTTAATGATCCCCGTGGCTTTGAAAAGACCAAGTGGTACCATGTCTTCTGCTTCCCCACATCGTTGCCCTGTATCTCCTATGGAGCATCTCAAGGGATTTGATGCAATTGAGGTTTGTGCTTTTATATATCAATTATCTTTTGCATTTTATTCTCTGTATGAAGGCTTATTCGTTGATTTGGGATACACACAGGAACATGCCCGTGAAGTGAAAAGTTACAGAAGTTGGAGAAGGTAACAATTCATAAGTATTTTAAATTTGCTTTGAAGTATTTCATTCTATATTGTTTTGGGGTGGATTACTGATTTGTGGCATTGGGACTACAGGATGGTGGTAGCGAGGAGTTGCGACAGCTGGAGAAGGTAATACATCAGTATCTTGCTGAAATAGCTCACCATTTCTGTTGCAATTCTACAAATTGACAATGCCCCTTCACCTAATGAAATGGCTGTTTCAGATAGGTAACATTTCTGCAGATTCCCAATGCTCTTCTTACAGGACACTATTTTAGTAGAAATTTAGAATAGTTTTGACAAAATATTATGCGTTTTAAAGGAATGCCATTAATAATATACAAATCATGATCTTAAGAAAGGAATGTTGTTAATAGGATTGATGTTTTTTTCAGAGGTTTTCGTCCCAAACATTTTCCAATCCCCACCACCCTGCTTATACAATGACGTGTATCTTAAGTGCATAAATAGCAATAGCATGTGCCACTCAGTCATTCTCCTTTTCAAATGGGAGCACTTTCACTTTTTAGATAATGGATCGAATGTTGTCCAGCGTTGGCCTCAAAATGCTATGGCCTCCAAATTACTACATGGTAGCAGATCTTCCTTCATTTTTTAGATAATGGATCAAACTTTGTCCAGCCTTGGCCTCAAAAGGGTATAGCCTCCAAATTACTACATCGTAGCAGCTCTTTCCTCTGCTGACTAAATGCCATTTTAGTTATTGTTTTTTTTGTTTATCATGGTCCACTAAATTAATTGATCAACATATATTAGCAATGTGGGTACAGTACAAGGGGTTTCGAATAAAAGTTTGTTGGATGTTTAAAAGTTTGTTGAATGTTGCTTTTTATTTCTGTAACTCAAGCATTATGTGCTGCACTTATAACTTAATACACAATGAACAAATGATTGCATATGCAAATCCTCAAGCTATTAGCAATCTAAGATGGTTTTAATTCAGTTCTCAGCCTGTAGCATTGTTTTTGTTTATTCATGGGCTGATGCTATGCTTAACTCATGCTATGTACTGATATATTTGTTTTTTCCATGAATATTACAGGAAGAAAAGAAAGGCTACAATGAGGCATCCTAGAGACCCAGACTCCCAGACTTTGACTACAAAATCATGTTGCAGGTAAAGACCTTCCTCACTGGTGTCATAGGTTAATTATCTTAAAATTATGTGACAGGACAGAAGACTTGAAACTGCAGAGTTTAAACTGCTATTTTTGCTGCCTTAAAAAAACTAATGTAAGATAATGGCATGTTTTAACTACCTTGCATCTTGCAGGGAAGGTTCCTTGCATCCCTCTCTTCCCAATCACTCGTGGCATATGGTTAGTATTTCTAATTTTTGAGAAAAAAGCAATACATTTGATTGAGCTAAAACATTCAGATGTGTCATATATTCTTCTGATTTTTCTCCTAATAGTGCTAAATGCACCGAGTTGCCCTGTAGTCATACTGACATATTTAACATTATTGTTCAATTAATCATTAACCTGTGCATGTCCACAAACTATTATTCATAAATTTGTGGGAGCATATTTTCTTACCACCTTCTGTGATAGAAAATTTGATATTTTTCTGCTGCATGTGCTTGTGATTTGAAACAACGGTCATAGCGGGGGATTAAAATGACTACTGAAGATTATCTGTAGTCCCTCCTGGTCCTATGCTAGCATTATTGTAGTTATCATGCTGCCTATATATCTGTGCTAACATCCATGCATGGTATTTGGAATTTGTAACTTCTTTTATCAGTTATCTCATAGATGAACCATGACTCAACAAATATAATTTGTTTATTTTATTTTCTTGCAGCCTATTGTGAATGATTTGATCCGAGATTTTTGATTTCTCCGCCTACATATCACTAGCTTGATTTTATTAATCATTGTATCTGTTAGCAAACTGATAGTTCTAACTTCTAACTTCCAATTGTAAGCGTAAGTATATCTCTTGCAAATAACTCTTTCCAGTGAGTTTTGTTTTAAGAGGACCTAGAAAGGCCAGGCATGTATGGTTTAGTATAGTGGGTTAACTAAAACAAAAGTTTACGGTGCACATTTGGACTTGTGAATTTTGGATTATTACATTGGGTTTTGTTCTTGACTGCATGGTGTGTATGAGAAGAAATTGAAATAGTGATATTTGTAAGTACTTCTAATGCCCATTGTTCGTATGGACAAATATGTTATCATATTATGTTGATATTGTATGATAACTAATATTATTAGTGTCTCAATTATTTATACAAGTGTATCACTGCTGGCTTTACCCTCTTTTTTAGTCCTTGTGTCTGGCTTGAACACGGGAGACAATGATGTAGTAATGATTATTTTCTTATATCACATGGTCCTGATATTCTAAATGAAATATGTATTAAGTAAATGGTGGTAGTATTGATTATTGTGTATAAAAAAATAGGTTGCATGATAACTTTATTTTACCCGTAACAACGCACGGGCACACTGCTAGTTAAACGAGGAAAGAGAACCGTGCCGTCGCCTCGCGACGACGGCATTGGCTCGTGCTCCCAAGCCGAATCACCTGCTCGGCGCCCGTTGTGCCCATCGTCTGTAGCAGTCGACGGCCATCTGCAGAGTTGCCATAGTTGGTGCCTCATAGAGGCAACGGCTGGTCTCTGGATTTTGGCACGACATCTCATTGTCTCTTACACCACCGTCATATGTGCGCTTTGCTGCCACGCGCGTTAAGATGGGCATGGTGTGATCTAGCAGCATGGACGACGTCTCCAGCGCTTAACACATTCGTCTGGGTGTTGTGCAAGGCTGCTCAGCCCATGTACGCAAAGTGTTTGAAGAAATGACCACAAAGATCCTAACTCCTGATCCTGAATGATGAAGTACCGGGCATTCAACCAAATGGCGGGACATACAATGTGCTCTTTTTTCTGTGTGCTGATCAATATTCGTTGTGCAAGACTCAGAAGGGAGGCCACTAGTATTAGGAACCCGGATGTTGTCACACCTAGCTCACTTTCATGTTTCTCCTTGATCACTTGCTCAAAAAAAAATGTTTCTCCTTGATCAAAATGGTGCACAACATGTCTCAAGACTGCAGAGCAAGGTCATTTTTTTATGCAGCGCCCGGCCATAAACATGGAAAGTATTGCAACATCGTGGCACAGCTTATCTGGATCTACGCCTACACTTTGGTCGCCTAGCCTGGTCTTACACTCATGGCACTAGTCCAGTCTAAGCCACCCCGTCGACCAAGCATCACGTCTACGTCTAATATTTTTCCGAGAAATAACGGGTTAAAGCGGCACGTTAATTGAGCATTCAGCTAGCTTGCGAGGCTTGCGAACTCGGTATTGACGAAGAATCGTGGCGAGAGCATCACGACTCTCATAAAGATTAATTAGGCCTCATCACCAGTCTCGCTTAGCCGCTTGGTGCAGTGACGAGGTCGGAGGCTCCTGTCGGTAATATGGGACTAGGGGTCCCTATCGTCACATAATACTACATAACAGATAGCCATAAAAGATCCAAAACATGTGGTCTCAAATAGAAGACAATAAATAACGAGAGAATGTTTCTTCCTCTCTCACCACTCCTCACGACATACATGAGCCACAAAAGTCAAGGGAGGGTGACCCTCCACCTTGGATGCCACCAGAGGAGTGAATGGGAGCACAACAGATCTATGCATGGCTCAAGGCAATAGCCTGTATCCTCCCAAATATGCGCATTAAGTTACCTTTGTATTATCCGATGTAGGATGACCCTTGGTGAATAAAAGGGAGCACTCGGGGCAGGCAAAGAGGACTGCTCGAGCTCTCCTAGACAGAATCTTCTTCGTCTTCTCAATTGTCCATGGCTCAAGAACATGAGCTCTTGTACTTAAATATACACACTCCACAATTAAATACAGACAAGCAGGATGTAGGACTGTTAGCCTCCGGGCGGTTCGAACCTATGTAAAATTGTTCTATGTTTTATTCATTTATTTTACCTATCTTCTTGGAGGTTAAAGTGTGTTTCATCCTAATCGAACTCTCAAGTGGGTTTGGCTTCTCATCCAAAATCACCAACGACGACCGAGGAGAATTCTCATCGAAGCTACGTCACAAGGAGATCACTCGAGACATTGAGGACACAGGGGAAAAAAGTAGAGCACATTTACTGTGCTCCATGATACTTTATAGTCTAGTATTATGGACACAATCTAACCATTTATTTGAAAGGGTAATATGGTAATTGGTCTCTTAACAAATAATCTGAATTGTAATGTGATCCTCCAGCCATCAAACTCCTCCATTCGTCCTTTCTCCAGCGATTATCGATTCAGAATTGGATCCTTGAAAGGACGTCAATTTGTGCGGCCTCTTCCCGATTGGATCCTCGCCGGTCCTGGAGTCCGCTAATCCGTGCGCGCTCCCTCCCCACTAGAGAAGGATGCATGAACCCTAGCCGCCGCCGGTTGTCACACTGCCGATTGCTCAACACGAGGCCAAATGAAACGGAAAGGAGCAGAATTCGTGGAATTTTCATTTGCCCCTTGGAAAAAAATATTACAAAATAATTGCATTCCTTAATTACTAAACTACCCTTTTGATACTAATAATACCTCTATATGATAATTATGATACTAGTGGGAATTGAAAGTATCATGATCATGATCTAAACCCTTAGATCAAAGAAATAAACGGTGCACATTCTATTTGGAGTACAGTAAAAGTGGTAAAAAACTATGGTTTCAATCTATATGAATCCGCGGCACAGAACCCATTCAAAAACTAAACCCAACCCATATTCCTAAGAATACCTGATCTACATGTATTTAAAAGATGCAACCCAAAAAAGATCACCGATTTCTAATTCCCTGCACGCACATTGAGCCACATAATCTCAAATTATTTTGACTGTTAGATCTTTACCTCCGATTGAAATCTATCCGTCCATTTTTATCTTTGAGAACTGAAAGTCGCCTAGAGGGGAGGTGAATAGCCGAAGCTAAAATTTTCTGCGAAATAACACTAAGACGAAAACGTCAAATACCGGAACTTCCGGTAGAGTACCGGAACTTCCGGTGCAGGGTGATAAATGCGGAATTAAACCCTACACAATTCTAGTGTTTGCAAGAAAGAAAGGAACAACCCTATGCAATTATAGGAATTTAACGGCACAACGGAAAACTAACAAGCAACCTAGTAAATTAAACAACAACGCGTAAGTAAAAGAGGGAGCACAAGAGACACCGATTTTTCACCGAAGTTCAAGCCCACCAAGGACTCTACGTCTCCGTTGAGAAAGTCCATCAAGGACCGGGTTTCTCTCAACCCTATTTCTCCCTCAAGTCACCACCAAGATTGAGCTTGAGTTTTCCACTATCAAGGTCCCTTCCGGGACGGGCAATACAAACTTCTCGGGCGTCACCACACAAGTTGGGAGCTCACGAGCACGCCTAACCGTCTAGGAGCTCAAAGCTCCAAGAGTAACAAATCCAAATCACAAGCTTGATGGGAGTGAAGATGCTCAAGAATGGAATCAAGTCTCTCAAACACTTGCTCAAAGTCTCTCACTCAAATCCTAGCTCAAGGATGGAATTTTTGCTTTTGGAGAGGATTTGGAGTAAGTGGAATGAAGCTCAAGTGTGTGTTGGTTCGGAATTGTGCAAGAGAGAGAATGGAGTGGGGGGGAGGGTGTGGCTTATATATCACAGCCCAAAAGAGCCGTTGGTCTGTCTGAAAACCCCGCACCGAAACTTCCGATAGCACATCGGAACTTCCGGTATGGTTAGAATTAGGGTTAGATCTGGATTTTTGGCCCGCACCGGAACTTCCGGTACTTAGGTTTAGGGCTGGAGAACTGGACCGCACCGGAGCTTCCGGTGCCGTATCGGAACTTCCGGTATGGCATTCCGGAGAGCTCAAAGCTCTCTGTTAGCCTACCGGAACTTCCGGTACCAGGGACCGGAACTTCCGGTATGGCTTTTCCGAGAGCAAAACTCTCTGTTAGCCTACCGGAACTTCCGGTACTAGGGACCGGAACTTCCGGTATAGCTTTTTCGAGAGCAAAACTCTCTGTAAGCCAACCGGAACTTCCGGTACCGGGGACCGGAACTTCCGGTATGGCTTTTCCCGAGAGCAAAACTCTCTGTAAGCCTACCGGAACTTCGGTACCACACCGGAGCTTCCGATGGGTTCGGAAAGAATGGGTTTGGAGGGGATTTCTTGAGTTTGTGAGCATCTCCATTCTTTGCCAAATTTGTGATTTGCATCCCTCTTTATAGTACGGCATCCCTATGACTCAAAGCAAAGAAATAAAGCGAGGCACAAGCTTTGAGAGGGGCCTTTTCCAAATTCTCCTTTGATTCCATTTCACATTTGTTTTCTCCCTTTTGATTGTGCTTGCTACATTTTCATGTGCTTTGGATATTCACTACACACATTCTCATGAAAGCATTAGTCCAAATTTAATTGTATTGATATCAATCATCCAAAATAAAATGAGGGGCCTAGATGCACTTTCAAGAACCACTTTTAAGCTCTCCTTGCCTCTCCTTAACTCATGCATTGATCTCCTAACTGCAATGTGTGTGCCCGCCACCAGCACCAAAACATTGTTCTCCATTCTGATTATTGTTCATAAAACTCAGATTATGTTTGTTAACAATAAATATGGTTACTAAAAGATAAGAAGGTCTGCATCCCAACCATCAAATTTGGCGGTTCTGCCTTCATAATGACTCTGCCTACCCGCATGGCCTCTTTCCTCAGTAGTAATTGATAGCTCCCGCTCTCCCCAATTAGTTAAACTAGGTGATACCCTGTGCTTTGCTGCGGAATTCCTTAATACTATATGTGATGCTAAGTATTCCTTAACATCTATGTTCGTTGTTGGATTTGATGGATTAAATTGCTAATTGACAAATGGACAACTGAGACTCAAGCATCACGGTGAAAATTATTGAAATGATGTGGCAGCATGAGAGTTGAGAGAATTGACGACATATTTAAATGGTGGAAATTATTGAGATGATGTGGCAGCATGAGAGTTGAGAGAATTGGCATTTAAAAAGTTATAGTGGATTGCATCTTTTATATATAAGTAGTTTCATCCGAAACGCCCATGAATTATTTTGGGCAGTTTCTTGCTATGGTACTACCAAAAGATGCCGCTCCACTTTTGCTGGCATAAATACCCTCCGTGCTTACAGATTTGAAGACTGCCCTCCCTCTGCCTCTCTCTCCCTCGGTAATTGATAGCTGCCTAAGCGCATATGGTTGCTAATGCAACAACATGTGCCTATTTGTTAAAGTAAAGCCAACAATGTGGTGGTTTTTGTTTCGTTGTCTCTTTCTTCTACCATGAGGTGTTTAGCTGATTGTTGTTTTCAGCATTTGCTCATACACTTTGTACTTTTCCTATTTCTGAATTAGGGATAACGTTGCCCTTTCCTTTGGTACAGTGTCTCAAGAGGGCGCCATTGCTTCTTTAATTTATTGAGTAGTAGAGCTTTAAAATTTATTTGACAGCTTATTTTCATTTGATTTGAATAAAACCATGTGAAGCATATTGCATTCCAACACCGAGCACCCTAGTTTGAATATCTTGATTCATATCGAATCCCTTATGGTGGCCGTGGTGCTAGCCGTTGCACAACTTACGGAGTCAATCTTATACCATTCTGATTCTCTAATCTTGGTGTTTGATTTGGTATGAACTTTTCTTACAAATTATAACTCTATTTACAAATCCCTTTAAACCATTTTGCTCTTTGTAGAATTAATGCAATGAAATGAGTACACACGGATACATTTTTTGTTAGTGTTAAAATTGAACAGTTTGAAGGAATGGATTCGATATTTCAAATACATGACCTGGAAAATTTAACTTTCATTTCTAGAAATTATCTGACCTGGCCCTGTCCAAACGGCCCAACGCAATTGATAGGGCCTTTGTGTACCCTCTGACCACCCAACTAGCATCATCAAGATTTCGTCCAACAACATTGAACCCTGGTGGTGAGGACATGGACGCACGTCGCCGTGCAACCGGCGACTTTTTGCTGCAAAACAGCTTAGCACTTGGTTCATTTCCACCAAACCATTCCATCTCCCACGAGGAACAGGAACACCACCAAACAAATCAATCGATCAAGCAGCCGTTCGGGGCTCCAATGGCATCGTTGCCGCCAGGGGTCGGCTGGTCTGCCTCGGCCTTCGTCGCCACCGTGCTTGCCCGTCTCATCCGCCAGGGCCTGGAGCTGGTGGCCGACCTCGACGACGACGGCGCCGGCCACCTGCGCCGCCTGGAGGGCCTCCTCCCGTCGGTTTGGCGCGTGCTCGACGCCGCCGACGCGGGTGCCGTCGACGTCGCCGGCGCACGGCCGCTGCGGGACCTGCTCGACGCCGCCTACGCCGCGGACGACGCCCTCGACGACGTCGAGCGCGCGCTCCACGGCGCGGCGCAAGAAGACCACGAAGAGCCGCGGCGGCGCAGCCCGATCGTGGAGATCGTCGCGCGCAGGCCGCGCAGCCCGCTCAGGTTCCTGCTCTGCTTCAGCCCGCCGCGGAGTTCAATCGGCAGGAGCTCCAAATCCAAGAACGGCAGCGATGTGAATCTCGGCGCGTTGCGCGACGCGCTCGAGACGATGGCGCAGGCCGCGTACCGGTGCACGGCCGCGTACGAGCACTTGGAGCCGGAGAGGAACTACGCCACCCTTGTTGCGGCTGCGGGGAGAAGAGCAGGGGAGGGAGCAGAGCAAGACGACCTCTTCGGAAGGGAAGCCGAGGTGGAAGCGATCCTGGAGAGCGTGAGGTCCAGCGACGACCCGCACTACCGTCTCGGCACCGGCGTGCTGGCGGTCGCCGGCGATGCCGGGGTGGGGAAGACGGCGCTCGCGCGGTTCGTGTTCCACCACGAGGTTATCCGGGCCGAGTTCCCCGTGCGGATGTGGGTGCACGTCTCCGGGGAGCTTCCGATGAGGAAGCAGATCGTGGACCGGATGATCGGTGCAGCGGCTGGGCTTGATGATGTCAGGGAGGAGGAATTGCTGGCAGGTAAAAGGTTGTTGCTAGTACTTGATGGAGTCACGGATGTTGCAGAGACTCAGTGGGGAGATCTAATGGAGGTGCTGAGGCCGGCTAATAGGAGGAGCCTGATCGTCCTCACAACTCGGTCTGAACCCGTGGCCACAGCAATCGGGACGATGCCGACATTGACACTAAGGCCTCTGGGATCCAAGGATTTCTGGACGATGTTCAAGCATTTCGCATTTGGAAGCACAGATGATGAAGAAGAAGAAGAAGAATGCACTCTGCTGGATGACGACTGGGAGGACGTCGAGGACCAGGAGGAATTGCCACCGATGGAGCAGATTGCTTCAGAATTGGCAAGGAGGATGAACCGGCTGCCGTTACCAGCGCGGACAATCGGGCGGGCACTGCGTTACCACAAGGATGACGAAGCGCACTGGAGGAACGTGCTGGAAGACAAGATCTGGGAGGACCAAGATGATGCCGGCAGGATTCCGCCGGCATTGTGGCTGAGCTATCGCCATCTCGACCCTCGCCTCAAGCAGTGCTTCGCCTACTGTGCGGTGTTTCCTGGTAATTATGTCGTCAGGAAGGAAGAGGTGGTGCAGATGTGGATAGCTCAGGGACTGGTATATTCCCATCAGCCCGCAACAATGCTGGAAGACGTCGGCGGTGAGTTTTTTGATGAACTGGTGGAGCGGTGCTTCTTTCAAACCATTGGGGAAAACGCATTTGTGATGCACACTTCAATCCAAGGGCTAGCAAGAGAGGTGGCAACGTGTCGGTTCTTCACCCTCACTGACGACTCGGCAAACGTGCCGCAGGATGTCCGCCACCTCACCATCTGCACAAATAACATGTCCAAGCTGAAGCATGACTTATCACTGCAGATTTCTCCTATCCCTGACTGTCATTTCCTGCGCCGGCTGCGTACCATTTTCTTCTCCGCGGATTTCAGTGATTCAGATGATTTTGAATATGTTTTAGCTCGCATTCTCTCCGTCGCAAAGGGTACCAGAGTTCTTGGCCTACCATCAGCAAACATTACATACTTGCCCCCGGAGATTGCGCAGCTCAGATGCCTCCGATATCTCGATTTGTCAGGAAACAGAATCATTGATCTTCCTGAGACACTATGCCAGCTTCACCACCTTCAAGTCCTGGATGTCCGGAGCAATTCTCCTTCTCTGCGTCCTCCCAATGGAGTCTCAGGTTTCGTTCACCTGCGGCATCTCTTCGCAAGCGATCTTTTTCTTTCAAGTATACAAGACATACACAACCTATCAAATTTGCAAGAGTTGGATACATTGCATGTTGGCGGTATTACATCATGCATCAACTCCCTAAGAAAAATGAAACAACTCCGAGGTATGCTTCGCATTGGGGATCTCCGGCAGGTTGATGCTAGCGACGTCCAGAAGGGCATCATCAAAGGAATGCAGAAACTCGATGCACTACAGCTGTCCTGGAGTACATGTCATGGACAACCTAAAGAGATTTCCAAGGATGAAGTGGTACTGGAAAGTTTGCAACCACATGAAAACCTAAGGGATCTTAGAATTATGGGGTATGGGGGAGTCAAATCCCCATCATGGTTGATCAAGCCCACGACTTCCCTGTCAAATGTCACTAAGATCTGCTTAAAAGACTGCAAGAATTTGAAGAGTCTACCTCCCTTGCATGTGATGCACAACCTTGAGGTTCTAGAGATCAGAAATTTGCATTCTATGAGCAAGGTGAGCACTATTCCTCAACGATCAGATCAAGAGTTTTTCCCAAAGCTCAAGAGCCTCATCTTCGAGGGTGTACCACATTGCACAGAATGGTCAACTGGCAGCTCGAAGTTAGGAGGCATGTCGTTTCCATGTCTTTGTGAGCTCGAGATCAGGAACTGCCCAAAGCTAACATCATTTCCTGATCTTCCTCTTTCTCTGACAGTCATGGTTGTCGACAATGTCGGTCTTGAGTTACTGCCAAGGATTCTGGACAAGGAACCATCAACAGACGAAGCCTTGGCCGCAACATCAAAGGAAGGCAGGTGGACATCAAGGCTCGCCACATTACAGGTTCATCAGTGTCGCAAACTGAGGTCTCTGAGCGCTGGTCTGCTTCAGCAGCAGCACCTCTTGAAATCCCTTGAAACGCTATCAATAAAGAATTGCGACGACGTCATCTGCGACATTCCAGACGGCTTCAAGGATCTCACCGCTCTGAGGGACATCTCCCTGTATGACTGCCCAAAGATGCTCGTCGACAAGTTCCACACATCAGTGCGAACACTGGAGATCAGTGAGTGCTTCGTTGTACGGGGTGCATGGGTGCAGGACCACCCTTTCCTCTTCTCTGTTTGGAAACTGAAAGTAACAGGGTGCTCGCATGTAAGGAGCAGCAATCAGGATAACAGGATTGAGCCTTTGGATTGGTTGAACAGCCTGATCAATGTCTACAGCCTTCATTTGGAGAACACACTGCTCCTCAGATTGAGCATGTTTGACCAGCTTCCATCACTTGAGATACTGGATGTCAATGGATGCGATAATTTCTTTTCTAATATGTATGATTTCTCTTGGCTGGAGAAGCTGCAGACCATGTGCATCAGGAACTGCCGGGAAATGAGCGGGCTTCCGGAGAATTTGTGCACGCTTCCTGAGTTGGAGGAGCTGTGTATAGACAACTGTCCAGCTATTCTTGTGTTGCCAGAGAATGGCCTCCCGACAACTTTGAAGCGACTTTCGATCTCAAAATGTGCTCCGCAGCTGATTGACAGGTGCCTTGACGATGAAGTCGAAGGACCAAAGATATCTACGATAGATGTTGTTTATATTGATGGCCGTTGCATTAGAGCAAAACAAACCGACATGTAATACTTTGGGTATCATAAGTGTGTTCCTTATTTTTTGTTTCTCATCTTGTTTTCTGTAAAACTTTTTCTCTTATAACCGTCTAGTTCATACAAATGTGCAAAACCTATCAATTGGATTATATCCATGAATCTATAAAATCTTGGCTTGAATAAAAAACTGATTAGTAAACCTCCGGATTGGTATATCATTTTGCGATACGTCAACTTTAGTTCCTCCTCTGCTACACTGCATTTTAGTGTCAAGAAACAATCGCCGTCTAGTATGTCAATGGCCTACTAAAACTAAAACATAATTTTAGAGTAAGCACCCCTGAAAATAAAATCTTTCCAGTTAGCACTCTTGATTGATACCCATATGGGCTCCTTATGGGGCCTAACATGAAGTAGGATTTTTCCTTATAAATAATTGAGGAGAATTAGGCAATAAAGAATCTGTCTACTGTACTATGTGTTTTACTTTCAATTCTCTATCGTGATTTAAGTTCAATCTGCCAATAAGTCAACATTACTAACGTTATGGGTAAAATATGGGTGGCAGAGTATTCCAAATAGGGTCATCCTTTATCCGTTTGCACCTGCCTCTCCAGTCTCCTTCGAAACCTCCGTGCTCCAATGCAAAGAGAGCCTAAGCGACCGTCCTAATCCCTCCCTAGGGAGAGGTCGTGGCGAACGTTGATACCAATCAATGTCATGGAAGGTTGCACAAACACACCCATTGCATCGGCCCTCTTCGTCACTGCAAAGCATGCTGAGTGGTACGCGACTACTTTCAACAAGGAGGATCGGGGGTGTTGACAACGACAAGGCATTCAGTCGTCCAAATCAGCTGATAAGATTAAAACGTTAAACTCCACCGGGTTAGTTTTGTTACAGAGGAAAAATGTATATAGAAGTTAAGACATAAGAAAACACATCTTATACATCATGGCCATGGCGTTAAGATAATAAAATAGTACCTCTTGAAGCCAAAGCTCAAATTTCAAAATTCAACCTATAAGCCAAAAGTATAGGAAATTAAAATTCTCAAGGAATTCTTGGCGTGACATACCAAGACATTCTAGTGAATAGAGTGGTATTGCGCTGATACTCGTTTGGGAGGAAGTTTCCGCAGGATGAATAGTACAAGGGCTGACGGCAGTATCTCTGTGAACTGTAGAAGAAAATGGGTATAAAAATACATGCAGTATTATGGCAGCATGAACAAGGTATTGCACGGTTCATGATACTTACCATATAGTAAAAGAAATCCAGAATTGGATGATCCAAAGCCTCAAGGGATAGATCAGGATCGAAGGATGAAAGTGTCACCTGCCATCAAATTAAAAACATGATGTAAGACTGTAAACATGAGAAAGTCACATGTAGAGACCAGTTTCAGCAAAAAAAAAATAGAACTGATTTCACAAAAGCTTCCCGACAAAAAAGCCTGATTTACAACTTCCAACTTTCCGTGAAGTTCCATTTCTAACCCGCAGCTCTAGTTGAACTGGAGGTTGAAAACCGAACTCAGACAAGAGTTGAAGATGTTAATCACATTTCTATTGTGCTCTTTATGAGAACTGCTCATGAAATTATGATTTGCCCAACAGTGATCAAACCAGGCTGGTTTTGTTTCTGTTAGGGAATACGTTGTCTAGTTTATCCATTAACTATTAGTTTGGTCCCTTCATCAAACTTTAGTTTAGTCCTTTAAGGTACAAATTATTCAGTTTCTCAAAAGAAAGTAGGATTATTCACGGATTAGTCAAGTTACACTTACTTTTTTTACCAAGGCATAAAAAAATAATCAAGTCTCCGTGTCCGTGAACTCCAAATGCACTTCATGTGAAAACCCAGATTCAGGCTTCTCTATGGGTGATGGCGACACACCAGCATCACAGACGTAGTTTTCTCCTTAAGGTTCTTTACCGTGTCTATATCACCTTGGAAGTCCTTCCTTATGTCTACCGGTGCTAACGGTGACGCAATCAGACTAAGCCTAGTTTGGCTACTAGGTTAGGTGTTGTTGAACCATAACTGAATTGCCCATATTTCCCCATTAGCTTAACCTTTTGGGTGCAATTGGTTAGGGCATAGTAATTTATCATGGTATCAGAGCCACAAGTATTGAGTTCAAGTCCTGATGACCGCATATTCCGCTACGTCACTCCTATTTCCACGTTTATGCCCACGAAAGCTGCACGTGAGGGGGGTGTCGAACCATAAGTAAAATGCACACTTTTCCCTATCAACTTAGGCATTTGGGAGCAACTGGTTAGTACATAGTAACTTAACAGGTGTTACAGGGTAGGTTGTAGTGGCCCTATGAGACAGGTTAATTACCTATTTGTGATAGTAATTTTGCAGGACTTTACATGACAACAATTTACTGCATGAAATAACAATTGTCTTAAATTAAAATAATAGTAAAATCCATAGCCGGTCCTTAAACTTGTCTCGCTCTGTCATTTAGGTCCCTCTGCTCTTAAATTGAATTTCTAGCTCCTTAAACTTAGCTTTGGAGACTATTTATGTCTCTATAGTCTCGAAATGAAAATCTAACTCTATAAACTTGGCTTCGGGTATCATCAAGGTCCCATACTTTAAAAATATATCATTATTCTAAATAAATTGATTAATTTCAATTATTCGTAGATATAACTTACTTATAGTTAAATGAAACATCAATTTTAGATCAAATATGTGAATTTCTAAAATATTGATAAACACTATGATGTAAACAACAAAAGTCCTTTGTTAGCTAGATATTGCCAGTAGCTGGACTTTGTTTTCTTCATTTTATCTTTTGGTAATGGGTGTCTTTATTGGTCAAGTTGGGGAACCAAAATATACAGTTAGTAATGCCTTTAAGATTGGGCATTGAGAGTAATGAGCTAAGTGGTTACAACTGTAGGTCCATTAAACTTAACTTCAGGTTTGGGCAAGGTTTTCCTGATTGGCTAATCCATGACGATAGTACTATATTGTAGGACTTAGAGTCCTAGATAATACCTGAAGCGAATGTTAAGGACCTAAATTTGCATCTCAAGAGTAGAAGGACCTAAATGACACTTGAAGTTAAGTTTAAGGAGTCAAAAATGTAATTTGAGAGTATAGGGATCTAGACGACACAACGAGACAAGTTTAAGGACCGCTTGTGCACTTTACTCTTAAAATAAATAGAGTTCATATCTCCAGTACAAGGAATAATACACCTATTACTTGTAATCAAGTAACACCGAAACATGTTTTCTCCGCTTAGGATGTCATCTAATTTGTTCATCTCAAACCAAATTGTATGTTAATATTACAATACTCTAATCCCAACCAACTCATTCAGTCTAACAACAACACCAACAAAGCCTTTCATCCAATGCAAGTTGCGGTAGGCTACAGATGAAACCCCAAAGAACTAAGCACAGGGATGCACAAAACAAAACAAAAAGTCATTTAGTCTAGCCTTCCTCTAAAATTTTCATCATGTTGTAAATTAATGTTCGAAGCACAAATGGACAATCATAACTAAAAGAATGAATAGCGACATTTAATGATTTGGAAATCTGGCACCACATATTATTCAACAGCTAATGTTCGGTTCCATTGATGAGGCTTAGCATGACCCTCACAAGTACTTATATAGTAAAATAAATATAGGGAGTCTTATTTATTTCAAAAATTGACATTATACTTTAGAAAGTACTTTAAAAAGTAAATATAGGAACTCAATAGAAACTAAATACTCACCACAATGCTTCTTATCAGGAAACAGGTAAAGCAGATTCCTGTCACGGTCCCCACCTGCCAGATATTTCAATAAACATAAAGTTAGTGATCCATCTATTACACAAAAGAATATTAAGGTAGACACAAATAAATGTACAAAGAAAATAAATCCATGCATGGGGTCATCAGAATTCCCTGTGACAAAAACACCGTAACCTGCTAGTTCTGATAACATGCCGAGGGTATGGAACATGGTGCTACCTCCGTCCCAGAATATAAGCATTTATGGGTTTGTTGAAAGTCAAAATTTTAAACCTTGACTAACAATATCTATAAAAAAGGTAAAATATTTCAAATATAAAGAGTTTCATATTAGGATGATTATTTTCACAAGGAATTTCACAACATCATGTACATATAGTCAAACTCTATGAATTGATTTTATTATTGATAGCCAAAATTAAGGAGTTTGACTTCGACCAATCTTATAAATTCTTATATCTTGAGACGGAGGGGGTATATCTTTATTTTATATGGATAATGCAGGTACATCAAGCTAAAAGTTAGCTTTTCTACACCTGCATGACCAGCCGATATTACAAATATTAGCTTAGGTACGTAAATGATACTTGTTGAATAGTGCAATGACCTCATAAAGCTTCTTTCTCCGCCCAGTAGATTCAATTGGAAAGCGTCTCAGCATGGAAAATAGCCTAAACAAATAGAAAAGAAACACTTTCCATGTACGATAAATATTTGCTAGATTGAATGTGTGAAAGAAGTAGAACAGCAAGCTTACCTTCCACCATAAACTAAGAATCCTAAAAGAGCAATGAAGGAGACGGCTGAAAATAAACAAAAAGCCATTATCAAGCTAGATGCCTCATAAAATGACAGTTATGTTCTCTCGAAAAAGCAAAGGGAAAGTACCTGATATGAATACTTTGCCCACAAGCTCCACGAGACGATTATCATTTATTCCAAGGAATAGCCAGATACAAATCTGTACACATCTTGGTTAGATATACAGAATAGAGGTCGAAGATTACAGATACAAGAGAATAAATGTTTCAGGTGATACTTCTGGGAATCAAATGAAACACCCCATGACCCCAATGGAGAGTAACAGAATCGATTGACTAGATAAAACCAAACCTGGATTAGATATATGCAACTGTTAATTGCGATGTATGTAACCCTTAGCTTGTCTGTGGGAAGATTCTTAGCCTGGCACAACAGCAAAATTAATAATACTAAAAAAAGAAATGTGGAAACTGAATAATACTAATGTAATACCTGATGGTATATCTCCGCCCAGAACAGAACAAGTAATGTGTAGGTCGAGAAGAATAAGAGACCAGGAAGATCTAACAGCACTAAAGTATACACCTGTTCAAACTTACAGGTTTAGTCGAACAATCAAACTACATGACTAGTACTACACTAGATGAAACTCGGTAACTTCTTTTAGATGAATAATCTTTGCTGGGTAGTTCTTACTTTTGTTTGTAGAAGGAATACGTGCACATGAAATCCAAATACAATGGAACGAACTGCAAGTGGCACCCAACGATTAGTGAACTTGAATTGCAATGCAAGTCAAATGATAAACTATTCAGAATAGCGCATTACCCCCATTTACAATAAAATTCATGAGATGAAAAACCTTTTGTGTCGTCCAACCGAATTCTGGCACCCGCAACTGAATTCTGATTAATTGCATCTGCAAATCAGAAAGAAATACTAAACACTTATGATAATTTTACATTGTTGTTTGACAAAATCATGGAGTAATCTAAATCAGCAGTACTAAATCCAGAGAAATGGAATTAAATGTTCATTCCATTAGTGCTTGAAAGTACAAAGTAACGACCTTAGAACACTGCTGCAAATCTTGGAGGGAAAATGATTTAATCTTAACAAGATAAGCATGCAGGGTCACTGACCACTATTAAATAGAGAGCAGAGCAATTCGTTCATTGCTGGACAGAAATCTCAAAAAATTTAATAAAGGCAAGTGCAAATGTAATAATGGAAAACAGTATGAGCAGTCTCATTTCACTAGCATGTAAAAGTATCAAATCCCCACTTTACCAATGAACACCTTGTAAACACATTTCAAAAATGTCCAGTAAACAAAGGAAAGAGAAATCAAGTTAAGAAGTACGAAATAGCTTCTAAAAGTATTTTTTTAGTTATTATTGAATAATTTAATTCGAAAACCTGAAAAGGTGGGTCCAGCACTCTAGAACAACTAAGTACTTTCTAAACTACATCAGTGTCTTCCACGTAATCTACGAGATATAGAGCGAACGGTCCCTTAGCCTAGTGGTTAAGGTGGCTTAGTAGCACCCCCAAGGTCAAATTTTCAGGCTGGGGTAAAAAAATCCCTCGCCTCTACCCGCACCAAAGCATGTGATCAAGGCCGCACCTAGGCACCTGGAAGCTACGGTAACCCATGGTGGTCTCGGCACAGGTTCTCACAAGGTTGCAGGCCCCAATGTAAGGGGGGGGGAGGGGGTTCGGGTGTTTTCTCAACCTGCGTGAGAAGGTCTTCTTCTTAGCAGAAAGCTCCGGGGGCTATCTTACCCCCGTGGGTCGAGTTTTTTTATCTACGGGATGTAGCGAGACTGAGACCTAAGTGAGAAGCCTTGGTAGTTAAAATCAATCTTCTCAAAACAAGTCTAGTCAAATGATATTAGGACGAATGGAACGAACATTTAATTCCATTTCACAAAAAAAGTGCCATACTCATACCCATTACCTATAAAGGCCATATAATCGATATTAGGAGGAGGATAAAAAAAATACTAGCGGCCAACCATTTGAACTATTTGCACAGGCTGCTTCAGAGGCTAGCACAATAATGCCACAAAGTGAGGTGGGTAAATAGCTGTTGGTCAGTAATTACAAATTTAGGCAGTAGCACAATCCATTGGGCTGTACAGCACTATCGATTCAGCAAATAGTGGCAGAGTGCATAGATACCTTATTGCCTATTTCTCACAGCACACCCTTTATAAAAGGAAATGCATTTCATTTTTTGTAGTTGGCTAAGGCTAAACCCAAATCTCTAACTATTTCAGCATACACTCCCCCCTGAATGGAAACTTTCGGAAAAATCAATGATAAAACTTACAGGAACTGCAATGCGCCCATCCTAGCGGACAAAGCATTCCCACGAGCCAGGACAGCACATGGGAGCCCCAGATCGAGGGTTCAAACTACAATCGGGACCATTTTGAGTACGGGCTAGCATGGGTCGGAACGAGGTCCAGCGGCGTACCAGAGCGACGGCGGAAACGAAGGCGTAGGCGGCGGAGAGGGAGAAAAAGCGCCGTCCTGCCACGCCGGCGACTCATTCACATCCTCCCACCAGCCCCGCAGCGACAGAGCGAGCCCTCCCGTCGCGGTCGCCAGCGACGACAGTGACAGAACGGACGGCGACGCTCGCTTCCTCATGTCTCCACTACCTCAGTGCCCGAGCTCCAGAGCAAGATCAGCAAGCACTGGAGCGGAGCGACGGAGGAGAAGGACACGGCGGCGCCGGCGTTCTCGATGGCCCCAGTCGACTTATCTCTTGCAATTTACAGAGACGACACTGGTATGTGGGCCCAGATCTTGATAGGCCCACATGTCAGTAGACGAATTGGTCGGTGCACCGCGTTCGTGCGGGTTTGACTTTGAGCGTGGTAGAGCAACCACAGTGTGGTCAAAAAAGCAGTCTATAGTAAATAAAATATATTAATTGATATCAGTTTATATTGTAGAAGCAGTTTATAATGCAAGTTATCCATAAGTTTATGAGCTACCTATAGTAAATAAAAAAATACTTATCTTTATCTCTCATACTCTTCTTCTCACATACTATTGGATCTCAACTATATTTTTTATTTAGAATTGGATGATCTTATGATTTATCATATTGTGACAATATCAATAATTATAGACTACTGATAAATGACCCATCTATATGGACCAAGTAATTCATATACATTGTGGTTGCCCTTACTGTAGTGATAAGAACGGAGGGTGATGCGATTCCAGGCTCATCACCTGGGCTCGACCGGATCGCCAGACTGGGTTCCGGGTCTTTTATGAGACTGTTCTCTTAACAATTTTTAGTCTATCAGAAAATCTTATTATTTATAAAAAAATTGATCATAATTTTTTTGATAAATGAGTGCTAATGTCCGAAAAGTAATTATCTTTATCAAGTTCGTCTCTGAATTAGCTTACGGTTCTACAATTAGTTTTATAGTTAAACTTTATTTAGTACTCCTAAATGATAATTTTTTTTTATTTGACAGAGCTAAAATTTTAACCTCAGAACCCAATAGTGTGGCTGACAGCTCAGTTGAATTTTTTTCTTTCTTAGATAAAGCTAAATTCAATTTTCGTATTCATGGAAAAATAAATACTCAACTGAATTTTCGTCACAAGAAGATAACACACCACGCCTATTAGACTATGCTGCACGTAGTGGAAAATCGCTGAACAATGCGTGCCTTACCGAAAAAAACGGCCACCTAAGAAAGTCAATTGTGCTTGCTGCAGCTGCTTCCATAACTGCACATAGAAAATCTGTTAGTAACCTCGTGGTGTGTTTGGTTGGGTTTTTTCCGACTTTAGCTTTTCAAAAAGCCAGTAGCCTAATCAAAGGGGTTGGCTGCCAACAAAAGCCAAAGTCAAAAGTAGCTTTTTGCTAGTTTATTTCGAAAGCAGATGTGGAGGTGCTTTTCCAGCTTTGGCTTTCACAAGTTTGAAGAAATTACCTACATATATATGTATGTATATATATACATGTAATATATATGTTATATGATTTTTATTTATTTATATACATATATCTTATATAAATATTGTGTGTTTACTTATTTATTTATATATATCTTATATAAATGTTTATATGTCTAAATATTTTTTATTCATATGTATATATATATATATATGTTATATGAGACAGCGCTAAATCACACCCGGGGTGTGACTTACTAAATCACTCCCCACAGCCACCTAGGCATCGGCGTGTCTGCATGGCACCCGGTTGGGGCGCCACCCACCAACACAGTAATAACCGGGCCGGGTTCTTCTTTCTTGACATGAGACGTTATTTGGTTTTTTACTGGACCAGTTGCCACTGATTGCTATCTCTTAATGACCACAAATTGAGCGATGGTGATTCAGTCTTCATTAATATAATCAAAGGTGCACACGATACGTGGCTGAAAACATTCTTTGGTGACGAAAAAAATACTTTTTTTATGTTCTACGAGAGGCTTCACTACTTCTGTAGAAATATGGTCACACATGTGCGCATGTCCCTCCTTATTTACATGAGTATCAAACGTTGTTTTAGCAAAAACATTGAACAAATATAGTCATATGTGTCCTAGCGAATGCAAGATTCCTTTTAATAGTAATGGAATCAAAATATGTTAAATTTGGAAATATTTCTCATTTGATTGAGGAATTTTTTAGTCTATCAATTTTTCGTTTGTCATTATGAAATATGGTGATCACAAAATCTACTTCTATTTTAAAGCCGTGATCATAAATTTCTCATAGACATGCGGATAATTGTAGAGGTTAATCAAAAGGGTTTGTCTTGCTCTCGGGTAACTTTTTAACCATAAAATCCTATTACAATATCAACTACATTTTACGTTCCTAAACTTATCTATACTCGTCATGATGATAATACATACATAGTTGTCGGATGCAAGGTTGTGACTATAATAAAAGTAACAAAATTTACTACTACATTAAGCTAATAGAAGTAGTGTAAAAACTCCTTCATGTAACTGTAAAATATTGGTAAATAATCCGCTCCTTGCTTAGCTTGATAGTAATAGAAATCAATTATCAAGTATTTTCTCCTTGAACTACAAGTACTCTTGTTATTGTTTAATTGAGAATGTAGTTCGTGAACCATAAATACACAGGACTATTTGCTCTGATTAACATGTGATTAATCTAAATCCTAATATCAAGTCAGAATTTACGATTAAAATACAAATATTATGACTTCTACCAGTATAGTGTAAAACTAATATCATGGAATCGCAAAATATTGGTAACTAATCCCCTCATTCCTTAGCCTGATAGCCAGCTTTGACTATTTTCTCCCTAGATTTACATGTACTCTTGTCATTATTTAATTTAGAATGCAGTTCGTTATCACAAAAACTTTACACTTTGAGAGCAAAAAGTCAAGACATGTACTCGCAAGCACAGAGCATTTTACACTTTGAGAGAAAAAAAAGGTCAAAAAATGCATTCAGAAATATAGCTTTGCACTTCATGTCTTACACTCATAGATCGAGATATGCACTCGTGAGCACAGAGCATGATATAGTAATCAAATTGTAAAATCTGGAGACAGTTGACAGAAACAAAGCTAATATCTGATCATAATATGTAAACCACTTAGATCAACGATCATCAGAGTAGAGAATCCGACTAGGCCTGATTGTAAAATGTAGGAAATAATTTTACATGTAAATAAGACTAAAATCTTTGATCACACAATCTAATATCTGATCATAAAATCTAATCTCCTTCGAAGTGCATAAGTCATATTAACAAAATGTTGTGTGTGTATATATAAGGTTAACTCCTGTGATAAGATAATCCAATAAAAAGAGATTACAAAACATAAACTTCATTGATCAAATAATCCAGCAAACCTTTTACATTCATACAGTAGCTTATTAAACATGACTATAAAATATTTATTTTAGCAAGATAATTAAATAGGATGTGAAAATAAAACTAATAGAAATTTATTGTGACATAAAAAGGTATTTGTGGGCCAATTAACTTGCGACCACAAAACCTTTATGCAGTTTTAGGAAAAATTACAACCAACTTCTTTAGACAAGCTGTGATTAGAAGTTCCTCGTAGTCGTGTCAATTATTGTATACTGTAACTGTAAAAAATGACCAATATTTGTGATCACAAGACAACAAGTGTGACTCACATTCTGCACAAAAGCATGATCAGAATCTTAATGACTAGACTAGTTGATACAATTTGGAAATTGCATATATGTTAACCAACATATTTGATTATCCTGGTTACACAACAAGCATGTCCATATATGGTAAATTATGCAGATTGCATATATCTCAAAAACAAATTCAGAGAATACTGGTTTAGTTCAAAATTAGCCTTCAATCGTGTGTGATCATAAAATTTCACCCATCTGATTCATGATCATAAACATTTAACAAAATGTTGGGATTTCATTCGTTATTTTTACTGTGATGCAGGAAAACTATTGACTGTCTCCCAAAACAATAAATAATTAACGGCTGACTGTAAAATGTGAGGGACATTAAACTATTAACTCCAACGACGGCCACAAAATAAAAATACTATTCACATGGAGAAAGCTCTAGCGTCTAGAGGTGTAATGGCATTAGGAAAAATAGTTGTTACAGCCAAGTACAATGAAACAGATAATCTGACGACTAAATTAACTAGTGTTTCAAGAGAAAAATTTGCATCTGAGAACTTGCTACTCGTCAGTTTATACTTAAAATCCTTCCATGCCGCTAGAAGAGATGATCAAATCCCAAGTTAGTTGCATCTTGCCTAGAGTATACGATCGCCGTCCAATTGCTGCAAGCCTGCAACTTTTTGTGCGAACAGCACTTGAGATTCAAGGACTTTTTGGTCCATCAGTATCAGCTACCTGCAGATGAACAGATTTTGCAAATTCATATCTTAACTTTTGTTCGAATTGTAAATTTCAGAATTATAAAAGATACAGAGTTGTGCGAGCCAATACTCTGGCAACATTCTGTCTGTTTTGTCTCTGAATGAGCTACTCAGCAGTATGCATTGACTAATAGAATGACCTGAATGATCAGTCGTACACAGAATGAAACAGTCTCAATTTGACCTGAAACTACAACCAGACATGTGTACACACCAACAAGGGGAATTGACATTCCATTATCTGACGAAAGGTTGGAACCTTAAGCAAATCAACGAACAAATCATACACAAACAGGGTGTTTAACCGTGGAGTTATATGCTGTTGCTTTTTGGTTTAATAGTGCATACAGAAACAATAGACGAGTAAATACCTTGCCGTTGCGGATCCTGAGCCATGCAATGACTGAAGCTCCAATCCTTTCGATCCGATTGGTTCCGAAGGCTCCAGTAGCACACCTCACCGGATTCATTAATGAAAACGCCAAGATCTATATGCAAGAAGAAAACGTTCATGATCTGCCTCCAGAAAAGAGGAAGGATTAGATCCAGAAAATAAAGAAAACACACCCTGAACAAAACAATAGGTCTGGACCAACGTATATGAATCTTGCACCTTATGTAGCTGCTAGCCTGGGGATATCCGGCAACCTATAACTCCGGACCGTCCTGCTCTTCTTCTGAAGGAGAAAATCAACAACAAAATAATGCGCTTATTGCAAAGATTAAGAGCGTGACTACAACAAAAGGGAGAAAATGATCTCTAAACTAAATACAACCATGACGTGCATCATGCCATTGAGGATCGGAGGACCATGTCATGGGGATGGTATCAGCCTGATCGGCGTTGAGGATTGGAAGAGTAAGGCAACATGCCGCCGCCATGAGATGGTGGAAACCCGACCGTCACTATCGCTGGGTCATGAACAAATCACGAATGGCACAAGACTGAATGGAATAAATTAATGTGCCTCGGGCCCAGCAATTAATATTTCATAACAGCAGGAGTTATTGGTTTCCATTAAAATGAAACCGCACTAATTGATCCTGGTTTTTTTGCTGGTTTTTTTTTGTCATTTGGTTTTATTAACACGGGCTGGTTTAGCCTGGATTAGGAATGATCTGGCAGGTGAGTTGGCTGGGGTGTGAAATACTATATCACACCCAGGGTGTGATATAGTACTGCTATATGTTATATATATATATATATATGATATAAATAAATATATAAATATAAAATGTATTATACATATATTTGTATGTATATATATACGCATATATGATGGTATATATGATGATAAGTACGGTCTGCTAGTAAATTTTGAAAAGCCACAGCTGTTTTACCAAACAGCTTTCAACTTTTTCACAGCTCATAACCCACAGCTGCTTTTTCCACATCCCACGAGTCCACGGCAGCTTTTGCCACGACTAGAGCCCAACCAAACACATCCTCAATAGCCAGAAAAAAACTCAGCCGATCACGATGATATTTCTGCCATTCGTGAGTAAAAGAGAGAATGTAATCTATGTTGTCTCCTCACCAAACCATGCAGTATAACTAATTTAAATGGGATAATTGCAAAAACAAGACCTAGGTGCTTGCTTCAAATTCAAAAAAGTGGATCGATTTTGCAAACATGAAAAAACATGAACCATTTTTAGAATTAAGATCCAAAATAGGATCTATTTTGCAATTGCCCCATTACCTGTAGATGACTTTGGTATATTACTAGTTATATATGGTTATGAACATGTTATCTCACCTTCCCTAGGGAAGAATTACAACAATATAATGATGAAATGCTGCAATGGTATTCTCCAGTGTGCCGGTGGATTTTATCTAATTGACACTAAGATACATTTGTAGATTATTTCTTACATGGCTGTTAAGGTGATTTATTTGATGTGACTTATGCAAACATCAACACCCCCATCATCTAGTTCTAGTTTCACCATCGGCTACTGGATATGAAAGTAGCACATGTCGTAGCGTCGAGGAATAAGACCATCCACATTTGTGGTACTCTATTTCCATCCTCTAAAATGAATATTCTGTCCTAGTCATTAAGATTCTCTCCTTTATATCTATTTCATCTGCACCCGTTCATACTCTATATCCATCCTCTATATCCACTAACCAATATTTTATTCAACCATCTCCAACTACCATCTCCTTTCATCTCTTCTTTTATTTCTATTCTTATTTTTAACAATAGTTCATCAATCAATTTTTTAACTAAATATTTTTTTCTCCCTTTCTCTTTTTTTCTTTTCCTTTTCTCTTTTTTCTTCCCTTTTTCTCTCTCCCTTTTCTCTTCCTCTCCCTCGCCTTTTCTCCCTATCCCTCCCGGCTAGGCCCTACTCCCTACGCCTGCCCCTCACCGACGACCGGGCTCTCCTCCCCGACCCCACCGCCGGGTTCACCCCCTCCCACCGCCGGGTCCGCCTCCGCCACGCCTGCTTCCCCAATCCCCCACCCCCGGCGGCGACGAGCTCCATCGACGGCGGCTCCCTCGGCGCGCCTCCCCCGACTTCCCTGCACACACCGCCGGGGCCTACTTCCCCCACTCCCCGTCGCCGGGGCCTTCCTCCCACGCTTGCACCGCCGCCCATCATCCTCCCCCACGTGCCTCCCCGCCCGCCGTGGGGCCCACCTCCTCGGCGCGCGATGGCACGAGTACGAGTGGAGGCGGCGACTCTTCTCCTCCCCGCGCGCGCGGCCTCTCTCTCCGGCGGGATCCGGTGCGGGCCTCTCGCCTCCTCTCTCCCTGCGCCTCGCGCGGCGACCTCCGAGTGGTTAGGTTGGTGCGCCGGTTCGCGAGCCCCGCACCACGTCCGGGCATCCGGACGTCCGGGATATCGCCAAAATTGGCGTGCGAGAGCGCATCCGGAAGCGTAACGTTCGCCTCCCGGTACCCGGTGCAGCATTTTTACGCTATCCGGTCATCGGAGGATCGGATCCAGTAGCTCGGTGCGGCTAGTCTAATGGCCGCTAGTACAAGCTGCAGTAATAGCCTTCATATCATTGTAGTTTCCCATAGCACACTATATTAGCACTTGATTCATGGTCTATATGTCAAACACCATTTTGGGGTTGGTTGGCTCTTCAGTCGACTCTCTATGACTAACATAAGTCAACAATGCGATTGGGTCCGTTTAGCGAGCTTTAGCTCTAGATTATCGATCAAAACGGTTTTTCCGACTTATTCGGCTTATGTATCTTATACAATCAAATCGTTTGACAAAACCGCTTATCATATCTCGTGAGAAATAGATGATACATATGAAATGACTATCATACCCTCGAGTTTTAAAGACAAATATAGATACATGTTTTATGTGATTTTAGATATTGTATTGAAATAAATTAAATATAAAATATGACAAATATTAAAATAATCAAGAAAGCACATTTATATGCTAGCAACGTATCATATGAAAACCAGGTTCATATGAGAACTATGAGAACTTCAATCTCAATCACTTGATCTTGATCCAAGGGAGCAGATAGGGAGAGGTGGAGGGGGAATTTGCAAAAGTATGATTAAGTGGGTTGTGATTTTGCAAATCTCCCTCCCACCCGAATTCATGCATCCTATTGGATCAAGATCATGTGGCCCAGATTGAAGTTCTCATAGTTCTCACACGAACCTGGTTCTCATAGGATACGTTTCCTTATATGTTAGCTTGCATTACATGTTTAGCAAAATAGCCATATTTGTTACTAGTTTGATCCATCGCTCGATGCAAAGTATGTAGGGTATGCCCCTCCAATTTCACTAAAAAAACAAAAAATTCCCCGTCGACTCGCTCGTTGAACCGTGCGTTGTGGCGATTGTGGCTAAGCAGAGTGCCTCTTCCCTTGTCTTCTGCGCTTGCCCACGTCACCGACTACGAGACGATCTACAACACATGGATCAACATGGAGGAGGAGGAGGGTGGTGCCGACGCGGGCGGGGAGCTCTTCGAGGGTGGCGCGCCAAGCGTGCGGCGGATGGCGGTGAGCGTGAGCATGACGCTGATTTCCGGTTCTAGGCCCGCTACCTCCAATCCTAGAGCGCCAAATCTAGACTCCGCCGCGCCCTCCACCGGAGCGCCCGCCTCCAAGACGCTAGTAGATCTCGCCGCCTCGGCCGCCGGGACGTGCCCCGCGACCGCACCCGCCACTCCTCCTTCCGATTGCGGTGCAGATCCTTCGATTTCGAGCTCCGCTCGTTGTTTCCCCAACCAACAATGAGTGCCGCAACCGATTCATGGGCGTCAACGAGAGTTCGCTTGCGTGCGGCTCCGGAAGACGAGGGAGAAAACGCTTCGGTCGCCGAGCGTTCGGGGTACCTAGGGAAAAACGCTTCGACCTTGGGGCGTGGGTGGTGAAAAGCGGCATTTTGCTGCTTGGGACTCGTAGTACAAAAACCGGAACCGCTTATACCAACTTGTACCAATAAGCACTTATCCAAATCAGGTCTTTGATACAGACTTGACTCTTAGTTTGTGTCCTCTTGTCTCAATGTTGGTGTTGCAAACAATGTAGGTTAAGGGGACTTCATTTTTTTCTAAATCAAAACACAAAGCGTCATGATTTAGGAAAAAAATGTATAACAAAAGTCTATTTAAATTGAGGCAATTGCAAAACAGGTTTTGCTAACTTGGAAAAATTGAACCATTTTCAGAATTAGGTTCTAGAAAAAGGACTTATTTGGCAATTATCCCAATGATAATAATGAGGGTAGTGACACACGAGACATTCATTCCGAATGATACATAAAATAACCTAGCTTTAGTTAGGAGAGCAAAGCCTATTCACGTAATGTATTCTAACTATATAGCTACATAGTCAATCAATTACAAGTAAACTTATACTTGGTCATTGATCCTATACCAAACTCAACACCAGGGATTAAACACAGCAGAGTTGTCACACCACATACTAGCAACAATATATAAGGACATGTGACACCGGGGCTATTAATTCCCTATGCCAATTCAATGGTCACGTGACAAAAAGGCAATCAAGTCCTAACCGCCAAACCTATTCCTATTGATGAGGGCAACCAAACACTCAAGGTGTTATCAATCAAAGCACCACACTTACATTGCTTGAACAATACTCTCCATTCTCATGTGACTTTCATCCTTTGGATCATCAAGTCCGGAACAAGAGTACACCTAACCTTGACTCGACGGATCGGCAAGTCAAGTGCTAGAACGCGCGTAGCTCTAACCCTACTCGATTAACAAGCCAAGGGTTAAGACAAGTGTTGGGGAGGAGATCACCACCTTACTCTAATGGGCCGACCCGAAGAGAAGAAGCCCAATAAGGCCATGAAGGAAAAGCCAATAGCCCATTTAGTGGGAAATATACCGTCCGTGAATATTACCGGAATGCACGTAAAGGGAATGTACCGAGCCAATGGGCTATAGTGTAAATTGAGCTGATAGGGCTGAGAGGGTATATGTCTATAGATACCCTCTCGACCCATCACATCAGCAGGGGGAACCTCTATAATACACCCGTAATACAATATATGGCCCGTGATATGGGGACTCATTCGAAGGTTCCCTTGTGAATCACTACTTGTTCCTCCCTTCTAGGTCTAGTCTAAGGCACATCTACACCCGAAGCCCATCCCTCTTCAGGACACCATTAGACTAGCCCTAATCTCGTTCGTTGTGCGCTATGCCACTACAACAGTTGTTGTCGTCCATGGGGATCAAACAAGAAAGTTCATGTCATGGCATGAGGATATACAAGGAGTCGAAGAGTGGGAGATCCACAAGGGTCTTCGGCGGCGGATCTCGTTGATATGTCTGGCGAGAGGGAAGTCATACCACCACCCGGAGAGATTCTCGAAGAGGTGCCTCCGGAAGGAGGTTCCGGAGGAGGCATCAAAGTACTAGTCGAGGGAAGCGACCCATAAGTGGTCGCTAAGACCAGGGTGCGACAAGAGAGGCTAGCTCGCGAAAGACATGCGCAAGAGGAGAGAAAGCGTGTTGAGAAAGCGCGCAAGGAGGTTGAAGAGAGAGTGCGCCGGGAAGAGTTGAATGCTCTTCAAATGGAAGAAAACATTCGACACCTAGCGAGAGCATCCGGAAGCTTAAAAAAGGGAAGATGACGAGTGGGCACCGAGGGCTCGAGCGCTGAATAATTTCACAAGGCAAGCAAGGTACAAGCAATGCCTCGAGGTTGCTATGAAGGTATAAGAAATGGTGCTAAAGTATCCGGAGGTTCTAAAGCGGGCCAACATGATAGACCGAGAAATTCCTGCTTGAGAGCCCTTTGACGAGCGTCCTATACAAGTGCCTTTTCAAAAACACATGGTCCCTCCTTCGGCTGACGGTATGCCCGAAAATGTGGAGGTGGACGCTTCTTTACCCTTGTATTAGGAGCTGCAAATTGTTGTATGGCCCACCCATCCGGTCGGAGTTCTTCATCCGATATCGAACCGGAGTGGAATCGGCTAGAGGCCGAGATGCCATCAAAGCCGAGCACTTCCGCTTGCATTAGAAGGGATTGTCGGTACTTGGTATTCCGGATCGCTCGCTGGTTCTATTCATTCCTAGGGACAAGTCAAGAAGGCATTGTCGGTGCATTTTCGGGAAACTATGAAAGTGGGCATGGAGGAAGGCCCCAAGCAAGCCATGTTCATGAAGATGGCCATCGAGAAGGGCTCGAAGCAAGCCATGTTCA
The DNA here is from genome assembly GCA_031894775.1 of Chloris gayana. NCBI lineage: Eukaryota > Viridiplantae > Streptophyta > Magnoliopsida > Poales > Poaceae > Chloris > Chloris gayana. The sequence goes on from JAUNZO010000639.1 coordinate 332,006, forward strand.
TGAAGATGTCCATGGAGAAAGGCCCGAAGCAAGCCATGTTCATGAAGGTGGGCACGGAGAAAGACCCGAAGGAAGCCATGTTCATGAAGATAGAGAAGGCCCGAAGCAAGCCATGTTTGTGAAGGTGGACATGGAGAAAGGCCTCAAGAAAGCCATGTTCATGAAGGTGGGCACCGAGAAAGACCGAAGCAACTCATGGTCTTGAAGTCGGGCATGGAGAAATGCCCGTAGCATGCAACACTCATGAAGCTGGGCACATTGCTCGGCAAACCGAAGATGCTTCTAAAACATTGGAAGGCCTGAACCAATAATAATCAAGTGATGCTTCCTAGATTCAATTCCATTGAAAACTATCATTTTCAATTCACCGAGTTCATGTGTCTAATGTCCCCTTATGACAAATTTGTTTGGCATGCCACAACACCTCGAAGTTCGCAACGAAGGACTCCCAGGACCACAAACTAGTGGAGTCATGCTCGACAGAGCTTACTAGCTCAATGGGAAAAAGGTTGTTTGTATTAGTTGCTCCGGGAATAGAAGGCCACATGATCCTATGCAAGCTGCCAAGTTCGCATCCGAGTCCGGTGTTATCATTAGGAGTCAAGTTCCTGTCCTAATAGATTGGGGTCAATACAAGAGAAATACTAAACATTATGACAACTTTACTAGGAAATTAGCGGTAAGTGCCATAAACTCTCTACAACCGATGCCATTTCATTTGATATCATTTGAGCTGATGTAACTCACACGACATGTCTTCACATTACAAGGGAAGAATTGCCATTGACTTTAATGATGCACTAACAAGGGAAGCACTAAAGAATGCCACACGGAAAATAGTGTGACAAGTGTGGTATAAGTTGAAGCAACGTTTCTTTGTTGGTTGCCCTCTTTACGAAGTACCAATAACCTCACATGTCCCCGGTTTGTGTGATCTGCAATGGCAAGCACTTGTAGCAAAGTTCTTAGATGAAAAGAACTAGGTCTATACACCATCTCGTGAAAAAATCTTTTAATTTTCATAATCTGCGATTGTGGCAAACTTACATAGATGCTGCTTTTGTAGGCGGTTTCTAAAAAGAATAAATTGAACAGTTGTATCATTAGACTGCTGGATCTCGGTGCTATTTGGTGCAGTTGCAAGAATATGTAAGTGTTGACTACCTTCTAATCTCGTCGTGGGAACCAACTTGTTTCGGATAATAACTATTCTCGTAATCTCCAATTGTTAGAAGGAGAAGAATAATTGTGTAATATGGATGCGGTTCATGCTTTCGAGAGACACACATACCAACAAGAAGCATGGAATGTCCGAAGTCTGCCAAACATGTTGTTGTAAGTTTTTTTTGCTAGAAAATAATGTGATTATGTTTGTTATGTTCATGTGATTGTGCTAGACATGCTAAAAGTTTCTCGTGTGTTTGATTCTGTTGGTACAAATCAAATGCTCTATATTATGATTTTTTGTTGAATTTCACATGTTCCTCTAATTTAGCTACTTCCCATTATCAGTTGTGTTCATGTGATTGTTTTACTAGGATTGTTCCGAACAAAGTTTCCCATATGTGTTTGAAATTGTGGTGCTATAAATCAAATGTTGAACTATCAATATGATTTATGTTGCATTTCATATGTTCCTGTAGTTTAGCTACTTCCATTCGTTGCCCATCCTACTTAAATCAAATGTTGAACTATCAATATGATTTATGTTGCAATTGGATTGCACATGGTTGGAAAGATAGTGTTTCAACCAATTGAATGCACTTACTTAGATATGATGGTTTATGCACAAATCTTGTATGAATTCCTCTCTTGCAACTTGATATAACTTGAAACATTTTTGATCTTCCATCAACAATTTTTGAACTCCCTTAGCTAGTGCTTCGAATGATGAATGACGTCTATCCCCACATGCTTCAATGTTGCTCGTCCTCGAGCATAGGGAGCGGAAAAATAAGAGCACTAGCTAAATCCTTTATTTCTTCTCTTCAACCATCCGAAACACATATAATTCAAATGTAGAGATAGGCTAACTCTAGGTGTTCCTCCTTGGTCGATGTGTATGCTCCTACAAGCCTTCACAAGCCATCTCCGATTAAGCCTTCGTGCCTATCGGCACAAACCCGAGCTTTTCCGTGCTCTCGTATGTGCAATATGTACTTCTTGCTAGGATTGATTTGTTAGATGAAATAGTAAAACCTAAACATGGTTTTCTTGCTGATCCTTCTCGATTCGTTATAAACCTTGGAATACTCTAAGAAAAAAGCTACAATGTACACCATCCTCTTGCAAGTATATAAATATGTGTGTATAAACGACCAATAGCTGCCATGACTACTACATACCATATTTTTTCCATCTCGTGAGTACAAAAGTTTTGACCCCGCTAGCACTTCACGGATGAAGTAGACTAGGTTCTATTAAGCTTCTCACCTTCTTCACCTGGAATACGGCGCACCGACCGTCAAGTGAGACGTTGATACATAAAACAACAATATTTCTCCTTGCTCCGGGCTTGCCATCACTACTTTTTGTTCCAAGTACTCTTTCAAGTCTTCAAATGCTTTTATTTGTTCGTTGCCCCATTCTGTTGGGGGGCTAGTGCGCAGTTCACCTCTCGTAGAGCACACGTCCCCCACCCCCAACTGTTCTCTTCCCTCGGCGGAGCGAGGACAAGCCTAAGCCCTTTGTTTTTCCTTTACAACTAATCCCGACAGATTTAATAAATGTGCAAGTAACCTAGAGCAAAGGCGAGGTGACGACACGGAGCGCCGTAGTTGGCCGTGCGACAGAAGCGAGGTGCGAAATGTGTTACAATAGCCTTTACTTATACTCTATCATATTACAAATTGAATAAATAGTGATGAAAGTCACAATCATGTCTTAGCTTGGGTGGTATAGGCACTATACTAGATGTATACCACTAGAGTTCAATTCTTCACAAACACATATTTTTTATATTTACTATTATTTTTTTAAGCTACAAGTGTAACACTTTTTTCAAACGAGTAACATATGTGTTACAATAGGCTTTTCCTGTATCACATATGTTTACAAGTGGTAACACATGTATGTGTTACAACAAATTTTACTTGTATCACTTTTAGTTATAAGTAGTAACATATATGTGTTACAATTTGATTTTCTTGTTTCACACTTTCTCACAAGAAGTAACACATAAATACGTGACAATAACATTTGTTCTTGTAACGAGTGTAACCTAGATCACTTATTAAATATGTTACATAGGGCTCGAGTAACTCTTATCTCTTCTTCCAGTAGATTGACCTCACGTAGTGTTATTTTACCATTGTTCTTTGTTTCTCTCCAATTTCTGCTGTACAGTATATATATACTTCTATGTGCCTCCCTCTACTGAACTGAACTGGATTTATTTATTTTCCTATTAGTATTCCTGTTCTTTAGGCAGACTAGCCAGAATGTTTCATAGAGGCATGCAAACAGCATTTTTATTTGGGACCTATTCATTTTATGCCAGTTGATCTTGCGGGTTAATCGCTGCCTCATATTGTCGTGTTATGTAGTTTAAGACAAGGATACTGTACTAAAAAAATTCAACGCTGAAGCAAGGCGGTGGCACGCGAGGGATAAAAGTTCCATACTAGTGGCACCTCCAGGATAAAGCTTTTCTATGTGGCAAGAACGGGTCTCTCGTGGATTGAAATCCCGCTACAGTTCAGGAATTTTTCTCGACGAAACCGGACCGGGATCCCGGACTTCCCGGCCGGGATCCCGGATTACTACAGTACCACGGGTCGGGATCCACCGGAATTCCGGACTTCCCACTATCCCGGTCCGCACCGGAAATCCGGAATCCGTGGAAACCGAACCGGTTTCCACCGGGATTTCAAACCATTCTCTCTGTCACCATCGTTAAGCACTCCGAAGCCTCCTTCTAAACTCAAGTTTATAAAGCCTACTGGAGAAATCCTGCACCTCTAAAGTTTGATAAGATTTGAATGTCAACTCAGGCCCCTTTGGGAAGTCTTCTCCAAAAAAATAGATTTTCTAAATAATAGATTCTCTTAAAAACGGATTTTCATGTGTATTTCAGAACTAAGATGAGTAGAGAGTCTATGAGACGTTGTATGGTTTGTGCTTTTGGATTCTAAGTACAAATATGAAAAGTGCTTTTTAGAAAGAAGGAGCATAATTCCTTTGTTTTTTTATATAGTCCTTTGGATGGCTCCTCCTAGAATCCGGAGGAGAAGCATATAGAGAAGCTCTATCAAAGAGGATCTAGAATTTTTTATGTTCTAGTTTGAGTAAAGTTCATGGCCGGTCCTTAAACTTGTCTCGCTATGTCATCTAGGTCCCTATACTCTTAAATTGCATTTCTAACTTCTTAAACTTAGCTTCGGATATCATTTTAGTCCCTATACTCTCAAAATATAAATATAGGTCCCTAAACATGGCTTCGGGGATCATTTAAGTTCTACGATATAGTGTTATTGTAATGGATTAGTCAATCGGATAAACTTACCCGGAATAAATTCTCGGATGAGACGCGCCACTAAATGTTCACTAAATTCTCCGGCTCCGGTGAACCGAGTGATTTCCAAGGTTGAAGCGAGGAGATGTTGGATCATGGGGTACAAACCATGTGGCAATAAGGAACCTAAATTTTCCGGCGTGTGCACCACTAAATTCTCCGTCGAACTCAATCTCGTTTGAACACCGACTAAAATCTTCCGATTTCGAGCGACCGAAAATTGGTATTTTTGTTCAATTAATTATAAGTAAGTTATATCTATAAAAAATATAATCTAATCAATTTATTTGGAATAACGATATATTTTTTTAAAAATAGGGGACTTTAACGACGTCCAAAACCAAGTTTAGAGAGCTAGATTTTCATTTTAAAAGTAAAGGGACCCAAATGATACCCGAAGATAAGTTTGAGGAGTTAGAAATACAATTTGAGAGTATAGGGACCTAGATGATATAGTGAGACAAGTTGAAGAACCTGGACATAAACTTTACTCTTTTAATTTGATTCTATTTTATTAAAAGTAAATATTTCAAGTATGCAACTCAAATATCGGTTTTCATAATTTTCTTAATAATTTATTAGGATTTATTTCCCATGGTTTTTATAATTTATGACTTTACGCTATTTTTAGATTTTTATCCAACAATTTCTTCAGACTTTTCCCTTCTTTTTTTTAAAACTGACTTTTTCCTTCTTGATAATATATAGTACCAAGTTTTGCATACCTTTTTAGATAGAATCTACTGTCTCTGTCTTATTAAAAGTGTCGTTCTCGCTTTCTAATAAATTAAAATTTTTTAACTTTGACTAAAAATATATAAAAAATTATAAATATTTATTGAATATAATTAATATCATTACATAGATAATTGAATTTATTTTCATAATCAACTTATTTAGACATACAAATATTAATAATATTTTACAAATCTTAGTCAAAGTTTAGAAAGTTTGACTGACACTTTGGAGGGAGTAGCTCGTTTGCGATCCCAAAATATCATGTGCAAATGTTGGATATAAAATTTCTCAACTGGATGCAGGTACAACGTGACAATGCAAATGTACCGAAAAGCTTAAAACGCAAGCCAGAAATCCACTATCCGCCGTTCCACCATTACAACCACAACCCGCATCCTCGCATTTCAATGGTCACCTCCTCGCTCCCGCCGCCCACCATTCCGTGCTCCAAGCCCGCCGTGGTCTCCTCCTATGCCTTAGCCTCCGCCGCGGTCTCGTCCTCCGTAGCCGCAGATGCCGGCGGTGGAGCCGGGGGCGGCCGCCTCTCCGCGCTCATCCGCTCCCTCTGCGCTGCCGGCCGCACCACCGAGGCCGCGCGCGCGCTGGCCGCCGCGGGGAACGGCGCGGGCGTCGTCGCCTACAACGCCATGGTTGCCGGCTACTGCCGCGCAGGCCAGCTCGCCGCCGCGCGCCGCCTCGCCGCCGCCGTCCCCGTCCCGCCCAACGCCTACACCTACTTCCCCGTCGTTCGGGGCCTCTGCGCGCGTGGACGGATAGCGGACGCGCTCGAGGTGCTCGACGAGATGACCGCCAGGGGATGCGCGCCCATTCCGCCCATGTACCACGTCATCCTCGAAGCAGCGTGCAGGGGCAGTGGGTTCCGGAGCGCCATCAGGGTCCTCGAGGCCCTGCACGCCAAGGGCTGCACGCTCGACACTGGCAATTGTAATCTCGTCCTCAATGCCATCTGCGACCAAGGGTCTGAGGACGAGGCCGCGGAGCTGCTGAGGAAGCTGCCGTCCTTCGGATGCCAGGCTGACGTTGTCAGCTACAACGCTCTGCTCAAGGCCCTGTGCATGGCCAAGCGTTGGCGGGATGTGGAGAAGCTCATGGAGGAGATGGTCAGGGTCGATTGCCCACCCAACATTGTGACATTCAATACTTTGATTGGTTATTTCTGCCGCAACGGGTTGTTTGAGAAGGTGCACGATGTGCTCGCACAAATGTCGGAGCACAGGTGCACGCCTGACATCAGAATGTATGCAACCATCATTGATGGGATCTGCAAGGAGGGACATCTAGATGTTGCACATGAGATTTTAAGTAGGATGCCTTCTTATGGGCTAAAGCCAAATGTTGTTTGCTACAATACTTTGTTGAAAGGTTTCTGCAGTGCCGAGCGGTGGGAGCAAGCTGAGGAGTTGCTGGCAGAGATGTTTGACAAGTATTGTCCTCCGGATGATGTCACATTCAATATACTTGTTGATTTCTTCTGCCAAAATGGGCTGGTCTACAGGGTGATTGAACTTCTTGAGCAAATGTTGGAGCATGGATGCATGCCGGATGTCATCACATACACCACAGTAATCAATGGATTTTGCAAAGAAGGGCTTATTGATGAAGCTGTCATGCTGTTGAAAAGTATGCCAGCCTGCGGATGCAAGCCAAATACCATAAGCTATACTATTGTGCTAAAGGGTTTCTGTAGTGCTGAACGATGGGTAGATGCTGAGGAGCTCATGTCCCAAATGATTCAGCAAGGTTGTCCTCCAAATCCCGTTACCTTCAATACCCTCATCAATTTCTTGTGTAAAAAGGGATCGGTTCAGCAGGCTATTGAACTTCTGAAGCAGATGATTGTGAATGGATGCAGCCCAGACCTTATTAGTTATAGTACAGTAATTGATGGACTTGGCAAGGCTGGCAAGACGGACGAAGCTATGGAGCTGTTAAATGTAATGGTCAACAAAGGGATGAGCCCAAACACAATCATTTATTCAGCTATTGCTTGTGCTCTCTCTAGAGAAGGCAGGGTTAACAAGGTTATTCAATTGTTTGACAGCATCCAAGATGCCACAGTAAGGACCGATGCAGTGCTCTACAATGCTGTTATTTCTTCACTTTGCAAAAGAGGGGAAACAGATCGTGCCATCGAGTTTTTTGCTTATATGATTTCCAGTGGATGCATGCCCAATGAATCGACCTACACTATACTCATCAGGGGTTTAGCAAGTGAAGGATTTGTAAAGGAGGCTCAAGAGTTGCTGAGTGAACTGTGCTCCAGAGGTGCTCTAAGAAAGCAATTGATGCGGCATTTTGGTGTTGTATAGAATACAAACCAACAGTTATTACTGCCAAATGCTGGTATCCTCAAGGGTACCACTTCTCTATCCCTGAAAGTACCATCAGCATAATCTGCTATTCAGATCGTGATGGTTGGGTATGCATCCGGCAGATTGCAGTTTCTGTGATGGGTTAGTGGTCATGGATATATGATGTCAACATGAAAGACTATTTCTACGATTCATACTAATAACTACTCCGTAGCAGTATCTTTTGTCGCACACAGGGGTACTGAAGATATCAAGAATACAAAACCATTTGAGTTGTTCAGTTAATTGACCTTCTTGTTAGAAGAATCTGACATGTTCATATCCATGAGCCTAGGTTTTCTTTAATTTCAATAGATGTTAACATGGTGCGACAAAACTTTCCATGTAGCCCCTTTCTTTGTGGTAAAACAACTGTTGTGTATCACTCATGATAAGAAAAAAAAGGGCTGTTAGAAAAAAAAATTACTCAATCTCTGGCATAGTCCAAAAGTACATGTTTTGAATTATTTATGCTTAAGTATTACAGAAGATTGGAGTTCTTTTTAATTTCACACTGGAATCAGATCAACATGCAGAAGACTCGGTCGGTCTTATTCAAGGTTAAATAAAAAATTACTCGGAGGCTGCTGTCACATACTTGTCTTATAGGTATACAATCGTTGAAAGAATGATTGATCGGAGGTATGGTGACATACTAATGAAGATAAGATTGGTTGAGAGGGCCCACGAGTGGTGCCCGACCGATATAGAATAATGGAAGATTCCAAATACCGGTATGAAAAGAAGGCGGACATAAAGACCGACGTAATATGACTTGATTGACAAGTGTTGGTGTTCGAACTAGTAGAATTTTGTTCGGGGGATGCGCGTTTTAGGCCGGATGGTACACAAGGGAAGACACGAGAGATTTAGACTGGTTCGGAAAAGCTCCCTACGTCCGGTTGGGATAGTGTCGCGACGCTCGTGTTCCTTGCGTCAAGTAAACAATGGCGTACGAGAGGGGTGGGAGAGGAGCGTGCTCCAAGTCCCCGGCTGCGTGTGTGAGTGAGGTGTCTTGTAACCGTGTCCGGAGAATGAGAGACTCTACCCCTTTATAGTCTTCGGGGGTCTAGCTCGAGTTACATGAGAGGGAGAGAGAGAGAGTGCGTGACCGTGTACTTATTCGCACGCCCGCGCCGTCCTGTCGGTCCCGGCTTCCGACGTATGCTCGAGTGCCTTGACCGATCCGTCACGTCGTTCCTATAGCTCGTCGCGTCGAGGACGGAGTGGTTGGAGGGCATACCGGTCCTTCCTTGTCGGGCGCATTGATGGCGTGTCCGATGTCGAGGTCGTAGGCGTGGTCCGTTGAGCTTCGGATTTGTTGGTGGAGGTCGTGCGGGACGGAGGGCAGCTCGAGCCCGGCCCCGAGCTCCACCCGTCGACGGGTAAAACGGGAGGGGCCGTACCGTCGTGCGTCGGACGATGATGGCTAAGCCCCGAGCCTTCGGTCCACGCCAATTTTGTCGGGCTACATGGACGGTACGTCCCATCGACGTGGCCCGACGGGAGCAGGTAGCGGTGGCGGGGAGGGATGGAGCGTGAGTCGGCGTCAATGATTGTCGAGGGAGCGCCCACGTGGTCGCTCGGACGGGTGGAGTTAATGCGGCCGGCGGTCGAGTTCGGAGGTCGAGCGGGACGAGACGCTCTCGAGTCCCACGGGAAAGGTCCCGCGAGGCGAAACCTCCTCGAACTTGATGGGCAAGGTCGTGTAAGGCGGAGCTCTCCGGGCTTAGCGAGCAAGATTGAACGTGTCACTTCTTGACTTGTCCCTCCGTGGTGGCCGTACGGGAGTGGGCCCGACCTTGACCGTTGACGTGGTTTTGCGTTCCAGGGGCTGAACCTTCGTTAAGTGGGTCCAGAGGATGCCACGTGACGGCGCTAATCTTTCTCCCCGACAACAAGTAAAGAAGTAATTACGATCTGTTAGAACTCCGAATCAATAAGGAAAGCCTAGAGATAGAGCTTTCAAATATGTAATCCATGTAATTGACTAGGACTCTGCAGTAACCCTAGCTCCTCCGGATATATAAGGCGGAGTAGGGACCCCCGAAAACTCTCTGGACAACTCGCAACTAGAAATCTGCTAAGAGCAATACATAATACATATGACGTAGGGTATTAATTCTCCATTGAAAGGCCCGAACCTGTCTAAAATCTCGTATTCTTGTGTGTTCCGTGTGTTACACTATCAAATTTCACGCTCGTGAGGGACCGGATAGTTCCAATGCACGAGTTTAAGACTCGACAACAAACATTCCACTTTTTCATAAAATTTCAAAAGTACGATGCTTGGAGTTATGTACCATAATTGGTAGACCTAAACTAAAACCGAATGGAAATCATAGCCAGCTGGCCAATACTCCTTGTAGTACGAGAACAGAGCTCGCAAGTTACAAAGAAGAGGAAAATTAATGTTTAAGGTATGGAGCTCTATCAAGAAAAAAAAACAATCTATGGTGACAAACAACACCGTATCCAAGGGATTTACATATACTCAAGTGTACTAACATTTCATGTATAGAGATGATATGATGACATCTTTGTACTAGCTCTATAGTTCTACCATGTTTAAGGACCGCTGGTGTATTTTATTCTCTGTATACAAAATTAATATATGAATAGTAAGAAAAGGCTAGCCTTGAGTTGAACTGCTATCACCATAATAAAACCCTATTTGGATCCATCTCCTAAACATTAGTTGGTTAAACTTTAGCTACTTTTCCTCCAAACATGATCTTCTAAAATCTTCTAAACTTTAGCGAAGCCACCTCCTAAGGCCCTGTTTGGATCTATTTCCTAAACTTTAGCCAAGTCACCTCCTAATCTTTAGACCACTAATCACCTTAACCTTGCTAAATCTCATAAACTTTGGATGAAGGCAAATAAAGTCAAAGTACCCTACACCACATGTTAGGAATAGAAAAAAGTATAGGTGGAGAAACATTTATTAAGAGTTAGATACGTCCACTTTTTGATTAGTCAAGAACTTTAGTTATGGATCCAAACATTTATCTCCTAAACTTTAGGTGACCCCTAAACTTTAGACCGCTAGTCACCTCAACCTTGCTAAAATCTTCTAAACTTTGGATAAAGACAAATAAAGTCAAAAGTACTCATCACCACATGTTAGTGATAGAAAAAGTATATGTGGAAAAACATTTATTAAGGGTTAGATATATCCATTTTTTATTAGTCAATGACTTTAGTCGTGGATCAAACATGCATCTCCTAAACTTTTGTTGGCTAAACTTCGAGTGCTCGAACTTTAGTTAACTAGAGGATCCAAACACCCACTTATTTAAGGCATGCTTTTTTTACTATATCTTGTTTAATTATTTATTGCATCATATCATAGAAGATATAACTATTCAAAGACATTTTATGACCATTCTAAAAAATTGGAGCATGGGAGGATGGAACTCCAGAAATGTTCAGAGTATCGCCTCGGGCAGATTTTTGCCGCGCATCCCAGATCGAACGGCAGAAAATACCTCAACGCCATTTTTATCCATTCGTTTGCCCTCCTAAGCTTCCTCTTTCCCATCGCGGCTCTAGGGTTTTGACTCCTAAACCGCGCCCCGTACCCCGCCGCCAATGATGCAGCCGCCGCCTGAGCAGCAGTGGGCAATGGCAGCGCCGCCTCCGCCGCAGTATTACCAGTCCGCTCCTCCGGCGTTGCCACATCAGTACTTCCAGGCTGGGCCTCCGCCGCCAGCAGTGTGGGGCCAGCCGCCGCAGGCAGCACCGGCACCAGCGCCGGCGCCGGCGCCGGCACCTTCCACCGGAGGGGCTGGGAACGAGGCGAAGACACTCTGGATCGGGGACCTACAGTACTGGATGGACGAGAACTACCTGTACAGCTGTTTCGCCCAGGCTGGCGAGGTGATGCGCCGTTCACTTTTCTGAGCAATGTGTCTATTTTCTGTTGCTTGATTCGTCGTTGAATAAATTATGCTTTCTTACTTGCTTTACGTCTCGGTAGAATTTGTATGAAAAGTTTAAGTGAAAGATGAGCGACAAAAAAAATATATTTGACGATGTGTTATATCCAATTTATGTCGTTACTTTATCCGGTTGAATTGATTGGAGAACGATTTGGATTTGGAGTGAGGATGCATATATATTATGGTAGAGAAACTACCAGAGGAGGAATTGGTCTAACTGGGTTGGGAAGTCATGTAAATAGCATGGCACTGCTGACTGCTGAGAATCTACCACTCTATTTTCCGTTTTCTTTTCAATGTAAGATCAGATATGGCGGTTTTCCTGTAGCTTCTCTTCACCAGAGGAGCTTAACGATATCGGTGTTTGGGTTTTCATTTTTCTTCTTAGGTGTGTGGTTGTTTAGAACTCTGCCTCTTGTGTATATTTTCCTCTGTTTTACTCTCTGGATCTTGTTAGATGTGCTGACTGGTATTTTAAGATTATAGCAATAATATCGTTATGCAATTAACATCTAGTTTCATTTATCACTAACAAAAAAACTTGATGTTAGGTGTCAAATTCAATAATTTCCATACTAAGTTGCTCAAAAATGGGTTCACGACATGAACGATATTTTCCTTTCTGGGATATATCCGATATAGCTGTTTGCACCACAGCAAACATCGGCATATGATTTTCTTTTTAACCACTCTGACAATTAGCATGGATAAGCATTGGTTGATACTGCAATGTTTAGTCTGATTGTTCATTTTGGGAAGTGTCACAACAACTTTTGTCGGTTCTCTCCAGGTGTTCTCTTTTAGCTACATTTTAATACCTTTGTTGATTTCTTGAGTTTTCATAGTTCTTTTGCTACAATTTTTTATGTGTGTTTAAGGTTTACTTAGATCAGCTAAAGTTATTGCATGTATAATTTTGTCTCTCTGTTCTTGTTGGGTTGGCCAGGTGTGCTTCAAACAGTCGGCTTCTTTACTAAGAAAATATGTTTTTTTATCTCACTGTTCACATTATTAATATGCTGTTTATTTTATGGTTTGATTCACATGATATTTTCATTTCCATCATGATTATGGATATTTATGTTTACACTTTTGCTATTCTACCTTATTTTTTCTTATTTCTAGCTTGTAGAACTGAAAGTGTTACTTCACTAAAATTATGCATTTCTCACCTATGCCTTCTTTTACTCACAATTCTATGTGCTGGCTTTCTTCCTTGTTTTTACAAGATGGTTGCATGTATTTAATTTAGTGAGTCCAATAATGTGTTTTGGTTAAGTTGTGTGCATGTGTTGCATTTTATTTTAGTAATGATAATTAGTTCGTAGTTAGCCCCTCACAAATGCGTAAAAGTGTTTTTATTGAACTCGTATGGCATTTGCATGGGTCATTTACCTAATTTAATCTAAACCAGAGTACATGAATAGTATTATGAAAAGTATTGTTGCTTCGGGATATGCGTGTGCAACGTTCTTGACTTTAGATTTATATGCAGTAGTTTACGATAGATACCAATATCCGTCGTATCTCACAATGTCTTGTTTGAAACTAAGATATAGGCATATGGTATAATTATAATATAATTTTCTATTGCTCGGTGTATATTTTTGTACATTTCCTCTTGTAGTGAAACCTAAGTCACAAGATTCCTGGAACTATTGGGACGAGGAACAAGTACGTGGAACGTGGCTTTCAAAAAACATGGTTAAGAGGGGGGGGGGGGGGTTATACATCATTGGAACGAGAATTTGGAAAGTGGGACGCGTCCAAGTGTCTTTGGAACGTTGTTCCGGAACTTTAGGGTTGGTACTAGGATCTAGTTCTAGTTGTTTTTGGAAGTAGTTAGCGATTGTGTGGCTAAACATTTGACCCACATCGGAGGCCACAAGGGGAGGAGGCACGAGTACATCCAGCCAGGAGCTGAACTAGATCTATGGTGGTCGGACATCACCAAGGGCGATCGCATGCCGGAAAAATGGGTCAAATGATCACCAGAAATTATTAGAAAAACACTAGCGCGGAGAAGAGATCGATGCTCACGTACAGGAACAAGAATCTCATGATGAGGCGCACTTTGGAAGGAGTATTTTATGTTGACATCTGCGAGGTCACCGAGAGAAAAACTCCGATTACTCGTGGCTCGCTCAACGGTTTGAGGTGAGACTTCTTCGAGGAGGAAGACGACTTTGTGGCACATCTATTTTTGTGCTTAGCTCGAGTTATGTCGTCCCATAAAGGATCGAGACTTCATGTCGCCTTTTGTCGACGATGTATCGTAATGTTCTTGTTCCTCGTTACGTTGCATGTTTCGTGTTCTCCGGACCGGACTCCAAAGTTCTCCATTTGCATCCAAAATAGCATGCATTCCACTTAATCTCATGCTGAGAGTAAATAACTATTAGGATGTTTGTAGCCATCTTTTTGGGATGCATCAACCAATAATACAACACATGCCGATGCTTGGTTGTTATGTGCAAGCCTAGGACTGCTGCCCTAGACATGCTATGGAGGCGGCGGTGGCTGCTATGGAGGCGTAGGTAGGAGGTGGCGGCGGCTAGGGCGAGGGGGAGAGAGGCGCGAGTGAGGCTAGAGAGTAGGAAATAGGGGACTAAGCCCTTCTTTTTACTTGATTAGATCTAATTACAATCCTATCATTATATGGAGAGACTTTCTTGACTCCTAAACAACCTTTTACAATTTATGGAAATACCTAAATAACTTAATAACTTAATTGCTTAGTAACCCTAGTTGGACCCGTATGCTACGAGTAATCCACGAGTCTCGTTCACCCACGTGAACGATAACGGCCCTACCCTTTTGGCCCTTTCTAGCCCAAGTTCGGCTAGGCTAGCCCCGTCGCCTCCTAGTAGGCTTTGGGCCCTTAGGCCTAGAACATCTCCCGCCTTTCCACACAACACGTCCTCGCGCCGAGTCATCATCTTCCCGGGTCCGGACGAACCGGATTGACACCACCAATGTGTCGAGGACCAATTCACCGATGTGAGGTCGAGGGTCAACTCGAATCCGGCCGTAACTTGTCCCGGCCGGCTGTCCTCCGGTGCACCTGGTTGAGCCGGCCCAACACGGTTGGCTCATGACATCTCCACCCTGGATTTCCAAACAGCAGCGAGACGCACCGGGTCACCCCGGTGAAGTTGGTGAAGCACTCTACCGCCGGTGTAGGGCATATCCCGAAACAACAACCCACCTCGCAGAAGGGTCATCTTGTGTTGGTGAAAGCTCCGAAGCCCCATAGCGTCCCGATGAAGAAGGGCCCCTTGTCATGCGAAGCGATGCCTAGGGGACACGATGCAGCCGGATTAATGCAACAGCGATGTAGAGCTCATTGTCGAAAAAGATCGGACCACCTTGGCTTGTCCCGTCCGAAAGAACACCGAGGTCAAGATGCGAGCCATCAAGGCCTCTCTAGGTGGAGCGGTCTCTAGGGTCCGTTGTTGATGAAGGGCTAAGTTGTTGCCGATCAACAAGGTATGCCATCCGTTGATGTAGGACACATTGATCGCGCCGAGGCCCATCAATGGTGGTGTTGCTACCCTCATGGTGTTGAACAACGAGTGGTCGTCATGGTGGAAGGTGATCTTGGGCAGAAACGAGGAGTAGAAGATAGCAAACAATAAGCAACCAATTAAGAATTATGGATGCTTACACTTCGTTTTTCCTGGTTTTCGCTCCTTCGGAGAGTTTGATCAAATCAAGTACACCCATCATGAAGGCGATGATCATCATAGAGTTGTCCCTCGAGTCGTCTCTTGATAGCCAATGCTAATGTATACCTCTCGTTGTAGAGGAAAGGAGGAGCGGGCATCCTGTTGATTTGCGTTGAGTCGACGATTAATGCTAAGGGGACCACCAAACTTTCTCCACGCACATCGCAGTCGAATGAGCCTCGATCATTGTTGATTGGATCTCAACAACGTTGTCCACCGCCGAACAGGTCGGATCTCTCACATGATTAATTTTTAGAGAATCCAAGGCAAATGTAGGTGCATAATTGGTGGCCAAAGCAAGGGAAAACACCAAATTGACGGCCAAAGGCGAGTAAATTGTATATTGAGGGGCCAAGATGGTGTTTTCTGCGATTGTTGCGTTCAGATATGGAGGAATTGTGCCATCGATAAGGCTGATCTCTAGTGGCGGATCCGTTGCCGCAGTTGACGTCCTTTGGCTTGGTAGAGATCCGATCGGTGATATCTACCGGATCCGGCGCAACAACAAGAGCACAATGTTCTCCACAAGAAAAACCTCATCATTGATCTTGGAGCCGGTAAGCGAGATCTTCAAGGGCTGATATGTTATGGCAGCTATGTTGGGATCAAAGTTGATGGCGATGAAGACCGCCTCCTCCTTGGTGTCGTTGACGTTAATGAAGTTCTCCTTGAGGATTTGCTCAACTTTCGGCGTGTCCACGGTAGTAATGGTCTTCGAAATAGCCATGATGACCGATCCGCACGATGCGATAACGATGTGCGCTGTTGACGTTGGTTGCGGGTGGCTAGATGGAGTTTTCCACATGAATCGCTTCGTTGTTGGTGAAGCCATGGATGTGATGGATTTGCCGTAGACGCGTGCGATCGACTTTTTGCGGCGTCGATGGTCGTTGATTGGCGAGAAGCTTCTTCCATCTCGCGACGCTTGGCCTGAAACTCCTGTGTGTTGAGGCTGTTCAAAACCGCAACCGTCTTGACAGATTCCTCCATAATGGTGATGCCGTGCTTGGAGAACAACTCCAAGCCCGTGAAAAACTCCGTGAGTGAGCTGGAAGACATGGTGGTGGCGGTGAGGATTGGAGTGGCATCTCGAATACCAAGTTTTATGTGCAAGCCTAGGGCTCATGCCCTAGATCTACTATGGAGTTGGCGGCGGCGGCTAGGGTCGAGAGGGAGAGGCGCAGGGAGGTTGGAGAGGAGAAAATAGGTGACTAAGCCCTTCTTTTTACTTATTACTCGTAGATCTGATTACAATCCTCGTTATATAGACTTTCTTGACTCCTAAGCAACCTATTACAATTTATGAAAATACCTAAATAACTTATAACTTAATTGCTATGTAACCCTGGTACTATTCACCCACGTGAACAGTAACGGGCCTGCCCTTTTGGCCCTTTTCTAGCCCAAGTTTTGGTTGGGCTAGCCCTATTACCTCCTAGTAGGCAATGGGCCCTTAGGCCCATAACACCGGTGTTGTTCTTTAGGGAAAATCCTATACATAGAGTGGTCTAAAGTTAGTGTTTGGTAGATTAGTGACACGTGTCACAATTTGATTGGAGCGGAGTGGGAGTTGGAGAAAAAGAAATAGTTACAAAACTTTAAACTCATTTTTCTCCCAAGCGGTGAATCCGTTTAAACCTACGTGTTCTTTAGAATCAATTCTACAAAATGAGATCCAATATGAATATTTTTGAATATAATTTTTAATAAATTACATCAACATTTTAGATGTACTTGTTTCAACATTTTATATGTGCTAGGTCAACATTTTTTTTAAATGTTACCAGTTTTTGAAATGTTGACATGTATTTATAAAGTTTTCCGAAAATGTTGACATAGTTTTCCAAAGATGTTGGCAATGTTTTTGAAGTGTTGACATAGATTTTTTGAAATGTTGACATGTATTAATGAAAATTTTAAATATATTTGAGAAAAATATCAAGATATATTTTTGAACTGTTGAAGTTAATTTATGATTTAAAATTTAGTGGCACAACTCGTAGGAGAATTTAGTGGTGCAATTCGTTATAGAATTTAGTGGTGCAACTCATTGAAAAATTCAGCATCTCCTCCAACCATAGACGGCAAGCCGGAGAATTTAGTGTGCATGGAGTTGGAGAATTTCGGATGGCAGCTAGCTATATAATTTTGTGGCGCGCCTCGTCGGTGAATTTAGTAGCGCAACTCGTCAAAGATTCTAGTGGCACAATTCGTCGGAGAATTTAGTGGTGCAACTTGTCGGAGAATTTAGTGTCACAACTCGTTAAAAAATTGGTGGTGTAACTTATTGGAGAATTTAATGTCACAACTCGTTGGAGAATTTAGTGGTGTTAAAGAATTTAGTAGCGCAACTCGTCGGAGAATTTAGTGGTGAAACTTGTCGGAGAATTCGGTGGCACAACTTGTCGGAGAATTTAGTGGCACAACTCGTCGGAGAAGTTAGTTATGCAACTCCTTTATTGCCACATGGTTTGTATCCCAAGAATCTAATGTCTCCTCCTTTAACCATAGAAATAAACGGCAAGCTGTAGAATTCAGTGGTGCAACTCGTCGGAGAATTTAGTGGCACAACACGTTGTAGAATTTAGTGACACAACACGTCGAAGAATTTAGTGGCAAAACTCGTCGGAGAATTTAGTGGCACAACATGTCGGAGAATTTAGTGGCGAAACACGTCGGGGAATTTAGTGGCGAAACTTATCGGAGAATGTAGTGGCAAAACTTGTCGGAGAATTTAGTGGTGCAACTCGTCGGAGAATTTAATTTAATGACGCAACTCAACAGAGAATTTAGTGGTAGAACTCGTTGTAGAATATAGTGGCAAAACTCATCTGAGAATTTAGTGGTTTAACTCCTAGAAGAATTTATTTGCACAACTCATCGGAGAATTTAGTGGCAAAACTCAGCGGAGAATTTGTAAAAACTAGTCGATATAAAACTGTAGATCTACCTATTTATCTATAGAGGTAGCTATGTATTTGTAGGAACATGAATCGACAATTCCATAAACTTTGATCAATAATTAATAGAAAGTTGAATCAACATTTAGTTAAACTTCCCTCAACATTTACAGGAAGTTGAATCAACAATCGAATAAACTTCTCTCAACATTTACATAAAATTGATTCACCATTTACATCAACTTCGGAAAGATGAATCAACATTTACCTAATATTGATTCAACATTTACAGAAAGTTAAAGAAACATTTAGTTAAAGTTCACTCACTTTCACAGATAGTTGAATCAACATTTAGGTAAGTTGAATCAACATTTTGGTAAACTTCGTTCAACAATTAATTATACAATTTTGTTACGATTTCTATGATTTCTTCCAATAACATATTGATTCAAAACTACCACGCGTGCCTAAATTATTAGTTATAACTTTACTTTCTCAATCGTAAGTTTGCCACCCTTAACTTCCTAGTACCCACTTGCCCTGCCAAAAATATTGATGCGCAACAACGCACCACAAAACTCAGGCGCACAACAATGAGCACTACGCGTGATAGTGAAAAAAAAAAGAACAGGCGTGCCGTGCGCTACGTGTGACAGCGAGGCACGTGGGAAACGAGTGTTGACGATGCGGTGTACTTCGGGAGGCCCGATCCTATTGATGGGCCGCACTGGGTCGATCTACCGATCGCCGTCGATTGGTCTGCGTATAGGATGTCTCGTTCTTTGGACTGGTTAGTGGATATATCCTGTTATGTATTATGAATCTAAATTTTGTTATCATTAGCCAGAATACTATATTCATGTGTTCTATTCATGTGGGACTTATGTAACCACTTTATACGAGGGGTGCGAGCCTTAGCTGACAGGTTCTGTCAACCCTATAAAAGGCTGTGCATTATAAACATCTGATATCAAGCACGAGTATACTTGTATCTCTTGTCCAAAAATGCCTCTTCCCTAAATGTGTACCTCATCCCCTTCTGATAGAGCGCATCTTTGGCAAGGTATTTACCTTGTCTTGAAATTAAGGCCCATTACCGATACACATGCTGCAGCATAGTGCGACTAATTGGTGCATACACACTAAGAATTTGGTACCCCATCCTCTCTCTATACCAGAGGGTTTATTCGGTTTTTTTCTTTTTTTTCTTTCTTTTTTTTTGCCATGGATGACCTGGTAGTTTTATCGTGGTACAATGTTTCTTTCCCCCACTTATAGCTGGTGTTTGCATTAGGATTAAATGAGAATCTCATATTTGAATTTGTACAATTATAATTCTTATGTCCCCTGACAGAACTTTTGTCATGTGTTTAACGGGCAGGTTATTTCGGCGAAGATAATTCGGAACAAGCAAACTGGGCAACCTGAAGGCTATGGTTTCGTTGAGTTTGGCAGCCATGATTTAGCTGAACAAGTTCTCCAGAATTATAATGGTCAAATGATGCCAAACGGCAATCAAGCTTTCAAATTAAATTGGGCTACAAGTGGGGCTGGTGAGAAACGTGGTGATGATGGTTCAGATTTTACTGTATTTGTTGGGGACCTGGCCTCGGATGTTACAGATTTCATCCTACAAGATACCTTCAAGAGTCGTTACCCATCAGTTAAGGGTGCAAAAGTTGTCTTTGACCGAACTACTGGGCGTTCGAAAGGCTATGGATTTGTTAAGTTTGGAGATTTGGATGAACAGACTCGTGCAATGACTGAAATGAATGGACAATACTGTTCTAGTAGGCCTATGCGTCTTGGACCAGCATGCAACAAGAAGAATACTGGTGGCCAGCAACAACCATCATCTGGTATGCAAGCTTCTGCTTTTTTTTTTGACAGCCAAGCTTCTGTTACTAATAGTAATGTGTGGCTTTTAAATTAAATATGTATATGTTACCTGTTATTGTAAAAAATGCTTCTTATTAGAATCAGATTGACCATGCTTGTTTATGAGAACCCATGAATATGTGAAAGGGCTCTTAGCTTAATGGTTAAGGCTTCCAAGTAGCACCCTAGTGACCCGGGTTTGAATGCCAGTGGGAGCGAATTTATGTGGCCTTGGTAAAAAAAAAATCCCCTCGTCCGACTCTGCACCAAAGCACAGCTTAAGACCCGGCCCACGCTCAATGGGTAATGTGGCCACCATGTAAGAGTGAAGAAAAGGGACCGAGTTCCTCGGCAGTCGAGCAGTCGACTGCACAGTCTCTAACGCGAGCCGACGATCTCAATCCGAAGGAAAGGAGGTTCGGGGTTTTTCTTTATCCGCGTGAGAGATCTTCACTATTGAACGCAATGCTCGGGGGCTGTCTTACCCCCCATAGGTCAAGTTTTTTTATAACCCATGAATATGCATTGCTTCATTTGGTACACCATTTGTAACTGGGAAAGAAAAATTGAAGATAGGACACCTAGGATGAGAATAACTTGGTGAATCCCCTCTTGAAACAGAGAGGGCCAACCAAATCAGATGATCTAGTGCACTCTCATTTATGTTGAATAAATATTTAATGTAATATACTTTATGAATTTGAGATAACTTATTGTGCTGTCAATAAATTATTGAAATACCAATTAATGTGATAGGAAATAGTCATCTTTGCCTATCATCTAGTAGTAAATACATATAATTCAAACATATATTACTATACATTGCAGTGCAACTAGTTAGTCTTTTTTGTCTTCCATTATTGTCTGTTCCAATTGATATGCGGCATTGTTTGGGATCCTATCCCACATGGTTGATTGATGAGCTTTCAAATTTTAGTGGTCCAGAAGATGACAGTTAATTCATAACTTTATTATGGATGTGTGACCATAGCTAAAATGTGTCTTCTTTCAATCTTTTCTGCAGTTACATATCCGAATACACAAGGAACTGATTCTGATAACGACCCAAATAATACTACTGTGGGTACATACTATTAAGTTTTCTGCTGTTTGAAGCTAAACAATGAATATATCTTTATTGTGTATATTTTATATTGGTTACAGGTGTTTGTTGGTGGTCTTGACCCTAGTGTGACTGATGAGCTTCTGAAGCAAACCTTCAGTCCATATGGAGAGCTTCTCTATGTCAAGATACCTGTAGGAAAACGCTGTGGATTCGTACAATATTCTAACAGGTCTGAGTTTATTTTTTCCTTAAAATGGAAGTTGTGCAAACAAACATACAAGGCTTGATGATTATTAGTGATGCCTTCTTGAGGTTCTAAAAACATAGGGTTTGTCTAATTTTCAATCGACTGAAAATTATGGTTGCTTTCAGTCGACAATATCATCACTCAGATGACAATCAAACAGACCACACATCATGTTCTAACTCTCCCCTGCCTACCTACCTCCTTAAATCATGAAAGCACCTTGGGATCAAAATCCACATGTGCTAAATCCCACACCACTAAAACTCTGGTAGCTGAACACCATCGGCTGAAACCGTAGCATGATTTCAGGCGACTGAAACAAAGGATTACCATTTTTTTTATGCAGAAGATGTCTTCCAAATCATACTTTAACAAGAACAGATTTGTAAAAATGTAAGCTACATGAGAATTAAACAATTTAAATGAATTTTCGGACTGTCTACAAATATAATCTGTCCCCATTGAATCGTAGTTTTTAGTTTTGTATCTTCAGGGCATTTTAAATGGATTTTCTGTATTGTATACAAATATAATTTGTCCCCATTGAATCTTAGTTTTTAGTTTTGTATCTTCAGGGCATCAGCTGAGGAGGCCATAAAGGTGCTGAATGGAAGCCAGCTGGGAGGTCAGAACATAAGGCTCTCATGGGGTCGAAGCCCTGCAAACAAGCTGGTATTTTTTTCTACAGCTCTGCTTCTTGTTCTGTTTGACAAAAAATAATCTGAATCCTTTGCTTGATTATTTCTGTTCCAGCCTCAACAGGAGCAGAATCAATGGAGTGGTGGCTATTATGGGTATCCCCAGGGATATGATCTCTACGGTTATGCTCATCCGACTCAAGATGCTGCCATGTACGCTTATACTCCGTATCCAGGATATGGAAATTACCATCAGCAGCCACCTCAGCAGCCCCCACAACAGGTTAAAGATATTTCCGTAAGTCCTAGCACAACCTGTGTTGATTAGCTCTGCACAACTAAACTGCTGCATCATTCATCTTTTTGCAGTAAGATTGGCTTGAGAGATCAGTCACAGATTGATGATTAGGCGGTCGGGACTTGAGATATAGCAACTTAAGTGCATTAGCATGGAAAATTTTGGGAATTGTTGCTTATGTTATATTTGCTTCGACTCTGTACACGGATACTGTGTTGTAACTTGAGAGGTCTAGAGTGAACACTAGTGTGACTGCTGTAACCGGAGAACTGGAATGCACATTTTTCCGTTGCTTAAGGATTTTGTTATGCCATGGGTGCTGCTTAGAAGTCAAATCAGTCTTACTATTTTACTTCTTAAAGATCGTCTTATCAAATTTCCAGTGGTCTTAACTTCCTAGAATGCTGTCCAAGTGTTAACTTGGCGATTGCACAAGCTTGATGCTTATTCTTTTCGTGGGTAGCAATATAAGTGCTTGATCAGTTACTTTCCCATGTGTTCGGCAACTTGACGTTTTTTTATAACAGGCAATTTCAGAGCTAACTAATTGATGGTTACATATGGGTAATAACTAATAAAGGCTTAAGAGTAAATGCATAGTCACGAGCTATTTATATTGAAGGTGAAGCTCCAGGTTCATAATTTTCCCGTTTGTGAATTATGATACATACAATGTGGTTAGTTTTTTAATATTCAACCCCGTGCATTACTTGATTCTTGTACACAAGAAATATTTCTACCACGTTGTACGTATCACAATTCTGCAACTCGTGATGGGGTGTTTTGTATTGAAAAAACCCTTCTATCCCATTAAAACAACTTCCAATCCCTTTCATTCCATTGAAAAATTACCATCGTCTATATACCACTCATTTTTTTCATCCCCTTGTGTACCATTGTGTTTAAGAAATAGTTCTATTGTGGGATTAGATAGAGTTGGTTGTGAAACCCTATCCGCCATGACGCCTCGGGGGCGATTCGAAGGCGACTCGGAGGTGAACACCGATCACGTGTGTGATTGATACCCTTCATAGAAGGTGATCAACTGCTCCTTGCGGATCCGGCAGGGATTCTTGCAGGACGTGGCGGTTTCCAAGTCCGAGACGAGGTTCGGGCGAGCACCGTGACTTATTTAGTCGACGGGATAGATCGAGTTTTCTACGAGGTTGTCGGGCTGTGACACGAGTTGAGGCGGGGTTTACGCTCCTTTGGATTGCCGTGGGGGTGACTAAGGGGTTCCTGTTGAAGGATCTGCCCACCCGAAGCCGCGATCTAGGGTTCTTATACCTGGATCTTCTTCTCGTCGAGATGGAAAACAAATCTAAGGCAGAAAAGCTGAAGGCGGAAAGGAGTGGGAAGGCGAAGATTGGCGAGGGTGGAGGCAGAGCGCAAGCACCAACTGCGGCGAAGGGGAAAAGTTGTTGGCCTCTGCCATGGAAGCGCTGGGTAGTACCTCCGGTCGGGGCTTACCCGGACAGGCGTTGCTGAAGGAGGCAGGGGAGGGAAACGCAAACCGGGACCAGGGTGCCATAGCGCCCTACGTCTCCAAGGATGGAGATCAGACTCCCGAAGACTGGCATGATGAGGATGTTATTGACTTTGATATTGACATCAACTGTGCGGAAGAGGAGCTGAAAGATAGATGGCTGGCAGTGGTAGTGTATTATTCTGAATACAGTGTTAATACAAGGAACTTGTTCAAAGAGATGAGTGTGGCGTGGGGTTTTGAAATCACCTGCTGAGGTGAGAGACATTGCAAAGAAGATGTACATCATAGATTTTGACTCTGAGAAGACCCGTGCATACGTGCTCAATGGAGGCCCTTGGAGGTATAATGGCGATGCTTTAATTGTAAAGCCCTATGATGGAGTGTCAAAGGCAAGTGACGTAAAATTCAACAGTATGGCGCTATGGGTTCGTAATTATGACCTCCCAGAATTCATGATGAATGAAGACTATGCGAAATCGCTAGGTGGTCAGTTGGGCAAGGTGCTGGAATTTGGAGGACCGTTACGAAACTTCCTGCTAGTTCGGGTTGATTTTCCCTTGGAAAAGCCCCTCAAGCCACAGTTTCAGATCAGGATCAGTGGTAGGATTTATACTATCCCAATCAAGTATGAGAATGTGCCAAATTTTTGTTTCATATGTGGTATCATTGGGCATCCGGCTGATAATTGCGAGGAGGGAGAACTAGCCTCGCTGGGAGTGCGCTTTGGCTCAGCACTACATGCTTCGCCGTTAAAACGTGCTTATGGTGCTCGGTTTGCTACTTCAGTGAGTCATAATCCAACCGCTAGAAACCTGAACTTCACGGGAGGCCTGCGAGCCAAAGCACGGTCTGATAATTGAGCTAAAACGGCGTCAAGTGCCAATGAGGCGTGCACGGGTTCTGGAGCTGACGCTACATCCAAGCCTAATACGAAGGAAGCAGGTCTGGCCAGAAAGAGCCCTGAAGGCAAGGTGAAGTTGACAGAAGAAGAGGAACAAGTGCAACTCCCGCCTGATATGAGTAATGCTTTAGAGACGGGGGTGAAAGATATGAAGCTGGATGAAGATGGAAAAAGGAGATGGAAAACTCACATGACACAGAGTCAAACTCACGACTCCAACGTGTCTCGTTCAGCGGCCAGTACTACTTATCGGGATCTTCAGAGTCCCATGGAGCTATTCAAACGCAAGGCGGCACGCACCAGCGGTTTCTACAAACCAAGTGCTAGTGGCGCAGGATGGAATGGATACAGAGATGGCTGATGCAAGCAAGAAGGGAAAGGCGTCAGAGAACTGTGAGGATGAATCGGCACCAAAGCGGAGCAAAACCGTAAGGTCATCTCTAGCTGTGCCATCCCTGATGGGAGCCCAGCCTGGGCCCCGTCAGGCGCAATGAGTCTTCTATGTTGGAACTGTCGGGGGGGGGGGGAATCCCCGAACAGTTCGTGATTTGTGTGCTTTAATTAAGGAGCACAACCCCAAGCTTGTTTTCCTCTCAGAAACTTGGCAGTGTGATTATCGTATGAAGGGCCTTAGATGGAGATTAGGTTTTAGGAATTGCTTCACAGTCGAGTCTAGCAATAAAGCAGGTGGTCTTGCTCTTTATTGTGATGAGTCTTTGTCTGTTTCTCTGCAATCTTATTCTGAGCGACATATAGACGTGCTTATTCGAGAGACACCGGATTCACAACAATGGCGAGCCACCTTTGTGTATGGTGAACCAAGAGTCAAAAATAGATCACGTATGTGGGCAACTATTAGAAAAATTCATAGAGAGGTGCGTGAACCATGGACGGTGATGGGAGACTTCAATGAAGCTATGTGGCAATATGAACATTTTTCGGCAACAAAACGGGGAGAACGGCAAATGCAAGAGCTTCGTTGTTTGCTAACAGACTGTGCACTTGTGGATGTAGGGTTCAGTGGCCTACCATGGACCTTTGACAACAGGAAGGGAGAGTGCAACGTGAAGGTGCGGCTGGACCGGGTGGTCTCTTCTACAACCTGGACACACATCTTCCCGAGAGCAGAGGTGGTGCATCTAGTCTCTTCAAGGTCGGATCATTGCCCAATTCTCCTGCGCCTGCTGCCACGGACAGAACCGCGTGGCCAGAGTAGATGCCAGAGGTACGAAATAATGTGGGAAAGTGAAGCCTCTTTAGAAACTGAGATCAGTGAGGCCTGGACAGAGATTGGTGGCTAAACCAACCTAGGGGAAATTGCAGACTCATTGAAGATCATTATGAGCAGGCTAAGAGTATGGAGCAGAGAGCATTTTGGCTCAGTTAGGAAGGAGCTGGAAGCATTGCGTTCTCAGTTAGAGGAACTACAGAAGAATCAAGATGGGAGAAACCAGGAACAGATCACAGAAACTATGCGCAAGATGCTCTGGCTACAACGATCGCGCGTTATGTGGTTGAAGGATGGAGATCGAAACACAAAGTATTTCCATCGGAAAGCTGTATGGCGTGCACGGAAGAATAGAATCAAACACCTAAAGAGGGCAGATGGGCAACTCACTGAAAATAAGGAGGACATGGAAAGGATGGCAACTGAGTATTTTAATAATCTTTTCACTAGAGATGACAACGTGAACCCATCCTTGGTTACGCATATAATTGAGGAGGTCGTATCTGAAAACATGAACGAAGAGCTATGCAGACCTTTCACGGATGAGGAAATTGGAGATGCTCTCTTCCAGATAGGCCCTTTAAAAGCACCCGGTCCAGACGGTTTCTCGGCTCGCTTTTTTCAAAGAAATTGGGGTATTCTGGAAGAGGACATTATACCAGTGGTGCGTAAATTCTTTGAGAGTGGAACGATGCCGGAAGGAGTAAATGATACCTCAATAGTGTTGATTCCTAAAGTCGACCACATGGAAAACCTTAAGGACTTGCGACCAATAAGCTTGTGTAATGTCATCTATAAGATCGTCTCCATGTGCCTTGTTAACCGGTTGAGACCCTATCTGCAGGACATTATCAACCCAAATCAGAGTGCCTTCGTCCCTGGAAGACTAATTACTAATAATGCACTCATTGCCTTTGAGTGTTTGCATACTATCCAGCAGAACCGAAGAGAAGGAAATGATTTCTGTGCGTATAAGTTGGACCTCACCAAAGCTTATGACCGTGTAGACTGGGATTACCTAAAAAAGACACTTTTGAAGATGGGCTTTCATCAAAAATGGGTACAGTGGGTGATGGTTTGTGTCACAACTGTGCGCTATTCGGTGAACTTCAACGGAGTCATGTTGGACTCCTTCCAGCCTACACGCGGACTACGCCAAGGTGACCCCTTATCCCCGTATCTATTCCTATTTGTGGCTGACTGCTTCTCGATGTTGCTAAGGAAAGCAGAAGGTGATGGATCACTAATCCCGCTCAAAGTGACCCGAAGAGCCCCGAGTATATCGCACCTGTTGTTTGCGGATGACAGTCTGCTATTTTTCAAAGCGGGATCAGACCAAGCACAAGTTGTTAAGCAGGCTTTACACAATTTTTGTCAAGCCACGGGACAGCTGATCAACCCGAGTAAGTGTGCCCTTATGTTTGGAGAGCACTGCCCGGACGATATTGTTGCACAAACAAGGGATGTACTGGAGGTGCAGCGTGTCGGTTTTGATGAGAAATATTTGGGTCTGCCGACACCGGAAGGCAGAATGAAAAAGGATAGATTCCAACCAATGAGGGAAAGACTTGGGAAGCGAATGATGATATGGACAGAGAAGGACCTATCATAAGGAGGCTGAGAAATCCTGATTAAATCAGTAGCCCAAGCTATTCCAACCTACACCATGAGCGTGTTTAAACTGCATGATGGAGTGATTGAGGACCTGGAAAGCATGATTCGGAGCTACTGGTGGGGCACAAAGAACGGGAAGTGAAAGGCTCACTGGTTAGCTTGGGAGAAGCTAATCAAGACAAAAGGAGCAGGTGGAATGGGCTTTCGAGATCTCTGTCTATTTAATCAAGCTTTACTGGCCTGCCAAGCATGGAGGATTTTGGCATACCCGGACAGCCTATGTGCAAGGGTGCTAAAGGCTAAATATTTCCCAAATGGTGAACTCCCACAATGTATGTCACCCTCCTGGAGAGCGATCACTTATGGTCTGGAGCTGCTGAAGAAGGAAGTGATATGACGGGTAGGAAACGGAAAGAGCATTAAAATTTGGAGACATAACTGGCTACCACGTGACATTGGATTGGCTATCATAGGGAAGCGTCGACCATGCAGGCTGAAATGGGTGGAACAACTCCTGAATGAGACGGGCACCTCATGGAACAGAACGATCTTGAATCGCTACTTCTGGGAGCATGACGTAGAGGCAATTATGAAAATCAAACCTACGGGAAGAGAGCATGAGGATATTATAGCATGGAACCTTGAGAAGAATGGAATGTTCACTGTGCGAAGTGCATATTGCCTAGCTGTTCAGTTACGTGAAGCAGAAAGGGGCATGTGTGCGTCCAGCAGTAGGCATACAGGTGAACGACCAGGATGGAACTTTATTTGGCGTCTCAAAGTCCCGCAGAAGGTGAACATACTTGCATGGAAGGTGGCACAGGGGGGATTGCCAACAAAGCACAACAAATGGCGTCGAACTTTAGAGAAGACTAATAAGTGTACGATCTATGGCATGGAACCGGAAACGGAATACCATGCCCTAATCTCATGCCTGCATGCAACCTGGCTCCGGGAAGCCATGAGGGAGGTCTGGAAGCTGCCAACGGAGGAAACACTGCGTGATACTGGTCCTGAATGGCTCCTGAGCGTGCTAGACCAATGTAGAAACGGGGAAGCTGAACACCTCATCCTAATACTATGGAGAACCTAGCATGTACGTAACTCTTGGGTACACGAGGGTAAACCGTAAATGGCATGACACACAGTCCTCAAGACACTTCCTGGTGGCCTTTAATGAGACGCTGGGGACTTCTCTACTAAGAGAGGCACCGAGTAAACCAAACGGGAAGAGCCCGGTATTTGAACCAGGGATTGCGCAAGCCGTGACTAAACAAAACTTGTACTGGGAACCACCTCCTCCAGGGTGGGCTAAGATCAATGTGGATGGAGCCTTTGATGGAGAAGGACGAGCAGGAGTTGGTGTAATTATCCGGGACGCTAAAGGGCAGGTGCTCTTATCATCGTGGCGGGTTCTGTTCAATGCCATATCAGCGGAGGAAGTTGAAGCGTATGCCTGCAGAGAAGGTATAGGCCTAGCTGCCGAATGGGCAAACCAGGAGGTAATAGTGGAATCGGACTGCAAATTAGTTATTAATCAGCTTAGGAGCAGGGCCCCCAAATCCCCTATTTGCTTTATCCTAAAGGATATATGGAAGCTGGCAGAAGAATTACTGAAAGTAGAGTTTCGGGCAGTGAAAAGAGAATGTAATGGTATAGCTCATGAACTGGCACAGCTGGCGAAACGCTCTGTCCACACTGCAGTGTGTCGTGCGCAGGTTCCCCAATGTGTTCAGCATTTAGTTACTCAGGACTGTATCAGGTGTGCTGGGTAATTAATATAATTCTCTTTTCTCGCAAAAAAAAGTGTACCATTGTGTTTAAATACACCGTCAAAGAGCGACCCACATGTCTGAGTTCTTTCTAAATGACCACCAATGCCCTCCTCATCCAAATCCTACTGCTCGTCTTCCCCATCGACTGGCCCAGTCGTACCGTCCCTCATCATCTCCTTGCTGATGTCATTGCGAAAATGAAACTCCAGCATGCGCGTGGCGACGGGCGGGCTCCGTTGGAAACGCGAGCTTGTGCCATCGACGACGAGCTCCAAGAGCTGATGGCTACGGGAGAGAAACGGGTCGAGCACCTGGTGGTTGGGCGAAGTTGTTGCGGATGAGGACTTTGATATCTGACAGGGGGATAGGGGATAATCACTACAAATCACTTAATTCAAATAACTAGTAGCACATGAAAAATCTTGTCCCATAAACTTATGACAAACAACAACATCCGACAATTATAGGATATTAACACCGAAATTTGGATAGAAATATTGGCGTGTTCTGCTAATAAAGTGAAGCATGTGTCAGGCAGCTAAGATTTGGTGTTAGTGACTAATTTCGGCTCGATGAGATGATTAAATAATTGATGAGCCGAATTGGCACTACTACAAAAAGAGCCAGCAATATCAGGGGGCATTTTCCAGCAATAGTGGGCACACAAAAAACGCTATTGCTAGGTGCCATTATCGACGTCATTAGAGTGTAACGCTATTACGTCATTAGAGTGTAACGCTATTACAGTGACCCCTGCAATAGCGGGCGCAGATGACGTCATCGGAGGCAACGCTATTACAGATGGGGTCACCCGAGTAATAGCGGCCGCTGGTGACGTCACCTGTCGTCCGCTATTACTCGGGTGAGTCTGTAATATCGGTCGACCGATGACGTCACTCGGGGCCACTATTAATGGGGCAGCCCACAATAGCGGTCGTCGGTGATGTCACCTAGTCCGTTATTACCGGGTTTCTGTAATATCGTCGCGAGGGTGACGTCATCATGCCCGCTATTGAAGGAAACAGTAGTATAAATTCGTCCCCTTCCTCCCGACAGGAGCTCGTTTCGCGAGCTCACGGACGAGTTGTCCGTACGGAGGGCGGAAAAAGCCAAAAAGAAGGGGGGAAGGTTTTGAACCTATTTTTTGGAAAGATATTGTTCTAGGAGGTAAATCCATACCGTTCCATGTATTTTTTTTGTTTAACCATAGTTTTAGTCTCTTTTTTGATGGTTACTTTTCCTAGGGTTTGGATCCATTTTTTTACCTATAAATGGCATGGTTAGTGCTCCTCATGCATATCATAGGTTGTTTAGTACTTAAACTTATCCTCTCCATACATATATGTTGGCTTTTATATGTACGGATCTAGTTTTGGATCTAGACCTAGTTTGGGATCTAGGTTTTATTCATAAATCTTTTTTAACAAGTAATTTATGTAGAGATTCTATTATTAACTTTTAAATCACACGTAACTATAGCATGTAATATTCTTGTGTCTATATTTTATTATGAACCTGTAATATAGCCTTTACTTTTGCTTTTTAGCATATAATTCCTTTTTGACTTAGATTTTAATTATTATTCATTTCTTTATTTACGATACATGTGTATAGAAAGATGGAAGATCGATCTTGGATGTACACCGGTGGGGGTGGTGATGCTGTTGTATATTTCCAAAAGGTCACGGGTTTCGTTGAAGAAGCGAAGCGACACGCAAGAAGAAGGGGTACACAATATATCTATTGTCCTTGTACCCGTTGCAAGAACATGTTTATGTTTGAGACACCCGAGACTATCCGTGAGCACTTGTTGGAGAAAGGATTTATCAAGTACTACTATATCTGGATAAAACACAACGAAATAGGACCTCATGCACAAGGTGACCACGTTGAAGAGGTGATAAGAGCAAGAGTTGACCACGACGAGCGTAGGGTGACGACCGAAAGTAGCACGGAATATGCAACGACATCAGGTCACACGGATGGTCCGAACTTGTCAATGAAGGCGAGGACTTTGATGGCGGTCTCGATGTGAAAGAATTGTTGATGCACATTAACAACGAGAACCTAGTCCAAAAGAAAAGGCGAGCTTTGGATAACTTGGATGCATTGCGTAAGGCGTCAAAGGAGTTTCTGTACGAGGAATCCAAGGGGTGTCATAAGGATTGCACGGTCTTGCGACAGTGCTAGAGCTTGTCACACTTAAGGCTAAGAATGGGTGGTCGGACACAAGCTTCAACCAACTTTTAGAGTCTGTTAGCCAAAATTTTACCAAAACTAAACTCTTTGCCCACCAACACATACAATGCAAAGAAAGTATTGGTACCGTTGACCCTAGGCATACGGAAAATACACGCTTGTCCAAACCACTCGCATATTGTACCATAAATAGCATGCCAATAAGACTAGATGTCCAACGTGCAACGCCCGTCGATACAAAACTAATGATGGAACCGATGATACGGACATCATGGATAAGTCCAAAAGTAGAAAGAAAGCTGAGCGTAAGAGGAAGAAAACTAATACTGATCGTGTTCCTCATGATGTGCAATAAGATGTGGTTGATGAAAGAAAAGTGCCAGCCCTTGTGATGTGGTACCTTCCGATAATCGATCACTTGACGTGTCTTTTTGCCAACAGTAGAGACGCTAAACTCGTGACATGGCATGATGATGTTGACGGGCGCAAGAAGGATGGGATGATTCGTCACCCTGCCGACGCTCGACAGTGGAAGAACTTCGACATTAACCATCCCGATTTTGCGTCGAAAAGAGGAATCTAAGAATGGCCTTAAGTAAAGATGGAATGAATTCTTTCGGAGAGATGACAAACCCGCACAGATACTTGGCCGTTGATTAGTTGCTTCTACAATATTCCTTCATGGTTGTGCCACAAGAGGAAGTACCTTCTACTAACTACACCGATTTCTCGGTCCGAAACAAACCGGAATTGATATTGATGTCTTTCTTGAACCACCGATGGAAGACATGAAACTATTATGGGAACAAGGGGTGAAGGTTTATGATGCGTATAGACAGGAAGAGTTCACCCCGCACGCCATCTTTCTTTGCACCGTCGGTGATAACCCGGCTCGCTCGGATCTCAATGGGCAGATCAAAGGGAAGACAACATGTTCAACATGTGTGGACCGGATCGCATCTCTGTACCTTCCTTTCTCACGTAAGTTGGTGTATGTAAAACATCAAAGATGGTTAGCAAAAAGGCACCAATATCATCAAAAGACAGATGAATTTGATGGAACGGTTGAGATAGGGTTGACTCCTAAACTTCGAGACGGTCAATTTGTGTTTGAAATGGTAAGAAATATCAAATATACCTATGGGAAGAAGAAGAAGGGAAAGAAAGGAAACATTGCCGATATGGGTGTGCCGTTTAAAAAACAATCGATCTTTCATCGATATTTAAATTATTGGAAAGAATTGGAGATCGCTCATGCCACGGACCCTATGAATGTCGGAAAGGGTGTCTTTGACAATTACAATGACACTTTGATGGACATTCCTGGTAAGACAAAGGATGGATTGCGAGCACGAAGAGACCTAGAGAAGTTAAATATAAAGCATGGGCTTCACCCTAAGCCAAGAGGGAATGGGAAGTACTACCTTCCACCAGCTTGTTAGAACCTAACCGTCGAGGAGAAAATAGCATTCTGCAAGTGTCTGCGCGGGATAAAAGTCCCCACAGTGTTTCGTTCAAACATAAAGAAGCTCGTATCAATGAGTGACTTGAAGATAAGTGGCTACAACACACATGAGTGTCATATGATGCTTTCGCTGTTTCTCGCAGTCGCAATTAGGGTTGTTAAGCAACCTCATATCAAGTTGATTATCATTCGGATGTGTCATTTTTGGAAGAGTGAAATGCACCCAAGGTACATAAACTATCTAGGGATGATCATCTAAGTACATAAACTTTTAAAGTGACCATCCAGGTACACAATCTAATTTTCCTGTAGCATCCCGGGTCCAAAGCGCTTTGGCATGAGTATTTTCTTACGTGGATGTCCATCATGAGAAAGGACACGTCCGATGCGCGTGAGGAAGAATTCCTGGTCGTGCAAAATTGCAAAAAGATCCTACATGCGTGATTTGCTTGTAGGAGACAGAAATCAAGAAACGATAGTTCCTTATCCGGAAGTTAGGACGACTCGCCTCTTCGCTTCGGTCGCGGCAATCGGCAGATTAAGCAATGTATCATTCGCTCCTTCGCTGAAAATAACGACGACTCCGCCTCTTCGGTTCGATGGTCGCGGCGATCGACAGATTATGCAATGTATCGATTTCATATATGCCATATAAACCGTGCCATTGTATTGCACTAGAGGAAATGAACACGAACATGCTTTATTTTACTCGATAAGCTATTATAGAATAATATGTTGATCTTAGCATCCACATAAAGTGTTTTGTGCTATCCTATCTCGAACAAGCAAATCTCGCAGGTAGGGTCCTTGTTGTAATTTTTCAAGGCCATAAAAATTCTTCCTCACACGCATCGGACGTATCTTTCATCCACCCTGGACATCCATGTAGAAAAATACTCATGCCAAAGCGTTTTGGACCTGGGATGCTACAGAAAATTAGTTTATGTACTTGGATGGTCACTTTAAAAGTTTATGTACCTAGATGATCATCTCTAAATAGTTTATGTACCCGGTGCATTTCACTCTTTTTGGAATTCAATATCTAAGAAGGTGATAAGCCTTCCCGAGCTTGACATGATACGTAAAGAGATGATAGAGACAATGTGCCAACTAGAGATGTGTATGCCATTGTCTTTCTTTGATTTGATGGAGCACTACATGATTCACTTAGCTGATCGGATTGCGGTTCTTGGCCCTACTTACTTGCATCATATGTTTCCGTATGAGCGCTTTATGTCCATTATGAAGGGACATGTTCACAACCGGGCTCACCCCGAGGGTTCCATGATAGAGGGATATACGATCGAAGAGGTTCTTGACTTTTACAATGATTACAATGAAGATGGAAAAAAATTGGTCTACCGAAATCACGAAAGGAAGAATTTTCGGTCAAGGAACCACATGAAAGAAAATATATAACGACGAGAACTATCAATTGGTGAGTCAAGCACATTTTAGCCTCCTGCAATAGCTTACGATTTGTTGAGCCATACATCCAAGCAACACTTAGAGCAACTTCATACAGAAAATGAAAATTGCACCGAGGATTGGATCATGAAAGAGCACAAGAAAAGTTTTACAGGGTGGTTGAAGGATCAAAACATTCCAATTGGTGAAACAAGGGATGAAAAGACAATGCATCTCGTTGGCTAGAGGTCCGCAATGCAGTTAGTTACAACATGGCAAGGCTATGATATTAATGGTTTTACATTTTACACTAGAGAAAAGGACAGGAAAACACCTTGAAAGAGAACACCTATTATGGGTAAATTGAAGAAATTTAGGAACTCACCTATGGGACTACTCGTACACATACCCATATTTAAGTGTCAATGGGTCAAGCATCCGCAAGGTGTAGAGGTAGATGAATATGGCTTCACTCTCGTTTTCCTCAATAATGTAGGCCACAAAGATGATCCTTGGGTACTCCTGAACGTGTTGCACAAGTGTTTTATGTACTCGAGCCCGAGTATGAAAAGAAGCATATTGTTCTCTCTTGGAAACAAAGAATTATTGGACTTCAAAATGTGAAAGACCCGGAAGAGCACAACCGGTTTGACGAGGTCTCCCTCTTTGCGGACATGAAAAAGTTAAAACCCATTCAAACACAGCTCAGTTATACATCAATAGCACCATACATGCGTGTCGCTGACGATGGGCGCAACGGAAAGTTGGTTAATGACTGATATATAGTATTGTGGTGTAATGCCTAATTAGTATTTGTGACATATCATGAAATTTTAAGTAAATGTAATTGTATTTTATTATCCATTTTATTGATATATTCATATAATATATGTGGGCCATGAATTATTAAGATTGTTGGTTATTCAAATTCAAAAATTATTATGTAATTTAAAATTTTTATCCACTTTTATTCATATTAATATAATATCTCGCAAAATTTTTAATGCAATTTGAATTTTATTATGCACTTTTAATAATATATTAATCTAATATTTGGACCATAAATAAATTTGTATCGTTCGTTATTATCCACTTTTATTGATATACATATAACCAGATTTTCCTTATTACTTTTACTTACTTAATTTATTTTCTTATTATGTGTTCTTTATTAATTTTCTTATTAATTATATATTTTATTTAATCTTCTCATTATATTGATATACATATAACCAGATTTTTATTGTATTTTTAATTTATTTTCTTACTATGTGTTCCTTATTAATTTTCTTATAATTTATATGTTTTATTTAATCTTCTCATTATATTGATATGCATATAACCACATTTTTATTGCTTTTTTAATTTATTTTCTTACTTAATTTCCTTATTACTTTTATTTATTTAATTTATTTTCTTACTATGTGTTCCTTATTAATTATATATTTTATTTAATCTTCTTATTATATTGATATACATATAACCGGATTTTTATTGTATTTTTAATTTATTTTCTTACTATGTATTCCTTATTAATTTTCTTATTATTTATATATTTTATTTAATCTTCTCATTATTCGGAAATTAAAAAAATTTGGTACCCGCTACTAACGGGCCCAACTTCGCCGGCCCACGAACCAACAAAGCCAGTCAAACAGGCAACAAACAAGCAGCCCACCAAATTTTAGAGGAATTCTTTTGGTCTGCGCGGCGCGGTTTTTAAACAGGGTGACACGTCCTTGTGTGGACGATGTGGTACTAAACCACATCCGCTGGGTTTAGTGCAACTCTGTAATAGCGAGCGGCAGACGTCACTGCCCGCTATTACAAGCTGGACCGACATAACTAAATTAAATTAACTCGGAGTTATTTAAAATAAATAAGAAAATCAGAATAATTGAAAATAAATGAAGACAACTCATAATAATAAAAAATAAATGAAAAGAACTCAAAATAATAAAAAATAAATCAAAATAAATAACAATAATTCAGAATAATTCAAATAATTGAAAATATTTCAAAATAAATAAAAATTGACTAAATTAATTCAAAAGGCCCAAAAATAAATAAAATAATTAAAAATAATTAAATTAATTTTGAAATAATTCACTATAGTTTTGAAATAATTCAAAATAATTCAATATAACTCAAATGAATTCGGAATAATTTTAAAAATTTCAAAAATTAGAAAAAAATAAGAAAAATTAAAATCTTGAAAATTAAAATTTAAAAATAATTTAACTTTTTTTAAATATTTTGATTCATAATAATTCAAATGAATTCATAACAACTCAAATGAATTCTAAAACCACTTGCCCCTAGTTCAATGACACGTGGGCCCCACATGTTGGCCCTAGTTCATGCACTCGGTTCGTCGAGATAAGTCTCTTTTCTTTTTTGGTTCGTATTTAATTTTTCAAACTAGTTTACATTAGTCAAATTTTGTCCAAATTGAGCGATTTTTTTCTAAAACTTTTTAAAATTCATACCTATCACTTAAGAGAGTTAGTTTTCCAAAGTTAATATTATTTCTTTACGTAACTATGTACGAAATCATGGTCCAAGTTTAACATTTATTTAAAAAATTTTATTTTGAAAACCATAGTGAATTTTACATCACTTTTTTGTTTGAATGCCTAACTTGTTCCAATACACAGATGTTATTTTTGGTTTATTTTTTGAAAAGTAGAAAAATGTTTGGAGTCTAACCAACAAGAATTTACGTCCGAAACTCATTTCACTTAGGACCACATGTCCCATTTGAATATGTTTTTTCATACAAATCTTTCAACATTATATAAAAAATATATTTGGATTGCAATGGTGTTGAAATAGTGTCATGCCAAAAATGAGGTCAAAATAACTTGTACTTTGGAAAAATAAAATGGTCAAATTAATTGCAAAATTGATGTTTCTTTTGTTTTTTTTTCTATGTGTAGTTTTCTTATTAGTTTTGAACTAGTATTTGGCATACACAAGTTATATGATAATTACAAACTACTGTAATTTTGGTAGAATTATTTGAAATATTTAATACATGTTAAACTCATAAAAGTTTATCTCCTAGTTTAAATATAATAGTGAAATAATAAGATAAAAAATAAATCAAAAATATATTTGGGTTCGGAATCATTTGAAACAATGTCATGTCAAATTTTAGATCAAAAATCAATACGAGTGTAGAAAATAAATATGTATGAAATAAAAAAATGACATACATCCGTGCCGACGGCATCGGAGCGATATTACGAGCTACGATGACGTCGACACGGCCGATATTATAGGGTTGCTCGTAATATCGGCATCGGGTGACGTCACCTATGCCCGATACTACAGGCTCCGCTATAAATATCGAGTCGTCTCTCCCGGGACTTAGCCATTTTCACGCGCGCTCGTCTGTCCTCCGAACCCAAGCGCGCGCCGCCGTGCCCCGCCGCGCCGCCTTTGTGAGTCCCGTCCGGCAGTGCCGCCGCCTCCTCGAGCTCGTCGGCCGCCTCCCCGACCCCGGCTCCCTCTCCTCGAGCTCGCCGGTCCTCCCCGACGCCGCATCCTTCCTCGAGCTGACCGGCCACCGCCGCCTCCTCGAGCTCACCGCCGCCGCCGCTCCTCGAGCTCGCCGATCGTAACATCTTGTTTTTCTAAACATATAAATGCCAAGTAATAACCGTCATTTCATGTGATCGTTTAGATTAAGAATAAAAGTTTTCACAATAAAATTTTAATTAATGCATTGCATCCCATGACATATAAGCATATAGGTCGCGTAGAATTTTGAACTTTTCATTTGTTATAATTTTACACACGTTTTGTTACCGTTTACTTTTGTTTTGAGCATAAAATGTAGAAAATCAAAATAATAAGGGCCCCGTTGGCATGGCTCCTTTAAAAGAGCTCCTCCACCAAAACAGCTCCTTTAGAAAA
Source organism: Chloris gayana (assembly GCA_031894775.1). NCBI lineage: Eukaryota > Viridiplantae > Streptophyta > Magnoliopsida > Poales > Poaceae > Chloris > Chloris gayana. The sequence continues at coordinate 370,327 of JAUNZO010000639.1, forward strand.
CGTCTCCTCTGTCAAAACGGATTCTCTATCAAAATGGATTTTTGGGATGTTTGGCAAAACAGATTCTCAAGCCTTTGGGAACCAAAATAGATTCTAGAAATGATTGAAGAGTCTGTAGGAGTTATGTTTTGAAGCTTTTGGCTCCTAGTTCATTTTGGAGAAGTGCTTCTTAATTCTAGGAGCAGAATCCATTTTGAATGAAAGTGTTTGGACAGATTCTTGACCTAGGAGCAGAATCTAGTCCAAAAGTCGCTCTAGGAGCCCCGCCAAACAGGCCCCAAACCAAGCCATCCGAGCCCTTTCAGCCAATGCGGCCCAACCCTTCCTTTTTTTGTGCCTCTCTCTCTCTTTTCTTTCTTCTCACGCCACTTGATCTAGCACAGCCTCGCAAACGGCCTAGCTGTGCACGGCCCGGTTTTCCCCCGCCCATCGTCTTCCTCTCGGACAAACAGAAATGTCACCGCTGCCGCTGCCAGAAAACGGCCGCCGCCGTCGCGTCCCCTCTCGCCTCTAGACCCTCCCCCTCCCTTCCGTTGCTAGAAAGCGAAGCTCCGCGCGCCGCCGCACCTTCCCATCCCCCGTTTTCCCTCTTGGCTCGAGAACGGCCGTAACGTCGAACGATGGCCATTATGGCCGACGCACCGACTCCGGCCGGCGAGCCACCCGACCGACCCTTTCCCCTCGTAACACCCCGAATTTCACATTCTGGATTGTGCACGAAATTCACAAAATTTTAAAACCTTTTAAAGCATATTTAAATATTATTATCTAAAGGATAATATTATAAATATATTTTGCTTTCTTTCTTCTTTAAGAGGAAGAGTTATCTTTTAAACTCAAACAATTATTTTGATTATAAAGTTTCAATAAGGAATTTTCCCAAAAGAACAAATGATTTGTTTTGGATTATGAAAATGACTTATTGAAAAAGACATATTTGAATTACGAATTTATATTATTTTGGAATACAATATTTTATACAAGGTATTTTTCTCTTTGTAATAAAAAGAGAAGTCTCGTTATCATTTTATGTGAACCAAAGAGTAGTTTTGAAGGATAAATAAAGTTTGATCTATAGAAATATTTATTTAAGACATACTTTTGATTTATGGAGATACTCTATATTAAGAAAATGATTTATGAAAATAAATTAATAAACAATTATATCTGATTTATGAAAACAAGTTTAGTTCAAAAAGCATTATTTTCTACAAGATCTCTTCTCTTTAAACAAAATGAGAGCTTTCTCATTTCATGTGAGAAAAAGAGTTGTTTTCAAAAATAAATAAAGTTTGATTTATAAAAGCTTTTGATTTGCGAAATAAATTTGATTTATGGTTTAAATACTTTAAATGGGTGAAAAAGGCTTATCAAATAAATGTATTTGATTTATGCAAAGGTTTACTTAATAGATGTAATTGATCTATGAAATATTTTCTTTTATCATTACATGGGGTTTATATTATAAAAGAATTTACGAAATAATATTTATCTTTGTTTAAAGTATTTTATCTATGAGCTTTTTAGTGTCAAAGTATTTTAAAAAGGAATATAAAGAGGCCTATCTTTTTCTTAATGAGTTAATTTTGAAAACTAATTATTTTATACCACCTTTACCAATTATCAATTAAATCTAAATTAGACTATATATATAATTATATATTTTGCTTGCTTTCACGATGTGTGGTTGCATTAGTATTTTTATTGAATGAAAATAGATTTCATAATTCGAATAGAATTTATTTTGCATTTTATTGGCTTTAGAAATAGAATGGAAAAGAGAATAAAATGAAAAAGAAAACAAAGCCCTTCTTTAACTCATGGGCTGAATTTCCCGGCCCATTCCCTCTCTCTCTCCCCTTCCCTTTCCTCGGTCTCGCCTACGTCGCGGCCCAGCCAATCTGCCCGCCGCCCCAACCCCGGCCCCGCAGCTCAGCCCGCACCGCCCTGCCCGGCCCGCGAAACCCTAGCGTGCAGCAGCCGTGACACCGCCGCCGCCTCCTTGGCGTGCGTGCCACGGCGACCATTGGGCCCCGTGCCGTATAAAACCCGAGGCTCCGCATCTCGTGCAACCTTTTCCCCATTGGAGCCGAAGACCCAACCTCGACGCGACGCCGCACGGAGCAACCTTGAAGCCCAACGACCCCGTGACGACCTCCGCACCGCCACACCGCCTCCGTCTCGTCCCGGTTCGACGCGAAGCCGACGTCGGAGGAGCACGCGCACCATTGCCGAACGCCACCGCCCACACATCGCCGTGGCAAGCCCGCATACGGCCGCCTCCGTCCCCGCGTGACCCCTAGGTGAGCTCCCCACCTTCTCCTCTCCCTCCTAGGCCAAACGCGACGAGTTTTTGAGCTCCGTAGACGCAGATCGACTAAGTCCGGCCATGGCGCCACCGTGTAGCTCACCGCCGGCCGCCTCCTTGCTCACCGGATTCGCCTCGGCCGTCCGTGACGAGATCAACGGCCACGATTAGATCCCCCGAAGGGGTATGCTTCTCGGTCCATCATGGACATGGACCGGCTGCCCCGATCGCGGTCTACGGATCTATAGACCCGGTCCACGAGTTTTTCTAAATTAATTTAATTCATTTAAAATCTGATAAATCGATAGCTTTACAAATAAGCCCCTCACATTTTATATAATCACAACTACACCCTCTGTTTTTACATAAACTCCCTTAGTTTTAGTTATAATTTTGTTTAAGCCCCCGGTTTCCGATTAAATGGTATTTTTACAAATAGGCCCCTGAACTTTCCATAATTACAAATAGGTCCCTGTAATTTTTCAGTAATTACAAATAGGTCCCTAAAGCTGCTGTTTTACAATTTAAACCTTAGATCTTAAAACGTTCATAACTTTTAGCTCGTAACTCCGATTTAGGTGATTCTTGCGCTCACGAGTTCGTAGTGACGAGTACTATTTAATGGTACTGTTTTCATAGACAGTAGGCATTGTTTGGTGTACTGTTTCTTATTTGCTATGTATGTGTGTTTTTCGGCGTGATGAAAATAGACGAGGAACAAGTACGAGGATTCCCAGGACCCGTAGTTTGAGCAGCAGCAGCAAGAGGAGACATGCAAGTGTCATTGATGCACATTACGCCTACTTTCTTACTTTCTGAATTTACATTTCATGCATTATCGTTTAACTTGAGTCCTATTTGTGTCATACCCCGTTCCCTATTCTACCTTGTCGCCTTGGTTATGGTGTAGTATGCTAGGATGGGTACGTCATTGCTAGTTGCTTTTAATGGGGTTCAAACTGAACTAAATGCTAAGCTTGATTAATTATTCACTTGAACATAATGATCATGAATTGGGGGATGCTTTTTAGCAACATGGAACTTAGGTGATCCCGACAGGAGGATGTGGATGATGGTGCGGGAATGCACGAGTACTCGTAGTAGTACTATTGGGCTGCCGTAGTACCCGTTGGGGATCATAAGGACCGGTTCTTGGAGCGGCAACCCAGGACTTCCGCACAAAGCACGGGGCTGATAATGGGTAGCTAAGGTTTAGTACCGAGGTACCTTCCCGGCTCGTAAGCGTCGAGGAAGGATGAAGGAAGAAGGTGTCTTCCGGATTCGAGCGAGGAAAGGTGGAGTACTTCAAGCCACGGTGCAAGAGGGGGCCTCTAGGTGATGCGTCACTTACGGCGGTGAAACCATAGCATGGGCGTTCCGCAAACCGGGAAGTCCTTTGAAAGACCTTGCGGTGATCTCTTGGCCTCACACCTAAGGAAGTGTGCTGGTATAATGGAGATTTTAGTCACCGACGGGTGATGGAATCACCGACTTGTGGGTAAAGTTGTGCCACCTCTGCAGAGTGTAAAACTGTTATTAACGACCGTGTTCACGGTCACGAACGGCCTGGATCCTCACGAGAACTAGAGGGATGGTTTGGGTGGAGTACGCGTAGCTACAAGTGGGATAACTTGTGGTGAGGTTGGCTGCAGATGGGGTAATCTGTAGTGTATTTTGCTAAAGGCGGGGTAACTCTGTAGTATGGTTTTCTCGTAAGTGGGGTAGCTTACGGTGGTTGACAGTGGGGTAACCTCGTTGGTTCATATTCACTTAGTAAATAGGTTGCTTTAACTAATTTGACTAGTGTAGGTGCTTTCTATTGCAAACCATGTGTTAGCCTTCCTTTCATTCAACTTACATGTCATATATTTCCACACTTGCTTGAGTACGACATGTACTCACTCTTGCTATTTCCTTTTTGCTACCAACTACTGCTGCTCGGAAGATGGAGAAGACCACCGATGAGAAAGGTCTAGGCGTGCGAAACCCCTGGTCGATTGCTCGTGGTGTTATGGAGTCTTCCGCTAGCGTATATTTGTATTTAGTCCTTTCGGACAATATCGATGTAAGTATTGAATTTAATAAAGACATGGTTCTTTTATCACATTAATTTGTCCTATGTGCGTGAAAACTTGTTCCCGGGCACGCATATAGATGCATTCGGTTTTGGTCGTTAAAACCGGGTGTGACAAAAGTGGTATCGTAGTCGTGTCGACCGTAGGACGTACGCCTTGTCGACTCTAGGACGCAAGCCTAGGTAGAATGGTCGCCTCTAGGAGTATTTTGTTTGAAATAAAAACTATGTTGGAAAAATTCTACACTTCTTGCCTACAAGTTCTTTCTTAGGATTCTCTCACTCTAGTGTCATCCCTTGCTCGGACAATTTCTTGCTTTTTGTCTCATTTTGTTAACTCTACTTTGTTCCAAACCTTTTATAGCTGGCCCTAGCCAAGACCGTTGATCGCAAATGCAGTTCCGGCCATCGCATTCACCATGCTCCCGAGATCACCCATAGCCATGATGAGGAAGCAGTGGAACAAGAAATGATGGAAGTTCCACTACCATATCATGAGGTTCGTGAGTTTGAGAGTGATGGACTTAATGCTGGAAGACTTCCTAACATGCTTTGGGAGATGCTGCAAGAAATAGGTTACGTGAAGCCACCAAAGTACTTTGGAGCTCGAGAAGTTATTGAAGGATCGGTGCCACACTGGGACGTCCATGTGCTCATCTATGCACGAGAGCCCGTTGAAGGAGCTCATGAGATTGAGAGGACTCACAAAGCCATTGCTCCAAGGAGAAGTTTCTTCGCTGGAATTCGTGATGTTGCTCGCCAAGCCATCCCGGTTACTCGCTCAAGGTCTCGTGCTTATTTGGAAGAGACAGAGTATGCTCATTTCCCTCAACGAGCAAGCAGATCCACCTACATCCACGTAGACCCAGTAGAGGAACAAGGAAATTGGAAGCTTAAGAAGCAATAGCTCTCGCCAAGGTGCTCACGAAAGAGTTGGATGCAAATGCAGAAGAAGTGGACTTTTGGCATGAGAAGTACATTGAGGCTATGAGGATCAACCGCAAGCCGAAGCGTCGCCTACCCGAAGATTTGGAGTTGTCCTCGGATGAAGAATTGGAAGAAGAGGCACCTGAATCACCTCCACGCAAGGTTGCAAGTCGTGCTCCGCCAGCCTACGTCGTTCCATACCAGGATGAGGAGGATTAGTAGTAATGCCCATTAGCAGTTAAACGTTCAGTAGAACGTCGAGTCGATGTACAATTTAGGCTAAGTGTTTGGTTTGTGGTGTGTCTTGTTTTGAGTTGGATCTTTGATTGTCCGACGGTGTGTTGCAAAGCTCTCGGCTTTGTCAATACATCAATTGTTTTGCATTAATGGGTATTTAGTTTCGTTATTTCTCGTTCCTTTCTCCACCCCGTTCTCTATTCCCTCCTCTTATGCCCAATCGAATCGATTTTCTCGGATGATGACCCCAAGAGTTGGAACCATTGATGGTAGCCATAATTCCGAGGAGAATAACATCCAGGACAGTTCATCCTCCCCTTCACTAGCTCCAAGCAAGGACAACAAGATTGGTAATTTCCCAATGAAGAGGTCACGACCAGTTTCTAACGATCAACGGATCACTTCGGAGGTGTTAACCATGAACGAAGAGCATGTCAAGAAAGAAGAGGAAGCTCAAGTCGGATAGCGGCACCGAAAGTCCGGATCAGCACTTCAAGCACCCTAGAGTCCGTGAAGTTTGCTATTGCTGTAAACACCGAGGTCACCCATGTTTTCTTCGGATCACCCAGCGTGAGCCTACGACATCGCATCAACCCTCCAAGAAGAGGAGTTTCCAAAGAGGTGATTCCAACCGATTTTTCCGAAGGCCCACACTTGGAAGGAATCAATGCTCACTCGTGGTAAACGTGGTCACTACTTCGAGACTTGCCCAAGGAAGGATATAATGTGTTTCGAGTTGTGAGCAATATGGCCATTATGCTCGATAAGTGTCCAATGGGGAAGTTTACTCCATCGAACTCGAATATTGGTTGTTTCTGAAGCAAGTGGAAACAGAAACTCTCTCGTCAAGCCATGAGTCATTGTTCACTAGATGATCGCCCCTCAACCTCTCGGTTTACACCCCGAATCTTCTCAGCTCGGGGTGAAGCCTCGAAGAATCTGATAAAGCTCAAGTCGCTTTTAAGCATGGGATTTGTTATCATTGCGAAGAGGAAGGACACTATGTTAACGAGTGTCCCAAGTACCAGCAAAAAGGGAACATCGATAACAGCCATTACACGACGCCATCGACTCCCGCAACAGATGTGTCATCCTAGTCCAAGAGGTTCCAACACGTGCAACAAGAGACAAGTCAAGAATTCCCATCTATGAAGAAGTGCAAATCTAGAAGGATCGGTGGATTTCTCGATCAAGAGGGCAATAGTGTTTGGTCATTAGTTTGTTTAATTTTTCCAAGTATTATGGTTGTTGAGTCGTTTGAACAATGTAATCAAGACAATAAGTCCATACGATTAAGTGATATTTACATTGGAGGATATGTAATCGTATTGTCTTGTTCTTTGAAGACTAGGTGTAATTACAGGATGAAGATGAACACCAACCTTTCGTAATGGAATCGAAGAAAGGTGCCATATACGATAGGAGTAAGACTTATGGATATCGGACCATTGGACGTTGGAAGAGCCACGATGGACGTGTACAATCGAGTGTGGAGCCCTAGAATTCCGTTAGGAAAAGATCACCCATCTAAAATTTCTTGCTAGCCACGCCGAATCTCTGGACGAGATTCTCGTTAAGGGGGTAGCCTTGTAACACCCCGAATTTCACATTCTAGATTGTGCACGAAATTCACAAAATTTTAAAACCTTTTAAAGCATATTTCAATATTATTATCTAAAGGATAATATTATAAATATATTTTGCTTTCTTTCTTCTTTACGAGGAAGAGTTATCTTTTAAACTCAAACAATTATTTTGATTATAAAGTTTCAATAATGAATTTCCCAAAAGAACAAATGATTTGTTTTGGATTATGAAAATGACTTATTGAAAAAGACATATTTGAATTACGAATTTATATTATTTTGGAATACAATATTTTATACAAGGTATTTTTCCCTTTGTAATAAAAAGAGAAGTCTCGTTATCATTTTATGTGAACCAAAGAGTAGTTTTGAAGGATAAATAAAGTTTGATCTATAGAAACATTTATTTAAGAAATACTTTTGATTTATGGAGATACTCTATATTAAGAAAATGATTTATGAAAATAAATTAATAAACAATTATATCTGATTTATGAAAACAAGTTTAGTTCAAAAAGCATTATTTTCTACAAGATCTCTTCTCTTTAAACAAAATGAGAGCTTTCTCATTTCATGTGAGAAAAAGAGTTGTTTTCAAAAATAAATAAAGTTTGATTTATAAAAGCTTTTGATTTGCGAAATAAATTTGATTTATGGTTTAAATACTTTAAATGGGTGAAAAAGGCTTATCAAATAAATGTATTTGATTTATGCAAAGGTTTACTTAATAGATGTAATTGATCTATGAAATATTTTCTTTTATCATTACATGGGATTTATATTATAAAAGAATTTACGAAATAATATTTATCTTTGTTTAAAGTATTTTATCTATGAGCTTTTTAGTGTCAAAGTATTTTAAAAAGGAATATAAAGAGGCCTATCTTTTTCTTAATGAGTTAATTTTGAAAACTAATTATTTTATACCACCTTTAACAATTATCAATTAAATCTAAATTAGACTATATATATAATTATATATTTTGCTTGCTTTCATGATGTGTGGTTGCATTAGTGTTTTTATTGAATGAAAATAGATTTCATAATTCGAATAGAATTTATTTTGCATTTTATTGGCTTTAGAAATAGAATGGAAAAGAGAATCAAAAGAAAAAGAAAACAAAGCCCTTCTTTAACTCATGGGCTCAATTTCCCGACCCATTCCCTCTCTCTCTCCCCTTCCCCTTTCCTCGGCATGCCTACGTCGCGGCCCAGCCAATCCGCCTCGCCAGCCCCAACCCCGCCCCGCGAAACCCTAGCGTGCAAGCAGCTCGTACACCGCCGCCGCTTCCTTGGCGTGCGTGCCACGGCGACCATATGGCCCCGTGCCCTATAAAACCCGAGGCTCCGCATCTCGCACAACCTTTTCCCCATCCCGTCGCCGCCTCCCGTGTCCCACAGCCACCGGCCACGCCGCCGCCATTGGAGCCGAAGACCCAAGCTCGACGCGACGCCGCACGGAGCAACCTTGAAGCCCAACGACCCCGTGACGACCTCCGCACCGCCACACCGCCTCCGTCTCGTCCCGGTTCGACGCGAAGCCGACGTCGGAGGAGCACGCGCACCATTGCCGAACGCCACCACCCGCACATCACCGTGGCAAGCCCTCATACGACCCCTCTCGTCCCCGCATGACCCCTAGGTGAGCTCCCCACCTTCTCCTCTCCCTCCTAGGCCAAACGCGACGAGTTTTTGAGCTCCGTAGACGCAGATCGACTAAGTCCGGCCATGGCGCCACCGTGTAGCTCACCGCCAACCGCCTCCTTGCTCACCGGATTCGCCTCGCCCGTCCGTGACGAGATCAACGGCCACGATTAGATCCCCCGAAGGGGTATGCTTCTCGGTCCATCATGGACATGGATCGGCTGCCCCGATCGCGGTCTACGGATCTATAGACCCGGTCCACGAGTTTTTCTAAATTAATTTAATTCATTTAAAATCTGGTAAATCGACAGACTTTAAAAATAAGCCCTCGACATTTTATATAATCACAACTACACCCTCTCGTTTTTACATAAACTCCTTTAGTTTTAGTTATAATTATGTTTAAGCCCCCGGTTTCTGATTAAATGGTATTTTTACAAATAGGCCCCTGAACTTTCCATATTACAAATAGGTCCCTGTAATTTTTCAGTAATTACAAATAGGTCCCTAAAGCTGCTGTTTTACAATTTAAACCTTAGATCTTAAAACGTTCATAACTTTTAGCTCGTAACTCCGATTTAGGTGATTCTTGCGCTCACGAGTTCGTAGTGACGAGTACTATTTAATGGTACTGTTTTCATAGATAGTAGGCATTGTTTGGTGTACTATTTCTTATTTGCTATGTATGTGTGTTTTCCGGCGTGACGAAAATAGACGAGGAAGAGTACGAGGATTCCCGGGACCCGTAGTTTGAGCAGCAGCAGCAAGAGGAGACAGGCAAGTGTCCTTGATGCACATTGCGCCTACTTTCTTACTTTCTGAATTTACATTTCATGCATTATCGTTTAACTTGAATCCTATTTGTGTCATACCCTGTTCCCTATTCTACCTTGTTGCCTTGGTTATGGTGTAGTATGCTAGGATGGGTACATCATTGCTAGTTGTTTTTAATGGGGTTCAAACTGAACTAAATGCTAAGCTTGATTAATTATTCACTTGAACATAATGATCATGAATTGGGGGATGCTTTTGAGCAACATGGAACTTAGGTGATCCCGACAGGAGGATGTGGATGATGGTGCGGGAATGCACAGTACTCGTAGTAGTACTATTGGGCTGCCGTAGTACCCGTTGGGGATCATAAGGACCGGTTCTTGGAGCGGTAACCCGAACTTGTCTGTGATCTTATCCTTGTCGCCTGTTTTGGGCGTAGTTGACTAGTTAAGGATAGGTCATACTTAGCATGGCTTAATCTTGGGAAAATAACTTGACTAATAATTTTGACTAATTATATACTTTAACCTAATTAATCATGGGTTAATCTCTTTTTAGCCACATGGAACTTAGGTAATCCCAATAGGAGGATGTTGATCATGGTGCGGGTATGCACTGGTACTTGGTATAGTACCATTTGGTTGTGGTAGTGCCTGTTTTGGATTCTAAGGACCGGTTCGTGGAACGCGTAACCATGACAACAGCGCAAAGCACAGTGGCTGATATGGGTAGGCTTGGTTAAGTAGGAGACCACTTCCCGGCTCTGCTAGCGTCGAGGAAGGATGAAGGAAGAGTGTACTTCCGGATTCGAAGCGAGGAAGGGTGTACTTCAAGCCACGGCGCAAGAGGGGGCTTCGTAGGAAGGGTGTACTTCCGCAGCGGTGAAACCTTAGCGTGGGCGTTTGCAAGTCGGGGAGCTCTCCGAAAGATCATGTGGTGATCTCTTGGCCTTAAACCTACGGAAGTGTTTTGGCAATATGGAGACTTTAGTCACTCGAATAGTGATGGAATCACCAACTTGTGGGTAAAGTTGTGCAACCTTTGCAGAGTGTAAAACTGTTATAACAGCCGTGCTCATGGTCACGAGCGGCATGGACCTTTCACATGGACTAGAGGGGCTCGGTTGGATCCGGTGGGGTAACCAGATTCGGGTGGTGTAACTCGTAGATTACTATAGGTGGGGTAACTCGTAGTGGTTTTTGGGTGGTGTAACCCAAGATGTTGGTACAGGTGAGGTAACTCAGACTCGTCCAACAGTGGGGTAACCTCGTTGGTGTGTTAACTTAGTAAATAGGTTGTTTTAATTAAAATGAACTTAGACATAGGTGCTTTCTATGCAATAAACTTTATGTTAGCCTTTCCTTCTATAAGCTTGCATGTCATAATTTCCCCCACTTGCCGAGTACCTTATATACTCACGCGTGCTACTTTCCCGTTTTTGCTACATATACATGCTGCTCGGATGATGAAGAGATAGACTTCTTTGACGAGGACTACTTGTAGGCTTGCGACTCCCCGCTGATCGCCTCGTGGACTAATGGCGTGCCACTGCGTTGAGGCATGTAACAATTCGGGTATTGTAATTTACTTATGATATAATAATATCATGGTTTGTACTCGTTACTTCACTTCTCTCTATGTGTGTGAAAAATTGATTCCGGCACACACATAGTTATGCATTCAGCTTTGTTCTTAAACCGGGTGTGACACCGACCATCTCCCCCGACCCCGGCTCCCTCTCCTCGAGCTCGCCGGCCCTCCCCCGACACCGCCTCCCTCCTCAAGCCGACCGGCCGCCGTCGCCTCCTCGAGCTCACCGGTCGCCACCGCCTCCTCGAGCTCGCGGGACCTCCCCCAACGCCGCCTCCCTCCTCGAGCTGACCGGCCCCCGCCGCCTCCTTGAGCTCGTCGGCGCCCTCCTCCATCCTCGAGCTCGTCGGCCCCGCTCCCGGTATGGCCCTTCCCCTCCCCCTTTCCCTCCTCTCGCTCGCCGGCCCCGCTCGTCGGACCTCCCCGGTATGGCCCTTCCCCCTCCCCCTTTCCCTCCTCTCGCTCGCCGGCCCCGCTCCTCACCGGCTCGATTTCCCTCCTCTTTTAATAACGATGAATTGTTGATCGATCAATTAGTTCTCGTGATGATGATGAATTGTTGATCAATATGTTCTGTGATGCATATGAGTTGTCCGGATGATGAATTGATCGATCAATTAGCGATGTTGAATATTACAGAATGAAGAAAGGGTTCTAGCATTGTTCTAGAATCACAACTTTGCACAAAAAATTTATAGGCAGCTCATATCGACAAGCATGTGTGCAAAAGTTTTACACTGTCACTCATCACCATGCCATCTGCTGCCCATTTTTAATTTGTTACTCTCCCATGAAATCATCACCATGCCCGCTTGCTTACCGTTGTCCGATAAACAGCCCTGCCCGCTTGCTTACACTTGTAGTGTGGCCGACACCCGTCAGCCAGGCCTTGCCACTCGGTCCAGCTTCATCTATCTTAATTATAACATAGTATTCAATCTATCTTCTAATCAATCTCTATGCATAGAAAATTGAACAGACTCTATTATATTTTTAAATAGTTCTAGTAAAGTTATGTCATGAACCATACTTACACTGAAATATTGTCAATCCTTTAGTGTGACTGCTAAGTCTTGATCATGTTGACTTCTAGTTATAATGGTGTAAACTCTAGCATTTTTATTCGGTATGATCATGGTAAAATCATGGTAATTTATGAACCTTATTTAACACTACAGCTCTAACTGAATCATCTTTACCGCCTCGATAAATTATTTTTAATAATGCTTTGCAATCTTGAGTTATCATCGCCGTTGCCATTGTTGTTTTAGGCTTGTAGTTTTCTTAATAGTTTGTTTTACACTGTCACTCATCACCATGCCATCTTCTGCCCATTTTTAATTTGTTACTCTCCCATGAAATCATCACCATGCCTGCTTGCTTACTGTTGTCCGATAAACAGCAGCCCTGCCCGCTTACCCTGTACACATGTTCAGTGCTATATTTTTCCTGGTAGCCCTGCTATATTCTGCCTGGTAGCCTGCTATTTATCGAAAGTGTTCAATGTTATATTTTGCCATGTAGCTCTACTATATACTGCCTGGTAGCCCTGCTATTTGTCGAACATGTTTACTGCTTGGTTACAATTGCCCGCTTGCTTTTTTAAATGTAAGCTCGTAGCGGATGAATTGCTCTTGCTTGCTTTTTTAAATGAGCAGCCTGATCTGATAGATGTGTGACCTCATTATTTCCAGCTCATGTTGTTCATCATGTAGCTATTTCTTTTTATAAAAGTCATCATGTAGCTATTATTTTCAGATAATCGGATTGTGTGATGTGTCTTTTCTCATATGATATATAGTAGGCCTATGAGGCCTCATATTATATATTGCCTCTATATATCTCCTGTCTTCCTCTATATTTTCATAAGCCCTCCCTTTCGTCCCTTTCCTCCATTTCCTCTCTTTTCTCCTCGTCTTCCTCTCGTCTCATGGCTAGACCACTTTTCTAAAATAAAAACTATTTTCTCTTTTCTCTCCTCTCTTCTCTTTTTCCCCTTTGTATCCTCTCTTTCCTTTCTTTTGTCATCTGTTTCCTCTCTTCTCTCTCTCTCTCTCTCTCTCTCTCTCTCTCTCTCTCTCTCTCTCCGGTCTAGCCATGCTCGATGATGAAAGCGGGCAAAGTGAGATGAGTGTGGCAGCATGGACTGCATCCTCGGATGTTGGAAACAAGTTGCCATATGAGTCGATGACCTTAATGATAGCGTTGGATGACCGTTGATTCGACAACCCGCACCGAGAGCATCTTTCTGCAGATGATGACTTTTAATAGGAGACGAGGTAGATGGGGTGAAGAATATAGAATGTAGGGTGTCTTTCATTAGGAAGGTTGGTACAATAATATGCGGGACCTATCGCAACTCGTATGACCTTAGGTAGACATGATTGGATGCTTGGGTATTCTCCGGATCATCTTTGTGATGTGTGTGCCACATTACATTAGATTTTTCGGACAATACCCAAGTATCCCGACCTATTTACCTCGAGGTCGTATAAATTGCGGTATGCATTGCATAATGCACACCTGCCTTTCTTATGAAAGCCTTCTACATTATATGTCCATCATCTTCGTCTACCTCCTCTACTATATGATTCTCGATGCTATCTCTTCTTTCCTTTTTTTTTCTTTTAATTGTCTCTACCAATAATTGATGGCCCTTTTAAATAGTGAGAGCCGTTAATTGACGGCCTTTTTAAACACTTTTGTAGTGATATTCTTACATGTTATCAACGTAAAGAAGCTTAACAATATTAGTATCTATTTTTTAGCAAGCTTAACAATGGATCAAGGCAAAGAAGCTGAACCTGTTCGGAGCCCCGTGTCGACGCATGAATCAACTAACGATTCAGATCATTCAACATCGTTTGAGGAACCTTATCCTCTCGAGATTCCTTGCGGTAAAAGGCAACGGGTTGAGCAACCCGACCCCGACTACAACCCAAACGATGACGTAGATGATGAGGTATCGCATCGTCAAATTCTTATTTCATGGACGATTATTGTTTAATTAAAACGTCCTCTAACTATATTTTCAACAGGTTATTTCTTGAAGATGCTCCTCCCACATCGTTAGAGGCCGCCGTTGCAACAGCGTCCACTTGCAGAAAGACAAACAAGCTGCATACCGCCGTTCATGTTGTTACGGCAATAGACAAGGATGGGGCTCCAGCTTGAGCCTCAAGGCGTCAATGCGAACCGGCGCAATGATTGCGGTGTATTAGTCCGAACCGCAATCAACATTAAGTACGATAGCTGGCTTGACGTGCCAACCAGTGAAAAGGATACGTTGTGGGAGAACTTGAGTAGAACCTACATTTTTCTAACCGAGGTCTCCGAGCTGGCCAAAAATGCTACTTTGAAAACCATGGGGAGGTGCCTAAGGACATTCAGGACAACCCTTAATACGAAATTCCGTAAGGGTCTCACACCGTTCCGAAGTACGGTTCTATCACGCCTAATGATTGGAACTCGTTCGTCGAGAAAGTCTCCTCCGACGATGCTAAAAAGAAGAGCGAGATTTTCCAAAGCTTGAGTAGAAAGAACAAGTTGCGTCCTAATCTGGGACCAGGAGGATACAAGGCTAAAGTGAAGAAATGGAGGAGTATGGAAGAACAACGCCGACAAGCTGGAATCCCGGACCCGTTAGAAGGATGCAGTGAACGAACCCGAAATTGGGTGCTTGGGCATTCAAAGTCCACCGTTGATGGGCAGCTGGTGCCGAAAAGCTCTGGGGTTACCGAAGTCTTGCAAAAAGCAAAGCAAGTAGCCGTCCAACGAAGGAAGGTACTCTCAATCCACGATACAGATGAGTTGATCTGTTACCATCGGGACCGATGAACATCGGTGTCGTACAAGAGGGGTCTCTTCACCGGCACGACCGAAAGAAGTGTCGTCTCGCTGCAAAGAGTGAAGAATGTAGTAGGTGTGGGCCACACGAGCAATAGGGTATCAATCATGAATGGTGGGTAAAAACTTCCACGAATTCATGAAGAATAATCCTCAAGCCGTCATCCAACCTATTGTGGTACCGGAATTTCAACTCAACATTGATAACCCAAACCCGTATGCTCGGCCTCCAAGCAGTCATGGCTCGCGCTCGATGCCACCAGGTACCTTGTGGATGACATCACGGAGAATACACCTTGTGAGCTGCACATGACGCTTGGCAAGAGAGGGAGGACCGTCAAGGTAGCAGAGGGCATTGCGATCCCCGGACGTACATTTAACGATGTACCAATTCCGCAGGAGTGTGCTAGAGTCCAAGTTATCAAGGTTCAGGACAACTATCTTGCTTGTGACCTTGATTATCCGGAGCAAGATGATGGTATTGAGACACTTGAGGATGCGATTAATCATATCATCCTTTGGCTTCGACGCGAGATCGTCGTTCTTGTAGCGCATTCTTCGCCTGCACCTACGCCTCCTCCTACTCAAGAAGCACCGGTTGACCCCGAGATTTCTTTTGAGCCACTACCTTCACCTCGGCCTTCTCCAACGTATGAGGACCGGATCCCTCCGGAACATGGCTTCTCCATGCCGCCTCGTCCGGATGTTGGGAATGAGGCAGCTCTCCTTCGAACAACATCGACTCCGGCTCCAGTGACACCACGTGACAAAGGGGCTAGGGCGATTCGTAGCTCGTCCACCCCGCCTAATAACAGGTGAACCTTTGATCGAGCCCGTTCCACCTCCGCCTCCGAGGAAGGAGTTATCTAGCGCGGAAATAAGTAAGTACACTTTTGTAGTACTTATGAATTCATGACTATGTATATAGTTACCGATATATTAACAACTTGGCATGCAGTCGCAACATGGCATAAAGGCGTGGCGGCAGCATATAGGAGCGAGAATAAGGAAGTGGTCCCACATGTTCTCGTTCCGCCTCCCGGCATCCCGAAGGAGGTTGGGATCTCACACAAGAAGACTTTCCTACCTATAAGCATGGCATGCCACTACTACCAGCAGATGTATTGAAAAAGAAGCCATGGATATTTAAGTACTTTCATCCATGGTAGTTAAATGCATGTAGCAAGGGTGTCCAAGTTATCGCGGCAAGGATCCCCGGAGAGGTTTTTGGACAAGAGGGATATTTTGACTTAAATGTGCCTTTTGAGGAGATCCATGCTCTGTACCATCCGCAACGGATGGATGCTACCCTCGTTACCGTCTCGGTGCTTGTAAGTGTTTTCGACCTTTGTTATATTTCCAAGCTAATGGCACATGTATTTAACCGACTATCGTTGGTATTTCTTACGTCACGAATGAATCCGCAAGCGCACGGAATACCGTTGTAGCACTTCACCCGGAGTATTCCAAGGTATCGTATTTATATCCGCAGTGGAACAGAGTATTTCTGCAACAAGGTTAGTTTACCCAAGGACAACCAAGACAACGTAGCAAAATAGGGTCGAGAGGGTGACTCTTATCTATTTATCCTTTAAAGGTAGACGAACGCAAGCTAGACTTGTTTACTTCGGCACCGTCTTAGGCTTGGTCCGCCAAGCCACTCCGGTCTACGAAAGCTCTACTATGTACCCGAACGTGGAGGGTTCCTTTGGATGACAGGGCTGTCACTTCCTCGCCACCTACCTCTACAAACCGTGGGGCACACAAGCAAACAAAGGCGATCTCCAGCTCTAGACACCACGTCTATGCTATTGACCACTACTCTAGCCTCGGCCTAGAACCGAGTTCGTAAAGCTAGAGCACTTCTTGCGAAGCGATGATCCCGTAAACAAGTATAACAAGAATTACGTCTAACACAAAGATATGTCACGATAGATAAGTAGATCACCACGTATAAATCACCAAAAAGAGTGTTTACACGCCAAGGTAAAAGAAAAGGAAATACTACTCCACTTTACAAAAGGGAGGAACACTCCTTCCTCTTCCTTGCCCTCTCTCCTATTCTACTAAGATACAAGAGGCCCTTGGCCTAAGGATGAGAGTTTTGTCTTGTATCTTGATGTTGGTGGTGTGTTGAGAGAGGGGGTGTAGCCCTTTATTTATAGCCTTGGAAGGTCGGCAACTTGGAGGCGGTTCCGTACGTCGGTGGCATTAATTGCAGGTGGAACCGACCTCCGTACGTCGGTGACAAACCGCCGTAGAAAGATGGGCCAGGGGGCCCACCCGTCGCCTCGGCCGAACCCACTAGGGTGGTTCGGCCGAACCGGCCTCGGACTCCCCGGGCTTGATTCTTCTCTCGGTGCCTTCCTCCGTCGTGTACTCGGCCCAATCCACTTGCTTGGTTTGATGTTGAGGCTCTGTTTTGTGGTTTTGGGCTTTTGGACTATATTCTTTAGTCCTGGGAAAATCCGTCGATTGCAAAGTCCATGTTTCGTGCATGTTTTCCCTCGTTTTCATATGAATTGCACCTCGCATTCATAATTTCACCAAGACTAGTGGAATTTGTTAGAAATAATCCCTATGTCTATTCTTGGTGATGGTGTTTGATTCAAAAAGATGCAACATGTTGACGGTAAAATTGGACCATAAGGACCGTCAACAAGACCCCCACACTTAGCTCTTTGCTCGTCCTCGAGTAAAGGTGGGAGCGTAAGTTGAGAGATCTCTCCCTTAGAGACCTGCACACATGTTATTACAAGCCACACCGTTTTACTTGTGAACATGACGGTGGCTAACATGCATTCTTGGATGATTGATAAGTGGAACAGCTCATGACTCAAGTCACTATACTTTTGCTCACTAAGCACCTTGGGTTTTTGAAAGTTTTGAAAATAAACAACATGACTCCCGCTCCTCTTTGATTCTCTTGAATCGCTCAAAAAGTGTTTTCCTCACTAAGGCATTGTGTTGCCTCTCTTTTTCCTACTTCTTAGGCTTGTATGTGGAGCTTGGTAGGGAATGAGAGAGGCATACTTGTATCACAAATATTGCTAAGCCAAAAGAAAGGATCCATGGAGAAGCCAAGTCATGCAACCTTGATCAAGAAGTGCGTGTGTGTATGGATATGAAAAAGTGACAACTCCTATTGCAATCGACCTCTCTTTATTTTGCATTTTCGAGACATGGCTATCTTTTTATTTTCTTTCTTTTCTTTTCTTGCTCTATGCTTGAGCATCTCTTTTCTTCTCTCTTTTTCATTGCTCATCTTTGTGAGCTTTCTTTTCATTGCTCATCTCGTGTGAGCTTTTACATAGCCATGTCTCGTTTATGCGTGATTGAGAGAGAGAGAGAGGTAAAAAGAGGTGCAAACGAGGAGTGTCTTTATTTTGGTGGGGTGCTAGCTCCTAGTGTAGGAGTTTAGCCCTCGGTGGAGTGTACGTGATCTTGATCAAGAGAGCATGACAAGTTTCTCTCTAGGGTCACTCAATTTTGGTAAAGCTCATTGCAATCACAAGCAGCATATGTATGTAAGTTTTGCAAGGTATGATCATCATATGGCATTGGTAGGAATTTTTGTATCAAGAGAGGAGCATGAAGCCATGGTATTTTTGTTTTGTGAAATAAAATTCCCAAGGACTCTGTAAGCTAAGCATAAGATCATTTCGTCGAGCCATATCACACTTGCCAATAATCTAGAAAAACATGGGTCCTATGGATTTGATTATTTGTTCACGTGCAAGTGGTGATGAAGCGAGTAATAAAAAGTGTGCAAGATCATCATGAGAGCATTAGGGAGAGACTTGGGAAAAGGTATTCAAAAGAAATCTTCCCAAGTTTTAGTTGGTCAAGTTTTGGTAATTGTTTTTCGCGTCTCGTAATGAACTTGACAAATAAAGTAGGCGAAAAGGAAGTGTGGGAAACAAACTCAAGTGCCACGAGGAAGCAGGGCTGAGTGGGACCCACCAGGGTTCGGCCGAACCACCCTTGTGGGTTCGGCCGAACCGGCTCGGGCCCCACCGGTGCTCTGTTTCGCAGCTTGTGCTTGTGTTGTTTTCCTCGTGATGTTTCTGCGCGCTACGCGTGTGTTTGTCTTTGCTTTCCGCGATGTCCCCCCACACTTGCCTTTTGCCTCGTTTTCTTCAAAATAGACAAAGATATTTCGAAACAAAACTTGCTCTACCGGTAAGGGAAGACCGGGGAGCACTAATATGATTAAAAATTTAAAAGAGCAGGCGCATTGCAATCTTGAGGAATTGAAAAAAATGATTGAAAAAAAGGAAATTAAACTAAATGCGCTCGCGGGAAATGATGAACGCGGGAAGGTTCATTTTAAACGTCGTATTCGTCCTCCTTCCCCGCGTCCTTGAAGAGACGCTTGATCTTGGAGTTGGTGCTGCGGCGATGGCTCGCCCGGGCATCCTTCAAGTCTTCAATAGCGTCTTTGATCTCCGCGACATTGTCACGTAGGCGTTCATGGGCTTCGCGGAGATCAACGTGTTTAGCGAGGAGGATTTGGTAGGGGCTTTTTTTAGGAGTTTTCTCCTCCTCGCTTTCATACATTCCCCCGCCCTCTTGATGGGAGAGGGAGAGAGACGCCTCCTTATCCTCTTAGGAGGAGTGTCGCCCACGGATTCGCGGGCGTCTCTCTTTTCCGCCGAGGTGAGCGGCGGGATGAGCTGCTTTCCGCCACCGCGGATTCCCTTGATCTTGAACCTCTCGCCGGGCTTCTTGATGGGGCTAGGCAGGTTGCGCCCTCATATTGATGGTGCACCACCTGCCCGCTCTTGGTAGCGAGGGTGCCGACGTACTTCTCTCCAGGAAGGAGAGCGTTGTCGGCGGCGTCGGCGCTCTTCTTCTTGGGGGTAGATTTCCCTTCTTTTGGCGAGGTGCCACAGCAGCGGGAGAGCTCTTGGAGGGTGTTCTTGCTGCTGTGGGTGGAGGTTCAATAGCGAGCGGTAGATCATGGATCATCAAGGCTTGCTCGCTGGGAATGGAGACATGATCAAGGATGTCTTCGAGGCCGACTTGGCGGCAAAGCTCGCCGGTGGTGACGGAGACGTCGAGGCTTGGGATGCTACCGTCCATGGTGCTGGGCAAAAGCTTTTTTTTGTGCGAAATGGACAAGGTGGAAGAAAGGTGCAAGGAAAAATGAAAGAAAACACCTTCATTTATAGATAAAAGCATGGAAAGAATTAATTTGATTTTTCCCGCAGCATGGAAGGCACTAAGCAGGGAGATTTGATCTTGTGACCGTTGGAGACAAAAGATGAAAGAAAAAAGTGACCGTTTGGGGTTCAGACTGGTTCGGCCGAACCAAGCAAGGGGGTTCGACCGAACCGTAGTGGGCCCCTCTCGGTCCCCTTCCTTTTCTCGGTTGATTGCTTGCTAAAATTATTTCAGTGGAAAGAGCTACTACGGGATATAGATAAGAAAGAGCTATCATGAGAGAAAATTTAAATTAATCAAGTGCATGACATCAAATTCTTTATCTTTATCGGGCTCGAAATAAATTTTAAGGCGCTGACCATTTACCTTAAATATTTTACCTTCGTCGTCTTGAAGTGTGATTGCTCCATGTGACGAGGTGTCAATAACCGTGTATGGTCCGTCCCATTTACTTCTTAATTTTCCATGCCCGAAGAGTTTCACCCGTGAATTGAATAGCAAGACCTTATCTCCAACCTTAAATACCTTTATCTTTATCTTTTGTCGTGCCACCTTTTTGTCCTTTCTTTGTATATAGCTGAGTTGTGGTACGCTTTGTCTCTCCATTCTTCTAACTCAGCTATCTCCATTTTTCTTTGCGTCCGGCACCATTAAAGTCCATGTTCCATTTCCGGATGGCCCAATACGCTCGGTGTTCCGTCTCGACTGGT
The DNA here is from genome assembly GCA_031894775.1 of Chloris gayana. Lineage (NCBI taxonomy): Eukaryota > Viridiplantae > Streptophyta > Magnoliopsida > Poales > Poaceae > Chloris > Chloris gayana. The sequence goes on from JAUNZO010000639.1 coordinate 391,189, forward strand.
AAATGACATGTTTTCCCGTACACGAGCTGGTATGGGGACATGCCTATGGGTGTCTTGTATGCTGTACGGTATGCCCATAGTGCATCGGGTAGCTTGTCCTTCCATCCCTTCCCCATTTCTCGTTACGGTCTTTTGCAGGATCCGCTTGATTTGCTTGTTTGAGGTCTCGGCCTGCCCACCGGTTTGAGGGTGGTATGGAGTAGCGATATTATGCCTTGATCCAAGTTCTCTTAGGAAGCTTCGGAAGGTCTTATCAATGAAGTGAGACCCTCCGTCGCTTATCACTAGCTTCGGTGTTCCAAACCTTGGGAAGATAATTTCGTGGAACATCCGGCGAGCATGCTTGGCATTTGCGGCCCCGCAAGGCATTGCTTCCACCCACTTAGACACGTAGTCTACCGCCACCAAGATGTATTCGCAGTCATGTGACTTGGTGAACGGTCCCATGAAGTCAATGCCCCATACGTCGAAGAGCTCGACTTGTAAATTGTAGTTGAGGGGCATTGCATCTCTTGCCGTGATGCCTCCAACTTTTTGACATTCCGGGCATCGCTCGACAAATTCCTTTGTGTCTTCGTACATGGCTGGCCAAAAGAAGCCACTTTGCCATATCTTGGCCTCGTGTACGAAACACGCCGTAGTGTCCCCGTATGGCGATGCATGGCACTTCTCAATGATTCGTGTGCTCTCGGGTATGGGCACACATCGCCTTAGCAATCCATCGGCGCAGACACGGTAAAGGAAGGGCTCTTCCCATAAGTGACGGCGACTCTCATAGATGAGTCGTTTCTTGCTCTTTCCAGGTGGTACGTACTCCGTTGCCATGAAGTTCACAATGTCGGCGTACCATGGATGTGAGTCCCTCACTAGGAGCAGCATGTCATCGCGTAGGAAATCATTGATGGGTAATTCCTGCAGGTTAGTGAATTGTATACGCGACAAATGATCTCGCCACGGAATTTTCTACTCCTTTCTTATCACGGATTTCTACATCAAATTCTTGGAGTAGAAGAACCCATCGTATCAAACGAGGTTTAGCATCCTTCTTATTGAGCAAAAACTTTAAAGCAGCATGATCGGTGTAAACAATGACTTTTGCTCCACTCAAGTAGGATCTAAACTTATCAAAAGCAAAAACAACAAGCAAGGAGCTCTTTTTCGTGGTAGTGTAATTTAACCGAGCTCCAGCCAAGGTTTTGCTTGCATAGGAGATTGCATGATGCTTTTTATCTCTAGTTTGGCCAAGAACAGCCCCCACAAGAAAATCACTAGCATCACACATTATCTCAAAAGGCAGCGTCCAATCGAGGGGTTGGATAATTGGCGCCGAGATGAGTGCATTCTTAAGGGTAGTGAAAGCAATCATGCATTCATCAAGAAACTCAAAGGGTGCATCCTTCGCAAGCAGATTTGTAAGGGGTCTAGCAATTTGAGAGAAATCTTTGATAAAACGACGATAGAACCCCGCATGTCCCGTAAAGCTGCGAATGCCCCTAACATTCATAGGAGGTGGAAGCTTTTCTATAACTTCTAATTTAGCTTTATCCACCTCTATCCCCTTTCGTAAATCAAATGCCCCGTAACTATGCCTTCTCTAACCATGAAATGACATTTCTCCCAATTGAGCACTAAATCATTTTCTTGACAACGTTGCAAGACTTTGTCTAAATTTTCTAAACAATGATCGAAGGTTTTTCCATAAACAGAGAAATCATCCATGAATACTTCCATAATCTCTTCGATCATGTCGAAAAGATAGACATCATGCAACGTTGAAAAGAAGCAGTGCATTGCAAAGCCCAAAAGACATTCGTCGATAGGCGTAAGTTCCATAGGGGCATGTGAAAGTGGTTTTACTTTGATCGTCGGGATGGATGGGGATTTGATGATATCCTGAATACCCATCAAGGAAACAAAAGAAAGAATTATTTGCCAGCCTGCTCCAACATCTCATCGATGAAGGGCAGCGGAAAATGATCCTTCTTTGTAGCCTTGTTAAGTTTTCGGTAATCTATGCACATCCTCCATCCCGTGACGGTGCGTTGAGGGATCAACTCATTTTTGTCATTATGGACGACCGTCATTCCTCCTTTCTTGGGTACAACCTGCATCGGACTCACCCACTCGCCGTGTGGAACAGATAGATAATGCCAGCATGTAAAAGTTTTAAGACCTCCTTTTTAACGACCTCCCGCATCGCATTGTTCAACCTCCTTTGAGGTTCCCTAGATGGTGTACTATCGGGGTCTATGGGAATGCGATGGGTGCAAAGAGCAGTGGCTGATTCCCTTGAGGTCTCCAAGCGAGTACCCAAAAACGGAGTGATGTTTTTCTAGCACGGCTAAGAGTTTTGCAGCTTCCTCCTCCGAAAGCTTGTCACTTATGATGACAGGGGTTTCGGGATTTCCGTGAAGAAAAACGTAGCGCAAGCCTCGGTGGAAGAGTTTTGAGCTCTACGGAGGTGGCGTAGGTGTAAAAGTTTCGGCAGCTCAAAAGTTTCCGCCGAATCATCCTCTTCTAAAATGAAATCAAGAGCATCTTCATCCAAGGATGATTCGGGGTTTTCATGAGGAAAAATTGCCATAACCTCCTCCATGCATTCTTCTTCCACAAGCGGCTCCTCAGCAAAAGAGTTTTGTGCATGAATGATAGGAAGAGAAAAAGTTTTCTTGCCGAGGGTGAAGTCTAAGGTTCCTCGAAGGTGATATCCCTAAGAAAAGCTTTTCTATGGGATGACCGACCAAAACATCGAAATCCAGGATTCCGAAACGTGAAAGTCCAAGGAAACCTCTCGCTTCATTACGCTTAATGCAAACATCTCTAATGATCCCCAAACTCTCAAAAATTGCCCCGGTGGGGCTTTAAGGAGTTTGTCGAAGGTGCCCATGTCTCGTTTCCAAATAAAGTTGAAGCAAAAGATTCGGACATGATGTTGGCACCTACTAGAGGATTATAGAGAACATCTACCATTACTCCCCGAATTGAGCCACGAATGGTTGATCTAGGATGATCAAGTCGAAGAACTTCCGAAGAAAGTTCGTTTTCCATCAACCATTCATCGCTCATAATTGCCGTCAACTTCCGAACAGCTTTTACGAGAAGAGATTTTTCAATAGGTTCGGGGTTGGTGCAGGGAGTGCTGGTTTCTTTTGATAGGAGTAGTTCAAGGTGTTTCCAAAATCTTCAAAAATTTCTTCCTTGAACTCAAATGGGAAATCAAGAGGTTCATCTTCCTCTATCATTGTTCTTGTGTTAGATGAGGACTCGAGTGCTAGGTGCTCCATCATGGGCACCAAGTGTTGTGTCTCTTGCACAACGAGTTCCTCATCTTCTCGACTCCGGCTCTACGAGTAAGTCAGCGGAAAAAGGTGTGTTTTCCACAATTCGATCCAAAAGTTTGTGTGCTTCCGCTATGGTCTTATGAGAAAAAGATCCACCCGCGGCCGTGTCAAGATAAAGTGCGGTATCGTTGCTCAATCCCGAATAAAAGTGTTGTAATAAAACGGGTTCGGGAGCAATAATTCTGGTCCTGAGTCCGTTAGAGAACAGAACCGAATCCATGACGCACTTAAGGTTTCCTTTTCTTCTTGTCGAAAGCCTATTATTTCCGCTCGTAGAGAAGTGATACGAGATACGGGGAAGAATGCTAGACAAAATTTGTCTCGCAATTCTTTCCAATCACCGTTCACTCTCTTAGCGGTGTAAGTGTACCATTGCTTCGCCTTCTCATTGAGAGAGAAGGGAAACAACTTCCACTTCAATGTTTCTTGTGTCATGCCATGGATCAATCGGCATGAACACAAATGTTCAAACTCTCGCAAGTGTTCATAAGGATTTTCATGTTTAAAACCCGAAAAGGATAAACCTCTAATCATCGAAATGTAATCGGGGAGAACTCATAGCCAGGTGAAGAAATAGGTTGTGATGATGATGGTGGCTCTAAGAGTTCACCCCGTGGAGTGGAGAAAGATTGGATGGTTGGGTGTGACTCCATGATATGTTTTTGTGAAATTTTGAATGTAAGGAAAAAATAAAAACAGAACGGTAAGTAAGATAGATTACGAGGGCAAACCTGATTCGTTGCAAAGATAACAACCGGTCCCGGCAACGGCGCTGTAAATGCTTGTTGGTATTTCTTACGTCACGAATGAATCCGCAAGCGCACGGAATACCGTTGTAGCACTTCACCCGGGAGTATTCCAAGGTATCGTATTTATATCCGCAGGGAACAGAGTATTTCTGCAACAAGGTTAGTTTACCCAAGGACAACCAAGACAACGTAGCAAAATAGGGTCGAGAGGGTGACTCTTATCTATTTATCCTTTAAAGGTAGACGAACGCAAGCTAGACTTGTTTACTTCGGGCACCGTCTTAGGCTTGGTCTCGCTAAGCCACTCCGGTCTACGAAAGCTCTACTATGTACCCGAACGTGGAGGGTTCCTTTGGATGACAGGGCTGTCACTTCCTGCCACCTACCTCTACAAACCGTGGGGCACACAGCAAACAAAGGCGATCTCCAGCCTAGACACCACGTCTATGCTATTGACCACTACTCTAGCCTCGGCCTAGAACCGAGTTCGTAAAGCTAGAGCACTTCTTGCGAAGCGATGATCCCGTAAACAAGTATAACAAGAATTACGTCTAACACAAAGATATGTCACGATAGATAAGTAGATCACCACGTATAAATCACCAAAAAGAGTGTTTACACGCCAAGGTAAAAGGAAAGGAAATACTACTCCACTTTACAAAAGGGAGGAACACTCCTTCCTCTTCCTTGCCCTCTCTCCTATTCTACTAAGATACAAGAGGCCCTTGGCCTAAGGATGAGAGTTTTGTCTTGTATCTTGATGTTGGTGGTGTGTTGAGAGAGGGGGTGTAGCCCTTTATTTATAGCCTTGGAAGGTCGGCAACTTGGAGGCGGTTCCGGACGTCGGTGGCATTAATTGCAGGTGGAACCGACCTTCGGACGTCGGTGACAAACCGCCGGAGAAAGATGGGCCAGGGGCCCACTCGGCGCTCGGCCGAACCCACTAGGGTGGTTCCGCCGAACCGGCCTCGGACTCCCCGGGCTTGATTCTTCTCTCGGTGCCTTCCCTCGGCTGTGTATCGGCCCAATCCACTTGCTTGGTTTGATGTTGAGGCTCTGTTTTGTGGTTTTGGGCTTTTGGACTATATTCTTTAGTCCGGGAAAATCCGTCGATTGCAAAGTCCATGTTTCGTGCATGTTTTCCCTCGTTTTCATATGAATTGCACCTGCATTCATAATTTCACCAAGACTAGTGGAATTTGTTAGAAATAATCCTTATGTCTATTCTTGGTGATGGTGTTTGATTCAAAAAGATGCAACATGTTGACGGTAAAATTGGACCATAAGGACCGTCAACAACTACCCTTTTTCATCGCTCGGAATGTGTCATCACTCCGGTGCCTCAAATGAAGTCGGATATCTAAACCCAGCCGCCATTAGCCAAGCGCGATGAATCCAAAGATTACCGATAATCATCCCTCGTTGGTCGAAAAAAGGTGACCAAGGCCGGAAGGCAACAAGTACATGTCCAAGCGGCTAAGGATGCAAGGAGATGTATAGCAACCTACATTGGGAGACGCATGTACGAATGGAGAGAGAGAGAGAGACGATGCATTATGGCTCCATATAACTTTGAGTAAGTTTTCGTAACCTACTACTTCTTGTGCAAATCATTATTTCACTTAGATAATGACATAATGACATATTTTATAGTGACCATTGGATTTCTTTCATGATACATCCGAAACTCGCGGGAGTTTGGGTATTTGACTCTTTGGATTATGATCCTAAGAGGTACAAGGATTTCATGGACACCCCGAATAGGTAATTTCAGATATTCAATGAACTATCATTTTTTATAGATTGCATTATGCTCGTTGCTCATTTGCTTTTTTATATTAGTACCTATAAATACTATCTCGAGCTTGGTGGTGACCCTCATCCCAAACGGACCAACCTTGGATACAAAACGCATTATCCGGTATTATTATCTCATATCATGGTCATTTCTTTTATTCAATTAATTAATGTCTCTATTTGTAAAGTAACTTAACAATTTCCTTGTTTTGTAAAGTGTTCAAAACAACGTCCTAGGACCGTGACCCGTGGCTACTATGTGTGCAAATACATAAGCGTCTGAAATGGGGAATATACTACATTCCCTACGGAAGAACCGGCCCCATGGAAAGATGTAAGTATTTAGTGTGTTTTTTCTTGTATTAGTATATTAGTTTTATATTACTTAATAAACATGTATTAATTCCATAATTTATTTGTGGCAGCAACGCTATGAAAAGCCAAAAACAGGTTCCTACTTAGAGGAAAGCACACTCGAGCTCATTACACCCAAACTCCTACGCTTCATGATTCGTGAGTTCTGTAATGAAAGAGGCAAGTATTTTGATCCTCTAAGTGATGTTGTAATACATGAAGACTTGTATAGCTACAACGGTCAAAAGGGCAATTGTGCAAAATACCAAGACAAAGGAGCAGAGATTGAAGGCACTAGAGCCGACCGGATAAGTTGTAATTTAGTTGTCTTTTGATGGATGGATATTGTGTATTGGAAACATGATTTATATGTATGTGGATATTGTAAAATGGATGACAACTATGTTGTATGTACATATAAATGCTTTAATGATTATTTCTATGGTTTTGCGTATATATAGTGTGAATTTATTTTCAGTTCTGTAAAAATATTTGAATTTGTCACTGGAAAATAAAACAAATAGCAATAATTATATCAGTTCAGAAAATGCCAGTAATATCGGGCACAATAATGTCACTAGACGATATTGCTATCTAGACCAGCAATATCGGGCAGATGACATCAGCGTGCACGATATTGGCAAAACCACAGTAAAAATCGGGCACAGTGATGTCATCTGCCCGTTATTGAAGGGTCATAAAGCAATATCGGGCTGTGTGATGTCAGCTGACCGCTATTGTAGGGTGAGCCTGCAATAGCGGGCAGCGTGATGTCATCTGCCCGCTATTGCTGGCTTACCTGCAATAGCGGGCGGATGACATCACGCTGCCCGCTATTGCAGGGTTTCCTGTAATAGCGGGCGGTCGTGGACGCTATTGTTGGTCCGACCCTGCAATAACGTGTGCGTAATAGCGCCCGGAATGCCCGATTTTGCAGGGCCAAAACGCCCGCTATTGCAGGGCTTTTTTCCAGATAGTGTGGTCATGTTTTTGGATTAATTCAAGGAATTTGGTTATTCGTATGTCACGTAGTTGGTGCAAGTGCATGACCTAGATTCTGTGCTTGCGTGCTGCATCACCGAAGATCATGAGATCTTTGTTTAGAAATAATGTAGCCAGCGATGATTATTACATAAACGAAGGGCTCCGAGGCAGGTAAATGCAAACGATGGCAACATCCACAAGAAGGCAGGTCAACAGGTTGCGTCCAGAGCGAGAGAGATACGTACTCAACACAAGAAGTTTCGGGAGATATGGTAGCGCATTAACCGAAGAAAGAAATTAGTATTTATCCATTTGGTTTTCTACTTACTGTTTGGTGTCCGCCTCCATGTAAGTTACCGTTTGGTGTCGCTTCCATGTAAGTTATCTGATCCGATCTGTAATCGACCCGTCGATGTCCCGATCCGATCCGTAATCTAATCAGCCAACCGATGTCTCTTTCCACGTAAGTTACCGATTCGATACAACGACTCCTGCTGCCATAATGGGCCATGATCTAGTTAAGCAACCAGCCGATGTCACCTCGGATGGGTCATGATCGAGTTACCGATGTCACTAGCGTGAGCTCGCCCCACCAGGTCGCGACCGTGCACCAAAGATCGAGAGCGAGCTCGGGTGAGGAAAACATCAGGGAGAGCTGCCATGTGAATGGATCTTTTGTGGTAATGGTGAGGGAAGCACTACGGAGGGTCTCACCGCCATGGGAAGGCATATGCGAGCTCGGCGGCGGCTCGGTGCGAGTGAGGATGACAAATCGGCTCTTCCGCTCAATAACATTTTCACTCGGATTGGAAAAAAGTCAAATTCTCTTGTAGTGGGTCTAATTTGCTTCCAAATCCAACTTGGTAAAAAAATATCAAATCAATTAGGATCGGCCTAGGTTAATTCGATACGGTGAAATAGGGAAGAAAGAGAATAACCGTAAAAAAATAGTCGGTGCTTTCAAATGATCCAAACACAATCAATTGTGCGTAAGCTGATGCTAATATTTTGTTCAAAAAACAACAGACATAATATATAAAATATGTACTATTCGGTTTAGCAATTTAGAAATAGAGTTGGAATAGAAATTATGTAGGAGACTTCACGGCCAATTCTAGCAACCTATAAAAATATGAGGGTTACGACCATTGTAAAAAATATATCTCAATCAATATACATTTTAGTGCATCGCCTCCCTTTTCATGACGGTTTACGCCTTATCTTCGAGGACAGTTCAGGGCTCTGGTTCTAGGCGAGGAGAACATGAGGATTCGTCTGGTAAATGCGCTATGTTCTAGCAGTTTGACTTGTCATGTTAGAATTGATGTAACTGCTAGTTATCCGGTAGTTTAAATCTATTCTAAGTTAGTCTTGAATATCAGCTAATCCTTCATCGAGATAGTTGGACTTGTCATAGATTGACACTTAGCTGGTGCTAGAGCTGTAACTTGTTAAGATCTAGCTATTTGAGTCATGGTTAAGGTGCTTAGCTGATTCGATCTATTTTTAGCGATTGTAATAGCACAATTGACTTGTCCCGTGTGGCTCTATCAGAGTTGACACGTCCTTCTGTGAAGCAGTTGCTAGGGAATAAATCAGATCGACTATGACTGATTATATTCTGTACCTACTGATTTGTGTGATACTGTTGACTCGTCCGGTGTTACTTCATTCTCACTTTAGTTGACGTGTCCTCGGTGAGGCAGGATCGGCAGAATGCAAGTATGATTTGTCATAGTGATTTAACATTTCTATCAGGGTGTTGGCCGATAGTTTACTATGATATCTGGCTACACATGTTATTATTTTATCATAGCCAATATCCACTTATTATGTCCTATATCGGTCATTAGCTCTATATAATGTATTTGGCCAATTAGTCGTTGTGTCGTATCGCCATAGCATTGTGATTATATTTAACTATGGTCGGTGCGACATCCCTGTAATATATCTTGTTAGTTGCCGGATAAATGCAAAGTGAGACCCTGAAAGAGCACGTCGACATGGTTTAACACTTGAGGAAAAGGATGAAAATAATGCCCTTGAAAGAGCTCACTACTAAAGTTTAACTCCCAAGGAGAGAGATGAGATCAATGCTCGTAGAAGATCTCGCATTCAAAATATGACACCAGAGGAGAGGGAGGAGATCAATGCTCGCAGAAGAGCGCATAGGAATAGCTTATCACATGAGGAGAGGCAAAGGATGAATGCACAACGTTAAGAATATAGGCAAAGATTGACACCCTAGGAGAGACGAGATGAATGCTCGTCGGAGGCCACATGGGGAAAGTTTATCACCGGACGAGAATCAAGCACTTCTTGAACAACACAAACACAAGTTATGAAGCCAAACGAGACACTCCCCATGCAAGTAATCAATTGCACTTCCATGCCCCCATAGGCTCCTTGGTACAAGCTTGTTCTCCAACTCAAGGTAATCATCACATACTACATTGCTTTGATTTATCTAAAAGTGAGCCAATATTTATGTAGTCGGTTTAGGTGACCTGGAAAGTATTCCTCGAAGATGTGGAGGAGGAGCACATTAATTTTATTAGATCAGGTATGTTGGGGTTGTGCACACCACCCTCTCACACTCACCATCACAAAAATTACTCGAAATAGTTAATAATGAGTTCATGCGACTACATGTAGGTGACCATGATATTACCCATCGCAAGGATGTCATATCAATGCCATGCTCTACAACAGAAGTTGACAATTCGTCACCAGACAGTAATGATTTAATCTATTCAGATCACTATGATAATTCTAACATATTCTGAGAAGAAGATGATGAGTATTTCATATTTGCTAGGAGAGGTATTGTCGATTTCATTGATGCCTCTTTATTTCCCCACAGTAGATACTTTCGCGAGACAACAAAACATATATAATGTAAGTTATCTCATTGATCCAGGGGACGCTAAGGATCGTGATGACCAAACAACTTTGGTTGCTGCAGAGACCACTACCAGAACATTCCAGATAGTACTCATATGTTGGTGCCAAAGCCTGATTACAAGCATTGTGGCGCTAAGAGCTTCCAATATAAGCCAGGCATGTTTTGTTGTAGATCTAGAAAATTCAAATTGGCACACTCCGAACCACCCTCGGAACTTCGGAGATTATACATAAGTCCAGAGGCGGACGTTGTGCATTTTCGAGATAACATCGGGTACTTCAATGGGCACTTTTCATTTACAACACTTGTAGTTAGCTTGGATAATAAATACAGTAATATGAAGTCAGGAGTGTATACATTTCGAACTAATGGCCAAATTTATCGCAACATCTTCTCATTTTGTCAAACCGAAGATGGCCCAAGGCATTTGTTATTCTACTTCTACAGCTACAACATAGGTTCCGGCACTCCACAAACTTGGACCGAGATGTCATTCGAAGGCTTGTTGACATTCTTAGGATAATCCATATTCTCAGTACATTTAGAAATCCTGGCACAGCTTGATAACCTTAAGGAATATCGTATTGAATTGAACACTAATATGAGGTTGGACCAACCAAGATATAACTTGCCCATATCATCCGAGGTGGATGTTGTGTGGGTTGAAAGTAATGACCTCCGTAAGCACTTTGAACGTAGTGTCATTCTATTCAATAACAACAACATGAGGTATTGAATCCAACCATACTATGGATGTTATGATGGTTTGGCTTACTGCTTCTTCCCAAAAGGTGAGATTAGTTGGCATCCTGATATCCCAAAGGTTGGTGTTCGTTTGGATGAGATACTTCAAGCTCGTTACTTCAAGCTCGTCATAATCATCATTCAAATCAAGGTACATCCAACAAATAAATTACACAATTATCAATTTTCTAACATCATTATACTTATTCCTTTGTGTTATATATTATGTCTCATGAACATATAAAGTAGTTGATTGTGCATCTCTGTTAGAGACTATTATTGTTATAAGTTCCGGATGCGTCATGGTATATTTAACTCAATGTTGTATGGAAAATGCTTATTCCAACAAGTATGTCGTTGATATGTATGTCAAAATTGAAAGCTCGAGATTGGACTATTTTAGACATTACCAAAAAGAATATACGAGTTGATCTATACTAGGGTACTGTTGATTGCCTTCAAGCCGGGAGTATCGAGGGAAGGCAGTTGGCAAACGAACTATACCGATGAGACCATTTATTGGGGGAAACGAGATACAAAACATAGATATTATGACACAGTGGCCTTGGTACAAAAGTACGGAAAACCCGATATATTCTTGACCATGACTTGCAACCCAAATTGGGATGAGATAATAAATGAGCTTGAGTCCGGTCAAACCCCACAAGATCGTCCTGATCTCATAGTACGAATTTTTCGAGCAAAGTTGGAATACCTCAAGATACAACTTTTCAAAAGATACATGCTCGGTAAGGTAGCTGTGTACACCTATGTTGTTGAGTTTCAAAAGGGGGTCTACCTCATGCTCACTTTCTCGTAATCATGGGGGGAAATATAAGCTAACATGCCCAGAGCAGTATGACTACATCATATCCGTCGAATTGCCTGGACAAAATTAAGTATCCCGAGCTATACAAAATGGCGGTAAATCACGTGATGCATGACCCATGTGGGTTATTAAACTCCAAAAATGTTTGCATGCAAAATGGAACATGCAAAAACCATGATCCATGACAGGAGTAGAGATAATGGGCGCATTGCAAAGGTAAGAGGGGAAGAGTAAGACAATAGGTGGGTGGTTCTAGATAGTCCCTACCTACTAAGAAGATATAATTGCCATATCAATGTCGAGGTTTGCTCGAGCATAAGGGCCATGATCGAGCATCAATTTCAATGGATGAAGTTGATAGCAATGGAAATATTGATGAGATAAAAGAGTACAGAGATTCAAGGTGGCTTACTCCCCTAGAACCATTATGGAGAATCTATGGTTTTGATCTAAGTGAGACATCTCTATCGGTCAGGCAGCTACAACTCCATCTCCCTAATATGCACATGGTGTTGTACCAAGCGTAAGCTAATCTAAATGATGTGATCTTAAAGGATGGAGCTGATATGTTAATTGAATACTTTTGAGGAGAACAAAAATATGAATGGGCTCGGGGAAACCTATATAAGAATTTCCTTGAATATTTTGTCCGGGTCCCTAGTGGAAAGTATTGGAAAAAAAGGGATGAATGCACACAGAGTCGGGAGGACTTTATCTGCTCACCCAGCCGAAGGAGAGAGGTACTATCTAAGAGTTTTTCTAAGCTATTTCACGGGTGCCACCTCCTTTGAAGACCTAAGAACTGTAGATGGCATTATTTTTCCTACATTTGCGAGGTTGCCGAAAGGAGGCGTCTTATCGAGTCCGATAATAAAATTGATGAGTGCCTTAATGAGGCTTCGTTTTTTCATATGCCGTCTTCACTTCGGAGGCTATTTGCCACTATATTGGTCTTTTGCAAGCCTAGCAATGTCCTGTGGTCTATGAGAAAGACACTTGGAAGCAATGACAGAGGACTACCGACTATATCAAATGCGTCCTCACACCGTGGAGCAGATGACTTTATTAGATATCGTAGTATGCTCCAATCAATGGGGAAGGACATATCATCTTTCCCTCTTCCAAAAATCGATGAGTCATTAGATACAACAATAAAAGAGGATCAAGAGATAATTGAAGAGTCCACAATTGAAGTGGATCAAGAACATATTTGTTTAACGTCTTCCCTAAATACAGAATAGATGGATGCTTACAATGAGATACTTGCAGCGGTACATGGTGGGAAAGGAGGTGTATTCTTTGTTGATGGTCCAGGATGCACAGGTAAAACTTATCTATACAAAGCATGAGGATATTACTGGCCGAAATGATGTGTACCATTTGCTGGAAAGACAATGGTCTTTGGGGAGACTTTAGACAAGTGCTTCCTGTTGTCTATAAGGGAACTAGGGAACAAATAATAGATGCAACGCTAAGTAAGTCCCACCTTTGGGAGAGCATGCGACAACTCAAGCTTGTTCGTAACATGAGGGCTCAAATCGATCCGTGGTTTGCTGATTATCTTTTGCGTGTTAGTAACGACACTAAATATACTATGGATGAAGGTTGCATAAGGCTTCCGGATGACATTTATGTGCCATGTACTGGTATCGATTCTGATGTCGACATGCTTATTGAAAATGTTTTCCCTAAGCTACATGAAAACCTCTCGGATCCAAACTATATAACATCTCGGGCAATTCTATCAACTCGGAATGAGTATGTTGACAAGATCAATATGAGGATGATTGAGAGATTCCCCGGAGAGGAGATGATATATCACAGTGTTGATCATGCGGTTGATGATCCACATAACTACTATCCAACAGAATTCTTGAATTCGTTAACGCCCAATGGGCTACCTCCTCATATCCTGAAGCTGAAAATTAATTGCCCTATAATATTGTTGCGAAACATTGACACCCCCCCCCCCCCAAATGGTTTATGCAATGGAACAAGGTTAGTGGTTCGAGGGTTGATGAGAAATGCAATTGATGTTGAGATTGTTCTCGGTCAACATGCAGGTAAGAGGGTTTTCCTTCCATGAATTCTTCTTTGTCCGTCCGATGATGAGATGTTCCCATTTCAATTCAAGAGAAATCAGATTCCAAATAGACTTAGCTTTGCAATGACCATAAACAAGGCAGGGCAGACTATTACAAACTTTGGAGTGCACCTCCCGGATCTAGTATGTTCCCATGATCAACTCTATGTTGCTCTATCTAGAGCTATTTCAAGAAGTAATATCAAGGTTCTCACTATTCCTGAAAAGAAAAGTGATCATCAGTCTACATGTATTGGAACATTTACGAAGAACATAATTTACAAAGACGTTCTCACCGAGTAGTCCAGGTGTGGATTATTTAAATTAACCACACACAATATGTATTTTAACAATAGTTATATATTGATTGACAATTTCTTACTTTTCAGGTTTAGGCGTCGCTGCTGGTGTTCTCCACCAGGAACAAAGAGATGAAGTGTTGCTCCACCGAGCGAAAATAGTCCTAGCATCCTTTTGAATTATTTTGAGCTAGCTTGGAGTGATTGTATATGTTGATGTGTTAGTGATGATGATAATGCTTTGAATATAGTAGTGCTTCTTTTGCCTTGGATATATATAACACTTTGTAATTAAGACATAGCCCAAACTATATGGTGGCGTATTGTAGCGAAGTAGTTGCGTAGTGTAATAGTGGAACCGAAGGGTTGTTGGAAAAATCTAAATGGTTATTTGGAAATTGAATGTTGGGTGCTCTAAATGACAACATTATAAATCATTTTATTTGTGTTAAATGATTTTTGTCGGTACGAGCATAGTAAGGCATTTGACATTTTCGGGTTGTTATTATCTAATGCCAAATAACATTTATTTTAAAGTACCTTTGGACGATATTTGTTATATTTATAATAGTTTGTTACATCAAAATTAAATATTCCATGGCAATACACGGACAACAAACATGTTTCATTACCTTTTGATGTTTACATTTAATTTGATGCAATATTAGAGTTGTCATTTTTCAATTGTACTGTGCTACCAGTTTAGTATATGTAATTTTTCCGTAGCGAAGCATGGGCATCCAACTAGTATTTGCAAAAGTTGTAGATGATCTCCTAAGATTTCCAATGCATACTTATACAACTCCATCCAATCTGCCAACTGGGAGTTATCATCGACCGAAGGCAGCAGAGAAAACCAGAGCACTTCTGAAAACTCTGAAAATGCTCCCTGTATTCACCAATTTTGACTCTTTTCCAGATGTTTGCAGGTATTGAGTATAGCGGAAACATGAAGAGAAAGTCTCTAGATTTCCAACAAGTACTCATACGCCTTATTTGGTGAAGAATTGAGAGAGATGTGCTCGTTTTTGTAAAACTGGAAATTTCTGCCAATAACAAGTTATCAGTGTAAACTTAATGCACATTTCATCATCCTTAATATTGTAAACAAAGTAAAAGACTTTAAATCAATAGGAATGACCGGGGCCTACCTTGGGCCTGATCATACTAGTAGCCTCACTAAAGTTCAGATTAGCACCGGTCTTCTGCGATATGTTCGCCTCGGTCTTGTTGCCTAATTGAATGAAATGCATAGCATAAGTATAAATGAATACAACGGTTCATGGAACTTTCTCAGTAATGGAATATTTTGCAATGATTCTCGTGAATGACATGGTTGAACAATGTGCAGAGGATAAATGAAACATTTTGCAAAAATTAATTTTCTGAAAATTGAGTCAAGAACATTTGAAAGTCATTTTTGCCTAGTTTTGCTATGACTTTTAGATCTCAAAATTATTTAACATGGTTGTGTTGGTCAAATTTTTATGTGCAATTTATCCTAGGTAGATAACACTACAGAAGTCATGTACACCAAATTTCAGCTGCAAAATCCATGTAGAGAAATTAAGAAAAATCAAAAACACAGAGATATAAATAAGCCATTTGATCCAGAAATACCAAGAAAATAAATATGAGCTCGTGCATGGTTGTCACATGTGCAACGCAATGCATGAATATGAATTTTCCTAGAATTTACCTAATGTGAAAAGTAATATAGGATTTTAGAGTTTGGTTTAGGGTTTTTGAATATTTCATTGAGCACAAGCTTCTCATAGTGCACAACATGTCTAATGGGTAGATCATGTTCAGGGCAGTCCAGATAAATTTACATCACGTTCATACAAGGTATGGGTCAAAAGTTATGAGTGAAACATTGTTTTAAAGTTTAGACTTTATTGAAATTCTTGTACAAAGTTCCAGAACTGAAACATGAAGCACATCATGCCCATTGTGTAGATCTATTCATGCCGATTCAAACAAAATTGAGTATGCAGTTTTAGCAATTTTATTTTTAAAGATAACAAAATAAACAAATTCAGCCAAACTTCATAATATTTACGAATCAGCCATTGGGTGGAAACACGATACAGAACCTCTGTCGGCACTTGTCTGCCGGCTTGGGCAGCCGTTGGAGGAAAGGCACAAGGAGATGCACCTAAACATGGAGGAGCACATCTGTGGGGAGGAGGAGGTCGAGCAAGGCTTGGAACACGAGCTCGTCATGGAGGCGGTGTAAGCTTGCGAGCGGTGGTGGACAACAGCTCCTTCCCTAAATCCGATGAGCTCCCTACAAAATCGGAGCAATTGCTTCAAAAGGAGGCTCGGTAGGGCCCTTGCGCACTGATTTGAAGCGATAGAGGGGCCTGCAGCTCACATAGGGGGTGGTGACATCCATGGCAACCGGTTCAGCCAGAAAACAAAGGAGGTGCATGATCCCTGCTGCTTGATGAGGAAAAAAGGAGTAGGGAAGCCCTAGAGGGCTCAAATAGGTGCTTGGGGAGTTTGGGAAAATGCAGAGGGAATTGTGAGAGCTGGGGAGGGGGTGCTGGCTTGCTGGGAGGATTTGTGGTCGTGGATAAGGTCGAGCAGGAGAAAGGGATCGATGCCAAGTGAACTGTAGAGGTTGGGATTTGTGGTCGTGGATAAGGTCGACCATGGACCTTGCAAAGGAGGGTGCTACTAGCCATGGGAGCGAACGGGCACGTGGCCCAATCGCATCCTGGTGGCATGGCAAGGACGGGTAGGTGGCACAACCGGCATGGGCGTGAAACTGAGAGGTCGAGAGGAAGACGAGGGTCCAGCGGTCCAAGATCAAGATTCGAAATTTGATTAACCTTTCTACAGGTTTTTGAAATAGAATTACAGACCATATTTGTAGTGCCCAAAATGTTATGCCACAAATTAGGGGTATTCAGCATGAAATTATCTACAACTTTTATTTGGAGTCCAAGTTGAGATACTACTTCTGGAATTGTTGAAAAATTCCTGACTGAACATTGTATTTGAACTTTGTTTGATTTTTAAGGCATTTCAATGCTTACCAAAAATTCTGATAAAATGCCCTAAATTCCTATTTTGACATACCACATCAGATTGTGCAAAAATATTGGTACACCATTTTTATAATTTTATGATGTTTGTGAAAGTTAGGGTTTCACTTAATTTAATGATTCCATTTCTCTTTTTCTAGAATTTTGATTGAGTAATTAAATTAGGCTCAACCTAATTAGTTAATTAGCATGTGCCAGTTGTGTAACTACCCTTTTTGTGACATGGGATCTCATAGAGCTCCTTCTCCAACTAGATCTCCAAGTGACTTGCTTCTCTTCACAATGCTCCTCTTCTAGCGAAAAAACCTTTCCGGATCATTGATATAATCATAGGGTTTATTTGACTTAGGACCGTCTATACCTGTTCGGTTGTACTCAATAGGATATTTGCGCAAAAGGAACAAGAAAAATAAAGTAGAATGACTAGATACTAATACATCGGACAATATTCAATCCTACATTAGTCCCCGGCAACGGCGCCAAAAAAGAGCTTGTTGGTCGCATCTATGCACCCACTTATATACCGCAAGAGGATGGTACATTGTAGCACTATTTCCCTTAGAGTATTCTAAGGTTTAATCGAATCCACATAAAATAAAGGAAATTAAATATTGTTAACAATAAAAGATCTAAATAAGTTACTGTTGTTGCAGGTCGTGTTAGGGAACGGGAGGGGCTACACTAGCAAAAGCTGTACCGTTCAACCACAAGAAACCTTGTAAGAGGGAGATCATGGATCGTTACCACTAGACACGCAGGTGGAGCGGAAGCGACTTGGAGCAGAGAGGTCCAACGTAGCCGCGCGTCGAGGTAGAGGAAGTAGACGTTCGCAGCAACCGTCTCCTCGTCCAGCCGATCGGCACCACAACAGCAACACCTCCTTGCGGTATCCACACATATAGGGAAGAACGACGTGTGCAACATGCTAGCACCGGTGGCACAGCTAGGGTTTTGTGGGAGGAGTGGAGGTGGCAGCCGGGGTTTTGGATGTGTCGACTCGTCGTGCCCTTGGCCGTACTCCACTTTATATAGACCTGATAATGGGCCATTATTCACTAAAAGCCCATTAGTGATCTAACCATGTATGGCCTGCGACCACAATCACATTGTCTCTTGGGCACATATCCAACAATCTCTCACTTGCACTAGAGACAATCTCTTCATGCACATATGTTCTAACCCCTTAAGTGTGTGACCCGTTAGGTTCACATGTTATACGGTAATGATATGAAAACCCCTTTTCAGATCATAAATCAATAGTGGTACGTAAGAACACTTATTGACTCCCGTATACACATGAAGATCACAGCAGCTGAACCTTTGACATACACATACACCGATCCCTTTGCCTCACAATACCAGTCAAGCTTAAGGCGAGATACATGCCATCCCTGTGATAGCTCGACCATTCACTCGATCAAATAGTGGATTTGTCTCGACTAACACTTAGTCATCATGATTAACTCCTTAATCATTTTGGCATGGCCATGCATTTTTAAATCCATCTATCTCGAGGGGCCCGAGAGATATCTCTCCCGTTATTAGGAGGGGCAAATTCCATCTTGACCGCTCATATCCTATACATGTTTCATAGTATACCTGAAAATTACTTTTATGACCACCCGGTTATGGAGTAGTGGTTGGTAATACCAAAGCATACTACTACACATTCTAGGAATCAATGACGATCTCAAGTCCAAGGATCCGAAGGTACATCATTCAAGACAACAACTAATGGCACATCATATAACATCTCGGCAGAGTCTATTTGTGGGTCAATCCAACACCATGTTCTCTAACATGTGTCCACATTATTGATTTGATATCCCTATATCTATGATCTGTGAAACATGATCATCAATCAATACATGTGCTAGTTCATAAATCATCTTTGTCCCAACCGATGATAAGAAACTAGGGATCATTTTAGGATAATATCATAAACACTATGAGTTTCACGGACAAGTCACATACTCGCCAATCAATGTGATGAATATTATCCAAGGAATAGAATAACATTTATTCGATTACATATAAACATAGACTCGACTCAATGTCTCACATACATTAGTCTTGATCATGTAGATATCTAATACCCATAGATCTCATATGCGCCTCATGCTTGGACTGTGAGAGAGGTTTCGTCAACGGATCAACGATATTTGCATCCGTGTGCACCTTTCATATCTTTACATCACCTCGACCAATGATATCACGGATGAGGTGATAACGCCGTAGTACATGCTTATTCTTTTGATACGACCTAGGCTCCTTGTCGTGCGCAATGGCACCGAGTATTATCACAATAAAGGTCCATTGGATTGGAAGCACTAGGAATCACACCCAACCGAGAAACAAATTTTCTGATCCAAACAACTTCCTTTGCAGCTTCGAAGCTGCAAGGTACTCAGCCTCCATTGTAGAATAAGCAATCGTATCTTGCTTGGAACTCTTCCAGCTCACCGTACCTCCATTGAGGCAAAATACATATCCAGATTGTGACCTCGAATCATCTTTGTCGGTTTGGAAGCTAGCATCGCTGTAGCCACTTACAACAAGCTCATCCTCACCTCCATAGACTACGAACATATCCAAAGTTCTTCTCAAGTACTTTAGGATATTCTTGCTAGCAACCCAGCGAGCTTCACCTAGGTTGGGTTGATATCCGCTTGAAGCACTAAGAGCGAAAGCTACATCCGGTCGTGTACATTGCATAGCATACATGATGTATCCAATGGCCGAAGCATATGGAATCGCTTTCATCTTCTCTTGCTCATCAAGCGTCGAAGGACACCGAGTCTTGCTAAGAGTAATGCCATGTGACATGGGCAAGAATCCTTTCTTAGAATCTTGTATATTGATCCGTTTCAATACCTTGTCAATGTATGTATTTTGGCTTAATCCAATTAGCCTCCTTGATCTAGCTCTATAGATCTAAATGCCCAAATGTATGCAGCCTCTCCCAAGTCCTTCATTGAGAAACTTTTTCTTAATGAAGAGTTGACATCTTCAAGCATTGGAATATTATTTCCGATCAACAAGATGTCATCTACATAAAGGACCGAGAAATACAAGTGCGCTCGCACGAGCCTTTTTGTAAACACAAGGCTCTTCTTCATTTTTGATGAAGCCAAACCCTTCGACTACCTCATCAAAACGAATATTTCAACTCCGAGATGGTTGCTTTAGTCCATAAATGGAAAAAGCTTGCATATCTTCCTAGCATTTTGTAGATCAACAAAACCTTCGGGTTGTGTCATGTACACATCCTCGCTCAGATTTCCATTAAGGAAAGCTATTTTGACATCCATTTGCCATGTCTCGTAATCATAGAATGCGGCAATTGCAAGGAGAATCCGAATAGACTTTAGCATAGCGTCGGGGAAAAGATTTTATCATAATCAACACCTTGAATTTGCTTAAACTCTTTCGCCACTAGTTGTGCTTTATAGATGTGAATATTTTCATCCATGTTTATTTTTTCTTGAAAACCCATTTACACTTAATGGTTTTTACACCATTAGGTGGATCGATCAAGTTCCAAACTTGATTTTCTCTCATGGATTCCAATTCGGATCTCATGGCTCCAAGCCATTTTTCGAGTCGGGTCCCATCATACCTTCCGTGTATGTCTTGGGCTCATCATTGTCCAATAATAATATGTCGCGCTGCCCCTGGTTAGGAGCGTGAACTTTTTAGGTGCGCGACGTGCCCGTTCGGACCTACGTGAGGCTGGTGTCTCAACAACAGGTTCTACAACATTTTGTTCACCTTGTTCTAATTGAGGTTCAGTGGATGAGGAAGAAATATTTTCTAGTGCTTTCTGAACTTCTTCAAGTTGCACTGTCTTCCCACTGATCTTTCTTGAGAGAAACACTTTCTCTATAAAACACCATTCCGAGCGACAAACACTTTGCCCTCATTCAAATTGTAGAAATAGTATCCTTTGGTTTCCCTAGGATATCCTACAAAGAAGCATTTATTTGATTTGGGGGAAAGCTTATCGGACGTCATACGCTTTATATAAGCCTCACAACCCCAAATCTTTAGAAAAGACAACGTGGGACGCTTTCCCGTCCATATCTCATATGGTGTCTTCTCTACTGATTTAGATGGAACTCTATTAAGAGTGAAAGCGGCTGTTTCTAGAGCATATCCTCAAAAGGACAATGGAAGATCACTTTGGCTCATCATAGACCGCACCATGTACAACAAGGTTCAGTTTCTCCGTTCGGATACCCCATTCAATTGAGGCGTTCCAGGCGGAGTCCATTGCGAGAACAATTCCACATTGCTTAAGATGATCAGCAAATTCATGGCTCAAATACTCACCTCCACGATTAGATCGTAGGGTTTTAATCGTCTTGCCCAATTGATTTTGTACTTCATTCTGAAATTCCTTGAACTTTTCAAAAGATTCGGATTTATGCTTCATCAAATAGATATAACCATATCTACTTAAATCATCGATAAAGGTAATGAAGTACCGAAGACCACCTCTAGCCATGCAACTCATTGGACCACATACATCAGCATGTCAAGACCCAATAGTTCGCTTGCTCTCTCACTATGTCATGTGAAAGGCGCTTTAGTCATCTTGCCAAGTAAACAAGATTCGCATGTCTCAAATGATTCAAAATCAAATGAGTGTAGAAGACCATCTTTATGGAGCTTCTCCATGCGCCTCTCATTAATATGACCCAAGCGACAATGCCAAGTGTAGGTGGGGTTCAAATCATTAGGTCGGAGCCTTTTTGCATCAATGTTATAAATTGGCTTATTCTCCATATCTAAGTAATACAATCCATTCACCAATGGACAATTAGCATAGAGAATATCATTCATGTAAATGGAGCAACACTTGTTCCTTATTACAACCTCATAACCATCAACTTCCTCTAAACATGAGGAGGATATAATGTTTTTGCCCAAGGCGGGAATGTAATAACAATTATTTAATTCCAACACTAATCCCAACGGCAATGAAAGTGGGTACGTCCCGATGGCCAACGCAGCAACCTTTGCTCCATTGCCTACACGAGCATCCACCTCGCCTCTTGCACACTTCGTTGTCCCTTTAAGCCCATGCAATGATTTGCAAATATGAAACATCGATTCAGTATCAAATACCCACGAATCATCGGGACGAGTAGCAAGATTAATTTCAATAACATTGATACCTAAAGCAGAAAGGTCAGCAGCCTTCTTCTTCTTGAGTTCTTCATGGTAAAGCTTGCAGTTCCTCTTCTAATGCCCGGGCTTCTTGCAATAATGACAAGGATCTCCTGCCGATACCCTTGCCTTGGGACGAGCCGCTGCAACCTTAGGTTTAGAGTTGGAGATCACATCAGAACTCTTACCCTTAGGCTTGCGCTTTCTCTTCCTATCCTTCCGTACAATCATCACATGATTTGCACCAGTTTTCTTATGCTATCCTCGGCTGTTTTTAGCATCCCATGCAACCAAAGTCTTATGCAAGCCATTCATGTGGAAGTTCATAATGAGCTGCTCATAGCTATCTGGAAGAGACCGGAGGATGACATCAACAACCAACTCTAGCCCAAGAGGAGTACCAAGCTTCTCCAGGACTCTCAACATAACCAATCATCTTGATCACATGAGGACTGACTGGAGCACCTTCGATCAGCTTGCACGCAAACAAGGACTTGGAGATATTAAACCTCTCGGTCCTTGCTTGGTTCTCAAACATGCCATGAAGCCTAGCAATCATATTGTGGGCATCTATGTTCTCATATTGCTGCTGAAGCTCGAGAGGACATTGTGGCAAGCATGAGACAGTTAACATCAAGCGCATCATTAGTAGGCTTGTCATACTCCCTCCTTTGAGCGGCAACGACATTTTCTAGAAGGTCATCAGGATATGGAAGCTCTAGAACATATTCCTTTTTCTCTTGCTTGAGAACAATTCTCAAGTTGCGACACCAATCAATAAAATTTGTTCCATTGAGCTTTTCTTTCTCAAGAATCAAGCACAAATGAAAACTCGAAGTATTAACAAGCGGCATGATCTAGAACAGAAAGATATGCAACAATAAGCACTATGTAAATGTAAAAGCTCTTATTAAACAATTTAATAAAATGTTTCGTCACTATCTCGCTTGGTACCATTTTCCCTCAAAACGACATATAGTGGACCAAGATCCAAGTTAACTAGGTACTTGTGAGATTTGGCATCACGGCTAGAATTCTAGTATCCCAAGGTAAGCAACATTTGCTAATCACATTCTATGTGACTCTTGTTTGTTGGGAGGCTTCATATGCCACGGTGCCCAACACCATGCCCCAAAGCCCAAAACCGTTTTGATAGCTTTGTCAAAGAAAACCAATACTATGCATATAAATGTCCGACATTCATCCTATTTATTAAGATAGTTGGGGCACTCTACTTTGGTAGACCTACCACTCAACGATCAAAATTTTAATAGTTTAATAGGTGCAGCTATTGGAAGTACATCATTTTAGTCTTAATTTTTCTGAGGGAACCTATTCTACCATAATGATTATATCCAACATATAACATATGAAAGAATAGGATAACAGGAACATCATCATAGGCAATATATTATCTCGTGAAATAGTATGGCCCTTTCACATGGTGATCTCCATCTCCATTGCCATATGTCTCATGGTCTTGTGTCCACCATGCTCCAATATGGCCTCCATAAATAAATACTAGGCTACTACAACTAATAGCTAGTAATTGAATTATATTAAGTCATGAGCATCACAAGTCGACACACAGTGTCGTTATACAATAATTGGACAGGCTCAACCCAGTTGTTTTAACCATGACTCGCAGGTCATGAAACCACAAACATGCATCACATACACATTATGGGTCATACCATTCACATCATTATCTACAAAAACAAGTTAGGCGAGAACGAAACTAACGTGTGAATAAACAAGGTATGACAATCTAGGCGCGAGTCCGTACGGCGGTCCCACATCACATAAGATTACATAGATCGTATCTATGAAATTGCAATGAAAATCTCATCGGACAGATCTTATATAGCTGACTCGGAGTCATTCACAATGCCTCATATTTTCATTAGGTTTACATGAGTCGACCGCATCATGCAAGTCATGAACTCGTCGGCTTTCTCTATCGGCGCACACGATTAGTCCCAATGGTTATTCAAGCCGGTAGGGACAGGTTGCGGGCGCATGGAGATTAGGCACGAACTTATCAACGCGATATGTAATGCTATCATCTCATAACCTTGTGTGACCCTCCTATTGAACGAGTGATCTAATCAACCCGTACATAAAACATGCAATAGATCACATCTACTACATCAACATATCATCATATGCACGATCCAAATCTTAATCTAAACAAGGTCGGCTCCGATGCCACTTGTTAGGGAACGGGAGGGGATACACTAGCAAAAACTCTACCATTCAACCACAGGAAACCTTGTAAGAGGGAGATCATGTATCGTTACCACTAGACGCGTAAGCGGAGCGGAAGCAACTTGGAGCAACGAGGTCCAACGTAGTCATGCGTCAAGGTAGAGGAAGTAGACGTTCGCAGCAACCGTCTCCTCCTAGTCCAGCCGATCAGCACCACAGCAGCAGCACCTCCTTGCGGTATCCACACGTACGGGGATGAACATCGTGCATGGCGTGCTAGCACCTACGTCACGGCTAGGGTTTCATGGGAGGAGTGGAGGTGGTGGCCGGGGTTTTGGATGTGTCGACTCTGTCGTGCCCTTGGCCGTACTCCGCTTTATATGGACCTACTAATGGGCCATTAGTCACTAAAAGCCCATTAGGTATCTAACCACTCATAGATCAATATCCATGTATGGCCCGCAACCATAATCACATTGTCTCTTGGGCACATATCCAATAGGATGAAGGTGTTGGTGGTGTTGGCGTCGATCGGTGCGCTCCGGTGTCGATCGACGCATGGCTACGTTATGGTCCAGTCGTGCCAAAAGACTTGATTAGCCTAATAAAGCTATGGGAGTAACTAGATATCTACTAATTGAGATCGTAACCAAAAGTCTAGTTGGACAACATCATAATGAATAAGACTACCTTATTTTTCGAGAAACCCCCGATTTATCGTTGTCGAGAGTAATCCCTTAATAGCGCAAGTATCTTATCCTACTTGACTATCTAAAAGTGTTGCACTAGCTTAGTTCTATCACCACTAAATCACACGATTAGCATCATCAAGTAACTATAATCAATATAAGATCCGAGTACTAGCCTAGTCACCACGTTAAGATAATATGTCGATACTTAGCCTAGAACTAAGCAATTAGAATAAGCATATGCAGGATTATAGAATCAAGATCAACAAATTACTAAAACCATCATCAACATATTCAATCATCCTTAAGATACATAGTGTAGGATACGTCATCATTTAGAAGGCATACCCCGATGGATCAACTCTTGCACCAATGTTCTTGAAACTCAACTAGAGATCTATTATGACGGGCAGAGCCCCAGCCGGCTCTAACTCACGAATCTGGTGTCCCTCTATTGACCTCCTCGTCTATTATAGGGTTTTTACAAGTATATATGGGCAAGGCTCGTAGAGGAGTCGGATTCTACCAATTCAAGAAATGTGCTGATCAACACAAAGACGGTGCCAATCGGCACGCATCGTGTCTTCATCGATCTCATCTCCGAGTCGGTTCTCTTGCCTTCCATAGCTTCCATGTAGGCCTTCTCTGTCATGATCCTCGACATAATGTCTTGCATTACACATTTGAGTCTTGAAGTTTCCTTAATCTATTTCAGCTAAATATCTTCAAATATCTCGTGCAAATAACCTTCTATAATTATGGAATAGAAAATGGGTGGCGCTTGTTGGGCTGATGTGTCAATGTGGCGATCGGCACGGGGATGTGCCAATCGGGGGCTTCTTCCTCGCATTTCTTCCGACTACGACCCATATCCTCCATAATGCCTTCATTTATGCCATTTTCACCTATTTCTACAATAAAGCTCCAGAACAATACATATAAAATATATAGCTAATATCATAGGAAAATGGCCTATACTAGTGTCAATCATTCTCTTATTGTGGTGATATTCATATATAAAACAAGCACCTAGGAAGTGCCAACAATATGTGACCCCCAAGAATAGTATCATGGGAGATAGAGCCCTCCTAGATGGGTTAATTGCATATCCGACGTTTCAAAACTAGTTGATGCTTAAAAATGTTAACGGATATATCAATGCAGCAGCAATTCATGATCCAGCGGTCAATCCCCATGCTATAGTACCCAATCATGCTAGAAGTATACCTCCGATCAACTGATTGGAAAGACCGCGTCGAGACAATGCTAGGAGAATTGATACTTCACGATATGTCCGTGATTCATTGGGACAAAATCTTGGCGCTCGGGATACTCCGAACCGTCATGCTGAAGAGAATATCATAGCTAAACGCCAGCGTGAGGAAGATGAACGCTAGCGCCGGGGTGAACAAGGAGAAGATTGCGATAGCGGGAGACTGTCGGATGATTGAGAGTAGAAGACCACCGAACGACCGAGAAGAACGCTGTAATAATGATCGTGAATAAAATTACCAACAAGACAGAGACGGCGAAAGAGACCCGGATCTGTCCGACAACGACGACAATGACGATGGAGGCCAGAAACCCCGCCATCGTGACGATATCCACCATTGTCGCCATCCACGATCCCGTCACCAGTGTATCGGCGGTATGACAACAACTTCAAGCCCATCAATATAGAAATATTTGATGGTACGACCAATCCAAGAGTATGGTTTACGGTGGTACGACCAATCCAAGAGTATGGTTTCAGATCTATAAGACAACTATTAAATCGACGTATATGACATTCACTAGAGGAAATCAGTAAGTTGTCGTGTGCCTACGACACACGACGAATACCTTTGTCGTACCGTCTGATGGCAGCAAAGGACGACGCCACGCCGCATCCACCGCCGAGGCAAGCTGCATTGCGCCCGTTGCTGGGTCTCGTGCCTAGGTCTGCGGAACCGTGCTGCAAGCAGCCGACGCCGTGATGGCAAGGAGGAGGAGCTACTCATGGCGGTATACATTCATGGCGGCAGCTTCGTGTTCCACTCTGTAGGCACGTCGCAGTTCGGCGTGTTGTGCCGCCGCCTCACAGCATTGGTCCCCACCACCCATTGTCCTCCTTGTGGGAGGCCGAGGTGCGAGCTTCCTTTGGCTCCCCGCCTCGTGACACCATTGTCAAGGCGGAAGTCCAGGATACGGGCATGAGCGGGGCTTGGAGTTGGAGTTTCGGAATGGCGGGCAGAGGAAAAAGAACGACGACATGGATAGAAACTGTTTGTTTTACCAAAAGGATTATGGATTATGATAATCTGGAACCCTAGATTATATAATCTAAGGTTATAATCCGGTTTGTTTGTTTCCTTCCAAGATTATTTTGTTGGGGTTATATAATCTGAGCAGGTTATAAGTTGAAACAAACAGACCCTATATACCTCAAGCCACTACTACAAAAGACGGGCCTTTTATAGTCTTCTGCTTCAATTACATCGAACATTGAAATGAAAGATCCTTACGGACACAGAAATACCATAGCTTTGGACCCGATCAGATCGTAACCAATCTTTTGAAGTACAAAAATAAAACACATTAATTTCTATCTCAAGTGGCACCATGAGACGTGACTGATCTGGCAGGTCTGAGTTTAGATGTCGATGTAATTGCAAGAAAAGGAGTCAACAGTGAAATAAATTTCAAGGGTTCGATCAGGATTCACCATGGGTGGTTTGACCGCACTCTAATTCCTTTGTTCAGCCTCTGGCTCAGATTTCTTTCTTTTTTTTAAAAAAAAGGCTCATATTTTCTTTCATGGTCGTACCCGTTGGAAATTGAGACTTAATTAAAAGCATATGAGATGTCTTTGTGCCAACTTACGGTTGTCTTTAGGTTGTGAATTGTGATATGAGAATAAATTCAACATATGGACCACCACAAGTAATAACTTGTTCATAAACACAATGAACTAGCTTGGAGAAGAATCATTTATTATGTTATCTGACAAGAAGCTGTAACCATGAGGATCATTACAAGAATGTTGGGGGAGAACTCCTCTCTCCCTCTCCTTTCACTCTCGTCCCCTTCCTCACTCCTCTCCTAGCTTCTCTTTATGAGAGTAAGCCTGGGATCTTTTCAAAGACCAAAATAGAAAAGTTCCCTTATAAGAAGCCACCCCTAAATAGAAAAGTTCCCTTACAAGAAGCCACCCCATTCCTAAATAGGAACACCCAAAAAAAAAAGAGAAAATGTCGTCCCTCGCGCCTATGTGTATGAACTGAGCCATTCTCAAAACCTTCCATACGCAATCTGATTATCTGAACATTTGTGGCCGTCTTCGATGTCAGACTGTTTAACTGCTTCCGGCTGTATATATATGCTATGTATTAGGATTGCTTTCGTAAGATTGTCAAGAAATGAAGTCAGCTCGTCAGTTTAGAACTTTGCACTCCAGATGGCATCCTCACTCTCACCGCAGCGTTGATGGACTTCCTTGATCCGATCGGCAGATTTACATATGCCGCTACAGCTCCAGTCAAATGACGCGACACACACGTTGCCTGCCTGCGCTTTCCATTCGCAGTCTGCACAAGAGTATCCAGTCAGAAATGGTCCATAAGTAATCAGAACATACAAGGTAATCATGTCCTAGTTTTCATTAAACTCGACCATACGTAATAACGATTGCCTAGTAATGTTTACTCATTCTGACAGACCATCATTCCAGAGAAAAGGCCGGTGTGAGTTCCTAAGGAAAGGTCGGATGTCCCGTGTCATGACAGAGCAATAGATTCACCGAAACAATGTGGACAAGCACATGCTTCTGAAAGCTGATGCCACACCTACTTTGTGATTGTGAAGTTGACTAACAACAACCACAAACTACCTGTTTCCCCAGATGATCAGATCACCAATGCCGTATGCAAGAGACTAGTAACTACCTATAAACAGCTGGGAATAGACTGAAATCACATGCTCACACCAACCCCAACCGGCAGGGTTGAGCCGTACAGTACAGGCAGAGGAAGCAGATCTGTACCTGGTGGCGTGCCGCAGCAGAGACGGCGATCGTCGACGTGTTCCACGTCTAACCCGATGAACCAAGCCCCTAATGAGACATCCTCGTTAGCATATTTGTGCAGAACGTGCCTGAAATGTCGTGATAGTCAACCACAGAGAAAGAATTGTGAAGCTGATGAGAGCAAGGAAAATAATGTCTGAATAATCTTCTTACTTGTTAAGTGCTATGTAGGACGCCAGATCTTTAGAGATGGCGTACAGCTGGCCCGTTGCATGTCGGAAGTACTTGTTTCCCCATTCGCCGAATTTCCAGTACTCGGGCTCATGGTACCTCACACCCCTGCAGAAAATTTGATTTAACAACACTGGGTGTTGCAAGAACAGGAGAGCTAATAACAGCCACCGAAGAAACTTACTTCTGGGCCAGGACTGGACCCGATTTCATGCAGCCGATGTAAACTCTTGGCTTCGAACGATGTCTTGCTAAGGTGTTTCCAAGAGTTGCTGTAGCATTGAAGGATCTTATCAATTTTGGTATTGGCGACAAGGGAATATGGAAAGTAAACTGGCGATTCTAAAGACATTGCTTGAGCGAATGGTGAGGGCGATGGGTCCTGAATGACACTAGCATGCTGAATCTGATGATATAGTTTCAATCTGCACACCTATATTTACATGTACATCGTCGTCCACCTTGATGTAGTACTCTGCATCCCACATGGACACTGCTGTCGCGAAGTACGATTTGGTCTTCGCTGCAAGCTCTAGGTACCCCTCAACATGGTCCTGAATGACAGGCAAGTATTCCGAGGTCAGCACGTGCAAATCGACACACAGCTAACACTAGCATGCTGCAACCCAAGGAAATTTTACCAGCCTCATGAAGTCCCCATGTTTTCTGTCTTCTGCATCTATTGCTCTGTCCAGTATACCGCCAGGCGTTGCGCTAGGATATGGCAAAACACAAGTTTCCCGTTTAGTAACAGGAAGTTACAGCTTTGAAAAGTGCAGAACCGTAGCAACCGTGCCCATATTGTTCTGAAATGAAGTGTTACGATTTGAAGAAAGGTTTATCCATGTACTGACCTATGGCCGATGACGAACCGAACAATTATGCCCTTATCTTCCTCCATCTTTCTTCTTTTCTCACCTTGAGGCATCCATGTAGCACGGACCGAGTCTCTTCGTTTCCTGCTGCTGAACGCGGTGTTTATGCCAATGACCATGAAGTATTTCCGCTTCCCTTCTGATTCTGACAATGGCGCGCCATGGAACATGGATTCCTGTGTCGCCTTGGCAGACGCCAACTCCATTTCGAGGTTTGATATCGTTTTGTCCAGTGTCCTGCTCATCAAACAGCGTAAGACTCGAAAGAAACAAAATTAGCATACTCAAACATCAGGGCTACTCACTGTATCGCATCTTGCTTTCTTGGGACCTCTCCATGGATGTCCTTTACATCGCCGATCTGTGTCGCAAGAAGAAAATTTCAGAGATTGGGCAGGAGTCAGGCTTCCAAATTTCCAATACAGACAGAGAGAAAAAAAAAAGGTAAAGCATGCTTACACTTTTCGGTGCACAATCACCAGAGACAAGGCTCATCTTCTCCACTTCAATTGTCGACCTCCGGATGATTTCTTTTGGCTCCGGCATTGTCCACATCCTGCATCAACAAAGCCATATATCATTTGGGTATGAAGCTATTTGTTTCGCAGTGCTGAATACTACTTAAGAGACACACATCAGAAACAAAAACAACCGGTAGTCATTAATTGGTTCCATAAAGAAAAGGTTGTCTTTAACCAGAACGGAAAGCAGAAATTTATATTCAGGCAGATTTCTGTTTGCTAATCAGTCAATCGTGATTTGATATCTGCATCAAATTCAGTGTCAATCACGAAACTACTGTTGAAGTTCCTCTGACAGGAAAAGAAAATCTAAAGGCTCCAGAAACAATAGAAAAATGTTAAATTAAATCCGAAGAGTGTAACTGAGTTAGAAGAGGTAACTGCACTCCTTTTTCAACAGTATATTGATTGTTTCGTTTGGAACCATCTATTACTAACATGATCAGCCGGGAGAGGTGACATTGTCTCAACGATTAATCTGGTCAGGAAAACACTTACTCGCGACAACAAGAAAGAGAAGTGAGAAATTTTAGCACCCTTTCTGTGGGCCCAGGGTTGCAGGGAAAGAGAACATAGGTGAAAGGAAGAACTATGTTGTCGGCGACAGGTAGCGTTTTTCTTTCAGGGAGACGGACAGTTGGCCTTTAAATGATCCTGCATACCTGCTTACGATGCAACTGCACTGAATCTTCTCAAGAATAAAGGCCTTGGGTGAAGGACAGGGTTCTCAAATTCCACCACATTAGTCACGAACAAGATTGGGGACCCCTTGATTTCTCGAGATTTGCTGTTTCGTCATCAGAGTACTATACGGGAACAGCAAGTACAAACAGAAATAGGTGTTGGATGGTACTGATACGCCATTGATCACGAAGAGGAGGGTAGAAACTAGAGAGGCAGAAATTGATGAAGAGCTCAGGATTTGGAGAGACTGTAGGAAACTTGGAATCAAGGCAGAATTAGAATCGGTGGCGAGAAATATCTGCCTAAAGAAGTCTTTCTGGTAGAACAGCCCCCAAGGCAAGGCCAGTGCATATATGGAAGAACAAGCGTTAGTGTATGATCCAATTCAGTGTACTTGAACGTTGGAAGAGTAGATGATGAGATTGTTGTAAGAAGCATAGAATTAGGATGGAGGAGGAAAGAGAGCAAGAAGAAGAAGAAGAAACTATTGAGCACCTGTTGGTGAAGAGCAGGCCGATGCAGAAGCTGCCGAGGCAGAGCAAGAAGGTCCATTTCTTGGAGATGGTGCCTCGGAGCACAAGCTCGTCTCCTCCTACTGCTCTGCTCTTGTTAAAGCTCATCTTCCCTCTGCACAAATCACCTTGTCCCTCTTGCTCTATAGGTCCTCTCGCCTTAACCACATGTGCTTCTTCCTCTCTGAAACCTCATGATCACCGTCCAGAGCTAGGCACCAAGAAAAGCTCTCTCTCCTTTTGTGCAGAGCAAGTCTCTTGCTCTGCTCTCTCTCAGATTCCTCCTCCTCCGGCCACACGTTGGTGCCTTTGGTGTGAAGGGGAAGGCGGCCAAGAGCAGTGCCACCGAAACGAAACGACGCACCAACTGTGAGCAAGCAGGAGTGGAGTCCGGAGGAGGGAAGGGATCTTGCTCGCGCACGGATTTATTCGCCAACCACACTGACCCGGTCCGGTCGTTTCCGGGTGCTTATACTTTATTCCTCTTGGAGAGATTACATACTAGTACTGGACTAACCAGTGGTAAAGTGGCGCCATTAATGGGGTGTGGACGTGTCGCTTTTATAGTTAAGCCACGCCCATGGTGGAGTTTCAACTGTTAGCCGGGAAATGGCGGTTTTGCCCTCCCGTGGTCAAGTCAATGGCTTTGTTCTTCTTGTATGTGTGCCCCAGATTGCAAGCAAGTCCTCCCATGTGGAACCTTAGCTTGGATACAGTGCCTATACAAAGGATTCCTCAATCGGGATGTTTATGCAAGTCAATTCTGTTGCGCTGAGAGTTTGAATGGATGCATATACTTTGTGCTTACAAAATTTTCACTATGTTGCTAGCCAGAAAATTCGAAAGATTTTCGTGCTATTGATTTTTCAGGAGTGGAACTTGGTAGGGTGCAAGGTTTCGATGGAATAGCTCTACAATTGCCTAAAACTTGAAGACAAGGGGTGCTCAAAAGTTCACTCCTGACCTCTGACCATCCTTTGTGCAGAGGCAAACAGGGGCATCGAGTTCCCTTCTTCACCACTACTTCTACTTCACTTTTTTCCTCACCTTTCATTTGGCTTGTTTACTCGCAATATAAAACAACCTCTGTCACTTTGGAACACGGTACCATTTCATAAAATTTATTGTTAGGATAATCCTTTGTTTCAAAGAGAATTAGAGGAACGCTTCGAGTAGGAGTGGTACCCCGAAATTCCAATATCCATTTCTTTGTTCCAAAGAGGGTCTTAATGTGCACAAGAAGAAAGAATGTTTTCTAAAAAAAAAACAAAAATGGCACAACTGGCCAGTACAATTATATTAATTATTCACCACCCAAATCTATCTATATGTTCGAAAGTTTCTGCATCTGGGCACATCATGGTGTCTGCATGGATACGTGCAAGCGCTAACATGCCAGTGCTATAGATCCCAAAAGATCCATATAAAAAAGTTGGGAGATGCCAGGGTGCGATACGGAAGACTGGGACTCCGTGATGTGCTGGGCGCAATGAGTTGCAGCAGCTGCGCATGTGAGCAACGAGCGGGGACAGGGTGGGCTGAGCCCAAAATCCTCGGCACACCTCATGTCAGACATGTGCTCTCTGGGTTCAATCAATTTGTGGATCATTGTCTACCACTTTTCATCGTTCAAGATCCAATTTTACCCGTGCTTCCACTTGCCTTTTCTAGCGGATCTAGGCTATACTTAATTGCGGTAATAAATGTTAACTGTGTATCTGCATAAAGATGGTACATGTAAAACTTTAGGCCATCCTCATTGGGAGTTTCATAAGCATTAAATAAGATGTCACATCAGCTAAAGTGGTGACATGATAAGATAATTAATATGAAAGAGATGAAACGGGTTTCATTCCCATGAAACTTATTTGACACTTGTTTCATAGGTATGAAACTCTAATAAAACCCTATTGAGAACAAAAAGTTTCATCATAACATATTTTGATCAATCCCATTGTAACAAATACATGTTAATTTAATGTTACAACTTGTCTATGAAATCGTGAGATGAAACCGTGCACTGAGAGTGACTATTTTATCCACCAAATCATATCTCTAAATCTGATATGGCACTCTTGATAAGTGTGAGATGAAACTATGCACTAGCCTTAGAAGTGCCGGGTAGTAGCATTGCCATCCCTCTTTTCCACAACTCTTTTTACCCATTTCTCGGAGCCTATCAGTTTATTTAAATAAAAAGAATTACAAAATAGTTTAAAACATATATTCCAGCTTGATAAACCCATAATAGCTTAGGGGGAACCCTTGAAATCTCAAATTTTCTTTCAAAGCCTTGTACTGTAGCATAATGACCTAATTCAATAGCTTGATAAACCCCATTCACCTTTGAAATTTCGTTGCATCCTTATTTTTGTACGTCTTGCTCTATAATTTAATACTACATCCGTGTAGAAATATAAGCATTTTTTTACTTTCTGAGATCACATTTAACCACTAGTCTTATTCAAACTTTTTGTAAAATATTATATATTTTATTATAATTTGTTTTATCATTGAATATAATTTCATATTAATGATTATTTTTTATATTTTTTAAAATATTTTGAATAAGACAAATGGTCAAACACTACAGCTGAAAGTCAATAAATCCTTATATTTTTAGACGGAGGGAGTAACAAAAACTGTTAATGGGAGAACTGAGACACCATTCCATTGGCAAGGAAAAGAAATGCTCAACTGCATATTGCTGGTTGTACATATGGTAGTCATCATGTCCACCACCACGCATTTGTCTTACCACATATCAATATTTCACTTGAGAGAGAGAGAGAGAGAGAGAGAGAGAGAGGCTGCATCTGCATCAGATAGCTGGAAATGATGATGACTTGTGAAGGGACAAAGTTCGAATTCGGAATCTTTTGAGGTCTGCTATGAATTTCTTAAATTTTTTATTTTTACATTTGACATTTTTAATCTCCATTTTTTCTATAACAGACAATAATAATGGTTCTTGTAAAGCTATTTTATATAGTGTTAAAATGTTTCTATCAATATTGTAACAGGTTGAGTAAAGAAGGTACATGAGAGTTCATATAGCTATACTTGAATTTCATGAAAGGCATGTCATACAAGATTATATGGAAATCCTTAATCTGCTATTAGGATAAACATTTTTATCTGCCATAATTCCATCATGAATAAACTTGATATCCCTTCATTGTAATTGGATTAAGTTTTGAATCACCCTAGTGACAGTTTTAATGGGATACAAATATTATGAATCCCAATATTATTCCTTTTTGCCACTGGTACTGACCTTGAGGGGATTGAAAATTTAACTCTATCCCACTAACGGATATCAGTTTTTTTCTGTAATGGAATATCAGTGTTTAGTTACATGGTATGGATTCATGATTATCATAGTAGTAACATATAAGGAAATATTTAAAATTACTCAATTTGATCATTAGAAACATAAAAAGAGAGTTCTTCTATATCATTTTACAGCAGGAACAATCACATGATGCCTTAGGTATATAGGATGCACTATAAGGTACTTGTGAGTTCAGATTGCTATGTGTGAATTTCATGAAAGACATGTCATATAAAATTATATAGGACATTTTCTTGATCTGATATTAGGATAAACATTTTTATTTCCCATGTATCCATCATAAATATACTTGATTGAATCATGTTTCAATCACCCCAGTGACACACAATTTTTTTGTCACCGGTAATGACCTTGAGGGGATTGAAAATTTAATCTCACAAATGGGATATAACATTTTTTTGTGTAACAGAATATCAGTGTATAATTACACTGGTTTTGGATTCATGTTTATCATAGCAATAATATATTACGAAACTATCCTTCAAAATTAGTCGATCTGATCGTTAGAAACATGAATATAGAGTTTTTCTATACCTTTTTATAGCAAAAATAATCACATGATTCCTTATGGTTATAAGTCATTACAAATATTGTCCAGAACATGTAAAAAATAAAAAAAGTAGTAATTTTCGTATGCAAGAATAAGGGTGTGTTTGGTTGGGCTTTTTCTGGCTTTGGCTTTTCAGAAAAGCCAGTAGCCCAACCAAAGGGGTTGGTTGTCAACAAAAGCCAAAGCTAAAAACAACTTTTTGCTAGTTCATTTCGAAAGCGAGTGTGGAGGTGCTTTTTCCGACTTTGGCTTTCACAAGTTTGAAGAAATTACCTACATATGTATATGTATGTATATATACATGTAATATATATGTTTATATGTATATATATATATTTTTATTTCTATGTATACATATATATTTATCTATTATTTATATACATGTATATATATGTTATATTATATATATGATATAAATAAATATATAAATTAAAAATATATTATACATATATTTCAAATATATATGTATATTTTATTCATATGTATATGTATATATATTTATATACATGTATATATGTTATATTATATATACAATAGAAATAAATATATAAATATAAAATGTATTATACATGTATTTGTATGTATATATGTACGTATATATGATGGTATATATGATGATAAGTAGGGTCTGCTAGTAAATTTTGAAAAGCCACAGCTGTTTTACCAAACGGCTTTCAGCTTTCTCACGATCTCATAACCCACAATTGTTTTTTTCATGACCTACAGCCCACAGCGAGCTTTTTTCACAGCCACAGCCCAACCAAACACACCCTAAGTAGCATGAAACACATGGATTCCTGAAGCCAAAAAGGGTATGGATGAAAAGTTTACAGCCAATAAGCTAGGTTATTGTAATTTATTTATTTAAACTTGCTGCTCCCATTGGTTGCGTAATCTAAAAAACATGAAACCAAATATCTAAGTTCGGAAGAGGGAAAATTGAAACGGAGAACGGGACGATTCCGGTGGCAAGCACGTGATTGCTGACATGCACGCCTATAAGGTCCCCGAAGTGGGATAGAGATTCTCTGCAGTAGCTAGCAAAGCAGGTCAAAATTCTAGGCACTGTACAGTAAAATGTGAGGAGGTGAACAGTTCTCTCTGCATTAATACTGTTCATATGTACTTGGACCGGATTTTTATTTTTTTACATGTTACTATATCATCAAATATGATACGTTCGTTTCAGATCGAACGGTTGAGAATGCGCCTAATGCCAGCTACAGTAGCCCTCTGCATTTGCTAGTTATCAATGCAGAGGATCCCAATCCCCGAAGTGCACTGAACCTCAAGCAGTGTGGGCACAAGCAACGCAATTCGTTTCGTACCATGCATGCCGACATGAACACCCGCCTGCGCTGAGCTCAGAAAACGGTATGGAACATCGCGTAGTTCTCGGAAAACTGTACAACGGATAAGATAATTAAGAGGCCTCTAATTTTCGGAATAAATTAAAGAATACGTCGAACCATGTATGTGATGAATTGAATTAAAACTAAGTGATCACGGAAATCCACAAACGTTGGGTTTTTTTTCATTTACTTATTAGTACCTTTCGTGAAACAGAATACCAGGAAACGGTACTAATAAGTTGCCATTTACTTTTAAGTTGCAATTTCAACCATTCACTTTAGAGTTGCAATTTCAACCATGTACTGTACATTTTATAATTATTGAAATCAATGTGGCATGGATTAACACTAAATAATGTTTTTATGGAGAACTCTTATAAAAAATAAAATTGTTTACTCGACTTGTGTCCTTGGAAGCTTGCTTGAAGAAAATAATTTTATTCATTCTAACCGGATGTAGTATAAGCAAATTCTTGATCTGATTTTATGATCTTTTACTTAAATAATAAATATATTTTTTTAACATTTTGCATAGATGTTCCCAAAAGATCGAAGCATTTGCTGCTGTTAATTTCTTTTTTTTCACGTGACTAACGCAGTACTTCACATCAACACCCCGTTCTCATTCGGCTATGATTTTATAACAACTTCAATTTAAATTATGGTCTAAGCTATACCAAAGAGTAAGTTTGAAAAGGTGCTTATGGGGCAAGCTGCTATAAGCAGTTCTCGTTTTTTGTACCGCGAGGCTGAAGCGGCAAAAGGCCGCTTTTTACTGCTTATGCCCACGCCCGAAACGTTTTTTCCCTCGCTACCCCCAAGCTTGGCGCGGATAGTTTTCTCCCTCCTCTTCCACGAGCCTCATGTGAGCGGCTGTCGATGACGCATGAATCATCTGCGAAGTTCGTTCTCGGTTGGGAGGAAAGGCACCCATACCTCGTAGATAGATGGACCCGCCGTCAAATTGGAAGAAGGAGCGGCCTTGGGCGCGAATGGTGGCATAGCGGCGGGCGCGGGCGGAGGCGCAATGCGCGTCCTAGCGGCGGGAGCACACACGGGTTGCGTCTAGGCGACGGGCGCCCCAGGCGTGGGCGCGTCGTAGCGACGAGTGGTTGCCGGGTGTCGGCGGGGCGGACAGAGAACACCGCACTGCAGACGCGCTTGTACCGCTGCATCCGCGTCTTCCTTGTGCTCTCCATGCCGCTGCTCGCCGTCGAGGTGGTAGCTTACTACCAGGGATGGAGTCACGAGGTGCCCGGCCTCCTCATTGTCAATGGGCTCTTCGCAGCGGCCTACAGCTGGATGTGTGCACGGCTCGGGTACCTTGTGCCTATGTTATGCCGGCTCAAGAATCCATTGGCGAGGAGAACGATTTGTTGGACCAGAAAGAATATTTTTATTTATCTTTCTAGATCAAGATGATCTCATATATATTTTGATATATGGTTGTAAGCCAAACATATGAACTTGTCTGATGTATGTCTATTTTGATGACCATGTAATGTCAGTCACATATGAACTTGCTTCTTGATTGATTTAATATTTGTCATATTTTACATTGTA
Organism: Chloris gayana; assembly: GCA_031894775.1. Lineage (NCBI taxonomy): Eukaryota > Viridiplantae > Streptophyta > Magnoliopsida > Poales > Poaceae > Chloris > Chloris gayana. The sequence goes on from JAUNZO010000639.1 coordinate 430,042, forward strand.
TTTAGTTCAATATAATATCTAAAATCACGTAAAACATATATCAATAGTTGTTTTTAAAACTGAAACACAGGGATATGATAGTCATTTGATATGTATCATTCATTTCTCAATGGACGGGATAAGCTATTTTACTAAACGGTTTGACTGACTGCTAATCTAAGTACTGAAGCTGTTTTTTCATGAGCTAAAGCTCTACCAAAGAGACTCTAACACTCTTGTGCTAGATTCGTCCTCGATAACGGTTTTTGTGCCATTCTCTTCCACTGGCGATGAGTTGTGTTTTTTTCCTTCAAACAATATAAGGGGGTGGGTAGCCGGACATTAATGGACCTTTCGGGTATGATAAATCCCCCACATCACAAGTTTAACCCAATGTGGAAATGTAAGTTCACCAACTTGTAAGTCAACATGAACAATTTGACTTTTTTCAACAAAAATAATTACTCATCTACTGCTACTTTCTTTCCACTACTACCCTTGTTTCAATATGCTGCAAAATATACCAATGACTACTATAGTTATATAGTCGGAGATTAACTTTGGGCTGCATAATATTTTCTAGCATAAACCATCTATTCATTTATTATAAGGTACTACAAAATTTTCATTGCAGGTCGACATGAGCAAGCTACCATTATTACACGTGGGCTTGCTTGAGTAGTGGCCTCTGATTCTCTTACAAAAAGGAAATTAGGGAACAAGCTTCACGGGAAGATTGGCCACGAGTGCACAACCACCAGCTGGTTGTTGAGTCAGTTAAGATGTGCATGATGATGATTTCTTGTGTTCGTGCGCTGGGTTTACCACGTTACTATTTTTTTCTTGCTTACCTTTTCTGTTATAGTATAGTAGTAGCAGTAGTAATTGTAGTGGAGGAAGCATCTATCCAACTACTTATCTGTAGTCTTGTTGAATCCGCAATTCATAAGGTGGAATAAAGCGCCCCATCCTAAACGAATCTTGTTCCACTTGTCCCCAGGAGTGGCATGTCCCAAATTCTTTTTTTTTATAGCATGTCCCAAATTCTTGTTAGACCTCAGTACACGACTATCTCGTCAGGACATATATGAATCTAACAAGAAAAGCATATAATAACCCAAATAAGTACGATGTGACATTTCAGTTTACTAATTGGCCGACAGTATTATTTTCTAAAATGTGACCTAACCTTTTTGTATTGTTCTGAAACACACAGAACCGCGGCATCAGCATTCAACTGTGCAATATGTATGCGTGTCCAAGCATTGTATTCCAACAAGACCCCACAAGCCTATACAAATTGAGATAGTGATACGCGCGCGCAAACTGTAAACAAGTATGACGCACATATAGAGCTCACATGTGTCGTTTGGACCAACCAAATAAACGGGAGAGAATAATGAACAAGGGTACCAGTGGGGCCGTGGGGGCTAGCAGGCTTGTAATATAAGGCAATTATGCAGGTGGTAGCTTAGCTCACATGCTGTCCCGTGTTGTGTTGTATCTAATTGTCATCCGTAAATTATGTGTTACGTTCTGAGACAATTAAAAAATCGTCCATTGCAAAAATGATTCTCTATCAGAATTGTAAGACATGTAGGGCATGTACAAACGAGAGCCAACTGTGATCTCTTAGACACATGTATCTAAACAAAGAGACATGAAACAATTCTAATCATGCAAAGAAGAGATAGTGCATGCTGTCTTTTAATAAATGCATATTATTAATAATTGTATGACATGAGTCGTCTCTTCACATGTATAACGGTGTCCAGAGTTGTCTCTTATACTTGAAATATGTGATAAAGACCGATCTCTTCATTAAGAGCCACCTAGCCATCTCTTCAAAGATTAGAGGAGTATAAGAGCCCACTCATACGTGCCCTTGTAGGTCCCACCCCCAACCCGCTCAAATGCTGGATTGAAGACAAAGACCTTCTCTCGTGCACTCCACGTGGTCACACAGGCCCCATGAAAGCAACCTACCGTAAGCAGCAGCTCGTTTCTTCTCGCACCCATATTTTTACAGCCGTCGGATACGATTTATAAATCCAATACACCAGCAGTGCAGGATGAACGGCACGCTCCTACTCTCTTGGTCAATGTACTGTGCTCTCGTTCTGTGCATGATGGTTTAACTAACGAGACCTCAGGCCGTGCGTGCCGGCCATGGCTGCCACATGCTGTACTGCGCACACGCACATGTATGTTTCGTGGCCAATCATATCACACCATCGACGCAACTACCAGCGTCCTCTCTACCTCCCATCTCTTGGGTTGGGTCCGTCCTCACGCATGTTAATGTGTCTCGTACTTGCATAATCATTAGTATCTCTATTTTCTTTATATAACAGATGGCCCGTCAAGAAAAAAAACTATATAGGTATTGGAGGGTTTAGACCGATCGTCAAATGACATCATCAAAATATATTTGTTTGGATAAGATTTAAGTGGCTACATCAAATCATGCTTAAGTGGCTACACTCTAGAATATATTTTTGTGTACCAAAAATTAATATTATTACTCTCTTCAGCTAAAAAAAATTGTAAATGTGTGTGACCTCTCAACAATAGTGAGCATATAATTTGGAGAACATATACTATTTGGAATTTTCTTACCACAACCATCTAATTGTGCAATTTTCTGTGGTAAAGTAGTTTACTGGTGGAAACGGACGGTGGCCAACAAAATAACAACTACTACTAACATAGTAGAGCTGAGTAAGCTTGATTTGAATGGTCAAGGGTCATAAACCAATCATTAGTACATCTCGTCGCTACCTCCAAGGGGAATTTCTCACTGGTTTTTAACCCTTCTCAATCTGACTATATATTATATATATAGGCAATTCGATCCAGAGCCACATCCCTCTGAGTATCATCATCAGCCAAAAGCATATACTAGCAGTATCCCGTTGGCAAGACCGATGACACTGTCTGTCAACTCAGCAAGATTCGATCCGTCCCCTTCTCAAAAATGCATCGGGCGACACCTCGTTCCCGCCACATAAACCATATTAAACCGGCCTCGCATCTGATGAACCCAACGGATTTTTCCTCACCGCCCAACACCGCTGGAAATTGTTTCAAAAATGGATAGCGACAGATCGTATCTGCTGAAGTTTTATGCTTCCGATGCCATCCACTGCCCATCCCTGCCGCCTTGGCTTTCACTCAGAGAAGCTTGGAAAAGGCCGGCCAAATCGCATCTGCACGGGGAGGCGGGCCGTTGCCTCGTCGGCACATGGCGGATTTGGCATTGCCAGCACGCTGGCTTTGCCGACCGCGCACGTAAGCCCATGTAGTTTTTTTGGCTTTCTGCTCTGCCGCCTGCCTGCCTGCCTGTCCCTGCTCCAAAGGCTCTGGCTGGCTGGCCGGATCCCCTCGTGCCGGCATCGTGCACGCCAGGGTTGCAGGCCGGTCAGCGTACGTGTAGAACAAAGGTTGGATTTTTTTTTTTTGAAAATTCTCTCTATACCACTGAAAATTTTCCAACTTTCCTCTATACCATCAAAATTTTCAGACTTCCCTATGTACCATCCGTTTAAAATTTCTATGCCATCTATACCACTACCGTCGGTGCTTAGCACTTATCTCAATTCGCTAACTCGAAAAAATACTTTCTCCACTCCAAAATTTATGAAAAATTGTAAATTTATAGTGTAACATGTGGAGAATATTTTTTGTTGTTGGAAAACAGTTTGGTTCTATAACATTTTTTTAATTTAAAATTGGACAACCTGGCAAAGCGTTAAGGTTCAAAACTTCGAAATTTAACTTCTGAAAGTATTTTTTGAACGTTTTACCAGGTTCACCAATTTCAAATTCAAAAATGTTATAGAACCGATCTGTTTTTCAACAACTAAAAATATTCTCCACGTGTTACTCTATACATGTACAATCTTTCATAAATTTTGGAGTAAAGAAAGTATTTTTTTCCAAGCTAACGTAGAGATAAATGTTATGCACTAGCGCCGATGGTATAGAGGACATAGAAAATTTATGCGGATGATACGAGAGGAAAGTTTGAAAATTTCAATGGTATAGAGAGAATTTGCTCTTTTTTTTAGGTGCTGATATTCAGAGCGGTTCAAAATCAAACAGTCAATGCACATGAACCATCGGATCCTAATCGGACGGTCCAAATATTATCTTCCACCTCTCGCAAGCGACGACCTCACCACTCCCCTGCCTCCCGCCCTCTTCCGGCCGTCCCTGGTGGCGTCCTCGTTGTCGGGTCCGTAGCTTCTCCCCCGCCACGCTAACCTGTCGGCGCCGCTCTCCCCCACCCGAGCACCGGTCCAACCGCCATCTCCCATCACCCGCTCCAGCGGCACCCCCGCCACCTCTAACTCCGCCATCTCTATCGCCACCACCATCGGACCGGCCTACCACCCCCGCAACCCTAAGGTCGTAACTCGCTGATCACCATTGTTGTCCACTACATTGTTTGTTGAATGAAATCATCGTAGATTTCAGTTGATTGAACATAAGGATTTCCTTTTTCATTTTAGCTGCTTTTTGCGCTGTGATCTCTCGTGTTTTGGAATCTCAATGACCCATTTTAGGCAATGGAAATGGATTGCAACAGAGACCACATCTTAAATATATTTATATACTTAGTAATGGTATTTGGAAAAGGATGGAGTTACACACTATTTCTGTCTTGTTGGTCCGTGCTCCCCCACGGTCTCTTAGTTTTTTTATTTGTTAGCACCAGGTGTGTTTTGCCTAAGCGCAAGCTGCCAATGACTTTTTATTTTGTCGAGTCTTTATCTCGGCAATAATACTACCTAGTCCCTTACGAGCGTAGAATTCGATGATACAACACAAGAACACACGAGGATTTCGACAGGTTCGGACCCCTCAATTGAGAGTAATACCCTACGTCATGTATGTTTGTATTGCCTTTAGCAGAATGCTAATTGCGTATGTCCATATCGTTTTCGAGGGGTTCCTGCTCCGCCTTATATATCCGGGAGACAGGGTTACATGTAGAATCCAAGTCGGTTACAATATTTACAAATTTAGAAACTCTATCTCTAAGCTTTCCTTATCGTTTCGTAGTCTTAATTAACTAATTTTGCTCTTTTACTTGAGGATCACGCCATATTACGTCGGTCTTGTTGTCTGCCTTTGTTTCCATACCGGTATATGGAACCTTCTCGTTATCTTGTATCGGTTGGACACCACCCCGTGGGCCGTCCCGACTGGTCTTATGTCTTCAATTATGTCACCATATCTTCGATAAATCATTCCTTTGATCAATATATACCCGTAAGGTAAGTATACGATAGCAGCCCTCGAGTAATTTTTGATTTTGCCTTGAACAAGACCGACCAGTCTTCCGCATGTGGTCCGATTCCAACGCGAAATAAAAAAGAACTCCATCTTGCAATTTGGCTTCTAAAAGTCAAAAAATAAGTCTTTTATTCTCTATACCACCTAATTAGGTGATGAAAATTAAACTATTTTCCTTCAGGTGCACCGGTCAGGTGCACCCAATTGGGTATAGCCACCGGCTCTTGAATCATTTGAACTACTTTAAATAATGCAAGAGTCCACTAGTTCATTCTTCATTATTCTTTTCCTCCTGCAATCTCTACGGACCGCACTTTTCATTTTCCACAAATTTTTGCTTCCCACGATCTTTACGAGACCACTCTTGAACATTGGTGCACCGGCTAGGTGCACCTAATTAGGTATAGCCACTAACTCTTGTATCATTTGAGCATCGCAAATAATGCAATAGTCTTTTCCAAGAGACTATGCTTATTTTCGTAATTTTGCAATAAAATCTCATTCCTCTCGGCAATTTTCGCCAACACCTCTTCCGACCAGTCATATCGGTCAAAACTTACTACTTTCTAGAAATCCACACCAGGTTAACATATCGGACTATCGAAATCAATCTGAATCAATATCCCACTTAGTGAAATTTCACTAAGAACAAACAAAAATCCCGATTGATCATATCGGTTTCCAAAATAACTTATATTCAACTCGAGTTTTTCAAACCTATAATCAGTCGAATGATTAACATCCAGGGTCTAAGGCATTCAAATTCATATTATTCAGTTAGGCAAGACATGAGTAGGAGACATTCCATGGGGGTTCGAAGACAACCAACGAGTAGTCTTTCGCACCTTTTTCCCTCATGGCTTTGATCTTCCATGTTGCTCCTTCTTCCGCGGCCTCCTCAATTTCTATGGATTGGAGTTGGTCAATCTGAATGCCAACTCCATCCTTCACATCTCTGTTTTCATCCACCTCCGTGAGGCCTTCCTCGTGGTCCGCCCCCACTTCAATCTTTTTTGCTACCTTTTTCACATATGCCCCCTCCAATCTGATAATGACCGCCATGCCATCGGAGGAGTCGGAATCTAAAGCCGACACTCTAATGAGTATTTTTCTTTCTCCTTCAACAAGAGTATCTCAAAATGAATGAATGAGTGATTCATCCTTGACAATCCCGAACCCGCTCTTACTTCCTACAGGGCCAATGTGGCCAAAGAACTCCTATGTTGGATCCTTGAAAATCTCCGGGACGAATTGCGCTAAGACGAACAAGTTGCCTCTTTGCTAGTCATGATCAAGGATCTCAAAGAAGAAAACAAGGTCACAGCAGAGACCATTATTTGGAGCTTCATTGTGCGTGGAGTGCAGCCCATCAAACTTCTACCCACACCTGGGTGGTCGTTCAATGAAAGCAACAATACCGGTGATGGCACCGACCACCCAAACCTCAAGCGGCAAACAAATCGCTTCAATAGGTTGCTGCAACCCAACTCGATGGCTTGCGCTTCAACAAAGTTAATGTCGCATACAATTCTAAAAATCCACAAGCACCGGTATGTTTCAATCTTCGAAGTATATTTCAGCTTTTCATATGTTCAACAATCTATGAAACATAAGATTATGAGCATGCAGGATCTTGATAGATTCAAGAGCCATCCACCGCTCCCTTTGGATGACCAATGGGGAGAAGACTACCAGGAGGCCACTCGGACCGATCCGATGCCCATCGCCAATCCTTCGAAGAGGGTGACGTACTCTATAGGGATCATCTAGAAAGCGGAGAGCTTTGGTTCCATTCAGACAGAAAAGCTAACTTAGATGTTAAGTGGTGAGAATAGCCATAAAGGAGCCGAATGAAATCAAAATTTCATGTTCGGTTTTGAATTAGAGACGTTAAAAATAACCAACCAACGTCGACTATAACCCCTAGCCTTCCAAGCTAACGATGCGGGTTCGATTCCCGCTACCCGCTCCATTCTGTATAAAAAGACTATTCTATTTGTCTAGACATGGTAGAGACTTGTATTCAACCTTTTTCGTCCACCAGTTTTTGGCCCTACAGAGCGGAGTAGAGCAGTTTGGTAGCTCACGAGGCTCATAACCTTGAGGTCACGGGTTCGATTCCCATCTCCGCACTTAGCGGTGACCGTTTAACATCCGTCAAGCCAACGCCGAAAGCTCGTCTTCTCTCCGGATGATGATGCCGACGTTGAGCCCTCCGTACCACGAGACACACGGTCTAAGGCACAAAAAGCGAAGATAAGCGTTGTAAGCGAGCGCAGATCGATAAAGATCACCAGGCTGCTTGGGCCACAATCCGGAGCGCTACAAGTGGAGAGTCTCAACGCATAAGTGGGCGAAAAGATCCTATGCTCAATGTCCCGTGGAGGTTATGATCCTCCCCACGGACCGGCGCCCAAGGCAGCTTGGTCACAAAAGAAGAGACCTCCTCCTCGGCGCAACCTCGCTACCAAGTGGACTGCAGAAAGACGAGTGGTGATTCTCAAGAGCCACCGCGAAAGAAATCGAAGTCCCCATCCGGCTTCGTGAAGGCCACCCACTAAGTTGTCTCTAAAAATTCATCATTTTTTTTACTAATCTTCATAAAAAACTCCATTCCGACCGATCTTAACTTCTACCGTCCTTATAGATTTCCTTCAAATCTTCAAGCATCTATTGTTGGCTTTCTCAAGAACAGGCCAAGCACCGCTGCTAAGACCGCAGCCCCGAGGCCACAGTGAAGAACTCGAGATCAGCTCGGAGGCTCGGAGTGCGGCAAAAACAAAGGATATCCCTGCCGCCTCAACCGATGACCGGTCTTCACCGGCTCCCGCCGATGCTCAAGTCACGGTGGACCTAACAACCGCAAAAGACCCTACCGGCGCCAATACAGCTAGCGGTTCCTAGACCGCTTTAGTCCTCCCTTAGGGGTGGCCTCGACCGGTCTTTATCGAAGAAATCCCCGATGTCCGCGTTCCGCACGAGCTGCTTCCACCGAGACCAAACTCGCTAGGATGGTCATTGGCGAGACCTCCATCGACAATGCTAGCGGAGCTCGAACCTTCGTGACGACCGCTAAGTGGGACTCCATTGAAGAAGAGGAGGCCCTAAAGAAGTTGAATGAGACCGGCCGGGTGTGCCTTGTTCTCTTATTCTTCATGTCTGTAATGTAGTCATTTGAAACTGAAAATTGATCTTAATCTTTATCACCTACTTCTCTAGGTTCTCCTAAAGAACTCCGAGGCTAAAACGACAATTATCAGCCATTTCAAAGAGGAACTAAGCTAGACTTAGCAATAGCGCACAGAGCTAGGGACGCAGACCGCTAATCTACTGTCTCGAGAAGAAGAATTTTTGAGACGGGAGCAAAATCTCGGTAGGACCAATCAAATAATGGAAGACTACCGCAAAGAAATCATCAGGCTCAATAAGCAAGTCAATGGTATGTTCCATCAATCACGAGAATTCATCAATAACACCAATCTTCAACTAGTCTAACCGGTCTTAATCTTCACAGTTTATGAAGCTTTGATTCTGGCTCACAAGCAAATTGAGGAAATCCTCACCGAAAAGGCGCCGCATTAGGAACAAGCCTTATTAGAAAGCAAAAAGCTCGAGGAGATGCACGCAACTCGCATTGGAGAACGTAGTGGGAGCTTACCGTCAAGGACAACATCTTGACACAAGCTCTCCGGTCTTCCAAAACTACCGAAGAAGAAAATGCCCAGCTAAAAGTTGACCTGAATAAGGTGCTTGAAGCTGCCAAGATTACTCAGGAAGACAAGGAAAGGACCACCAAAGAAGTACATGAGTTTGCCCGAGTAGGCTCTAAAGGTCAAAGAAGCGGAGATCCAACGCCTGTTGAGGAAAGAAGTTGAACCGAAGGAATCCAATACTAACTACATGGCGAAGTTCGGAGGACTCGGATATATCTCACGGACATAAGATCTCTCCCTTTATCATTCAAATCAACGGTCTTATATATCGGATAATATAACTAATCTCTTAGTCTTCATCCTTGCATAGCTCTCCATTGGCACCACAAGGCTTAGAGATACTTGGGCGGAGGTCAAGTCCCACGTAACGACAACTTCAACACCAAAGTTGCTTCGTGGGATGCTCCTCGTCGCATCCGAGAACACTCAAGAATGGTGGATGCTTTCGAAGGAGCTCAAATTGCCGCAACGATCCAGGCCTGGACTCCACCGAAGGACCGTGACTTCAACTTCATCAAGATCGACGTCCATCCTAATACGACCAAAGACCAGATTAATGAGTCGAAGAACTCGCTCATTGGCACTATGACTCATCCGGTCAAGGATATCCCGGTTGACCCTTCGCACGATCGGCGAGACGTTGCCGTAGCCCTCCCAGCCATGGATCAAGCTGTCGATGAAGCCACCGAAGCTGCAAGACAAGGTATCGAAGCCGAATTCATCGACTTGAACTTCGACGCACCGTCATCGGACTCGAGGATACAATAGATGATCCGTCGACCACCGATCATGAAAGTGCATCTAGGCCTCCTAGTGGGTTTTGGTGTTTTGATGACAACATGATTACAGAGCTAAAGTAATTTGCTGAGTTGTAACAGGAATATGTCTTGTAAAATTATTGTGAACATTGTTGTATCAAGACATGGATGTATATGGATATTTCACATGTATATTCTTGTATTCCATATGACAAAAAATATGATGAAGATGAAGCTAGATGGATGATCAGTATTGAAAACCTTATACCATGTGTCACATGAAGAAAAATGAAGCTTGTTGATATGTCTCATATTGGTCATTGAAAGTATCACTATATTTCATATTGGTGACTTAATTCTTGGTGTTATATCAAGCAAGCAACATATATTACAATGAAAATCAATACAACATGAAGATGAATATCAAGCGTGTGCTAATAGATGATGCAAAGAAATGTGTCAATCTTGATGGTAAGTTTGATGAAGGATTAGCAAGGACTTGGCTACGATGGACCATACATTGGAGAAGGGCAAGCAAGAGGCTTGGCGTCGAAGAACCTTTGTGGTGGAGAAGAGCAAGTGGATGTTGAATCCGACGAATCAAAAAGGCCATGAAGGATTGCATATTCCTAGTGTCAATTATTTTTGAATCAAGAAGGAAAATATGACATGGATAAAATATGGATTTTTGTCTATTCGATGATAAAATCCATGGTCATCAGCTCAAGGTGGATGTGCTCAACCAAAGAATTGTTGTCGTCTCTCAAGAAGCAAAATATGAAGAATTTCGGCATATGTCTCTATCACAAGCTCAAGTGGAAGAAAAATAGCTTTTATCTAATTCCCGAGTATAGGAATGTCGTACTATCAAGAGGGATGGAACATGTGTTGAATGATGATGTCAAAGTGCTCAAAATCCTAGAGAGAAACCAATCCGAGTGACCTAAACCCTAGACGGTGTGTTCCGCAGGTCAAGGAGGTCGGACCGCCCTGTCAAGGAGGTCGACCGCCTTGAACCGAGTTTTTGGGTTAGTAGGTCAAGGAGGTCGGACCGCCCTGTCAAGGAGGTCGGACCGCCTTTAACTAAGTTTTCCGGGTCAACTTCCGGGTTAGTGAGTTTTTAGCCTTAGAAGTGAAGCATAGTTAGTATGAGTGGATTGAGCAATCAAGTTTGTGGTTTGTGGAGATTTTCGCGTTAAGTGGTTGGTTACCCGCCGGTGCAAGGCGGTTAGACCGCCCTTAGCCCGATTGTTCCAACGGCTAGTTTTTAAAAGAGCCCTTATATAGCCCTCCACCACTCCCTTTGATTGCTGCTGGTTCTTGCCCGACTCTATAACATTCCAACGGCCATTTGAGCTCCCCCAACCTCTCTTTGTGAGATCCAAGTGATTTCAGCTAAATCTTTTAGTTGGGTTGAGAGATTTGAATGTGTGAGTAAATCCTAAGCCTTGAGCACTTTGGGCTACGTCAAGCAACTCGTGATTCATTTGTTACTCTTGGAGAAGAAGTCTCCTAGACATAGGGATCACGTTGAGGTGATTCCGAGCTTCGGTAAACAAACTCGTGTGTCTCCGTCTCCCTTGCTTTTCTTGTTTTCTAGCTTACTTATGCTTCCGCTTCGATCTACTTTGGTGTGCTCATTTGTATGCAGATACTTCGTGTATGTGCTAAGGAAAACCTTTGGAGCATCACCTCAAGTTTTTGTTTGAGCTAGAGTTCATTTTGGAGAGCTGACCTGTTTCACGCCTCGTGTAAGGCGGTCCGACCGCCCTAACAAGAAGGTCGGACCGGGTTGAACTAGGGTACACCCATTTTTTCCTATGCAAGGAGGTCCGACCGGGTTGACAAGGAGGTCGGACCGGGTTTAACTAACCTATGCGAAAAAGTTGTGTTAATTTCAGGTTTCCCCTATTCACCCCCCCCTCTAGGCGACATCAAGGTCCTTTCAATTGGTATCGAGCCTAATCTCCTAATTAGGCTCAACTCGCTTGAAGAAACGACGATGTCGCATCCTTGGGTCTTCACACCTTCATTTGAGGTACCACATTTTCATGGAGCAAACTTTGCTCTATGGAAAACTCTCATGTCTTCGTACCTTCATGAAATGAGCTCTCAAATTTGGTGGATCGTAGATATAGAGGCTTTTCTCATGCCTTAGAGAGATCCTCTCTAACTAGTGCGCAAAAGAAATGCTTATATCTCGAAGCCCATGCGTCTTACACTTTGTCTAGTGCTTTGAGTGCGAAGTGGACAACATGATCCTTGAAGAGCACGGCCCCCTAAAGACCGCCCACTCACTTTGGAAGGCACTTGAGAAAACATATGGCTCAAATGATCAAATGGAGTTATTGCTAGAACATGAGTGTGAGCTCACAGCTACCTCAACGATCTCTAATGAGCACCATCAACCAAGTGAAGAGTCTACCTCCCAGAGCACTTCACTCTCATCCCGCAGTCATGAATCAGGTGTCATGACTGAAGAAAATGAGAGTGAAGATGATGAAGATGACATTGTGTCCAACAACATAAGCAAGAAACACTTGCACAAAGTCATGCAGCTCGTAGTGGGGATTCAAGAGCAAGAAAAGCAGCAAGAGAAGCAAGAAGACTTTCTCATGGACAAGATGAAAGAGCTCAAGGCTCTACATGAACAACATGAGAAACTCAACAACTCGCATATCTCCTTGATCGGTAAATATGAAAAACTAGAAAAGGAGTATACTTGTGCTATTGATGCTTCTTCTTGTGCAACCGCTTTAAGGCAAGAGAATGATGGTTTCAAGGATCAACTTAAAGTGCTCACGAGCAAACATGTGATGATGCAAAAAGATCATGAAGAGCTCATGTACCCTCATGAAAAATTACAAGACTCACATGCTATGCTACAAGTGGCTCATGAGGTTGTGGTAACATCGGTAAAATATTCTCAACCTCTCACACAAGAATGCACGTGCACACAAGAGTCAATTGAATTAATTTGTGCTAACTCTTGTTGCTCTAAAGGCCAACATTCAAGTGTTGAGCAAACCATTGTAGAATCTTGTGATGACTTCATAGCTCAACAAAATGATCAACTAAAGCTAGAAGTCAAGAGACTTGAAGATGAAGTGGCTAGGTTGAAGGGTAAGGCACAAGTGCAACCATCCCAAGATAACCGTGATAACATGGTGAAGAATCTTGAGGTGGGAATAACCGTTGCTAGGCCTCACTCTCAACCAAACAACAAGTATCCGAAGCACAAGAAGCAAGAAAAGGCAAAGAAGAATCTTGACCATATCCAATGCTACAAGTGCAATGATATGGGTCATTATTCATTCATGTGTTCAAACCAGATTCAAAGCAAAACTAAGGTGTCCAGAGGACAAAGAAGATCAAACAAAGCTATTGTGTGCTTTGGATGCAAGAGCAAGGGCCATATGATCATGAAATGCCCAAATGTCTCAGCTGGTCGGAAAAACCCTGTTCAAGGTGGTCAGGCTGCCTTAACAGGGTAGTCGGACCGCCCTAGCACCGGTTCCGACCGGATCAAGAATTTGGACATGAACAAAAATAAGCCCATTGCTTCTAGGACGAGACAAGTCCTACAAAAAGCACAACTCAAGCAAGAACAAGAGATGGCCTCCAAGACCAAAAGAGGAGTGTGCTACACATGCCGGCTCAAAGGACATCAAAGTAAGGATTGTCCAAATGGTAACAAATCTGAGCCCAATCTTGTCAATTCTGCTTCTACCACTAACGGAAAGGCAAAAATGGACATTAGTGCTAGAAAGGTGATTAGTTCACCATATGTTAGTATTACATTCATTTGGGTGCCTAAATCTTTATCGACTAACCTTGGAGGACCCAACAAGTTTTGGGTACCAAAAATTGCTTGATCGAGGTTTCAGGGATGATGAGATGCATTGGAGACTTGACACATCAAACAAAGTGAATTGAATTTCAAGTAGTCAAATTTAATGAATATTTGTTCAATATCCTACCCAATGACATCTCAAGATATGACTGTATGGTGTAAATGAATGTTGAGAAGAAAGAGCAGGACACCAACAAATGTGCAATATGCTATTCAACCCGGTCGAGCGAGTCCTGATCAGGCGGTCACACCGTCTTGAAGTTGAAAATTTCATATATTCCCAATTTGTTTTAAGACCGGAGTGATTCTTGTACCCTACACAATATGAATGAGTATATCTTTGCTTAGCTCTCCTCTCAACTTATTTGTGTGTGACCAAGTTATGGTTTGAACTCCATATTATTCTTAATTGAATATGCATGCAAAATTATGGTAATTCAAAAGCTTGGCATGCATCAAGGGGGAGTTTAAGTTGTAACTTCGGTCCGAGAGACTAATTTTCGTTCTAGCATGTGTGTAGTCTCACAAGGAAGAGTGTGTCTCTCCCGGTGTGCAAAAGAGGAGAAATTAGTCTCTATGGAATTTGTGCCACTTGGGCCTACCATCATTGACTTTATTGGGTGAAGCTTCGTTGGATGAGATGGCATGTACATCAATTGTGAATGGCTCAAATTATTAGTTATTCTTCGCCGCAATGAAGAAATTGATGGTTGTGGCAAAGGTTTGTTTTTAAGGTTCTGTTTCTTTTGCCTATCCTGTGCATCTAGGCCTTTGCATGAATAGAGTGTTTTGAGCTTACAAATGATCCAAGTATTGTTGAGTGTGTGTCACTTAATAATTTCGTGTATCTTAGATATTTTGTTTATACCTTATCCCTGAAACTTGATATATGTTAGGTCAAGGATATATTCAAATGAAAGGTATAAGCTAAATATGCTAAAAGGACTACTAGGATGTTTTTTTTCTTTCTAAGTGCTCTAGTGTAAATGTTTTTGAAAATCTACCTAGACTTGCTAGGTTGAGTGGTTTTTCAAAATATTGGTATTTTCGGTCTTTGTGACCATATCGATTCATCATGGCCATTGTTCACCTTGTTTGTTTGATGGCTGGCCATGAATGAAAAGATACTCTCAAGTTCACAATTTCATCTCCTTGAAATTTTTACTCTCAAGAAATATGTGAAAATTAGTCCAAAGATGGCTGAAAAGGAAGGACTAAAAATCTCTCAAAATTTGGTCCAAATGTGTTTGAATTTGAAGGACACAAAAGAATTAATTGTTTCAAGATCAAGTGACCAAGGATTATTGGAGAATTGAAAAATACATGAAAAAATCAGGTTTAGTCGAACAATGTCCGACCATATCGGATTTTCTAGTCGGATTCCAGAGAGCTGCGCACCACACGAAATCAGCAGAGTCGGACATTATCCTACTCAGTCGGATATTTGAGTCGGACTCCACAGAGTTGCACATTCCTCCGGAAACGATAGAGTCGGACATTATCCGACTATGAGCGAAACAGACACATGACATCCCACTAAAACAAGCATAACTTTGCATTCGATGCCCGATTTCGAGTGTTCTTGGACTATGGAAAGAGAATTTGGAGGACTATACATACCAAGTATGATCAAGGTCCTTTCAATTGGCCCTATCTCACCAAAACAGCCTTCCACTCATACACCCTAAACACGACCCCGTATCCAAAACAGTGCTCCTTCTTCTCCAAAAACTCTCCAAACCCGTCTCCCCTTCGTCCTTGAGCTCTCAAATGGCGATTTCTTGATTCCTCCTTGGAATTCCTCCCCTCTTCCATGGATTTGGCGGTTCCAAGCATGGTCGGACCGGATCCAAGGCCGGTTCTTCCCAAGTTTCGTCATTCCCTCTCTCCTCAAGGTATTGAAGCCTACTTATCCCGATCTCCTCAAATAGGATTGCTCTTCAAGTTCTCTACCAAGGAATGATCTTCTAGTATGCCTAGGACCTCTCTATTGTTAGAGTACGCATTCCCAAATGGGCATTGCTCGGTTTTATGGTGCAGCAATTTTCTTGTAAAGGGCGGGTAGACCGCTTTGCTGACCTGGTCGGACCGGGTTGCACATAAAAATTTGTTGCCCCATAGGACTGTTCATTCGTCCTTCTTTTTGCTACTCTATGTCATGGCATACTATTTCCTTGATCTCTAGTAATAAAAAACTATCCACCAGCCCTTGTCCTGAATCGAAACAAGTGACCCTGTCCGAGCAGGGCGGTTAGACCGCTCTGTCACATGCGGTCGAGCCGGGTGGCCCCGTCCGGAACAACTCCAAGTTCTTTATTTTTAGCTCCTTGTCTCCTATCAATTTCAATCTGTTTCCTGAGGTCGTATCCATAATTTATTGATCTCTTTATCTCATGAAATCAATATGCCGAGGTCGGGACATGAAAGGAGGAAAAAGGGACGGTTTGATTCAGAGGCAAGTGGCAGCTCGAGGGATCCTAAAGGAAAAGCTGCAGCCGAGGATGAAGAAATGTTTGAGGCCACCAGTGATGAATCTAGTGGTGCTGAGGATGAGGAAGAGATTGAGGATGAAACTTATCGAGTCGGAAAGGAGGATCTTGCTGCAACGAAGAGACCGAGGCGAGTGAGGAAAATAAGGATGTGGGTGATGAGGATAACGATGAAAGTGAGGAGGAAGAAATTGATGCTGAGGAAGATGAGATGATCATAAGCAAAGTTGCAAAATCAGTGTATCCTAAAAAGCCAAACTTGAGGTCTCCAAATGTACCTCCCACTCTTATGCCAATAGATTATCGAGTCGGAGGATTAACAAAGACAAGTGGGGAAGATAAGAAGGAAAAATTCATACCCGAGTGTCTAAGGAAAATGGCACGGACTACCGGTTTTACAATTGTTTTCAGTAAGATTATTATGAAACCGTTTTGAAAAACAAGGATACGGTTGTGTCGGAGGCTCGAGTGGATTGAATGGTATCATTTGGAAAATCGGAGTAGTCCAATATTTGATGATGTTATTGCAGCTTGTGAGAAGACTCACATCAAGAATTTGATGGGTTTCAAATACGACTGGAACAATGAGATCATTGCTCAATTCTATGCGACAATCTATTTTGAGGAAGAAGGACGTGAAAAGAAAATGTACTTGGATGACAGAGGGTATGGCCAATACAATCATCTATGGTAGATTTGCATGGATATTCGGATTTGGGCAAAGTGATTCTAACATATTCAGAATCCACAATGAGGATCCACTACCAAAGGAGCAAATGAGGTTTATGTATCCTCCAAATGAATTAGATAAGGTGGGATTAGTAAAAGGCATGTACACCTATTAGTCGGTGTTAAATAGGATGTTTAGAAAGACCCTCTCACCTAGAGATGGAAACCCCTCGGATATCACTCTCTATTCAAAGAATTTGCTAGCAAGGATGAGAGATGGAGGTCAGCCTTTCGGTGTGATGGACTTCATTTGGGAGGAGATTAAGGCAACTTCCATGGACCCTCAAAAGTCATGTGGTTTTAGTCCTTATCTGCTTGTTCATGATTGAGGAGACAACAAAGTACAAATATCCCATAGAACATCCTCCTCCACACAGGCCTCCGAGAATTATTCCATCAAAACATCCCATTGTGAGAGTGCCTACCCCACCACCTTAGCCACAACAACAAGATGATGAAATTCAGCCGAGAGCAGTACAACCCGGCCTCGGCCGGGTCAGCAGAGCGGTCAAGCCGCCCTGGAGGGGCACCGGCAGGATGCCAACCCGGTCGAGCCGGGTGAGCAGGGCGGTCGGACCGCCCTGCATGGCCGATGGGGCAGTAGCTTGTCCCGCCATCTCGAAAAATCGACATCTCCAATTAAGAAAATTTTCAACATGATTTTTGGAATTTGCAGAACTCAACATGCTGTGGAAACCTCGTGATCGAGCGGATTTGGGTAGGAGAATTAGAAGAATTGAGAGAGCCCAATTTCCAGATGATCCTCCCTCACCGGTTAGACAAGAAGAAGAACGGCCACCAACCCCCTAATAGAAAGGTACCACGGATGGCAAACAGAAGATTATTACTCTCGGATTCATGGTTCTAGCAGCAGTGGTGGACATGGTGGATTTTCAGAACCCACACATGGTGGTTTGGGTATGCCTAGTGATCCGACGGTCGGTGGTTGTGTGCCACCTCACAGCGATATGTATAATGATCCTCCTCCACAGTTCACTCGGTTTGAATCATCTTCACGGTTTGCACCGCCTCCTCCTCCTCCACAACAGTCACAACAGGAACTACCTCAAGAGGAACCAGCTATGCGTAGTGCATTTGAAGAATTCGGTGTTAATCTCTTCCACTTTGACCCCTCCGGGCATTGGCGAGGATCCCAATGATCCAGGTGGTAGTGGCGAGTGGCTTTCGGTGAAGCACGAACATCCCTTCGGACTACATTTTCTTCTTTTTGGATGATTGTTGAAAAAAGGGGGAGAAGAAAAGGATTAAAGATTCAGCATTTCAGATGGGAGAGAAGAAAAAGATCAAAAGAGCAGAAAAATGAAGAAATGTGTTTTCAGCATGTGTAAGGCGGCCGCACCGCCTTGGGAAGGCAGTCGGACCGCCACGTCCTCCGTCCGCCAAGTGAAGGGCGGTCTAGAAGGGCGGTCAACCACCAATATCTGTTTTCAGCACTCTCGTTTGTAATAAAGTTCGCTCCTTCTTCGTGGAACGTTGTTTACTTGCGAAAATATTTGTAACATGTGTCGTGTGTGTTTATGAACCTTAATTATCTAAGGAAAATTAGTGCTAGTGTGAAATGCATGAGTTGAATGGTGTAATGTTTGTTGCTCTTTCTTTTTCTTTCTGCTTCGTGCTTGATCATGTGCGTCACGTACTATCACATCACATGTTTATGCACCCCACGAGATGCAGTGATATAGGGGGAGCTCCATGTCTTCATTAATTATGTGCTTTTGGCATTTTAAGCCAAAATTGGAATTTCACTCCAATGCACATATTCAGGAGGAGTTCTAAGTATATCACTACATCCAAAAGCCTCCTAGTGGGTTTTGGTGTTTTGATGACAACACGACTAAAGAGCTAATGTAATTTGCTTGAGTTGTAACAGGAATGTGTCTTGTAAAATTATTATGAACATTGTTGTATCAAGACGGATGTATATGGATATTTCACATGTATATTCTTGTATTCCATATGACAAAAAATATGATGGAGATCAAGCTAGATGGATGATCAGTATTGAAAACCTTATACCATGTGTCACATGAAGAAAAATGAAGCTTGTTGATATGTCTCATATTGGTCATTGAAAGTATCACCATATTTCATATTAGTGACTTAATGCTTGGTGTTATATCAAGCAAGCAACATATATTACAACGAAAATCAATACAACAAGAAGATGAATATTAAACGTGTGCTAATAGATGATGCAAAGAAATGTGTCAATCCCGATGGTAAGTTTGATGAAGGATTAGCAAGGACTTGGCTACGATGGACCATACATTGGAGAAGGGCAAGCAAGAGGCTTGGCGCCGAAGAACCTTTGTGGTGGAGAAGAGCAAGTGGATGTTGAATCCGACGAATCAAGAAGGCCATGGAGGATTGCATATTTCCTAGTGTCAATTATTTTTGAATCAAGAAGGAAAATGTGACATGGATAAAATATGGAGTTTAGTCTATTCGATGATAAAATCCATGGTCATCAGCTATAGGTGGATGTGCTCAACCAAAGAATTGTTGTCGGCTCTCACGAAGCAAAATATGAAGAATTTCGGCATATGTCTCTATCACAAGCTCAAGTGGAAGAAAAATAGCTTTTATCTAATTCTCGAGTATAGGAATGTCGTACTATTAAGAGGGATGCAACATGTGTTGAGTGACGATGTCAAAGTGCTCAAAATCCTAGAGTGAAACCAATCCGAGTGACCTAAACCCTAAACAAGTGTGTTCTGTCAGGTCATGGAGGTCGGACCACCTTGAACCGAGTTTTTTGGGTTAGTAGGTCAAGGAGGTCGGACCGCGCTATCAAGGAGGTCGGACCGCCTTGAACCGAGTTTTCCGGGGTCAACTTATGGGTTAGTGAGTTCTTGGCCTTAGAAGTGAAGCATAGTTAGTATGAGTGGGTTGAGCAATCAAGTTTGTCACCGAGTGATACCGGAACTTCTAGCGGTCCGGCTCGATAGTTTAGGTCCTAGGATTTATCTATAAAAACAATCGTGAAATGCTATGAATGTTCCGATGTTTATAAAAATGTTCTAAGTGTTTTTATTGAAAATTCCAATTAATTTCATGTTTATGACCGGTCTTTATATGCTTTTGTCACTCGTTCCTACAAGACTTGCTCCTTTCGCGCAAACCGCAGCGGTCTTGAATAATCCATATATGAAGAAAATAACTTAACTTTAATAACCGGTCATTCTAGCTAAAAATCTTTAATTTATCGTCCTGCTTCAACCAGTCAAACCTATACCCAAGCAACAATGGTTAATTCAACACAATCAAACCATGACATGACCACCGGCTCTAACCAGCGTTGGGTATAGCTCATAGTGGCGCTCTACTTAACAAAATCATGCCATATAGAAAATTCAACCGGTCTTAGAATTCAGGATCACAAAGTATTAACTAACCGCTCTCAAATAGCAACCCCGTGACTCGATATAATAATGCAAAATTAAAATTCCAAGACATATAACATTATGCAGATAGACGAGAAATTGATATATTTCATATTATCAAAGAGCTATCATGAGCGAGAAGAGTACATAAGAACAAAATACAAAAACTCAAGTATAAAAGTGATGTTGCTGATCAATATTCCAAGAATTCGGAATTTCTTCTTCATCCTCGGTCATAAGCCTATGAGCACCCGGTCTAGAAACAAATTCGACAATGAATAGCCCTTCCCGCACCGGTGATAACTTGTACCAGTTCTTGTTGGACTGAATCTTCCCGAGCACCAAATCACCCACTTGAAATTCCCTTGCTCGAACATTGCGGTCATGATATCTCCGCAATCCCCGATGATACTTGGCTACTCGAATCAACACCTTGTCATGTAATTGTCCGTAGCAATCAATTCCATCCGACACCGATCATCGTATCGGCCTTCATCATAGCACGGACTGTGGTAGACACCATATTGAACTCCGTAGGCAACATCGCCTCCGATCCATACACAAGAGAAAATTGAGATTGTCCTGTAGCACGACCGGTATTCGTACGTAGCCCCCACAAGACCCATGGCAACTCCTTCACCCACTTTCTAGCATATGGCTTCAAGCGCTCATAAATCCTTGGCTTAAGACCGGCCACAATCATCTGGTTTTCTTGTTCCACCTATCCATTACTCGCGGATGTGATACCGATGCATAATTGATCTTGATCCCCAAGCTCTCTACATAATCCTTAAAAATTTCTGAAGTAAACTACGGTCCGTTATCCGTAATGATACAATGCGGAACACCAAATCCGACAAAGATATTCTACGTGAAACTTAATTGCTCGTGCTGTAGTCGTATGTGTGACTCGCTTCGCTTCAATCCACTTAGAGATTTTGTCAATTGCAACAAATAGATGAGTGAAGCCCTCGGGTGCCTTTTTGAACGGTCCCACGATATCAAGCCCCCGGGTAGCAAACGGCCAAGTCATTGGTATCATACGCAATTCATGAGCATGCACATGAGATTGGCGCGCAAAGAACCGACGGCTCTCACAAACCTTCGCCACTCTATGTACATCATCAACCGCTGTTGGCCGATAAAATCTGTGTCCGAACGCTTTAGCGACCGATGTCTTTGAATACGCATGATTCCCACAAATACCACTATGGATCTCCTCCAACAACTGGACGCCATCGGTCGTTGGTATACACTTCATCAAAATATTATCGCCTCCACGCCGATAGAGTTCACCTTCCACGAGCAAATAATTCTGGACTCTAATCTCCAATATTTGCCTTTCAACCTTATCCTATGGTACGACAACATATCACGGATATTCAATATATGGGGTGCACTAATTAGTATCAATTTTCAGACTGGCTTCTCGTGGCGAGGTAGGAATTTGTCGGTCTCCACAGCTCGCAATAGCTCCTGCTCGATTAAAGAAGGTATTAGGGACCAAGGAAGAAGCTTCAACCATGGAGATTGACTACGACGACTTCTCGGTAGAATTAGGGAAAAACAACAGTCGGCTGCGATTTGGGGGTTGGGAATGGTTGCGGCTTCGCTCGGTGGCGAGATAGGGGCATGACGAGGTCATCGTGTCTAATTTATAGAGTTATTAGGTCGGGGAAACGAACGGGCAGGCTTCATGGCCATCAAGGGTGGCTACGACCATTGATGCACAGTGGCACGTGTTACGGCGTTGTTACGTCAACGAAGAGGCAGAAACGGAGGTGAGACAGAGGGATTTGTGCATGGCTTCAGTTTGGAGAAACAACTCGCGGAGAGGAGAGATGAGACAACGGTGTTCTATGGGCGTCGAGGAAGGATGAAGGAAGAGTGTATTTCCGGATTCGGACGAGGAAGGGTGTATTTCAAGCCACGACGCCGAGGGAGCTTCTGTAAGAGGGGTGTACTTCTGCAGCGGCGAAACCTTAGCGTGGACGTTTTGCAAGCTAGGAAGCTCTTTGAAAGACAATGTGGTGATCTCTTTGCCTTACACCTACGGAAGTGTTTTAGCAACAAGGAGAATTTAGTCATTGAATAGTGATGGAATCACCAACCTATGGGTAAAGTTGTAGAACCTCTACAGAGTGTAAAGCTGTTATAATAGTCGTGGTCATGGTTACGAGCGGTCCGGATCCTCACACGGACTAGGGGGATTGGGTTGGATCTGGTGGGGTAATTAGATTCAAGTGGTATAACCTATAGTTGTTTTGGGTGGGGTAACACAAGGTGTTGGTACAGGTAGGGTAACCTATACGGGGCAACAGGTGGGGTTGTTGGTATGATAATTTAGTAAATAGTTTACTTTAATTAAAATAAACTTATACATAGGTGCTATCTATGTAGTAAACCTAGTGTTAGCCTTTTCCTTCTATAAGCTTGCATGTCATATTTTTTCTCACTTGCTGAGTACGTTATGTACTCATGCTTGCTACTTTCGTGCTTTTGCCACATATACCTGCTCCTTAGATGATGGAGAGATCGACTTCTTTGAAGAGGGTTACCACTAGGCGTGTGACTCCCACGGTTGACTGCCTGTGGAGTGATGGTGAGTCCGTTGCGTTGTGTTTCTGCCTTGTGAGGCATATAATATTCGAGTACTGTAATGTACATTATGATGTAATAATAACATGGTTTATACTGTTTATTTCACTTTTGTCTCTATATGTGTGAAAATTGATCATGGCATACATATAGTTACGCATTCAATTAAAACTTAAAACTGGGTGTGACAGTCTTTCTCATTTATCCGCAGGTTGATCGCACTTTGATTTATCAAACTCGGATTGTGGTACCCAACCTTCCAATCGGGTCTGTTGTATTTCTTCTTTTGAAATGTTGAATGCAAGCTACAGAAAAAGCACAAGGCAATATATAACATGTCTTTCGAAAGGTAGGAAATACGAAAAAGATTGATGGAGGCACTTACACACACCAGAAGGTTATGAAGGTCGTGTCCATCTCGCGCCGAGCCGAAACATAGTAGAGTCGAGTCATTATAATATAGTCCAAGAGTCGAGTCAGCAGTATCATTGAACACATCCCATGGAAGCTTACAGGTGATCACATCCACTCCTTTTTCGCTGCCGCTACATATGAGTCGTGCAACTTCTGCATCTCTCATGGTAGGTTCGACAACATAGTTTTAGATACGAGGGGCTTGCACAACGCAAAATTTGGGAAGTCCTCATTCTCATCATGACCCTCAAATTGTCATCGTCATACTCTAGCAATTTACGACGATCTATGATATGTGTGATTGATTGCACAGGTCCCTTCCTCGTTTGCTCCAAGTATTTGATGACATGTTCAGAGTTGCGGTTGTTGGTCGTATCTACGCACCCACTTATATACCATAAGAGGACGGTGTACATTGTAGCATTTTTTCTCTTAGAGTATTCTAAGGTTTAATCGAATCCACATAGACTAATGGGAATTAAATATTGTTAACAATATAAGATCTAATTAAAATATTGTTGGCTGTGAGGTTGAAGGATTTGGTGGCTTGTGTTGTTGATCGACGCTTTGGAGGAGCCGATCGACGCGAAGGTTGGAGGTGAGCTGATCTGCGCACTGATCGTGTCGATCGGCACACCGTCCGATTTGGAACCCTAGCAGCGTCGGAGACTTAGGACCTGTTTGGCATGGCTCTGCTCCACCTCGGAGCAGCTCTGCTCCAAAACTCCAAGCTAGAGTTGCTCGTTGTGGAGCCGGAGCTGTTTTTCAAGGTGTTTGGCAATGAGGGTGTGTCCAGCTCCGAAAGGTTGGTTTGGAGGGTGAAAAGACTTTGTTGCCCATGGATAGTATGAGTGTATTGTTGAGAATAATTTAAATATTCTTTGCATTTAATATTAAAAGTAAATTTTTTTTTTGGCTTGCGCATGGTAATTTGTGTTACTAACCCAATCTAAAGTACAAAACTGAATGCTTAATAAAATTAATAGCCCAATGATATCCAAATTCTTAATAAAAAATAAATACGACAAAGTATATTTTCCAATACCAATATTACATGAATATTTCACCTATTCCACGCAACAGATAGTGAGGTGCCTATAGTATCACGAAAATTGTCCAGGGTGTGAAAACTTGATTCGGAAGTTGAGTCATCGGAGGCACTTGGTGGCACAACATACTTGTTATACCTATCGGGTATTGTAGCCACAAATTCCGGATCTCTATTATAATTAGCAAAATCCACATCACCAATGGAATGTTTACGAATGTAATTATGGATGACCATAGTGGCAGCAACAATCTTCTTTTGTGTGAGCATTGAATAACTAGGCATCTTGTAAAGGATTTGCCACTTATTTTTCCATACGGCAAATGTTTGCTCAACAATGTTTCGAATAGATGAATGCACCCGATTGAACCTCTCTTTTGGAGTAGTAGGTTCTGTACCTCTATGCCACTCAGGTACGTGGTACCTCTCACCCTTGTACGGAGATAAGTATCCTGGTCGATTAGGGTAACCCACATCAACAACATAGTACTTGCCTACATGTTCAAGATAAATTGCTTAGTGATGTAGAAATATGAATCATAATATAAAAATGTAAATTGCTAATTGGAGGACTACAAAAACAAATACCTAGTGGAGGATGTGGAAAGTGATCTTTGTCTTCCTCTAAGGCATGGTACAATACACTTGTGTTATGATAGGAACCCGGTTGACCAATAGACACGTAAGTGAAACGCATGTAAAAATCCACCACAACAAGCACATTTTGAGTTGCAATCCCCGTCTTTCCAATATACCTTATTTGCTCTTCCGGTGAATATGTGTTCCATCAATATCACCAATGCAATTCTTAAAATGCGGATATGCTCTCTTATCATCTCGGATCCTTTTGTAAGTACTATGAAAATTTGGATCTGTTGGTCTCAAATAGTGTTCAGCCATTCGAATCACCGATTCTAGCACCTCATGAAATTTTCTACTTATAGTTTCTCCAGAATGTTTGAACCTATTTTAACCCATTCTATTCGACTCACATCCAGCACATATGAAAAGAAATATAGCAAGCATCTCATAAGTATTCATATGTTTAGATGGTTGCAATCCATACCTCTCAACCAAAGTGTCATGAATATCAAGAAAAATTTCTTTGTTCATCCGCAACATCTTGTGGCACTCTCCTGGAGTATTCAGGACCTCATTCACCCAACCCATTCCACTTAGAATTGATGTCTTAGGTTCTGCCTTTGACAAGTACATATCACAATAGATACTTGCAAGCTTGCTAGCTGAAGTGACTACATGAAAGAAGGCATCACCATCATCACTAGAATCATCGATATCGCTGTTGCACATCCGTACAAATGAGTCATTATAGAATGAAATGAGCCATAAGAGTAACCGATTGGATAATAATGTCAAACGAGTCACAATATTATTACAATAGTATGGAAAATCTTAGAAGGAAAAAATTACATAAACATAACTAATTGCCATACTTGGCATTGTACTTCCTGGAGAGCCGGTTTTTCCTACGATCACTAGGCAAGGTCATAAACATCTCTCTCTCATCCTTTTTCACAAACAATTCAGTTGCAATAAAATGTTCGTTGCTATCAACTTCAGCACCACAAGAAACTACATGCTCCATCACTTCGCAATACTTGTACTTTCCTTCTTTGCTAGAAGCAAATGAAGTGGCTGACGTAGCAATACTTGATATCGCCTCTTAGATAAGTGCAGTTGTCCCTGTCTTAGCCTTTTTACCTTTATCATCAAGCCGTGTTGGCAGCCTTTTGCCATTTGGATTGACAGGAGACTCGTGCTCAAACTCAGCGAGTATCAACATAATTACCTCCAACTTCATCCTCTTGTACTCCATCACATTGTTCACCTTCATTTGCATTTGGTTCGGTGCCACCAATATTAGAAGGATTGGCCATATTAGGAGACCAATTATCCACACCAATGTTAATGATATCACCAAAGCACTTTTCAAGTTCATCGGCATTTTGAAGACCCATTTTCTTGAATTTTCCACAGCACTGGAATATCCTATATACATACAACATATAACAAAATCAGAAATAAAATTATACATTCTATTGAAAAGAAAGAACAAATAATAACCACTTACAGTTCGGCTTCCTTCCACCACTCTTCATCCATAACGATTGTGCCTTTTACTAGACACCAACTTGTTCCTGTCTGCCGCAACAACAATTTCTTCCACACCCTAAAATCTTCCTTTAGCTTGTCCCATTTATTTTTGATTTGTTGTTTTGAAGCTGAAATACCTAGCCTATATTTTAAACCTTTCTCAACCTCAGCGAATCCTACCGTGTTCAAGTGAGTGTTTCGATAGTTTCCTCTTGCCACTTGTTCCGCAAACAATTGACAAAGGACGCGAGTAGTATCAACATTCCAATCAATTTCCGGCATCTAATGTACATACAATTTTTGTTAGAGACGCAAATACATATAGATTACTACACATGCCAAAGTATATGCCTCTATACATTGGGGTGGGGTAATCTAATTTCATAATGCAATTAGTTTCTAAAACAAAATAAATGTATTGCATCCATTTGAAATTGAAAATTGGAAAAAGCATTACCTTGGGAGGCATTGGCCGGTGCAGGGATCAGGTCACGACCTGCAGCGCGCGATCGTAGACTCGTCCTTGTGCTGCGCGGCGCCGATGGGTGAGCTCCAGGAGGCCATGGCGGGCGCAGGACCGGGGATGGGCGGGCGCTGGACCGGGGATGTGCGAGCACCGGACCGGGGATGGGCGGGCGCTGGATCGGCGAAGGGCGAGCGAAGTGCGAGCGCCGTATAGAGGACGAAGGGCGGCGTCCTCACAGGCGAAGGAGGGCGCGCGATCGGGGACGGCGGCCTCCTCGCGAAGCCACGCAGGGACTCGCGATCATCGTAGAAGATGCGGATACGGGAGAGGCTTCGTGCGGAAGAAGGAAAAGAAAAAATAACGTTTCAATTTGTTCCGTACTCAATGGCAAAGGTGGGTAATTTCACCCTAACTCCGT
The DNA here is from genome assembly GCA_031894775.1 of Chloris gayana. Lineage (NCBI taxonomy): Eukaryota > Viridiplantae > Streptophyta > Magnoliopsida > Poales > Poaceae > Chloris > Chloris gayana. The sequence continues at coordinate 457,327 of JAUNZO010000639.1, forward strand.
GAGGACATACAACTCTACATCCCCTGGAGCTGGAAAAGAGGTACTCCACCAAATTGAACTACAGCTCCACCAACACTACGTAGAGTTGCTGCTCCTTGAAATTTTGGAGTTCAGGTGCTTGGCTGGCTCCGGACAACTCTTCCCTGGAGTTTTGGAGTGGAGCCATGCCAAACAGGTCCTGAATTAGCTAAGTAAGCTATGTGAGTAACCATATATCTACTAGTTGAGATCGTAACCAGGAACTCTAATTAGATACCATCATAATAGATAAAATATATAGATCAATTGCAACCTTAGATGAATAAGAACATCCCTCCTTTCCGGGAGACCCTCGATTTATTGCTGCCGAAGATAGTCCCTTAGTCATGGGAGCATCTTACCCTACTTGACTATCTAATGATATTGCGCAAGCTTAGCACTGTCACTATTAAACCACGCCGTTAGCATCATCAAGCCACCATATCAATACAAGATCTGAATGTTGGCCTTGTGACATCCCATGTCACAAAGTGCATCTGAACAGTGGCATCATATTTAATTTGCATTTCCAAATTCCAATTTAACCAGAAAGCAAATTAAATTGGCTAGGGTTTTGATTTCAAATCCAAATTTAATTTGAACCAAGCACATGTCAAACCTCAACTACTTTCAACATAAGTATGTAAATGTTTTTGTTGAACCTTGAACGGAATATGTAAATAGAATTTTGGAACAATTTTCCATAATTTTTGGTATGAAAAAAACCCCATAAAAATTCCCTTAACCCAGAAAACAGCAGGCGATAATGGAATTTTAAGAATTTGTGTGAGAAGAACTAGAAGTTTGGCCAATAGCAAAAGTTTCTCCAGATTTAATGTTGAGCCACCACAAAAATCCAAAGTCAAATTTGGCCTAAAAATATGGTTTTTAAGCAAGAACACTAGCAAGGAAGAATGGTAATTTGGTAATTCTCAGGAAATTCTCCCAAGCGCGCGAGCGCCACCGGCAGCCTCTGTCGGTCGCCGGCGCCCATGCGGCCGGACGAAGTTAGGTCCACCACCGTCCTTCCTTCCCCTGCTCCCCTCCCACGTGTCAACCATCGCCAGCGGCTTGACCTCCTGTGGCAGTCGTCTCCCCACGGTCGGACCTCCTCTGCTCGGTACAAAACCGTTGATGCTTGAGTTCCTTCGGCCGAAGCGTTTTCCCAACTGCCTAGCAGCATCTTGAACTCGCGCGTGCATCTCTAGTCCCTGCAAACCACCAGCACTGCCCAGCCCCTCTCTGCCCCGACAAAACCGCAGAACCGAACGAAGCTCTGTTTTCTGGCCGCCATGGCCGCATCGGCAATTCTCTCCCGCTAGGTGGGCTCGCTTTCCAATCTGCAATGGAGCATCCTAAGCGTACAGCGCATGCCCCTGACCTCCTCTTCTGGTTTCGCTCGACGAAATTGTTGCAGGTTTCTTTTTTCCTCACGTCCGGCCGGCATACAGCGCACCACCCCCTCAACACCGATCTAGTTCACGGCTTCCTCGACCCCAACCAAAGGGTCTGCTTGCCAAAGCAGCTGTGCAGAAAAGCACATGCTTTTCCTAGTACAAATGTGAAAGCACCTCTCCCTTTGCTTTTCCGGCTGTGAGCTCCTCAAAGTGATAAAAGTTACCCACTATGCCACTAATTACATACATACCAATTCATTTTACTTCCTCCTCCTTGTCTCGAACTGCGGCCACGCGCGTGCCTCCCTCCTTCTCTCGGCCGGAAGCTAGCGAGCACAGCACCCGCCATCACCCTCCTTCCCTAAAAATTGTTGTGTCGGCGCTCTGCATCCATCCCGGAGCAAATGAGGCCACTAAACGATGCACCTCGAGCTCCTCTCGGACCCAGAGCAAACCCCACCCCAAATCATGAATTGAGCTGGGAGTATTTCGTGATTCTCCCTTACATGCTGCCCAACGACCTTCATCCACGCGGCCACGAAATTCCTCTCGTTCGGTGAGCCTCGCTACCTTATTAGTGCTCCCACGCATGCAGAAAGAGGTCGTGCATCCTCCTAGTCCTTTTTCCCCAAATTTTCCATGCGAGGAGGTTGGCATTTAGTCTTCTTCACCACAGCTCCAACTCAAAGAGCCACGAGCACCACCAAATTTTCCGTGCTTCACCATCGGCCTTCTTTTCATGAGCACCTAGCCCGGGAACCTCCCTGGATGGATGCACGCTACACTCTGCAGTGCTCTGGTATTAATTTTAGCATTTTTTGTCGCTCCGTGGTTGTTTTCCGTTGGGCGAGCCTCCGTGGACATGGACGAGCTCTTCTCACTATCCGGTGAACGAGTGCTAGGGTTACGGTGTCTATGGCGCGGCTCTCCACTAGCGCGGCGCGCATGGCACTCGAATACGGGGGGCTTTCTGTGGTGGCGGTGCGCGGCACCCCACGCACGCGAGCATTAGGGGCAATGGTGCGCGGAACCAGGGCAGCATGAGAGCACCAAGTGGCGATGACGCGTGGCACCACGGGCACACAACCACTAGTGCTGGAGCATGGCACCGGCCGGAGCACACGAGGAGGAAGAGGAAAGAGTAAGAAGAGCAGGGTCCACTCATCAGTGAGAGAGAGTGGAAAGGATTCTGAATGACATGTGGGGTCCAATCATTTGCTTCTTTCTAAAAGCCAAAGTACCTCACCAAAGGGTTTTGACTTTTCTCGTAGCCCACACACCACATGTGGCTTTTTAACAACTCATAGCTGCTTTTTCAAAAGCTACAGCTCAACCAAACACATCCTTCGGCGAGGCGGGTGGCTGCCGGTGTCAACAGGGTTGGAGACACCATGGCGGTAAGGCGGAGCTCGGTGATATCCTCCTACTGAGGGTTATTCACGATGGGGTAGCTACCAAATTGATGCGGGAGTCGAGTGGGTGCTCACCACGGTACGCGCGGCGTCGGGGAGCTCGGAGCGGGTCATGCGACGACGGGGACCGTAGAGAAGGTTCGGGGAGGTCGAGGCAGCGTTCGGGTGTTTTCTCCGTGTCTACTTGCTATTGGTGGAGGTGTTGTGAGTTCATGGAGCTCGATAGAGGCTCGTTCGGGTCTGCGGTGGTTTCCTCGTGCGGTTCATCGAGCACGGCTTGACTAGCAACGGGGAATGACGGTGTTGGGAAAAACGAGGACATGGAGGAAGGGGCTCGAGGTGGATGAAGCTCGGGTAAGGGGCGAGGTCGCCAATTTATCGGGCGAGGTCGATAATGGTGATTTATGCTAGTGCCGGGTGCCGGCACGGTGGAGGCGTAGCTCCTTGATGATTTGAGGTGCCTTGATGGCACTCGGATGCATTTACGTCGGTACCATGCGCGCATGGGTGAAATCCGGCGAGATGTCGTGGCGGACGGGAGAAAAATCGAGTGGTTGTGCTGCGTCGACTAGGAACGTGTCCTGCAATTCAATGAATCATGTTGCGTGTGCACAGGTAGTGTTGTTCGCGGTCGGTCGACTTCATGGCGCGGTGGTATGGTGCTTTCATCGCGGTGGAGCATGGGGCGTGTTGGAATTAGAAGCAATTGTTTCTACTATATTTACTTCAGAAAATGACGACATAAAATATGAGCATGACTAGAGGTATGTATCGATCAAAAGAAACTAGCAAAAACATCATCATATCTTGTTTTTCAATTGAGAACAAAAGGAACAATAGAAAAGATGTGAGAACATACGAAGTTGGAGCGGTGAGAGGAATTGCGTTTAGCACACAATCTCCATTTGGGACAACCATCTGGAATTAGTTGATGTAGTTGTTCTCTTGACGAAGAGGATGCAGCGGGAAATAGTCGTTCACTTGCCGTAGATGAACACCACAACGTGATGTAGATAAACACCAAGGAGCAGTCGCGACATGCGCTCCCAAAAACCTTATCGACCCTGCTATCCCTGTATAAGAACGTAAGAGGGACGAGGTTTTGGAGGCATGCTCTCCCAACACTTGTGTATGCAAATGTCGAGACGAGAATGCTCACTTTATAGCTATAGAAGTGAAATAACTTGGATGTGATGTCTTTGATGAGAGGCTTGGGTCTCGTTTTATAGTAATAACATGAGAGCACTAGGGAGGTGAAACAAAATAGTTATAGTGCCTGAAGTAACTCACGGGAGTTACAGTAACTCAAGGGAGTTACCATGCACTACGACTTGATGACACTCTTTGATTAAACAATTGCTAATGAAATATTAAGAGAGAGGGTCACCACTTTACATGCATGTATGCGTTACCCTTCCTTCTCTTCATCTCTTTAATATTTCATTCACCTCTTAATATTTATCAATTAAATAGACTTTTAGAATTTCTAATATGAATCATTACTGATTTAATCCAACGGGACGCGGGGTCAGGACGAGCTGCGACACGAAGCAGGGGTGGTGGCGTCCTACGTCGTTGCCGAGAGGAGGAAGCGAGGGCGAGCTGGGCCAGCTACTGGGCTGCTGCGCCACTGGACCGTGAGCTGGGCTGCTGGTGCTGGTTGGCTGGTAGCTAGGTTGTGGCAAACTGGGTCACGGAGGCTGAAGGGGAGGAGTAGGAAGTGGGCCGCGAGAGAGAAACTAGCCCAAGGCCACGAACGTCTTCTCATTTTCTTTTCTATTTTTTATTCCTTTTCTAATTCTATTCTAAAACGAAATCCCATATGATTTTGTAACTCAATTCTACACACAATAAAAACCTACATGCAACTAACGAATGCAACAAATATTTGATTTAATTTATTTAGAAAATAAATTCTTATCTAACAATAATGGTAACAACCTACTTAAGTTGAAAATTTTTAAGTTATTTCAAAAATTCAAAATTAGGGTGTTACAGGAACAAGTTTAACCAGTTGTATCATCTTGCTATTAAAGCTGAAAGAGAAGTGCAAGGATGTTGTGATATTAACCTTTTTAGGTCCAAAGCCTTTTTAAAAGCGTTCGACTTTGACAAGGCTAAGCCATGACCGCCTACTACTATCACGACGTCCGAGGTGAGTAATTTTCCTTCCGAGCAGTCGTCGACGTAATAATTCCAAAGTCGAGCAGCGACCATGTGAGCCTCTAAATAATCCCGTCTTGAGAGGAGAAAGTTATCTTAAAAAGGAGAGCCGCCCTTTTCCTCTCGGACTAGTCCGGACAACTTTAATTTGTTGGGCCTCGACCAACCTCACCTGGGTTGGATGCATACACCGGTCTAATAATTTCTAATATAATTATAAGCATGGTAAATGTCTTACATCGTCACCTTCCTTTGGGATAAAATAAATAACGATACCCTTGAATACTCATGGATGAAATGCTACAATGATATTTCTTGCGAATTTTACCTATATGACAGTACGGCACATCAGCACAATATTGGGTGTGACTTAGCAAACGTCAAATAGTTCATGCCTGAAGGCTCATTTGTAGTGGTAACTATGATTTTCTTATGGCCAGGTGGTTGCCAATCGTCCTAGGCGGCCAACTCATGTTCCTCCCTGCATCTCAGAAAACAAGAAAGAGGGTCAGGCCGGGTAACTGCCCAGGTTAGAGAACAAAAAGGGAAGTCGAAACAAAAGACTAAAAGACTCACCTGCAAAAACCACACAAACCGAAAGCGCCAGCTCCCCTGCCTCATTTTAGGAACTAGCTTTTCCCATAAATCTCCCCTTTTGCTTGCACGCTTCCACCCACAGAGCACAAGCCTCAGTCTTTCCCGGGCATGGAGAACAATCCCGGCGCGGTGGCGCCAACATCAGCTGACGAGGAGAAGGGGTGGATCAGGAGGCGGTGCCACTGAAGAAGGGCCCGTGGACCGCGGCGGAGGATGCCATGCTGATGGAGCACGTCCGGCAGCACGGCGAGGGGAACTGGAACGCGGTGCAGAGGATTTCCGGGCTGATGCGCTGCGGCAAGAGCTGCCGGCTCCGGTGGACCAACCACCTCCGCCCCAACCTGAAGAAAGGCTCCTTCACCGCCGACGAGGAGATGATCATCGCCCAGCTCCACGCGCAGCTCGGCAACAAGTGGGCGCGCATGGCCGCCCTTGTAAGATGGAGAAGCACGGCGTTTTCAATTCTTTCTAGCTAGAGCTAGTTATGTTTATTCATTTCTTACAGCGACTGAATTCTTCTTGTCCGCAGCTGCCGGGGAGAACGGACAACGAGATCAAGAACTACTGGAACACCAGGACGAAGCGGCGCCAGCGCGCCGGCCTGCCGGTGTACCCAACGGGAGTCTCCAAGCGCTGCCGCTACGACCAGCTCTGCCGCAGACGGGCGGGTACGCCAGCTCCCGGCCTGCGCCGCTGGACCTCCCGATGACGACGACGAACCAGTTCCTCTCCCCACCGCCCTTCTCGGCGCCATCGTCCCCTGAGCTGGAGGAAATCTTTCAACCGGAATGGGCAATTCTTCCAGTTCGCGCACTCGTCCCCGTCGACGCCGACCGGGCCGCTGCCCGCTGTCACGCCGTCCCCTGGCCCCAGACTGGAGCTCCCTTCAAACCAATTCGGCCAGGCGCCTTCCTTGTCCTCAGCGAGCCTGGAGAAGATGCTGCAGGAGCTTCACGAGGCCATCAAGGTTGATCCGCTCCCGGCGGCAAACGCTGGCGCCGGCGAGGCTGTCCTGGAGCGGCACCATGGCACAGGTGAGTAGTGCATGCCGTGTGTGAAGCATTATTTTTTTCCTTTTTTGGATGCACTCAGAGTTCGATTTGTTGCTTTCTCCAACAAGAAGAGAACAGACACGCTCATGATTACGATGTGAATTGGTAGATTAGCATGAGTGAACCTTTTTGTTCGTGCTTCCAAAATCTCCATTTGTTTTTTCTGGCCAAGTGCCACCAACTTCTTTTTGTTTTCTTGAGGCCAATTGACACCGACTTCTGGAAAAGCAAAACAGGACTAATTCTTAACGGAGATTCAACTTGGCTAGCAGTGAATCAATGTGCACTGACAAAGCCAATTCTCATCTAGTATTAAACTGTTTCCTGAGATTGCCAAAATCTAAAACACGGACAGCACACCGTATGGAATCTTCTTGGTTTTCTTTTTGATAGTTTTAAGGTTACTACTCTGCAGGTACAAGATTTCTTTTTGCTCTTGCGGGACAGTGACCGCCTTTGATCTTGTTCCGTCATTACTTTTCCTTATCTTGCCAAGTACTTTAACACCTTTATTTATTTCCCTTTCTCCTTTTCTAGCCATGAACCACTTTAACGTATACATAATGGAATGTAATATGTTCCCAGTTCATGCTTGCTTTGTCACTCTTTGGATGATTGCACATTTGCTTCCGCGACTGCACGTCATTGTTATTGTGACAAGTTAACAAAATCAGATTCTGCGAACATGATCGTATCTAGAAGTACTTTTCGGGCATTAACTAGGGACTTCCATGGTGATCATCTATCAAGGGAATCAGATCAACATGATTTTTATATAACTTCTGGAATTATCCTGGTTTAGAGAATGCATTCTAATTCAAATTCGCGCGCAAATTCCTACTTTTGTAATGCAGGTATTCAGATATGATGGAACCAACTTTAAAGAATCTCTTTCGTCATGTTTCGTGATTTGAATATTTTTTTCATTGCAATTTAACTAATCTGTTCACTTCAATTTCAGAGGACAAACCGGAGGACGACATTGACACTCTGTTCGACCTGATCCACGCGGCAGCGCCAGCTCCAGTGACCCCTGCTCCCAACCACTCTGGCTCCATCTCGCAGCAGAGCAGCGACGACCAGGATCCATCCAACGTCGACCTTGGGGTGGACCTGCCCGCCGCCGTCGCGGCCAGCTCGCTGGACCAAGAATGGAGCCTCGACGGCGTCTTCCAGTTGACCAACGTCTCCAGGATCTGCTGATCGGGTGGACTGCAGGATCGACGCTGCGGGATGTGCCTAGAGACATTCAATGATTCTGCGAACTGAGTTAGGACAGAGTGAAACTTCTTGTTATGTCGTCAGATATTAGGCGCCTGGTGGTGCTAATGGTACATCATGCACAAATCTGCTGATTATATGCTCAGCTCTTAATGACTGTTGGTACTGACTAAATCATCGCTCTGCAAGCCAATCGAATTCGTGAAGGCGTCTATTGTGTTTCTGTTATCGCGTTTATTTTCATGATGGATAGTACATTATTACTTATCCAGTCGATGCTTGATTGGATTTTTTAATGACTGAATTTTGGAAGAGATTACGGTCGTCTCTGTGAGATGCAATTAGTACTAAAAAGAGACCATGAGAGCATAAGCGAGCGTATCAGCGTCATGTAAGTTGTGATTCAACGATCATGTGTTGGAAGCAGGGTGCATCGTACTGCTCCATGAATCTCTTTAGAAACTGTGATACGAAACCTGGTACGTGATCTTGGGTTTGTTTCGAATGCGAGAGTTGCCGTATTAAATTTCGAGATAGCGCATAAAAAAGTCTGCAACTCTTCTGTCCTGAACTTTGTGAGTGTATGTGTGTCCTAAACTTTCTGGGTAGGAGAATTAAAAAAAGGGTTAATTGTATAAACCACCCCATAAGCTACATAGAGATTGAGATTCCCACCATAAGTTCTTTTGTTGCAAATTCCCACCCACCTAATACATTTTGTTGCAAAAACCACCCTAGTTTGCACATGTTTCATTGTTTGATATGTTTTCATCAATGTAAATTTTTAACAAAATCAAATTTAAATGAATTTAATATTATTAAAGTATTTAAATGAATCTAATTCATCTTAGTTTCATGAAAAATTGAATTCATATTATTCACAAAGTATTTGAAATACCATTCAAACTTAAATTCAATTCGTACTTTTTGTTACATATTCTCTAAAAAAATATGAAGACTATACTCTAAAAAATTCATAAATTTGATAAGCACACAACCCGTTGCTCCAAATGAATGAAAACAATCCCGACAACGGGATGTCTTCGACGACGGCGCTGGCGGCCAAGGTGGGCATCGCGTTCACCGTGCTGGCCAGCGTCGCGTCATTGGTGCATCTCGCCGTCCCTCACCTAGTATCCCTGCGCGGCGCTGTGTTCCCACGCGTGTGGCCCATTCCACCCCCGTCGGTCCCTCCTCCTTCACCCATCCTATCACCGCAATCCCGACAACGCTCTGCCATCCACCCTTCACTATAACAAAAACTAACTATAGCCACGGGAGCAAAATAACAATAGAGACGGCCAAAAAACAGATCGTGACTACGGTTAGGCCTCTATCTCGTAGCCACGGTCCGTCTTCACACCCGCAGCCCACCAGCCCAATAGCACTCACACCTATAAAATACGGAAACCCTAAGCCCCCTGCCTCACTCTCCTCCTCGGTCGTCTCTTCTCAACCGCCTCTTCTCGGCCGCCTCCGTCTTCACTCTAGCGCCGACCAGACCCAGCTGACGCCGACACCGCGGCGAGCGCAGCCGTGCGGCGAGCGGCGGGCGCCAACGTGCTCGGCCTCGTCGGCGCCGAGGTCGGCAAGCCGTCGGCGGCGAACGGCGGGCGGATCCCGGGCGGCGAGCGACGGCGGATCTCGAGGCGGCGACCAGCGAGCGGGTCCGGGACGGCGACGGCGGCGGATCGAGACGGCGGCGGATCCGGAGCGGCGGGAGGATCTTGGGCGACGAGCGGCGGCGACGAGCTAGGGCTAGCGGCCGAGGCGGCGGACGGATCCCGAGCGGATGCGGGGCGGCGGGCGGATCCAAGGCGATTGAGCGGATGGCGGCGGGCTTGAGGCGCGGCGGCGGCTCCGTCGGTGGGCGCGGGCTGCTCGGCCCGTTTGGGCTCTTTTTGTTTTCTCGATTTAGATTGTAGCCGCGGTTGACGTTGAAATCCCATATACCCGCGGCTACGGCGAGGTACTTTTAGCTACGGAAACTTAGCCATGGTTGGCCTCACCCGCGGCTACAGCGAGTTTTTGACCGTGGCTATAGCGGCTTTTTGTTATAGTGCTTGTCGGAGTTGCTTCCCAAGCTAGAAGCGCGATCCGGGAGGATCCTAGATCGTCCCCATCGCTATTTCCGACCTATCCGGCCACCTTGCCTACCTGTTGGCCTAAAAGTCGTAGGGTGTCTAATTGTGCCACCAACTGTCGGAGCCGATGCTTCGGCACCGCCGTGGTAGACCCCCGGAGGACCCTCATGGTATCGAAGAGCGAGGACTCCCTACCTCTCCGATTCTTGCGAGGTCTATGGATCGATCCTTCTACGCACAAGATCTTGGGAGGATGGTACTCCTCCTACTGCTGGCTAGGTTATTGGATTCCCACCCTATGCTCCGACACGCCGACAAAACAAGTGAACAAGCATAATGTTTTGGATCACCACTAATCGCATGAGTGGCTACATCATCTCCATGGTTCGGGTTGAGCTCTGATGGCCTGAGGATTCATCGTCGGAGTTCCTTAGATTCAACGATGATGAATGTGTCCAATTTCAAGTGACAAGCACAAAGGAGGTCAAAGGAAGATGTCAGCGTTGCGGTCACACATTGGAATCCACCGATCACACCGCGGGTCCCCGACGAGGACATCTGTTACTCTTGTGTGTTTTACAATTTAGACTATGTTGTCATTTATCTTTGATCTTCCTGTAGGGTTACGGATGGTTAATCAAAACTCTAAAGTAGTTAAGATGCAATGGATTTCTGACTTAGGGAGAGTCGCCCTAAACCCTGTAATCTGCTCCTGGATTAATAAATTATTAAGAGCATTTGCCTTAAAAAAAAAAGACAACGTACAGAATTGACATTTGGGATAAGGAAATGGGGGCCATCCTAGTAGGAACCTTCTGCACAGTAGGAGCACGGGAAGGGACTTTACGCTTATCAATTTTGGGGGTTGCACATCCGTGCCGAATATGCTATTTTTTTATATTTTATTTAGGGAATTCGTTGATTTATCTCTTATGTGCTGCCATTTAATTTTCAAAATGTGCATGACGTATTGTTGTTGACCTCTTTGAAATCAATTTTCTTGAAAAAATAAATAGTTCTTACTAGTATTTTCCTTATATATTGAGATGCAGATGGAAAATATGATCTCTAATTGCACCGAACAAGAGTGATACAATCAATCTCAATTTTAAACAAAGTTCAATTTGTCCTGCACGAAATGGGCGATTCATAACTCATAACTAACTTTTCCCTTCATCAATTTCTTTGAAAATTGGCACAAGAGAAGATTAATTCAAAGAGAAATTCTGGACCCGGGAAGTGGTTGGTGGTCATAATGAATTTTTTTCACGAGATTAACGTAGACCATGCAAATTGTGGCTTGTTGCCTTCAGTAGCCCATGATACGCAGTTGATCGAATAGTATGGAGCAGTTGGATTGCATGAACAAGTTCCTAAGCCATGCCAAATACGTGTTGCCCACTCTTTGCTCCTTGCTTTGTGCCAAAGTTTCTCCCAAGAGTGATTCCCTCTTGCTGTGACTCCTATTACTCCTCTGTTCCGGAGGCATGGTAGTTATTTGCCCATATTTCTAGGCCCATGGGTAACCCGGGTAAAAGAAGCTTCTAATTGTCGCTGTGAGGGGTGAAAGCAAGAAACGTGAAAGATCATGTGCCATGTGGCAAGGATGGAGTGCAGGGTTTATCCGGTGCTTATTTACTTGGGTTATTCTATAGTTCTATGAACTGGGGTTTTCTAATGCGAATTTAGGCATATGCGTGCCCAACGCTAGTACATTTAATTGAGTAAAAGTTGTCTAGCTCCATTAGAGATAACTGAATTATTATTTGTTACACAGTTTTTACCGAATCAAATGTACTACTTAAATAACTCAGTTAATATTTGTAGAATTAGTAATAAAATTAGTGAAGTATTATTTACCATATAATTCATACTTTTGAATAGCCAAATCATTATTTGCTACACTTTTGAGTGAATTAAATGTATGACTTAAATAGAATTAAATGTGCTAAAAAACTCTATTTATCCTAAAATATATATTTTTCAGGCTATCTTTTTTGGTGTCTAGATTTATAGTATATCTTATGGATCTAGTCAACCTCTTGTGTAGGTCCATTAGAGATGCCAGAATCAGTTGAATATTATGAGCCTTTAAACTCATACTATTTCTAAATCTTAATATTCTAGGCTCATATTTAATTCTATGGCGGTGAACGGGCTCGGAGTCAAGCGAGACGGAACACAATCGATCCCATCCGCTCAGGTCGAGAGAGGCGGAACCCTCCACTCGGTCCAGTGAGGCGGGACACACCTGGCCTCTTCCGCAGGGTCGAGCGAGTCGAGTTCGTTCCCATGGGTATAGGCACGTTGGCTAATGCGTGTGTGCATTTGAATGTTTTGGAAATAACGGTGATTAATAATTTCGTTACGCAAGTAAATCAATTGTGATTATTCCTTCCGTTACAATATTGACTGTGGAGCATTTTTAAGTTCCATTAATTCACAGTGCTGCATATAATCTCTCCCCTGGACTCACCGAAAAGTGAATCGCCACACTGAACTTTTCATCTTCCTCTCGAGTTACCTTCCTAGTTTTCCCCACCCGGCGATCCGCGCACACCAAGCTTCGAGAGAGCAGACCTCCGGAACCTCTCCCGCAAGGTGACACCTGCTCGAGTGTGTGGGCGATCAGGTTTTCAGGAGTGTTTGACGGGACGCCTGCTCTCTTCTTCCCTGCGTGCCCCCAATCTACGATTCTCGGTGTTGTTCGAGGGACTGCACTGCATCGACTATAAACAACTACTTGAAACAAACGTACAATGATTCGTGCAAATGGAGCCGTCGGTGCCCTCAACATTGGTCCCTCCATAGGATACACCCTCATCTTCCTTGTGCTTACCAGTTTTGTTACGATGTTAACTGGTAATTTGGTTTTAATCAATATTGTCATCACTTATATACTGCTAAATATGCGATTAAAATTGATTAAATTCAACCTGAAATTTTCTAATAAGAAACCAGCGCACGTGAGGGCAGAAACATCCCGAATAGCCAAAGGACTTTAGAAGGCATTGCATTGTGATATATTAGTAAAAGACTAGAACGCATTGCATTGTAGATATGGAGAGAGTATTAATAAAAGCACCGTAATGCCCATATGCGTGATTATAAAACCTACTAGTTGGCGATTCCTATGTTTTTATACCAAAGGGGCCACTTGGGTTTTGGTATCTAAGGTCCGTATCTGATTTGAAATAGAGTCCACAGACAAAGGGGAATTGTCACGGCAATCTAAAGCAAGCTTGGCCGGGAGCAGATCAAGAGCAAATGGCCACTAACAAGTAACCACAAGGCCCGCCCACGATGATGAATTGATGATGATGCAATGCAATATGGCTCGAATCAGATCGGTTTGGGGGACATGCGTGCGTCACCAAAAGCGCCATAAAAACGGCCTCGTGCTGACGACGATCGCAGCCATTTCCGTGCTAAAGCCAGCTATCCCTGATCGACACGTTTGGACACCTGCTTGGCGGGCCAGGCGACTGCATCGGGTCCGCGCCGCCGAATTGGATGACTTCGGATTGGTGCCTAGTTCTCTAGTGGACACAACCTACTTCTCGGGCCATGGCCGTAGGCCGTAGCTGCTACGATGCACATCTTCTTTTCTTTTGCTGTGGAAATGAATGCCCTCAATATCCTTGGAGGAAGCCAAATTCTATTGGAACCAGGTTGCCCTCGGTGGGCTGCACCGAAGGCTCTGGCTCATCTTTTGTCCGTGAAGCTGAAGCATGTCCTTGTTGCGCTCTAGTAGACTGATTAATTGTAGGCATGTTCAAGAAGAGCATAGGTCCCAACCTTGTGTACCTTTAATTCGGTAACATTGGGAATATGGGTGGAAATGTTGAATTGGGCAGACTCCTATATCCTCGAAGCAAATTATTTCTCATCACATGGGATGGTCACAGATATTCCAAGTAGTTGTATATCCAAACAGCGGTGAGGTAGAACTTCATGAAAAGTAATGTCCAACCACATCCCACACGAAAACAGAGTTCCCTTTAATTATTTTTCTTCCTTCCTATCGAGAACAAGACGACAGATCAATATGACCAAAATTTGTCTCATGTCACGAGTAAATACAATTAAAAAATGTTTCTTAGCTTAATTCAATGGAAGAAAGAAGACAGCTTAGCGTCATAAGGAAGATGAAAGTCAATTTTTAGATAGTCAGAATACATGCAGCCTAGCCCACAACCCTCCATCAATCTAATCGTAGGGGTCGACTCTAATACATCTTTGGATAGAAATCTCTACTCCTTAATAAGTTCGATAAAAACGTCCACGCCGTACATCCCGTACGCCCACAATGCCAAATCAAAGTGGCTGACATGAAATCCAAATTATACATTCCGACACCAAATCAAAACCGATTCACGTGTGGCCTAGACTCCCAGTTCACGTATGAAACCTGGAGTCTGTTGGTGTCCGGTTCACGTACATCCAATTCCCTTCGTTGTTTTGATAACCGAGTCCATTTTGCTAATCACATTCCGTCAAGCAGCATCACACCAAGGTGACAGGTCGAGTGTCGCCGTTGAAGCTCTGTAGTGCATGATTAATGCCTGAGACATGAAATTGGGAGAGGATAGGTTGGGACATCCATTTGACGGGTTTGGGTGTAGATTTCTCGCGTGGAGAGGCAGATCAATGGCCGCCCACGAGGGTGATGGTCGACAACAATGGGTCATGGGTGTATCCGGCGTAGGTGCGAAAGGTTAGAGACTTTAGGTAAAACAATTTCATTTATATGCCACAAGGTTGATGCCCTACTCAAAATTGCTGACGCAAACAGATGCGTTATAGCCTAGGGATCCAATTTTTCTATTTGTGGTTGTCCTCCGTCCCTCTCCCTGCGCTATTCCAAGCTTCTCTTGCTTGGCTATGATGGACGACAAAGACTCTCTCTGGTCGAAGGAAGAAGAAAGGCGATCAACACACAGTGGTCTATGGGCTTGATTGAGTTTACTTGGCCCAGTTTATGTTTGGTCTCACTGTTAGGCGTTAGCCTAATTTTGTTGGCCCATATGGTGCATATTTTCAGTGGCATAATTTTACATAATATTTCCTGTAAATATGCAATTTTCATAAAAAATATAATGACAAAACCACAGCAACAGGTTTAGAAAACATTATATGTAATAATAGTGATTCCTATGTTAAAAATAATTTTCATCAAACTTATTAAGAAAACTTAGATTGAAATTTGATTTGGAGCTCAAAATGTGAATGATAACATTCAAGCACAAGAAAACAAAAGTATAGAAAATATATTTTATTTAACTGTAGGTAAATCTTTAAATGTAAATCTATTATGTAATATAAATAAAGAAAATACTCCAAAACTATTATGTAATATCAATATAGATTTGTATTTAAAATATTGTTTATAAATTGTTTTTAGTTTAAACCCGTAGCGAAGCACGGGCACTTTGCTAGTAATGTATAGACTCATTAACAAACTCATTCAGCTTTACACTCTTGCAAACCTATTTACGTTTTTATTCTCTTTTGGTGTAAAAAGATTAACTGCAGACTAATGACGTTGGATACAAAATTATATTAAAGTAGGACTAATTTCTCAAATTCTTACATACATTGGCCAGAATGGACTTAATCTTAAATGGGTCGGGGTCACAACATCCATTTCCCTCTTGTGAGTTCTATTACTGAAAATTGGAGATTACACTGCACTCATCGTCGGGGACAGTAAACAATAATGCCATTGGTCAGAAATAGATGTCGCTAAATTTATTTCAGTAAACCATTGATCATTTTTCCTTTCTTATATGTCAACGTATTTAGATTTTCCACAAAAACAAAGTTTCATAGTTTCAAACTGGTTGAAAAATTCAGTAAAACAGCCACAATACTATAGTATTCTTTACAGGAACAGGATATGAGCTAATAGCATCTTGTGCTTCTCGCTTATGTCTAAACCATGCATCCGAGATAATGGAACAAATTTAGGTTCATTGATATAGGAAAATGTGAGCATTTTCATCTCCCTTGCAGATGTTCTATTTCTAAATGTACATATGGATTTAAAGGTTCTGATGCACCACTCATGTGGTCAGAAGTAGCTACCAAAAAATCATGCAAGGTTGCAAAGGCCTTTTGATACCTGACCTTTAAGGGGGAAAAATCAACGTCAAATGTGTGTACATTGGACAACATGGTCTTGAACAGCAAACAGAAGTCGCACGAGCACTCATCGGATCTTTCTACAAAGTGTGGTGCTTTGCCAAATTGAGATTCTAATGACCAGATTCAGGATTGAAGTGTCAGTAAAATAAGTTGAAGATGAGAGATTGAATACCATTATCATTACACATACAACATCAATCTTAGCTACTCCCTCCGTTTTCAAACTGTTGAAGCCGTTGACTTTTTCCAATATGTTTGACTGTTCGTCTTATTCAAAATACTTTTTCAAATATGTAAAATTATAAGTCGCATTTCAACTTCCTTTAGTGATAAAACAAATCATAATAAAATATTTTATAATTCTTAAACTTTTTTAATAAGACGAATGACAAACGTAATGAAAAAAGTGCATCACCAATTTAAGAACGAAGTAATATAATTTGATTTCAATGCAGTTATTTCAAACTGGTTACAAAGCACAAGCTCAAGCGAAATTTAGCACAAGCTCAAGTGAAATTTTGTAGAGTCAGGCAGGAAATTTTGTTGAACCAGCATTCTTTTGGAAATGGAGTCACAATAACAGAACCACATAGTAAAAACAAAACCTTGCTACAGGCAAAAGGTGCATTGCCACAATTGAAGACCTATGCAATCAGATTCATTAGGTTTCAAATGTAGGTAAAAGTCAATTCAGGATAGGTGACTGAAGATTATGATTATTAAAGACTATCACTGCTGTTATATGCTAATATAAAATCATTTCTATACAATGCTTCCAAGAATTTAAAAGCACCAGTCTAGCAACTATCTGTGCCCTGCAAGCAGGAATTTACATATCAACAACATCATATCATTTTGACTTTGGATTGTAGTCAACTATAACTTGACAACCTTCATCCGGATAACAACAATACATGGACCTATGATCAGTATAGAAAGCTAGAGTGCTAGAGCAAACCCTTGAGAGGGCAAACAAGAATCGCAATTGCCAACTTTTTTGCAAGGGAAACAGAATTTGGTACTTCCAAAGGCTATGATTAATTCCACCATCACAAATTCTCCTTTGATGAATTCAAGGTTGAGCCGGGTGTATAGGAAATGTCAGCACTTTCATCTCTCCCATTCATAAGTTCTTTTGAACCTCTCAAAACTGAATATAAATGTAGTATCTGTTCGTGGATACAAGGATGGAAAATGTAACACCACACACGACCAAACCTACATCTAAGCAAGATTTAGGAAACAATCAATCTCTCATCTCTAGAGATTTCCAGAACACGCCCTGGTGAAAAATAAATTACAAACACAACCCTTCTCTTCCAAGGAGGTGACCACCGCCGACGCGCCGTAGCCACCTCCTGCCTTGACACGCGACCTCCAGGCAGCCGCGAGAGCCACCGCCAGCCCCACCTCCAGCGCCAGTGGAGCATCAGCTCGTGAAGAAACAAAAGGAGCACAAAATCTGGTACCGCCAGTCCGACCGCCGACGACCATAATGCCATCTCCATCCACCCCCTCTTCTGACACCACCATCAAAGACTGGAGAAGCAAAGGAGAAACTAAACCTACCCTAATATAGGCTAAATAGTAGGCTATAGCTACCGGACGCAAATCCTGCTGCTGCCATCCGCCTCCCCGCTCCGAAAGGATGCCGGAGACGAACGGATGGCGGCGGAATCGATGCTGGAAATCGAGATCGCCTCCGACCCGCCCTTTGTTACTGTAGCGTGGAGAACAGCTGAAGAGCCGCATAGTTTTAAGGAAAAAGGCCCCCTTTCATAAGTTCTATATCTAAATGTCAGTAGGGATTTAAAGGTGCTGATGCATCAACAAAACGGTAAGATGTAGTTATCACAAAAAAAATGCAAGGTTGTAAACAGCTTGAGGATGACATTATTCATCATGTTACGTTTATTATAATTGAGCAGTATATAATTAGGAGAAGAAAACAACATGAAATGCATACATTGGAGAACATGATATGTTTTAAACAATACACTGACTGAAATGACATAAACAGTAATCATAGAAACTTGCTTCAAAGAATGATGCTTTGCCAAACTGGTTCAGAATTGAAGAGTTAGATAAATAATTTGAAGATGAGACCAGTTTCAGCTAATATGATTTGATTCAAATGCAATTATTTCAAAAGCACATTTCTGCTGTGCAAGCAAGAAATTTTATTGAGTCGGCTTTTATTTCGAAATGGAGCCACACATTAACATGAACACTCATAAATAACAGAACCTTGCTACAGGCAAAAGGTGCACTTTGGAGTTGGAGGTTCATAAGGTCTCCAATGTCAGTATTATCAATTGAAGATAAGTGACTGAGGATCATGATATTATGGACTACATCACTGCCGGTATATGTAAATATAAAATCATTTCAATACAATGCTTCCAAGCCAGTTTGAAAGCACCAGGTCTAGCAACTAATTGTGCCCTGCAAGCAAGAATTTACATATGAACAACATCATCTCATTTTGACTTTGGATTGTAGTCAACTCTAACTTTACAGCCTTCATACAGATAACAACAACAGTGCAAGGATCTATGATCAGTATAGCAAGCTAGAATCAGCAATCCCCTGAGAGGGCAAACAAGAATTGCAATTGCTAACCTTTTTCCCAAGACAAACAGCATTTGGTACTTCCAGATGTTGCTACTGCTGTGAGGAATTCCACCATCCCAAGAATCACAAAATCTCCTTAATGAAGTCAAGGTTGAGTGTATCACGTATAATGAGGAACACGCCAACCATGAGCACCACCAATATTCCTGATGACATGATCCCCTGCTCAACTTCACGGGGAATCTTCTGGCCACCGCGAGCCGCCTCAAGAAGGATCAATGCCAACGTCCCACCATCCAATGCTGGCAACGGCAGCAGGTTGATGGCTGCAAGGTTGAGATTAATCACCGCCGCAAACTGAAATAACCCATCGGCACTGGACCTGGCCACCTCCGCACCAACAGCAATGATCGCGACTGGACCGGACACCTTCTCTGCTGTCTGCGAGAAGTTGAGGAACGTCTGCCTGAGCCCATCGAACACCGTCCCAGTCAGGAGCGTGAACTCGCGCACTGCAAGCACAGTGGCGTCGGCCAGGTTCTGTGGCCGAACGCGGGTTACCCGGAAATTGGGCGACAGCTGCACGCCAATTCGGCCCGAGCCATCGGCGCTGGTGTCTGGCACGAGGGTGAGCTCGACGGACTCCCTGTCCGCCGCGCCGGGGACGGTCCTCGAGACGGTGATTGGCACCTTCTTGCTGGGGCTTGCCTTAATGAGGTCGACGAGGACGGGGACGGACGGCTCCGGCGCAGCGCCAGGGACGGCGAGGATGATGTCGCCGGCGAGGAGGCCGTCGCGCGCGGCGGCAGAGCCGGGCAGGACCTCGGGGACGAGCACGCCTGGGAGCTGCGCCTGGACGGGGACGCCGACGGAGAGCGCCTGCGCGTAGATGATGAGGAAGGCGAAGGCGAGATTGGCGGCGACGCCGGCGGAGACGACGAGGAGGCGGTCGGGGACGGAGCGGTTGCGGAGGAGGTCCGGGTCGTCGGGGTCGAACCCGGACTCAGGGTCGTCGTCGGGGAAGCCGACGTAGCCGCCGAGCGGGATGGCGCGGAGCGCGTACTCGACGGGGCCAGCGCGGAAGCGGGCGAGCGCGGGGCCGAAGCCGATGGAGAATTGGGACACGTGGATGCCGCGGGAGACCGCGGCGAGGAAGTGCCCGGACTCGTGGATGAGGACGATGGCGGCGAGGACGGAGGCAGCGGAGGCGACGGATTCTACACTTGTGAGAAGGTCCGGCGATGCGGCGGCAGCGGTGACGGGGACGGGGACGGGCCTGGCGAGGCGGCGGGAGCGGCGAGGCAGGGAGAGGGGGACGGCGAGGTGGGAGTGGGAGTGGAGTCGCGAGGGGAAGGGCGGCTTGGGGCGGGGGAGAGGGGGTGGTAATCATGGTGGAAGGGGTGGAGGAGGAGGAAGGCGGAGCAGTGGATAACCTGGCATTCTCGGGAGTTTGAGGCCTGCGTTGGATCCTCGATACTCTCCTCTGAGTGAGGCTTCTGTGTGGACGACGATAAGCGGGCGGTGCTTGCTTCTTACAAAATCTACCTTGCTACACGTACCAAAATTTGGGGTACCAGGGGGGACAATTCGTGATTTACC
Organism: Chloris gayana; assembly: GCA_031894775.1. Lineage (NCBI taxonomy): Eukaryota > Viridiplantae > Streptophyta > Magnoliopsida > Poales > Poaceae > Chloris > Chloris gayana. The sequence goes on from JAUNZO010000639.1 coordinate 477,591, forward strand.
CTCCTACAAAATGATCCATATAAAATTGTTTCTATACCTAATTTTCTTTATTTTTTGCCCAAGCTCATCTCAAAATCTTTAGGGGGAATTGCAAAAGAAGTCTTGTTTTGCAATCTAATTCTAAAAACGGTCCTGTTTTGTAAACTTTGCAAAATCGGTCCTGTTTTTCGAATGTGAAGCTACCGTTCGGTCTCCTTTTTGTCCACCGTTACTTGAGTGTGTTTTCCGAAATAAAAAAAAAAGAAAAAAAGAAAAAAGACACTCATACCCCTGGCTATCTACATCCCGAGCTCAACCATTCTCTCATTCCCATTCACCCGAGGAGGCAAAACCTAACCCTAGAGGCGAGCCGCTCGGGCTACGAGCGCGTGCGGCGGGCGCGGCGAGCTGCGGGGGCGCACGGGCGGGCGAGCTGCGGGGCGCGCGTCCGGCGTGCGGGCGGACGAGCGCGAGAGGCCGCGGGCTGTGAGCGCGCTCGGCGAGCGTGCGGCCGCGCGGCGAGCGGCGAGCGGCTGCGCGAGCGTGCGGCGCGGCGCCACGCGGGCAAGCGGCACGGCTGCGCGGCGCGGGGCCGCGCGAGCGAGCGGCACGCTGCGCGGGCGTGCGGGCAGGCGTGCGGAGCGGCGCGCGGGCGCGGGACGCGCGAGCGAGCGGCCGAGCGGGCGGCGGGCTGCGCGGGCTGCGCGGGCGCGGCGGGCTGCGGGGGCACGGCGAGCTACGGGGGCTGAGCGTGGGTTTCATCTTTCTCGGATTTGAGTAAAAAGAAAGTAAGAGATGGCCACCGGTTCCGGGTAAATTCTACATCCTTTGATTTTCATTCTCACATTGCAGCAATATGGAGTTATGCTTGATGGATGTTTAGCGATAGCAATCACAATTGTCTTAGTAGCTTATTGTTCATGATTGTATTCGCAGGGAAGTAAATGTTATTGTTAAAATGGGTTCATATTTTAGCCTTCCAGCTGGGGGCCTAAAACATATTGCAGAAGGAAAACTTTGTCTCCAATTATTGTTGATGCAAATAAATATGGGATGATGGAATTAATTAATCATATAGCTGAGGAATATGTGTGGGGACCTAATCAATATATCACTTTATGGCGTTCATCCGGAAACATTGAAGATGTGTGCGTTCCAATAAAAAGTGATGAACAATTGCATGAGTGGTTTCACATGAACTTAGAGACAGGTTTGGTGTATATTGATGCTTGAGGTAAAAGATGGTGCTTGTTTCACTACAATGCTCACCTACAAAACGTGCATTGCACCCTACAATTAGAGATATCGCATTAGAAACACCAAGTACTCCATTACTAGAGCTAGACCCTCGTGTTGATCCAACTCCACTCAAACAACATACAACGAGAGAGAGAGAGAGCCACACAAAAGAGAGAGCCACATCCAAAAAAGTGTCAAGAAATCTAAACGAAAACATGACGAGGATCCGATAGGTGTTGATGAGGAGAGCTTGTACTACGACACCGATTCTCTTGTAGCATTGAGTGATAGCAGCTATGACACCGATTTAGCTACGTCATTTGATTCGACATTGACTATGATCCCGATGATGAAATAGAAGATAAGGATGATGAGGAAATCCCTCCATTCTCATATGATGTTGATGATCCGTATATTGAAGTGGGTGCAGTATTTCCAAATCTGCAGCAATGCAAGGACGCGATCACACAACATGCTATATTGAATGATTATGCCTTTAAACCCACAAGAACAGATCCGGAGAAATTTAGACTTGTGTGCAAGAGAGCAAATAAAGGCTGCAAGTGGAAATTTTTTGCTCGTACTAGCAAGAAAAAGTATGCTTGGATGCAAGGTAAAGCATGTCCATAGTTGCTGAATACACATTATTATATCATGTGATGTCATGTACTAACATATTATTATTTTGTTGTAGGTGAAAATAAATGGGCCAAAGCACACTTGTGGTTCATTCAACAAGAGTGGTGATTCAATGGCCTCAAATTCATGGGTTGCTGCGAGAGCGGTGGAGTTTTTAAAGGAGAAGCCTTATATGGGTCCAAGAGAGTTGCAGGTGGAGCTGATGAAGAAGTATAACATTGATGTACCATATGGCAAAGTATTTAGAGGTAAAAAGAAGGCTCTTGATATCATGTATGGAAAGTAGGATGAAAGTTATGAAATATTGCCGACATATCAAGTTGAGCTTCTTAAATCAATGCCCGGTAGTGTGGTGCAGCTGGACACGAGAAGAGCACAACGAGGAAATATGCTTTAGGAGATTCTTTATTGCTCCAAAACCATGCATTGATGGTTTCTTGCAAGGTTGCAGACCATACATAGCTATAGATGCCACACATTTGACGGGTAGGTCAAGGGGACAATTAGCGGCTGCTGTTGCCATTGATGGACATAATTGGCTATATCCAGTTTCATATGGAGTTATTGAGACAGAATCTAAACATAGTTGGATTTGGTTCATTCAAAATTTAAAGGCAGCTATTGGCCATCCTGTAGGATTGGTTATTAGTACAGATGCGAGGTAAAATAACATGTTTCATTATTCTGAATTTTATTTCATCGTTACTGAATTTTTTTATGATGCACTCATATTACTACTTTGTTGGTTCAGGAAAAGGTCTAGAAGTGGCTGTTCATGATGTCTTTCCAGGAGTAGAGCATAGAGAATGTATGAGGCACTTGTGGAAGAACATGAAGAAGCATTACAAAGGACCTTTATTCTCTCGAGAACATGTGGGCAGCAGCTAAGAGTTTCACAATTGACAAGTACAACTACCATATGGGGAAGATAGATGAGAAGTCGGATGCATTGGGATGGTTAGATGATAACCATCCACACATATGGAGTAGAAGCAAATTCTCCGAGGAGTGCAAGGTAGACTATATCAACAACAACTTGTCCGAAAGTTTCAATAGTTGGGTGTCCAAAACCAAAGATATGCATATTGTGCAAATGCTTGATCGGATAAGGCAAATGATCATAACCAAGTTTGAGTTGAGACGCAAAATTGGTAACAAAATGGTTGGAAGAATCATCCCAACTATTACGAAGAGTCTCAATGCTCAAAGCAAGAATATCTAAGGCCATGAAGTGTTAATGTGTGGCAATGGTACAGTTGAAGTAACAGTGGCCATCGTTAGGCATGCGATCAATTTGGAAGAATTGACTTGTAGGCTGTAGGGCATGACAAGTATGTGGAAAGCCTTGCATGCATGCTTTAGCAACTATTGCCAAGGTCGGTTCTCGGGTAAATATGGAGGATTTTGTTCATGACTACTTTTCTGTTGAGAAGTTCAAGAAGGCCTATGGAGGTACTTTTAAACCAATGACTTCTCAAGAACAATGGACACCGGTGGATGTTGCCTATAAATTGAAGGAGCCGAAATTGAGGAGAAAACCCGAGAGACCTAGAGTGTCAAGGATCAAAGGTTCCGATGAGATTGGCAACACCAAGAAAAGAAAATGCACGGAGTGCAATGAGCTAGGCCACACAGCAAGATATTGCCAAGGAGGCCCTACGGCTAGTCAAAGGAGGAGGCTATCATCATTGGAAAATACATCCGAGTAAGTGATTTATCTTTCTGATTTTTTTATTAAAACAATCCTTTTACCTTGCTGATTTTTTCTTTCTAATCTAGTGCAAGTGCAAGTGGGGATGCAACTACAAGTGGAATTGCAGGTGCAAATGATGGTGGAAGACCGCCTAGTGGAAGAGGGAGGGCGAGAGGTAGGGGAAGGGGAAGGAGTGCAAGTGCTTGGGCGGGGCCTTGGTGCATGGTTTGGTGTTTAAAATGAGATGTTGTGTATGGCACCAAATATTTTGTGCTTATGTTCTAATTGTGCTGTTGGACTTGTAATGGTGTCTTTGTTGGAGACTTAATGGACATGTATCTGTTGGATTTATGATGCTTATATAATATTAAGTGATGTGAAATATGATGTCTTAAATGTTCTATCGGTTTTGCTTGTGGTTCATCAATTTTCGTCAAAATTTAGATGAAATGTTGTCAAAATTTTGTCTAATTTATGTTATAAATTTATACTTTAGAAACATTAAAATTGTGTAACAAAATGCGTGTAAATAATTGGACTTTTGTTCCACATTGTCACATTTGAAAATAGTACATGAAAAGGGCAAATATGTCTTTTTGCCCGTAACTTAACACCGTTAAGCCCTCCAAACAGAACAGGACCTACTTCTACCTTCGAATTTGAAAAACAGGACCAATTTTGCAAAGTTTGGAAAACAGGACCGTTTTCAGAATTAGATTACAAAACAGGACCGGTTTTGCAATTGCCCCAAATCTTTATGAATTGTCCATGCCTACCACATCAGTTTTTTTCCTTGATGACGTGGCAAGAATGTGTGAAATTACCTTTTTTTTGTTCCGGATCGAACCAGTCTCTTGTCAAGATAAATTTAAATGTACATGAAATTTCAATTTCAAATTTGAATTTCGCATTTTAGATTCGAAATTCAAATTCAAATTTTGGTTTCAAATTTCAGATTTAAAATTCAATCTTGAATTTTAGATTTGACTTTTAAAGTCAAATTTGAATAAGAATTTAAATTTTGAAATTAGATCAAAATTTCCAAATTGAATGTCGAATTTGAATTTTGAATCTGAAATTCGAAATCAACATTTGAATTTGAATTCACATTTTAAATTCGAATATGAAACACGAATCTAAAATTCAAATTTGAATTTCAAATCTAAATTTCGAAAATGAAATTTGAACTTGGATTTATCTGAAATTCGAATTTGAATTTTGAATCTAATAATTCAAAATTTGAATATGAATAAAAAAATTGAATCTGAATTTGCACCTAAGCGTTAGGGAAGGGCAGGGGCAATTTAGTCTTTTCATGCATGTCTCGCCATGTCACAAAGGTACAAGTTGGAAAAAAAAGTGCTAGAAAAGGTGATGTGGCATGTCCCTTCTATTTTTATGGATATTTTAGCCACTTAAAGACAATTCATAAAGATATGAAGAGCATCTCTAAAAGTTCCCCATAAATTAGATCCCAATAATTTATTTATGGGAGCAGCCCAAAAAATAATGGGGCTAAATTTACTCTACTCCTCCAACAGTTCTCCCTAAAAATAGATCACTCCGATTATGCCACATTAGCATTTGAGACCACAACAACATTAATTCCCTTGTAAATAGGAGAATTAGGGTCCTAACTTTCTTACTGTTCCTAGCTATAAATGAGGTGATTTTTGAGGAGAATGAATTTGTGAATTGTTTCGCAAAGCTGTTCGAGATCGTTTTTTAGAATAACACCCAATAATTTGATTTAGGGGAGCTATATGGGACTCTCTTGAGATGTTCTAAACCAAGTCCTATTTGACGTCCCCATCAAGGTTGGGTCCACGTCATTGTTATTTACTTCCTTTTTTGTGGGAATTACCTTCATTATCTACTGAGATGCAGCCTTCTTCCTCGTTTCCTCCTCTAAGACTACCCGCACGGCGTCCGTTACCGCATCCTTCGGGATGGAGATAACGGATGAAACGCTGCACCGGGGCACGCTACCACGTACGTTGCGCTCTCGGACCATCCGCGTCCTCCACTACCGGCGGATGTACGGCCATCCGCTAGGCTCCTCCACGCGAGCAGGCTGCGGGCCCCTCTTCCAACCACCGGCCTCTCGCGCGTGGGGAAGGAGAGGGAGGCGCCGGAATGGGGAGGAGCCCGGGGCGGGTCACGGCGAGGAGTAAGCCGCCGCCGCCGGGGCGGATCCGGATCCCGCTCCGAGGAGGCTGCCGCCGCGTGCGGGGGAGGAGAACGGCGGTGGCCCGCGCGTAGGGGAGGGGAGGACGGGCGGCGACGGCCTGCGCTTGGGGGAAGAGAGGGGAGGCGGCGGCGGCTTGCGCAGGGGGAGGAGGACCGGCCCGGCCGCCGGCCCTTCCGTGCCGTTCTACCACGCCGGCCACCGGCCCTTCGGCCCGATCCGCGGTGCCCTGGAGGAGGCGGGGCAGGGCGACGGGAGGTGAGGAGGCAGGCCCGACGGAGGCGCGACGGGCCGCGACGACGAATCTTGGGAGGAGGTGGACGCCTCCGCCGGGCCATGGCCGCCGCCTGCTCATCCATCTTCACCGCGGGCAGCTGCGGCGGCGGCCGGTGGCGCCATGGGGGCGGGGCTGGAGGCGACGCGCGGCACGGGAGGCGAGGCCGGCAGCAGCGGCGTGGGGAGAGCAGCAGGCGGGCTCCGGCGGCGGCGCGGGGGAGAGTGGTCGGGCCATGTGTGGTCTGCGCTAGGCGCCGGGAGCGATGGGGAGAAAAGAAAAGGGAGAGGAAGAGAGAAGGGAGAGGAAAAGGAGAGAAAAAAGGGAGGAAAAAATGAAAAGAGGAAAAAGAAAAAGAAAAGAAAGAAGGAAAAAGGAGGGAAATATATTCTCTAATAAAAATTAAATTGTTACATTATTGTAAAAGTAATAAGTGAAAAAGGAAAAGAAAAAGGAGATGTGAAAGAAGATGATAGTTAAAGTTGGTTGAATAAAATATTGGGTAGTTGATATAAAGGATGGATATAGAGTATGAACGGATGCAGCGAAGCTGAACGTAGAGGAGAGAATCTTGCTAACTAGGACGAAATATTTCTTTTAGAGGATGAAAATAGAGTACCACGAGTGCGGGTAGTCTAAAATTCTAACCGTCATTCAAGCGTGTTGAACTTCCGCCGCTGCCGCCTGAAGTATGACATTCGTGAAGCCCCAATCAATGCAACTCTGCCCTTGTTCTCCTGTAAGTATGCCTTTTACTCTCGATCTGGACATCGACTAGCACCACGACCCGACCTTTGTTCAGCTAGTGACTACAAAGGAGATGATTCTTGTTTGAGATGATGCTGATATATTTTTGGGAGATCAGATCATGAAAAGATATTAGGATGCGGGGGAGGTCTGATGGGGTTGATGCTGCTAACACGCCCGCTGACAGCACTGATCGAGGTAAAGCCTTTTTCTTCCGTACTTTGATTTGACTGTTTTCGACCATTTGAATGAGATTTTGCTGCGCCAGCTACCGTTTCATACTCCGCTCCTGCCGCTACAGCGAGACAACATGTCGTTTCTCCTACTCGTCCTCATGAAGCTGCTCTTTCTGATCTATCGGACGACGCGCTCGTTGCGGAGTTGCAGCTCGATCTTCTTCGAGGTCAAGAAACGGCTGATGCTCTTGCATCGCACGGTTCGCGCCTGTCCAAGCTGGCCGAGGACTTCATTGCGGTAGAAAAAACTAGCACCCTCCTTCAGAGCGAAGTGAGAAAACCTCAAAGACGCGGCTCTAGAGGACAAGGCAGTGGCACAAACTTCACGCGAGGCGCTTGCTGCTGCGAGGATTGAGCTGGCTATTCTCAAAGCGGAAAACAAGTCTCTGCGCTTTGCCTTGAAGGATCATTGCGAGGTCTTTTCGCGGAGAGGCGAACAGATAAACACTGCTTTTGCTACTTCACTGGCAAGGGTTGGTTCTTATGTGCCCCTTTCGAGCCCGGGTCACAAGCCGATCCGGAAGTCGTGTTTCTGGACTGGTTGGAGGCGCAACACCCGTCGTCCATTCCTAAAGTCATGGAGAAAAGTTGCAAATATGCCTCTCTCTACTCCGTTGAGGCCGCTCTCAGTTTGCTGGAACGAGAAGGCATCCCACATGTTGATAAGCTGCCCGATTCGAACAAGGTTGTTGTCAGTCACAACTGCCACGAGGGATTAAGTGATGCGGTGAAGTTAGCAGCAAGGCGGGTCGTCTCAGAGTACCGGGTCGTTTATGGCCACGAGGACGCGGGTTGAGGCTGCTGCTAGTCTTAAGATGATGGGTTTGTTATTCTTTTGCTATTCTTTTGTGATGCTTATTTTCCTGGGTCGCTCACTTTTGCTTCTTTCCTTAGGCAGTCAAAGATGAGTTAAAGCAGGGCGTTAACTCGTGCAAAGACTCCACGACCGGGTCTGATGACGATGGCAGCGAAGCAAAGCATCGACCTCGGAATCGAGCTCCACCTCGACGGGCAGCGCGGAGTGAAATTGCTTGTTAACGCTGGTTGCTTATTCTTGCTTTGCATTACTCTTGATTTACTATTGTAAGGTTGCACGCTGTACCTTCGATGGTTTTTGTGTCACTGACTTACAATTTTTCGTACTTTTAACTGTTTTGGATAAGATTGCTCCCACATGTCGCTACTCATTTCCCCATTTCCTGTGTTGTCCTGCGTCCCCGTGACTGGTTTCCTTGCCGCGAAGTGCTAAAAGTTGTGTATATGAGTTGGTTGGTGCCGATTGGTTTCCCTTGTGCCTTCTGAATGAGCATGTCTTGTTTTTTGGGAAAGGGTTAGGTTGTTGCGCCTCACAGGGCTTCTGTCGCTACGAGGCCTGTTTTTGTGTTGTGAAAGGCTTCTTCGGCCTCGCCAATCGACTTCAAGGGGTCCATTACACGCTTCACCAAGCGACTTCACCTTTGCGAGAAGCCTGCTGCATTCTTCCCTTTCACCTAGCTGTGACAGCTTGGTGGAACCGGGCCAGATGTATTCGCATTGGTCAGTCTCCTTGGTGTGCGCAAGCTCGTTGTGTTCTGGCACTTCTTCGGACAACTTGTAGCTGGACGATGGTACCTCACCGATGATTTGTGCTTTGCTTGCTCCTGTTTTTCGCGTTGTCGTGTGTCGGGAGCCTAGCGCGAAGTTCGCCTCACGTGGAACACACGCTCCCACCCCATTGTTTTCCCCCTTGTGGAATGGGCCTAAGCCCCTCGTCTTTCCTTAAACAATAATCCTAACAAGCCTGACGAATGCACAGGGAACAATATAAAGTGGAGGCAAAGAGATGGCACGGGGCGTCGGAACCGGCCGTGCGAAGCGGAGCAAGGCAAAGTTCGGTAGTGAAGCCATCAAGCCAGGTGGAGTGGAACCCGAGCAAAGACCAAAGGATTAGGCATAGCATCGCCCGCAGTGCTCTCCGGTCTGGCGTCGGCTAAGCCGCTAATCACATATGTCGAGTACATTGTCTAGAAATGCCCTCGAGAATTACCGCCTTTCAATAGTTTCGAGGGCATTCGGCTAGGAGTAGAATTTCATGTAAATTCGTGGTTCCCCACGGCTATAAAAGAAGGCCAAGTGTCACCTGTAAAGACATATGTAATCACCGAGTTAACTTCTCTATTAAGAGTCGTTATCTCGCAACCTGTTCTTTATACTTTGCGTATTTAGTTTCTCGTATTCGGTGTGCTAAGTGAGCCCTTACCTCGCTGCTTAGTACACCAACATTGGCGTCCAACGTGCGTGAGCTCGAACTGCAAGCTCACGATGTTTAGATCCACAAGTCGCAAACTACTCCAAACTCACAACCAAAAGCTAGCTGTAAGTGGCCCAACATCATAAGCAAGTCAAAGCCTAATGCATCGGTTGATCGAAGAAAAGCGTAAGCAAAAGAGCTAGCAAGCGAAGTAAAGCGCTTGCAGGCAATGACGGAGCAAGGTAATAAGGGCAAAAGAAGCAAAGAACACCAAGCAAAAAGGTCCGTCGGCATGATTACAAGTACCTTCGCGCCCTCCCTCGGCATTCAAGGCTGTCAAGGACGCGAAAGCAATGAAAAGAAGTCGAAGTGGTCGCACATGTCGATAACTTTCTCGAAAGCAGATTTAGAGCTCAAGAGCTTCCCGCACATGAGACGCTTTCATGATCGAGGCCAACATTGACAATTGGCAAATAAGTAGAGTGCTCATGGACAATGGCAGTCAAAGAAACATAATATTCTACAACTCATTCCTGAGAATGGGATATAAGGACGAAGACTTGCAACCATCCAACATGGCTTTGTATGGCTTCGGAAGCAAATAAATAGAGCCGATCGGAAAGATAAAGCTGCTGGTGTTTTTTGGCGACACAAGCAACTCAAGGACAGAGTTCATCACTTTCCAAGTAATTAGCTTGGGCTACTTCACAATACTGGGAAGGGTCGCACTCAACACGTTCGAAGCGGTGATTATAGTTCGTACCTCCGCATGAAGATGCCTACAAAGAGGGAATCATTACAATGAAAGGAGACCAACAGCTTACGAGGAACATGGAAAAGGGTTTCACCCCGAAGTGGCGAGGGTTCATGCCATCGAAGTACTCTCAAAAGAGCTTATCGACGAAGAAGAAAAAAAGGAAAACAAAGCAAGAGCAGGATAGAAAAAGTGTGAAGCATGAGAGAAAGCAAGCGGACAAGAAAGCTATATCAATACGATCGGATGAGGAAACACAATCGGTGCTACTAGATAAATTGGTGCTGGAGCAGTCAGTCATCATAGGAGTAGGCCTAATCCTGAATAAGGAAAAAAGATTACTCCGCTTCTTGCTAAAAAACAAAGATGTCTTTGCGTAGTCCTCTAGGGACCTCGAAGGCATAAGTAGAAACGTAATAGAACACAAGCTGAAGATAGACCCAAGCGGAAAGCCGAAGAAGCAAAAGGCGAGGAAAATGTCGGAGGAAAAAGTAGAAGCTACAAGAGTCGAAGTGCAAAGACTGCTTGATGCCCAAGTAATGAGAGAAGTCAAGTATCCAAAATGGTTAGCAAATGTAGTTATGGTGAAGAGAAAAAGTGGAAAATAGAGAATATGCATAGACTTCACGGACCTTAATAAGGCATGTCCTAAAGATGATTTCCCCATGCCAAGGATAGACAAGGTAGTCGATGCCGTATTCGGAAGTGAAATGCTATCACTACTTGACTGTTTCTCGGGGTACCATCAAGTCTGTGTCAAAAAGGAAGACAAAGAGCAAAAAAAGTTTCATCACACTTGTTCGGCACCTATTACTTCGTGAGAGTGCCAGAGGGCCTCAAGAACGCGGGACAAATGTTTTGCATAATGTTAAGAAAGGTATTCAAATCACAAATCGGCAGGAATCATGCATATGTGGATGATGTGATAGTCACAAGCTGCAGAAGGGAAGATCGGACGGATGACCTCGCAGAAACTTTTGCCAATCTCGGAGCGGCAAAGTTAAAGCTAAACCCAGGAAAATGCATTTTCGGTGTACAAAAAGGAAAAATACTAGGATGTCTCAAAGGGCATTGAAACAAACCCGAGACAAGGTGAATGCGATAATAAACATGTAGCCACCTCACAGCAAGAAAGACGTGCAAAAACTAACGGGAAGAATGGGAGCACCAAACAGATTCATATCTAAATCGGCGAGAGAAAAGCCTACCCTTCTTCAAAATACTCAAGGGATCTAGAAACTTCGAGTGGGGTGATGAGCAGTAGAAGGCATTTGAAGAGCTAAAAAAGCATCTCACGACGACGTCGATAAGGATGGCAAGCCTAGAACAAGACGAAGTACTCCTCCTCTACGTCTCAGCTAATCACTTCGCAGATCAGCGCAGCCTTAGTCCGAGAAAAGAAAACTCGGAGCATCATCGACAAAAACGGAAAAGAGAAAGAGCTTTTCCAGCAGAACCCGGTTTACTTCGTAAGCGAAGCACTCGCGGGTTCAAAGCTTTTTACTCTGAAATGGAAAAAATTTGCTACGCAATAGTGATGGCAACCAGCAAATCTTATTTAATTTAATCATTGTTCTTGCTCATTTTTCATTCTAACCTATTTGCTTCTTTGTTACCTAGTCCTATCGTTGCAAGTCAAACTGCAAATGAACGTGCCGGTGGTGCAAGAAGGGAAGAGGAAGAGGAAGAGGAAGAGGTAGAGGAAGGGGAAGGAGTGCTGCTTTCGGTGGGAGGCTTGCATGATTGATTGGCATTCGATGGAATGATGCAATTTGTTATGTAATAATGATATAGTGTGTTATGATGTAACACTTGGATGCTTTTGGTGCTTTTTATTGGACTTGTAATGGTGACCTATTTCCTACTTAGCTTGGACTTGTAATGATTTTCTTGTTGGACACTTGTTTGCTGGTTTTAGGTGAACAAAGCTATGTGTTGTTGAATCTTAATTAATCTTTTGTCTTGAGAAATATGACATTGTTTGCTGTTGTTCTATTCTGTTCATAATAGAGGCAAAGTGCTGCCAAATTTTTGTGAAAAATATGGTCTGATTTATTTCCTTGGGTTTATTTAAGTTGTTCAATAAAATCCATTCAAACAACAACAATTTCTGCCACATATGCAAAGGGTATGTGTCTTCCTGTGAGATTTGACACGGTTATCACCTCCAAACGGAATAGGGTGAGACGATGGCTTCATTTTGGGAAAAGGGGCCCATTCTTGCAAAGTTGCGAAAATAGGTCCATTTTCGAATTAGAGTTGGAAGTGGGCCCTACCATGCAATTGCCATTTTTTTTGAGAACGTGATAACGTGTTATTGGGTCCTGGTGTAAACAGCCGTTGGGCCGTGGTGGGCCGATCTCGCCCACTCGTTCGGGAGATGAGTCTTCGTAAAGGGAGCCCCGCAAGAAGCAGCAGCTAGCCGCACAACAGACTCTTAATAAAAGAAAAAAAGACCGCACAGAGATTTTAGTTCCGTTGATTGAAGCCGGCAACGGACGGCCGCGGAGAAGCTAGGCGACGAGCGAGAGGGATCCCAGCTTCTTGCGCCATGGATCCCATCATGAAGCTCCTCGAGGATGACGAGGTGCCCCTGCTCGACCTAAACCTTCATCGCCTTTCTCGCCATTCTGGGGTTCTTTGGGAAGCCGGGGGATTTGATTGCAACGCTGCCTTCTTGTTATTGTTTGGGTTGCGCAGGACGAGAGCATGCACTCAGGCGCCGATGTAGAGGCCTTCACGGCGGCGCTCAACCGCGAGGTGGAGGCCATAGCCAGCAGCAGCTCCGCCTCCGCCGCTTCATCATCCCAGCCGATGGATCACGGTTCCGGTGAGCCCTAGCCCTCCCGAATTTTCTTGAATTCGGCGTGCGCCATGCATATTTTTATCCCTGTAGTACCAAACAAGGGGCACTGTGAATTTAGAGAATTGGGTTATTGGATTTGGCAGAAAATGAAATAGAGATTTCTGTTCATGGTAGCAGAATGCAGCTCCTATGTTAAAATCTCTCTGACTTGGATATCTACTTTAGTGCTCACTCACATAAGGATCGAGAGAATGTGCCTTGTGTGAATTGATACAGGATTGCTTAACTCTCTGAAGGCCTGAATTGTGATATTGCAAATGGAAATACGATACTTTTATCTTGTGAATTGGGTTTGACGCTTATGCTAACTTTTAGTAAAATTAAGAAATAGGAAGACAACACTGTACTGCTGCATTATGGATTTATGGACACTAGGATATATAAAGAAACAAACAGGCTCCAGACACAAATACAGTTTGTAACATTGTTTAAGTTCTTGAAATTGGCCCTGGATTTGTCAGAAACAATTATGGTTTCCAGCTTAAATCAATAATTATTACAAATTTTTTGATCTCCTTTTATGAATATCACTGATGTGCGAGTTCCCGATGATGGAGATGTTAGCTTGGATGAGCAAGTGGTGGCCAGGAAGGATACTTTCCTGTATTTAGGCATAGAATTTCAGCCGGTTGGTTGAAATGGCATTAAGCTTCTGGCGTCCTCTGTGACAAGAGGGTGCCACAAAATCTAAAAGGTAAATTCTTTTTAATAGGAAGGCAATTCGCCCGGATATGTTATGCAGTGCTGAGTGTTGGCCTACAAAAAGGTGACATTTAGCAGAGATGCACATCTTGAGTTGGTGTGCGGGCATACTAGAAGGGATCGAATCTAGAATAAAGTTATTCGGGACAAGGTAGGAGTGACACCAATCAAAGAGATTGATTCAGCATCGACGGAGATGGTTTGGACATCTCCAACGGAGGCCTCTAGAGGCACCAGTATGTAGTGGTGTTCTAAAGCGTGCTGATAATGTTAAGAGAGGTAAAACTTGACCTAACCTGACTTGGGACGAGCTAGTTAAAAGAGACCTGAAGGAGTGGAACATCTCCAAGTAATTAGCTATCGATAGGGACGCTTGGAGACTAGCAATCAAATTGCCAAAACCGTTATCTTTTTTTTTCTTTACTCTCTACCGCTAACTCTACCATTTGTTGTCTTGATTCCTTTTGTGTTTCTCTTGTCCTTGAGTCTTATGGGTTTCATCTCTACCTCCCCAACTTGCTTGGGATAAAGGTGTATGTTGTTGTTATTGTTTTATTATTATCACTGTTGTATTTACTCCGTGGAGAATAATTAGTGTTTGTTAACCATATTGCACTTTTGTTTTCAAGAATCTGTAGTGGAACGAATGGACTTTAAATTGGTTTTATGGATGCATTGAAGTTTGCAAAAAAGAATTAAAACCTATATGTTGGAAATAAAAAAATAAAAAAATATGTATTGCATTCCTGTCATAGCTTTCGTAAGTCAATCTTTCCATCCTATGTTTTACCCACTTATCGTCATATGCCTTTCCCTTTTTGTAACATAGGCCCATCTGATAAACACACCTTCATGAGAAAGCATAACTAGTATGTAAAGGTGGTATGTAGGATATTTCTTACAGAATTTGATGCTTCACCTTAACATCTTGGTGCTGGCTTCATTCTGTTATGATTCATACAACTGTTATGTGTAGTACATCTTGTATTTTAGAGGCTGGGGTGTGCCAAACTCCCCACCACCACTAGAAATTGAGTTCCATTTTCTATCAGTACAATCAATATCATTTTGTTTCTTTCGTGCAGTTTTCTTATGTCTCTTGTTGGACATCCCAGAGTTGATTTCTTTTAGGTAACCTCCAATGTATTGTCGATGCTGTACCTTGCGAATGGAGGAACAACTTTGTTTTTTCCCAAACGTGCGAGAGAACTTTGCATCGTTTCATCGAGAAGAAGAAAACAGAGTACAAAAGAAGGGTTGTGTGCCCTCCCACACACATATATGTCACCTTTATGCAGATTTAGGAACTAGAAAGTACTCTTTCCAGTTCATCAAATTTTATGATCTTGGAATCTATCACCATATCATATTTACTCCTGGGCGACGCTGTTTTGCTTACTCTTCATGAATGTTCAATCTATCTGTCTATGGTTCTGAAAACACTTGTCATAATGTCTCTCTAATTGCAGGTATTTTATCTCAGGAAAACAATTCATCATTGAGCCCCGATCATGCCCAGTGGCAAGATTCAGTAAAGAGTGAAATTGAAAACCAGGAAAGACAGCAACATGAAGATTCTTTGCATCTTGGAAAGGATCATTCATGCATACCTGAAGTGATTTCTCAAGGTTCTAATAATGAACACCTTCACTCCAAAATGCCAAAAGAATGTGATTCACCAAAAGTAAAGCAAGAGCCTGGAACTAGTGCTCCACAAAGCATTGTTGTTCAGCAGCAATCTTTGAATAAAATGAATAGCCAACAACCAACAGGCTCAATCCAAACAAATAGTGCTACTACAATGGTGAAACCACCTGTTGTTACCTTTCACATGTTAATCCCGATTCTGAGGCGCCACCTAGACAAAGACCGAGATATGCAAGTCCAGTCCATTTTTGCAAAGTTGCGGGTTGGTATTTATCTTTTTGGCTTTAAATTTGTGTTCTTTAATTACCTAGTCATGCAACTTATCTATCCTATAGGATGAGGCATACTGCAATAACCTTATTGATAAGAAAATAACCTGTTCAAATTTTATTTTATTTTTCTCCTGACAAACATACTAAATATTGTAATGTACTACTAAGCACGGATTCCTGTGCAACCATTTTCTGTAATTGCACCTCACAACAATACTACTGAACTGCCCTTATGAAATGCATGTATTATTGCCCTTCACAGTGTTCATTTTGTGATTAGTACTGTTGTGTTAGAATTCGCATGGCAGCCATTACTCTGCTTATCCTTTTTTCTCTCTCAAACTTCATCTTTTTCTCCGTAGAAAAATGAAATCAGCAAGGAACACTTCTTAAAAGTTGTAAGGAGTATTGTTGGTGACAAGTTGCTCAGGCAAGCTGCTTCACAGTATCAAATGCAGGTAAATTAATCTTTCCACCTTGTTGTGATCTGTCTAAAATACAGCTGGTTTTCATTCATTGTTAAAATGCTGCTTAACGTGTACTTTATTAGTGAATAAGTTAGATATATCTATCCGATAGCATTGCATGTAGTGTTGTATTTATTGTTACCAATCTAGTTTCCTTAATATTAGTGCATAAGTTAGATATATCTATCTGATAGCACTGCATGTAGTGTTATTGTGGTTAACATTGTGTGTTTTTTTTTGGTGGGTTTACTTGCTCTTGCTTTGTAGCACGCTGCTCTGGCACAACGTAGCCCTAAGACAAATCCAAGCAACTGTACGATGTCAACTCAAGTTCCCAGTTGCCCAACACCAGGAGATGAGCAGAACAAGCCAGTGGCTCAAGTAATGCCTGTAAAACAAGCTAGTAACAGCCCACGACTGCCTCAGTTTCATCCTTCTTTGTCTGGCCAAATGCCAGATAGGAAAGAAATGCAGCCAGACAGGAAAGAAATGCAGCCAGACAGGAAAGAAATGCATATGCTACAAAGCCGTCAACCCAATATTCAATCAGTCCAGGTGCAACCAATACGAGATCATGTGCAGCATCCACAAGCACCATCACCAGTGTTTGGGACAAATAACTTACATACACGCCCAATTCCAAGGCCAGTTGGAGGTTCAGTTGCATCACTTAGATCACAAATGGTAGACTGCAGCCAAAGGATGCAACTAGTCCAGGGAGCCGTTACTAAAGTTGCTGGGTGTGTGCCAACACGGCCGATAGTGCCTGGCATTGTGCCAACTAATCAATCTGCTTGGCAACATTTGGCAAATAAGGAGCAGAGAACAAATTCTTTCACTCCAACAGCACATACAAATATCGAGACTGTTACCAAACATTCTGAATGTACAGCGAATTCTGTTCCTACAGTGCATGAGAAACAAGTCGGTCCAGCCCTTCGATCTTCAAAAAGTGGCGTTGTTTCAGAAAACCAGTTACCTAGCTCAACTCAGACTCATCAATCTCATGCCCTACAAGCAGAACCTAAGATGCAGGTATGGATTGATGTGCTACTGTGTTCAATAGTTGCACATTGAAAGCTCATTTGGAAAATTGCTACTTGCTTGAAACTAGTATTTGATTGAAATAAACAATGCACTTCATTATCATGCCTTCCCATGAACTCTCGTATATTATTCGCGATCTTACTTCCATGTAATCCTCATGTAAATATTAGTACTGGTACATAATCTGTATCATTTAAAACGTCTTAGTTACCAACAGGAGTAAGCAAGCACACTTAAGCTATTTTCAAGGCATTAACTATAGCAATACATTCTACATACATGGTGGACTTGGGTCTTTTCTTCTGTGTGCAATCCAGGAAATTAGTCTCTTGTCACTTCACAAAGATGCAGAGTTTTGATCTTTAACATCCGAGCAGCATTGTGTTGATTATGGGATACATTTTCATACTCAGGAAATTATTCTAATCATGTTGACATGCTCTGCAAGTTAGGACAGTGCCAGGCACTGTCAACATGTTATGACCTGATTTTTGTGTAGAGCAATGTTATACCATGAGGCACAATAAATAATTTACAAAGCAGTACTCAGTAAACAAATGTGATCAATGAGTAAAGGCTGGCTGCTGAGGATAAAACATATATTCCTACCTCCAGAGGAGATATGAGGGTCCAGGGATCCACTTGAATTTGCCTTTTTATTTATCAGTTCATAATGGCTATCACCTTATTTGTTCCCAGAAAAATCATTTTCAAAGTCAGAGAAATACCAATGATGATTGAGAAATGCAAGAAAAAATAAGCTAGGCATAAATCAGCATCTCTAGATGAATGTGAAACTCGATATTTTCAAAATAATTTTGAGTTTTAAATTCGAAACTAATTTTTGACAAGAAAGCATGATGGTACTTTGTTAGATTCAATCCCCTGTGCAAGCATCTCCTGCAGCAGCTTCTAAAACACCTCAAAAGAAGGCATCTTCTGGACAGAAGAAGGTTCTTGAAGCATTAGGCTCATCCCCTCCACCGTCTACGTAAATCCAATGCCTACACTTAGTGAAAATTTTAAGTCCAAATACATGTACCTTTGAGCTTGATGTATTTTATGTTTTACCAGCAAAAAACAAAAGACATCGGGAGGGTTTCATGATCAAAGCATTGACCAGCTTAACGATGTTACTGCAGTTAGTGGTGTCAATCTGAGGGTATGCATGTTCTTCTGCTTCTGTTATGTTAATTTTCTTTGTTCATGGTGTATTTAATGTATTTAGAGAATGTAATAAACACTCCTTTTGTCTAGGAAGAGGAGGAGCAACTTTTCTCTGCTCCAAAGGAAGAGAGTCGAATTTCAGAAGCTGCTCGTAAAGTTGTACAGCTAGAGGAAGAAAAGCTCATGCTACAAATGGTCCCCCTGACAAAGAAATTAACAGACATCAGTTATAACTTCTTTCATTCAAGCTTACATGCTACAAATATCTTTTAGTTTTTTTTTCTAACAATAGTATTTTGGCAGTGAGGAAATGTAATTTGAAGGTCATGGGCACTGATGTGGAGCGTTGTCTATCAATGGTCAGACATTATATAGTCATGCCTTTCTTTTCTTTTTTCTCTTTGGCCTATGCTTGATCTGACATAAGCTTTATCCAGTGTGTTGAGGAGCGCTTACGGGGATTTATAAGCAGTATAATAAGGCTATCAAAGCAGGCATGCTATCTTAATTTCATTAAGTTGAAAATTTTCTGTTGGAGGTATTGATCAATATATCTTTTATCATTGGTTGCAGAGAGTTGATGTTGAAAAATCAAGGCATCGTTTTTATCCTTTATCTTCGGACGTTCGTAGTCATATAATGAGGGTGAACCGAGAAGCTAGAGAACAATGGGATAAAAAGCAGGCCGAAGATGCTGAAAGAATCAGAAAACGAAATCATGTTAGTTCTGTACTTCTTGAACCAGAGAGATGTTATATCTTTAATGCTAGCAATGGTTTTGTGTGATTATACTATTATGTGCAGTATGTATACCCTAGTAAATATCATAGCAAATAACTGGAGTATCTGACTAAAAAGTAACACCCATTTATCTGGTTGATGTGCTTGTTGTATCAGTTGCATAGAATATTGTAGCAATTCTAGCTAATGTTGTATAAAGTTTCTACTATTCTTTTCTGTAGATGGAAACTGTGACTATTCTTTGTGAATTTCTGAAAAAACCATATAACTGACTATTGTACACATGTAATTTCCGATAAGCTGCATTGCATATTGGATCTTGATACTTCCTTGTTGAATGCAGCTTAGGATAAAATGTTTTAACCTCTTAGCTGCAAAGTTGTTGGATTAGGACCTGTACAATGAAGGTTTTTATAAGAATGTAGCCAAAAAAAGAAAAGAGAAAAAAAAGAAGATGGTATGGGGATGGTTACCACTAGATTTTTATATGAGGGAAAGAATGCTTAGGTTAGCAACTCATGCTTGAGGTGTTCACCAACCTCTTTAGACCTATTTAAGCACCCTTTTGGATTAAAGGAACGAGTTCTGCTACATGTGTTTATTGATTTTTGTTAGTCTTTAGAAGCACTTCTAAGAATCTTGCATTGTACCTGCCCTTGTAGTTATACGAACTATCAAGACATCACGTGAATTTACCCTTTCAATTCCATTTGAGCTGCCTCCCACGGATCAGTTGATAAAATTGTATCGTTCGTTTCATGTTTCTATATACTCCCTGTTCCTTCATTTTTATAAGTCAAATTGGAGCTAATCATCGTCAACAAAAAAGGAAAGGACAAATTAATTAAGATATGTAATTTATCCTCAGTCTTATACTTGTAAAATATAATAATTTAAAGGAATAAGTCTATTTTACTATCTCTAACAATCCGATTGTCTGTTTAACACTCTAAACAAAATATTTGCTCAGCTTGCCCCCTCAAACTATTCAAGCTGGTGCAGTATACCACCTTATGCTATTTATTCTTTTTTCCCTTTTTATAAACTTTGAATTTAAAGCTCAAATTTTAATAGCATCAAGCATGGATATGCACTTTGAACTTAAACCTCAAATTGATGGTAGATGTTGTCTTTTTTTTTGGGGGGGGGGTAACCTTTAGATGATGTCAGTCTATATTACAGATTAATAGCATCTAATAGTATCTTAAAAATAGAAATATAAAATGCATAAACAATATGAATGAAAAAATATTATAATATTCATTTTTAACATAGGAAATGCTAAATTTTATCTTTGCGAAATGTGAGTGTCAAATTCAAAATTTACAAAGTGAAACCAAAAAGAAAAATTGCATAAGCGGGTAGATCTCACCAAATCTGAATAGTTCAAGGGAGTAAATTGAATTAATATTTTGTTCAGGGGGTTGCACAGAGAAAGTGGATTGTTACAGGGAGTAAAATAGACTTCTTCCAACTATTTGTGTTGTTTGTAAGGTCTTCACCAAGTTTGCGTGATAGCCTATCCTTTCTGATTGTTAAGATCCAGTCACCCTAATTTATTTGGTTCCTGCTAGTAATTTTACTCACAAACTATGCTTCAAACACTACTAAAATCATGCATGCTAGTTATTTGGATTAATTAAATCCACCCTAGCAACCGATTTTAATGTTCAGTTACTTCATTATTGTTTTCGCAATCTATATGCTATGTACACCTAGTGCTATTGTGCTGAGCTGATAGAATTAGGTGTACTCCAAATTTGGTGCTTCTGATCTACTCCCTCTGTTCCAAAATAGATGTCATTTTGGAGTTGGGCATGAGAATTAAGGAGAAGTAAAAAGGTGGATGTACTAAAAACGAGGAGAGATAGAGATAGAGATAGAGATGTAGTGGAAAGAGGGAATATTGTACTGGGAAGAGTGAAAGGTGCATTGGGAAGTGAAAATGACATGTAATTTGAGAAAAGAGGCTAGAATGACATGTATTTTGAAACGGAGGGAGTAACTTTTAGGCGCGCAGTTTGAATGATGAGCTTTTATAATTGCAGGGAGATGTCAATGGAAATGTTGATCTAGAAAAAGACAAAAATGAGGCATGGGCGACATCAAAGCATGCTAAGGCTAGTCTACTTTTTCATGAGATACTTGTATAATACATCCCCTACAGGTTTTGGTGATTATGTTTATACTATATTACAGGCATACAAGGAGGTAGATGATAAAATGAGGACAACAGCTGCAAATGTAGCTGCACGTGTAGCAGCCGGGGAGATGATATGCTGTCAAAGTGGCAAATGTTAGCTGAGCGAAATAAGCAGAAAAGTGAGGGAGGTGATTGTTGTTCTGGCTCCTTACCAGATAACATGTTGCCTCACAAACCTTTGCCAAGATCTGGGAAAGATTCAAGAGAGCAACAAGAAATCCAAAAGAGAGGCTACTCTACAATGCTTGGTCCTGGTATGTTCAGTATTCCTTAACATCTGGTATTACCTGTTGCTAAGAAACAGGAGTGGTTGATGTGGCAGTTTTAAAAATAACGAGACTTGATTTCCTGTCCCTGTATACTTGTTAAACATCTGTACTGAGTTCATAGGTACTAAATTCTCGGTTTTATTGTGTTTTGATTTTGTTGGTTGATGTTGGTAAGGGCAATTGTTGTTGTATAAGTCATGGATACATTGTATCCTCTTGCTCCAAAAAGGTCTCTGGTATCCCTAAAAGCATGGGTTAAGAATCAACCTAGGAAGGGTCATAGATCCTGCATACTTGTCTTTTATCTGACCGTAAATGCTTCATATCATCTGGTGTCTTTGCTAGTCTGTATAAAGCGTGATAAAAGTGAGTCATTTAATCCATCACCTCCCCCCCCCCCAACAGATGTCTATATACCTAATTATTGGCATTATAAAATTGTAGAAAACCTTTGCTGTCTCGATTGGCATACTTATCCATCTCTTGCACCCAGCTGAGCCACCTGCCAGTATGGACATGTAACTTCCACGAACTCGATTTTCAAAACTCGCTCTTTATGAGCGGGATCACATTTACAATTGAAAACTGCTAAGGAATAACTACAATCCTTAATTAGCTTCATAATTTTTCCCGTGCAAATATGATTTCAAGCAACAGCATTCAAATTTCAAACCACTTGACATGTCTAGCAATTAGTAGTTATCAGTACTTTCCTCAGTCATTACTTGTAGTTCTACTCTCTGGCTGATAGAATTAACATGGTGTTCAGGTGCATGTGTAGCTCAATGCTGTAGGAATTCACGTCCTATAGTGATTGTGTGATGATGTGAGTCAGCTTAATATTCTTTAGGAAGGAACTCTGTGCCCAAATAAATGGAAAATTAACACAGAATTATGATATGGTTAATAACCCTTTGTTTTTCTTAATACCATCATTTTTAATAATGTTGCCATGATCAGAGCCGATTTGGTGCCCTCAACATCTCCTCAATGTGAACTCCCTTCTTTGTGATTCCTACCTAATGGAACTCAAATTCAAATGTTACCCCCGCACCTCCCCCCCCAAAAAAAAAAAAAAAGCCGCCGAGCCACCCCCAGAACCGCCAAAACCTGACACCACCCCCTAGAACAGCTTCTACAGCCGGAGGGGAAGAAGAAATCCCCAACCGTCAAAAGCTAACCTTGGTGCGGTGGAGAGCGACAGCAAGAGGGAGTGACCGATGGAGAGAAAGGGCTTCGTCACACAAGAAATGATATTTCGATGCACAATCTACTCACTCACAATGATATTAGTAAGAAACATAAATGGAAGGCGAAAAATACTAATTGGGATATCCTAAAAACCATATGCAAAGGAGAGAGATTTTGTTTTCTTCAGTATTCATATGGGGAAAAAGCATACCATAATTATCTGTAACAGAAGAAACAGGATAGAAGAATCACATCTTTGGTGCCTGGCTAGGGCTAATAAAGTCCCGTCTTTGTGCTGGTCGGCTAGGGAGGATAGTTTAGTTCAGTTGTTGTCCAGGTCAAGTTGTACTAGTTTACGGGTGATTAGTTTTGTGTAATCGTGTCCTAGCCAGTTCTCTAACCTTCAGTTGTGGAACTGGTTTGTAACTTGGTTCCTTTCTCTCTTAAATAAAAAATACGCAACTCTCCTGCATGTTCTAGAAAAAAAAAAGGACAGGATTCTGTGGAACTCCCGTTGGACAGGATACTGTGCTATTTCCTCTTATATTACTGCTTATTTACTTTGTACATTTGAATTCAATCTAGTTGAATCAAACCTGTTCTAATGCTCACTTGCATCATAGTTTTTCACCCTAACTTACAATGAAATCCATCCAAATTGCATTTTTTAGCTTGAAAGAACACCTATATAAAGAAAACCATTCTTGCATCATGATGAAAATGCATTCCAAATAGTTGGTTCTGGGGTCTGGCCTAACTAAACAAGTGTGTGTTGAGCCTACAATTTGCTTTTAGACCTAAATCTTTTGCTCTTTTCCTAGGTGGCGTTAGAAGGTCACCGGTCATGAAAGTGGCCCGGAGGGTTACAGTAATGGATGTGATAGCAGCACTGGAGCGAGAGCCTCAGATGTCAAAATCCTCTTTGCTTTTCCAGCTTTATGGAAAATCGTCTGCAGAATCAACTGTACAATAATTTGCTGAAACTAGTGTGGTTCGTAGAGTGTCATTGTTTCGTAGCATGGTACGGAGCCAATCCTTCTAGTTTCTAGTATTAATGACACATGAGGTCCAATCACCAAGTGATGGGCAGGCCTGATCGGTTGACAATGCAATTTTGGTGGCGTTCGGTGGTTCCAAATGAGACTTTCCCGGAGCTTCAACCACCTAAAGGGAACAGTCTTTGTAGCATAATGCCCATTTTGTATAGCAGAGATCAGTGACGGTTTCCTTTGATGTTTCAGTACGAGCAAATGAGTAACCAAATGTTCGTCCATTTTACTATGTGAATTTGGTATTATAACCTTATTGAATCATAATTGGGAAGAATTTCAACTCTTAAGAAAAAATAGTCTTTTTACTTGCTGCTCCATTCATTAATTAACAAGTTATTAAATTCATTTACGTTGCTGAAAATTCATTAAAGTTGTGGAAAAATTATTTAAAAGTTGTTAAATTGATTTGAGTTGCTGAAAAATAATTATCAAGTTGTTACATTCATTTACGTTTCTAGAAATTCATTAAAATAATAAGTACATGCCAATGAAATATAAAGATACATATTTCTGTACATAATAAGTACTCCCTCCGTCCCAGAATGTTTGGCATTCTAGCACCATCTAATTTTCCCAAAATGTTTGGCATTCTCACTTCCCGAGACACCTTTTTCTTTTCCCAACACATCTCTATCTCTATCTCTCTCCTTCTCGTTTCTGCGCACCTACTTTTACCAACTTTTCTTAATCCGTGTGCCCACTCCTACAATGCCAAACATAATGGGACGGAGGGAGTACATCACAATGGAATAATAAAGATACATTATCCTTGAACGATTTTTCCTTTACAATCTATGCATAGGTATGACATTCCTTTATACGATAGTTTTGCTTCTATAATTTTAATTTTTTCGGATCCACGAATAATAGAACTTCATCATACTCGATTGTATGCATCTTGATTGTCTACACCATCCACTCCAAGGATTCTTTGTTTACCAGGAATAACAATGTGTTTCTTATTCTTTGGATCGAGTATATAGGATACTTGTTCTCGCTACCTTAGCGGGTATCCACGGGTCATCTTTATAACCTACATTCTTAAGATCAACGAGGGTTGACCCGTATTCATCGACCTTCACCCTATTTGGGTGTTTGACCCATTTGCATTTGAATACGGGAATTTGCAAATCTGGTCCATAGTTCAGCTCCCATATTTCCTCTATATACCCATAATATGAGGTGTAATTGTTATCGTCATCAAGGGCTGAGCTGTTTTGACACTTACTTTTCATGTCCTTTTTTGCAGTGTGAAAATGAAAACCATTAATGTCGTACGTCTAATAAGTCACCACAGTCTTTGAAGGTGGGGCAGCTAAAATTCTCAATATTTTCTCATCCATCGAGTCCCCACGTGGAAGGTCTTGATTCTCGAACCATGATGTGAAAGTTTTCCTCGTGCTCTCGTACTATCCATGCATCGCTCTTGCCCCGATATTGTTCAGTTCAAGCTCCTAAATGTATTTCACGAAATACGGGACCACGACACGTGATTGTTGTAGTACAATTAAATGGGTTTTGTCCACTCGTTTATATTCGCGGTCGGTGAATGATTTCCGTCCTAGTATACCTTTTCCACTTAACCTTCCTTCATGATGAGACATAGGTACACCAATAGATCTACCATCTTTAATATAATCTACACAACACTCAATAATCTCCTCGGTGGTAATCATTGAACCCTCTCGGATGACAATGAGTACGTACATAGCGTTTCATAACATACATGAACGTCTCGTATGGAAACATATGATGCATGTAGACGGGGCCCAAAGCAGATATCTAGTCAACAATATGAAGCATGAAGTGTTCCATAGTATCAAAATAGGATGGCGGGACGCACATCTCAAGCATGCACATTGTTTCCTTTATGTGGGTTCGTAGATTATCCAACTCGTTTTTATTGATCACCTTCTTTGAGACTGCGTTCCGAAGTAGCACAAACGAGTTATAGTCAACTTCAACCATTCAGATTTCACAGCTACGATGGCGATAGTCGAAATACCGAAAGTAGTGTGTGACGATCGTGAGTATTGTAACCACTTATCTTCAAGTCTTTCATGTCCACGGGATTTTGGACATTCGATGAGAAGCCGATCGCTGCTTTAATCCCAAGAAGACACTTCAAGCATGCTATTTTCTCCTCACACGTTAGGGTGTAGCAGTCGGCGGGAGGTAGTACTTTCCGTTCCCTCTTTCTTACGGATGGAGCTCCGGCATAATATTCATCTCTACAAGGTCTCTACGTGCGTTCAATCTATCCTTTGTCATACCGGGTAGGTCAAGTATAAGGCCGGTAATGCTATCAAATACATCTTTCCTAATGTGCATCCAGTCAAAGGCATGAGTCACTTCCAAATGTAGCTTTAATATTTTTTCATCTTATCAAAGACGCCCCTAGAGGTCAAACGTCGAGGTTCTTCGCCGGTCTCAATCGTACCATCAAATTGTTTGGCTATTCGTCGATACGGATGTTTTCGATGTAAGAATCGACGATTTCGAGTGTACATTGTCTTCTTAGATGATAGAAGATATACGTGTGATGTATCATCAACACATACAAAGGATGCCTCCTTTCCTTTCACATGACCCGAAAGCGCCCTTATCGTCGGGGAATCGATTACTGGTCACGAAAATGATCGCTTTCAGCTTGAAGTACTCTCTTCGGTGCTCATCCCCCATACGCACACCTTCCAACCATAGTTTCTGCATGTCTTCAAACAATGGTTCTAGGAAGACATCTATGTCGTTACTAGGTTCTTTCGGCCTAGATATAAGAACGGACAACAATATGTACTTCCTCCTGTGGCACAACCACGACGGGAAGTTGAACATTGTTAGTAGCATAGGCCAAACGCTGCGAACGTTCCTCGTTAGACCAAAAGGGTTCATCCCATCCGTACTCGGTGTAAACCGTATATTTCTTGGCTCGTGAGAGAAGTCGTCATAGTGGTTACAATCGATGTTTTTCCACCGGGTTCCATCGGATGGATGACTCAATATTAGGGTCCCTCTTACGTGTATGCCATGTCATCGGTTCAACATCTCTTGAGTTGACAAATATCCGTCTAATGCGACCGACCACCGGTAGGTACCACATGACCAAGACTAGAACCTTACTATCATCGTCACTACCATTGACAATACTACTTTTCTTCCTCTTCCTGCCATTCTTCCCCCTTTTATTAGTTGTGTCTACATCATAGTCCTCATTTGTCTTGTAACGACTTCGTTTGCACTTTGGCAGTATAATATACAATGATTTGGACATGCGTGGATTTTTTGCACACCCAGCGACATTTGGGATATCAATCTCTTAGCATAGTAGGTGCTTTTTGGTAACAAGTTGGGCTCGGACAGTGTATACCACCCATAGATGGCCTTCAATTTCATGAGCTCGAGAACCGTACGTAACACAGTATTCTCTTTAGAACATCCCTTAGACTCCTCATACAATATATCTTTTGATGCCTTCTCTATCGTTGCAAAGTTATCAAGCCCTCCTTTTATCCCTGCATTTAGTAAAACTTGCGGTTCAACATGACATAGCAATTCCTCAACATCAAAATCAGTACACTCGTTCTTCTTAGACATGAAAATCAAAAGACTCGTCAACTTGGACAATCTGTTCTTCTTCAACTTTAATCGGCTGGACCTCAACTTCGATTGGCTCGTCTTCTCCATGCTCTGTCCACCTCGTGTAATTCTCCAGGAAATCCCTCCTCACTAAGTGAGATTTGATTACAAGTGTATCTGCCCATAATTTTTTATTCTTGTAGTCCAAGCATGGACAATATATTTCTTGTCTTCCTAGACGCTTAGCATGCCTGGCAGCCCCCTTGAGAAATACATCGACTTGACTTCCGAAATATACACTTAATCTTGATTCTTCGTACATCCATGTTTTGTCCATCTCAACAAGCATTACGCGAAAACAACAATTATTAATTAATTACTACATAATCTAATTACCATTGTGAATATTATATATTTATAGAAAATATAAGGGAACTAATATATTGCATAAGACAATGGGCTAGAATACATAATTATTAATTAATTACTAATTAATCTAATTACCATTATGAATATTATATATTTATAGAAAATATAAGGGAACAATATATTGCATAAGACAATGTGCTAGAATACATAAAAAATACAAATTGTTATTAATTCATTCAAACTTTTTTTAATAATTAAATTGCTCTAGATCTCTCAAGAGAGCATAAAGTAGATCTTAAATTGATTGACACGAAAAAGGCTTGTAAAACATGATTTTTTTGTATGCAACACATATACATGATGTATGAGCCCATTATACACAACTCAAACCAACAACAAACCTACAAACATAGAGAAATTTGACAAATCGAAATCAAAACCTAGGTCAAATGGTAACCCAAAATTCTCCTTGATTACAACATTATAGCAACAAAAAATACATGGGATGAGTTTCCCTTACCATGGAGAACAAAATTCTGTAAAAAAAAAAAAACTCAAAACCTTCCCTCCTCGGTTTTCATAATTTTATTTAATTTTCGGGCCGCCACAACTCGAGTGAGCTACCGTTCTGTCCGAACGCGGCCTTTGTATCGTAGAAAACAATAGCCACAGTCCACTTATTCAGCCGTAGCTATAGAAGCCACTGTAACAACTATGGAAGACGTGGACCGTTGCTATTGGTGGAGGCCACTATAGACACGATTTACAAAGCTAACCGTGGCTACAGTGGCTTCTATAGCCATGATCCAAAGGCAGCGTAGCCCGCCACCTCACCGTAGCCACGGTCAATTTTTCTTGCCGTGGCTACTTGATTTTGGGTGGCGTGGCTATAGTTTAGTTTTGTTATAGTGCATGTGTCATCCTTTATGTAATCCATCTTGGTTGGTCCAGCGAGCTGTTCCTTGTGTGTAAACCTTATTAAGGGAAGTGTAGAAGACTTAGGTAGTAGAAAATTCTTATTGAAGTTGAATTAAAGTCATTAAGAAGTAAGTTCACCTGTTGCTTTCCTTAGCACGATTGCGCGTAATCGGTCCATGGTGTAGCTGGTCCATGGCTTGATGTAGCTTGTTTGTGGTCCATTCCATGGTTTGCTTGGCCACCTATATCATTCATAGATGTCCGTTCTTGATGGTTTGCATGGTCGGATGTGATGTCCTCATCACCAAAAGTGCAGGAATAGCACAACGACTAAGACTTTTTCAAACATACCCGCAATCCCATTCCGAGAACTAGATTCATGATCAGTTTGAGTAGGGGAAGGGGGAACAACAGCAACAATAGAAGAATTTGCAGACTTAATCATTTCAACACCTTCCCTACAGCTTGTATAATTTCATTTGGTGTTAAAGGCAGCAAAGTAATTTTAGTTCCTTTATGTAGAAAAGTGTACTTATTACTTCTACCATGGTGAAGGGCATCACTGTCATGTTCCCAAGGATGACCCAACAAAAGTGAACAAGCTTCCATAGACACAACATCACAATCAACAGAATCAACATAGGCGGCAAGAGAGAATGTGACTTTACATGTTTGTGTTACCTTAGCTTTGGCTGAATCATTCAACCACCGAATATGGTATGGATGTGGGTGTTGTCGTGTAGGGAGAGCAAGTTTTGTGACCAAATTAGCACTTGCCAAGTTCTTAGAGCTACCTCCATCAATGATGACATGAGCATGTCGGTTCTTGAGGACGAAGAAGGTCTGGAACAAGTTGTGGTGTTGGATCTTGTTTGGCAGCTGCATTTGCATGTTGAGGAAACGCTGGACAATGATGTTCATATAGCTTGAAGTACTACCACCGCTAAGCTCGAGATGATCATGGGCTGTGGCAGCATCAGTAGTAGCATTGTCATCATCATCCACCACATCAATGGTACTAACGTAGCCATAGTCCAGCGGTGGAGCGTCATTCATATACAAAGGAGTGATGTCCTCATCACATTCGGGTTGGCCCGTACGGTTTAATAGTAGTCCTACACGAGGTCCCTTCTCATCCCTTTCTCTGCACCTTGGATGGCTATGCCTCGAGGTAAGTAAGAGCGAATCTTGGAGTTTGATAGTTTTCTAAATAGGAGGTGTCACATGAAGCATTGGCCGGAGGATCCGCTCAACCCTTTGTTGTTCGTCTCCTTTTGTTCACTAGAGTTGGATTAGAATAGAATTTCACTTCTCGTTGCCTACGGATTTGATACCTTGGAATACTCCCGGGTGAAGGCTACTTGGTATCCGTACGCTTGCGGATTTATCTGTTAGGCTATAAGGAATGCCAACAGCACAAAGGGCGATGACATGGAAAATGAAGGGTGGTAGGCTTAGGTGGTATGAAATTAGATGGATGCTAGCGAAAAAATTATGCAAATACAGAAAACAAGCAAATGCTCACGAAAAAAAATCATGCAATGGATGATTTTTCCAAAGAAAACATAATGATGGTGGTGGAGGTCTAAATAAAAGGTTAATCTAGAACAAATTTGCCACAAGTGAATTAATTGAGTTGGGTAATTCTCACATACACACAAAAATTCTAGGTTTCCCTCCTAGTAGCACTAATCAATCCAACCAAATAAAAATACTTAAAAACACGGGTTGCCTCTAATTGAGTTGGGTAATTCTCACATACACAAAAGTTAGGTTCCCGTCCTAGTAGCACTAATCAATCCAATCAAATAAAAATACTTAAAAACACGGGTTGCCTCTAATTGAGTTGGGTAATTCTCACATACACACAAAAATAGGTTGCCGTCCTAGTAGCACTAATCAATTCAATCAAATAAAAATACTTAAAAACACGGGTTGCCTCCTGAAAAGTGCTTTAATTATAGCCATGTAGCTAGACTTCTTACATACCTCGTTGTCGTGAAGCCTTGATTTTTTTGTGAAAGATCCAAAGATTTCCATGCAGCGTGTACTATGCAACTTCATCGTGGTTTGCTCATTTCCCATCTTCATTGTTCTTGCATAATGCTCAATGTGTATATGATATAATTCTCTTGAGCCTTCAATCTTGTTCAACTTCAAATTATTTGCTCATGGGAGAATTGCTCGAGCTATCCTTATTTATCATCTTCATCTCTCTTCTTGTCATCGGTAATCTGCAGCTCCTTTTCTCTTTGAATTTTTGCTCACCAACAGAATGAAACAGGTCTAAGGAACTACAAAATCTTGTAGGTTGAGAAATTATCTTTCCAACGAATTCTCATACACTTCAAACAGACACCGTATTTAAAACATAAGAGATTTTTGTTCCGGGCCCACGTACTGTTTTAACAGTTTGCGCAGCATCCAATGATTTCATCATAAATCCTTGTAGAAAATTCCAAATCTTGCACCGTTTGTTGCGTTGGAAAGAAGACATGAGTCACTATCCATATATAAATTTTTTCCACTGATCCTCTTGTGAAATAAGCAGAATTGCCAATGAT
Source organism: Chloris gayana (assembly GCA_031894775.1). Lineage (NCBI taxonomy): Eukaryota > Viridiplantae > Streptophyta > Magnoliopsida > Poales > Poaceae > Chloris > Chloris gayana. The sequence continues at coordinate 508,621 of JAUNZO010000639.1, forward strand.
TTGAGATTCTCGCTTCGTCCTCAGGAAAATTTTGTTGACTTCATCTTTAAATCGTTGGAGCATATGTCGGCTTGTCCTATGACTCATGAATCTTGATCAATGTTGCACCAGCAAGGTAAGGTGATGAACAATAGATGCAACTTCTCAATTCTGCCCAATGGTCCATCAAGTCGACGGTGAAAAATTCTGAAGAAATCTTAGATCCAGCGTGATATCATAGTGCAATCCAATGACCATACACTACATCGGGTGTCGTCTCTTCATCCAGCGTTGATGGCTCTCCAATATCCTCTATTATTTCCCTATGGTGATCGTGGTTTCCATGTAGGAGTGCCAAATAGGAATGTAGATTCATCAACATCCAGAGGAAGAAGTAAAATTAGTATGACAGATTATTATAGTTATTGGTTCCACTATAGACAAGGACAACCTAATCCTTATCTTCAATCCCATTTTTCACTTTAACCCTCTAAACCTGCAAGGTTCGGCATGTTGCTTCACAGACATGCACACCAACACCATATAAAGGTCTGGTAGTCCAATTGATTCGGGGCTCTCTGAATACTCCATCAGTACAGATACAGATTTTTGCACTTGAAAAGATAGCTCTATATATGAGTAATATGTTCTCGTGTATTGCTACTTATTTTTTAACTGTTGGCATGTTCATCTGAGGTTTCTGTGGTGATTTCGTTGATTTTCATGATTTGTTGTTAGCTCAAACTTTGAATCATTCAATAGAAGTACCGTGTGAATGCATGTGTTCATAGGACCAGTGCCACTGCGTGTCCTCAGTCGTGAAAATGTAGGCATGCACAAAGAATGCCAAACAAGGAAAATGCTATATCCAGGCAATGCTAATTAACTGGCGGTGTGGTTGCTTTTTGCTCCTATGGCTATTATTTTCTGTTGCTTGCCAATCTCTTTATGCAAAACAAATCTTTTGTGTCCCTACCTCTCCTTCCCTCAGTGGCCGGCGGTTTGACGTCGACCCTGCGAAAGGGAGAGGCACGGGCCCTGTGCCATCACACTCCTGGCTAATTCTTCATTATATATTGCCGCCATAGTTTCAAGATTTGAGAGGTTCTTTTCCTTCTCAATATCATCATCTTTCGTACATACATTTTTTAATTACACTTTTAATTCCTTACTTTTAAACAGTCATTATTTGCTTCATGCTACAAATGCTGTTTGCTTGGTCAGTATATATAGATGTTCTGTATAGAATTTCTTGAGACAATCTTGCAGCAATGTGAATCAAACCACGTAACAAACTAAAGAATAGATTTCGGTTGTGTTGAGTTCTGAAGTAACGACGATATGTCTATTTTGTACTGATAGAACTCACACATTGTACTATATATTTTATTTATCTATACTTTTGGGTAGATAGTTTGATCAAAGAACAAATAGGAAGGCATATTGTTTTTTTTTGCAAAAAAAGCAAGACACGCTAGTTCCCTCTGGCACTTTCAAAGGAGACTGAGAAGATAATGCGGATGTTCTTGTGCTTGCTTGTATCCATGTTTCAGCATTGGGCCACTGTACCAGATAGATTAAACTAGTAGAATAATATGCGCTACATGTGCACGCAGATATAACGATAATAATAAGATGAAGATCTATGTTTGCCAAGAGCATGATAACAATTTCGTACATAATCTTCATTCCACCATGTCAACCCTGCTTTCCAATCTATGATAAGGGTTTTTTCCTGATCGCATCTCACCACATAGTGTTTTCGTAGAGACAAGAAATAGAAATATTGGCAACAGCTATTCTTGAATGTATGAGTTATTCAGATAATTCGCTACAATCATTTATTTCCCAACACGCATGACGCATTTGTTGAGCTATCGATTCTTTCCAGCTCATTGCTGGTTGTCCTACAGATGATGCACCAAGATTTGCTTCTCTTTGACCTTCAAACTAGTTCGACAAATCCAGATTCCAGTGGGAAACACGGCATCCATCTCTGTGCGTTACAGAACATCCCCCTACCAACAGTACAAGACAATCTTCTGCTTAGTATATTTTTCTTCAATTAGAATATCTTCCTGCATTATGCAAACCGAACATGAACCTTCTCTGAAGTTCAAGGTGGCATCCCGTCTTGCAAATAATTCTGTCTACGGAGAAACTATATGTAGTTCATTGTCTAAGATAATGCCTATAATGCTCTGATAAAAAAATTCCTAAAGTATAATGCTGAATGCTAACCTACCAAAGAGCACATGCACTTAAAATTAGTCTATCAATCATGAATCTACACCACTATATAGCAGAGCAGCCGCTGCCTTCTACATACCCTCTCTCGAGGCCTGTTGATACACTCCGGTAGCTCCCCAATCTGTCTATCAGTTTCTTTGTACATTCCCGTGTTTAGCTGCAAATAGTCCTAGTTCTTTTGTGCGAGTGAAATCACTACATTTCTTCTGCTTGCAGGTCAGACCTTCATTTCAGCCGTAGTGCAGTGACTCTGAAGGTGAACTACCTCTCAACGTATCTTCGACGCCAGAGGCAGAATACCATGGGTTCATGTGCTTCCAAAGCTGCCCTTGACCAGAGGCGGCCAGCAAGGTACTACACCAGAGGACGAAGGGGCCGTAACCGTTGCCGTTCTGTCATGCCAGAGGCACCCAGTAGTTCACAGTTGAGCGACTCAAGAGGTCGCATGACTGGCTTTTCTTTGAGTGAGATAGTGCACGTTGAGACAGCGAACCGTGGCAAGTCTGAGCATTCCAAGACATTCCACCTTACGCAGATGCAGTGGCACCACAGTCAGAGGGATATGATAGGTAAAATTTACTTTAATATGTTAAGTAAAGAGGCAATGAATCAACCAAAATTTCTCATACTGTTGTAGGTTGCAACAATGAAGATGCCTGGTTTGACTCCGTCAGTATTCTTGAAGATGATTCTGATGATGAATTCAAGAGTGTCAGTGGAGGTGAGAGTATTATAGAGGTTTTCAAGTCCAAAATAATGGCCATTATTTTTCCTCAACTAATGGCCATTAGTTCAAGGGTAGTTTAGTAATTGCACTAACAAATTAATATTTCTTATCATACAAACTTGTGTTAAATACACTAAAACTTGATTACAATAATAATGATGATGATTAATCAAATTTAAAATAAATATTTTATAACAAATTCATGTAAAAATTGACTAACTTATTAGTTATGATGAATTTTTGTATTATAATTATACTATTTTGACAATATTACCCTTACTAATGGCCATTAGTTATTAACTTCTAAAATTTAATCTACACTGTTAGATCCAACTAATGGCCATTAGTTGAGGAAAAATAATGGCCATTATTTTGGACCTGAAAACACCTCGAGTATTAACCACACTTACATCTCTGAACCACGAATGGTTTTCAGCCAAATTGAACCTCAGAAAGTTGTAAAATGCTGAAGATTTGAAATTTTTTCGCTGCAGATAGTTCGCCATCCACGGACGAAGATGAGAACCAATATGACAGTGCTTCTCGTTTTGCTGACGCGCTCACTCGCATTGGGGACATTTGCCGTGGAGTGCCCATGACATCATCTATCGAACAGTACCTTAAAAGATATAATGGTACGAAAGCTATGCTTCCAAGGATTAATCACTGAAAACACTACAATTTATATGACATTCTTGTACTGAAAGGTGATGATCCTGGACGTAGAAGCCAAAGCTTGTCCTTGCACGCCGGGAAGTGCCTCCCAACCTCGTTCAGTTTCAAGGGTTTGAAGGATAAAAATGACACCGATGATAATAACAAGGAGAGCACCACTCCATCCCGCTTACGGAAGCTTCTGCACTCTATCAGTTTCAATGACAAGATGCAGCAATTTACAGGTGGCAGCCCAGTTAAAAAGAAGTCAACTGTCATCCGGCTCTCGTACCAAAGAACATCATGTGACGAGTATGAAGATAGCAATGAATTTAGTAAGTCCAGTGTCTGTTTCATTTTGATAACATGATGTCCCTCCCAATCTAGCTAATTTTCAAAGTCACTTTGTAGGTAAATCTAAGAAATATGTTGTGCGTCCAAAGTTAGGAGAAACAATCCCATGTGGAGGAGAGAAGCCCACAACAGGATGTTGGTCACGGATAGATCCATCCCTCTTCAAGTTGAGGAGTGAAACCTTCCTCAAGTACGACGAAAAACTCGGAGATAATATATAATGTAGTTGATATGTATAACTTTAAACATGCATGTGAGCTGGACGAACCAAACCTCCTGATGTCAATATTTGCAGAGACAAGAGGAAATGTACGGCTCCAAACTATGCTGCTTATTATCCGATAGGTGTGGACTTGTTTACCTGCCCCAAGAAGGTTCATCACATTGCTCAGCACATTGATCTTCCACTAGTCAAAGAACAGCATAAACTCCCGTCACTTTTGATTGTTAACATCCAGGTATTCCATGCAAAATGACATAAAAATAGATATCTAGCTTGCTGATTATGTATTGTCCTCACACAGAAGCCTTCCTTTTATTTTAATGGTAGATGCCTACCTATCCAGCAGCTATGTTCCTGGGCGACAGCGATGGAGAAGGCTTGAGTCTTGTCTTGTACTTCAGAATATCTGAATACTTTGACAAAGAGGTTTCAGAACATTTCAAAGAATCTATCCTGGTTAGTCATTTCGATTCACCATTCTTCTGTACTCCAAGTTCTACTTTGTATGAGTTAATAATAGGACCTTCTGACTGTAGAGATTTATTGAGAATGAATCTGAGAAGGTAAAAGGGTTTGCATCAGAATCTACTGTTTCTTATAGAGATCGGTTGAAAATTATGGCTGGATTGGTCAACCCAGATGACCTCCAGCTGAGTTCTACGGAGAGAAAACTTGTCCAGGCATATAACGAGAAGCCAGTTCTTTCACGACCCCAACATAATTTCTATGAGGTATAAAGTGATTTCCTAGTTTGAATTAGAAAGCAACAAACTAACTTTTCAGGTGATTATCAGATTGTAAAGGAGTGTCTATTATCAATCCATAACAAAGAGATACTGAGCATTTTGGACTCTCAAGTATCAGCTTTATATCAATAATATTTTCTTGAGATAAGGCAGAAGGATGATTTTTCTTATAAAAGAGAAGGAAAAAAGCTCCTCTGTAGCCTAGAAGAGAGTTTCGTGTTTCCACAATTTATTACACAAGATAACTTAATACCACCATTTAATGTTTGGGACATTTGCAAATCTTCCCTCATTTTCAAGTCCAATTTTGATTTTGGACCTCTTTTTGAGACTTTGCAATATTGGACCTGCTTTCTTCCAAGTTATTGCACGGTTGCCTCTATTTTGATGGAAAAAAAGGGCAACGTGCAGTAACTTGGGTGAAAGCAGGTCTAATTTTGCAAATTCTAAAAACGAGATCCAAAATCAGAATTAAAGTTCAAAATAAGGGCACTTATGCAATTGTCCCTTAATGTTTCATCTCGTACCTCATCAGGGAGAAAACTACTTTGAGATAGACCTTGATATACACCGGTTCAGCTACATAGCAAGGAAGGGATTGGAATCTTTCAGGGAACGCTTAAAGCATGGCATTCTTGATCTGGGTTTGACAATTCAGGTAAATTACCCTTTAGACTCCCTAGCAAAGATTCAATTATCAATAGTCTGCATCAGCTTCTGCTATTTATTTTCTCATAATTGACTTTTATGTCTTGCTCTTCTTTCCACGTGAGACAATTTCAAATCTATTGACTGGCAATCATAGAGATAATAATTTTTCCCTTAGGCAAATTTTCATCAGAGAATACATCACGTGCATTAATAACTAAAATGCAGTTACCTGGTGGTAATGTTTAAATATCTTTTAAAACACATTTGTATATTGTGCTATTGCAGGCCCAAAAGCAAGAGGAGCTCCCTGAGCAGGTTCTCTGTTGTGTTAGGCTCAACAAGATTGATTTCGTTAATCAAGGGCAGGTTCCAACAATAGTCACGGTTGATGACAAGTGACATGATTGATCGTAGTGATTGAGCATGCAAGGTGTTGGAAGGCTAGACTGACTAAATCATGAGAGAAAGATCTAAAAGAGAAAAGAAATACAAACTGCTGAGACTGACAACCCACCTTTTAGTTTCTGCTCAAAATTCTTCTGCTCTGGCTGCACTTAGGCATGAAATTCACCTGTAATTACAATAATGAATTTATAGGCCCAAACGATCCCTCGGGAGTTGGTGATGATTCTAATAACCTTTCCTGCCCTGCTTTCTTGTTGCAATATGTCACATTCGTGTGCAAAACAAACAGTAAATAAACAAGACAAAATGGGTGAAACCATGAAAGGACAGCCATGAAAATGCCATAATAAGATGCTGATAGAGATCAGGATACCGTGTTGCCAATGTTTTCGCAGGGAGAGATTGGAAACATCTTCATGTTGGCTGCTGAATTTACCATCCCTGTAGTATACTGTATGTATTCGCACCAGGACTAACGCGGATCAATTACCCTAAGCTACTGTCTTTTGTAATTAACAAACATATCACTGCATAGCAAGTCCTGTTGGAGTATAAGTGAATTGCCAACCTTGTTTTTGGGTGACCTGGTTGGTGCATGCAACTCAATATGATATCAGAGCCAGAGGTCTCGAGTTCAAATCCTGGCTGGCGCGATTTATTTATTAAATAAATTGCAGCCCACTCCAATATTTCACGTTTGCGGCCTGAGGAAGCCTGCACGTGAGGGGAGTGTTGAAGTATAAGTGAATTGTCCACCGTTCCTCATCATCTTAGGCTTTTGGTTGAACTAATTGGTGCATGCAACTCAATAAGCTGTCCACGTGGATCATCTTCAATAGCATTTCACCTCCCCTTATAAGAAATTGCTTATGAACAATTCTAGGACCTACAAGTCAAGCTAAATGACATAGTGCTATTAGGCATACAGGGATCTAATACGACATGTCCAAACTCATTCCGCTTTTCACTAGCTTTTTGGGCTTCGGTTAAATGTAATGTCTAGCTAGTTTTCAATCGATTGAAAACAATGTTTCTCTTAGTCAATGATCTGAGTTATCAGATGACAATCTAATGGACCATATGATGGCTGCTACCTCCGACGTGCTCTCGAGGGCAAAATCCACTAAGTTACATGGGCCTTGGGCCCGACATTCCAGTAACCCGGAAGAACTTGCATGACGGGGGAGGAAGCAACGTCTAGCGGAGTGGCAATGTTCGCTTCACGTCTTGGCGCAGTTCGATGGGAGGTTGCCCGGCGAGGCAGTTCAACTTCACTCCGCCTTGGTGTGCTCCGTTCCTTGCTGCTTCCGGTGCCCCGTGTTCACTTCGGGGTTGTTCGTTTCCTTTAGCATGCTAAAGTTTTGAGGCTAAAGTTTAGTGTCTCTTTTGGGGCTAAAGTTTAACCTCTCTTTTGCCTCATCTTTTACCCTCAAGGGCTAACTTTAGCCCCTTTTAGCCCACATGTTCGTTTCCTTGAGGCTAAACTTTAGCCCTTTAGCCTCTTTAGCCCCATGAAATGAACAACCCCTTTGTACCACAACCTGTGATTTATTGAAAACAAGATTGGCGGAAGATTAGGGGACCTGGATAGTTCCCGCGCGAAGGGTGGATCGGTACAAGCCCCGACATCAGCCCGTTGCTTCTTACTTCGTCCGTGCTCTGCTGTGGTGTAAGTTATAGCGCTTCGTTGCTTGCATTTTTGTACTTCGCAGTTTGCTTTGCATTTTAGTTCTTTCGTTCACGGTCCACGACTATTTTCATTGACTTTTAACTTTGTAGGCTTCATGTTTCCGATGGCTCGCATTAAGTCAATGGCGAGGGAAATTGAGGGGTCCGAGCATAAGGGGCATGAGGCAAACTCGACCGAGGTAGAGGTAAATGTGGAAAACTTGATCGACGAGGGTGCAGAGTATGACCGGTAAACTTTGCACCTCCATCTCGGGGGTACTGATTCCAACGATGTTAGTGAGAAGGAAGGCGCCGAGGTTGGTGTAGAAGAGATTGCTGACAACCGGGCTGGCGAAGTCAGCGAAGATGAAGAAGAAGAGAAAGTTCAATCAGAAGAAGCCATTGCGCTCCTGTTGAGGAAACCGCTGCTGCTTCCTCGCGACATGGCTGCGCGAAGGCAAAAAAAGTTTCCAACCCTCGCACCTTCTGCATCAAGTGCTCCAAAATTGCAGAGGAAGATGTTAAATCTATTGTCAATTAGTTTGTTGCTGGGCATGCTATACCTTGCCATGACTTCGTGCTGGCAGTTTTGAACAGATATCGGTTTCAGCTTCGTGAGCTCACCCCGACTGCCATTGCCCACCTGAGCAAGTTTGTTTCGGCTATGGTTAGCTATGGGGTTGTTCTAGATATTGAGGTTTTTGTGAAGTACTTCGTGCTGCACAACCAACCTCGCCATATGAAGATTGAAGGTGTGATTCACGATAGCAACTATGTGTGCTAAAGGCTTCAAACCCCGCCGGAGTATGAACAGAGTTGTAATGCATTGTAGCAAGAATAAGTGGAGTCCTAGCTGGGACTGCCATTAGTTCTATGTCGACGTTCCTAGGCGCGAAGTAGAAACTTCTATCCTCGGCCATTCCGTTTGGTGGACTCCAACCCGGTCGGCGAGTCCCCGGATGTCTTTCTAGAGGAATTACCGGGTATGCCACCCGATCGTGACATTGAGTTTGTTATTGAACTAGTCCCTGGTACTGCACCTATTTTTAAGTGACCCTAAAGAATGGCTGCTAATCAATTAGCTGAACTTAAGGAACAATTACAAAAATTGTTAGATAAATGGTACATTCGTCCTAGTACATCTCCTTGGGGAGCCCCTGTCATCTTTGTCCCCAAGAAAGATGGAACCCAACGGATGTGTGGATTATCGATCCCTTAATGAGGTCACTATCAAGAATAAGTACCCTTTACCACGGATTGATGATTTGTTTGACCAGCTAAAGGGAGCATGTGTCTTCTCCAAGATTGATCTTCGTTCAGGTTACCATCAACCGAAGATCGGGGAGAGTGACATACCCAAGACTACTTTCATCACCAGATATGGACTGTATGAGTACACAATCATGTCATTTGGGTTGACCAATGCTCCTGCCTATTTCATGTACCTAATGAATAAGGTTTTTATGGAGTACTTGGATAAATTTGTAATCGTGTTCATTGACGACATCCTGGTATTGTCAAGAAATGAGGAAGAGCATGAAGAACACCTCCGCTCTGGTTTTGCAAAAGCTTAGGGAAAATAAACTGTATGCTAAGTTCAGCAAATGTGAGTTTTGGTTAAAGGAAGTTTCTTTCCTTGGACATATTATATCCGCAGGGAGGAGTGTCGATAGACCCGAGCAAAGTCAAAGATTGAAAGTCGCCTAGAGGGGGGGGGTGAATAGGCGATAATCCTGAAAATCACTTAATTTAACAAATTAAATACGCAGGAAAGATTTGTCCGACTCAATGTCCGACTATAGTAGGACAAAGATCCGACTAGAGTAGGATAAAGTTCGACTGCCTCGTGCGAAAAGTAGATCGGCAGCCAAGTTGGACAAATTCACGGTAATTAAACAACAAGCAAGTAGCAAGCAATACTAGAAAGCTAGGGCAATAAGGACACAAGCAAGCAAGCCACTTATGCAAGTTAATCTAGGAAATTAAGCGAGGAGCAACCTAGAGCTATAGCACACCAATAGCAAGAAACAAAAGGGGAGACACGGAGACACACGATTTTTCACCGAAGTTCAGCTCCACCAAGAAGCCTACGTCTCTGTTGAGGAGTCCACCAAGGACCGGGTTGCTCTCAACCCTAAACCTCTTCAAGCCACCACAAAGGCCGGCTTAAAATCCACTAAAACAAAGCTCCACGAAGGGAGGGGCAATACAAACGACCCGAGTCTCAACCACAAGCTTGGGAGCTCGCCGGGTAACGCCTAACCGTCTAGGGGATAAATCCCCAAGAGTAACAAACACAACAAGTACCGGCGATGAGAAAGAATCAAGTGCTCTTGAGATGATGATGAAGCTCAACGAATTTCTCCTCAATCTTCTCACAAATCCACCAAGGATTGGAGTGGGGAATCAAATTGGAAAGAGAGGAGAGCTTGAGTGAGTTTGGGAGTGTTTTTGAGAGTGGGGAGGGTGCCAACCGGCCAAAAGTGGACGAGGTCCTCTTTCATAGCCGGGGCACTCAAAAGAGCCGTTGGGCTAGATCCGACTCGGACTTTGTCCGAGTGAGTCGGACAATGTCCGACTCCTAGGGTTTCGAGATGATGGTTTGGCTCGGAGTCCGACTCCTAAATCCGACGGGAGTCGGATATATCCGAGTATATTGGGGAGTCGGATATTGTCCGACGGAGTCGGACTTTGTTCGACTCCTAGGGTTTCAAAAGGGTGGCGAGCGTTACGGAGTCCGAGTGATTTGTCCGACCGAGTCGGACAATGTCCCACTCCATATGGATTTTTCTTTGGCCAACCTTACGGAGTCCGGAGTGAGTCGGACATTGTCCGACTCCATAGGTTATTTTGAATTTGGATGGAGTTTTGAGCACTTTCATTTTTCACACCACATACTTGTGTGTCCCTCTTGATAGTACGGTGTTTCCTATACTCAAGACATAAATAAAAAGCTTCACAACTTGATCTTGAGCATAAGTGGACCATTTTTCAAATCTTGCAAATATGAACGTGTATGGCCACTTCCTTTTTGTGTTTCTTTGCTCTCAATTGAATTTTAGATATGCACTGCGCACAAGCTCATTTAAAACATTAGTCCTTTTTAATTGTATTGACGTCAATCACTCAAAACCATAATTGGAGGCCTAGATGCACTTTCAATCTCCCGCTTTTTGGTGATTGATGATAATACAACTAAAATTCACAATTAAGTATAAAAAGAGCTAGAACGAAAAGAGCAAAAAGAAGAGAGCTCCCCCTAAATGTGTGCATGAATTGAATTCAATTTTGGCCATTTCAAAACCAAGTGCACATATTTGAGAGAAAAACAAGAGAGCTCCCCCTATTTCCATGCAATTGATCGACAAGGCATATAAAAAGAAGAGCAACAATGCATATGACATGTGAATCACACAAGTGCAACTAGAAACGAAACAAATAACATTACACCATTCATCATTCATAGAACATAGTTCACCACATAGGAATTTAAAACCAAGTTATACAAATAAAAAACACACTACCACATAGTTCATTACAAACCACAAATCTTAGCAACATGTCCATAAATAAAACAAGATACAAGAGCAACTCTCACTTGCTCTACTCACAACTAAAGCTGAATTTTACTTCTCCCCTTTGGAATCAAAACACCAAAAAGGAAGAGAGGGGGGCCTACTCATCATCGCCCCAATCCTCGTCATCGTCGTCATCCTCATCTTCTTCTTCATCAACAGCGGGCCCCTTCCCTTTGGGATCCTCAACCTCGGTCTCATCTGCTTCTTCTTCCTCGGAGGCCGCCACTTCCTCATCCTCCTCATAGTGAAACCTGGTGTGAGTGGAGGTACCGGTGCTAGGACCGGTAGGAGCGGAGAGCGGTGGAGGTGGAAAGTAGCCAAAGTAGCAAGACTCATCCTGAGTGAATGAGTCCCACGGATACTCAACCGGTGGAGGAACAGGGACCGGCTCCGAAGAGGGAGCTCTAGGAGTAGTGATCCGAAGATGGTCAATGATAATCTTCTGCCTCTCCCTTATCACATTCCGACGCTGCTCAATATTCTCCATCCTTGCATCCATCCTCCGGCAAATGCTGAAAATACCCTTAAGCATCTTGAAGAGCCCACTCTTGCTCTTCGTGCTAGGACCACGACCACGACCACGGGCCCTATCCGGACGAGGAGCAGATGCTGGTGCTAGGAGGAACTGCACTACTAGAGGCGGGAGCAGCTGGAGGTATAACCCGAGAGGGGGTCTTGGGAGCATTGGCTGTTATCCTAGGCTGAAGAGGTTTGTGCTTGCAGTGTTTGTTGAAGGTCTTCTTGGAGGTCCTCTCAATCATGCACGTGACAAAAGGCGCATACACACAAGCACGCCTCGCATCCACCGAGCTATGCCACATCTCACTGAAGATAAAGTCCCAAACATTGAGCTTACGCTGAGTTGGCAAGACATGAAAGACGTCCTTGGCATAGGAAGCCACATGATCTGCATTTCCACCTCCGGGAGAAAGAATGAGGCGAAGCATCCTGTGCAAGACCACATAGAGGGGTTTGAGATCCTTAGCATAAGGTGGGTTGCACAGGTCCTCATCGGTGTACATATACCTCATGAGCTCGGGGTTGAGCGAGTCCGAATCATGAAGGCGAAGATCCCGAGTCATGGTGTCCCTCAAGCCAAGGATGTTAGCAAACCTTGAGAAGGTACATGAGAGCTTCTCTCCATCTGTCATCCACCACATTTTCCCAGACAGCCTTGTCAAAATACACGGTGGAGTAGAACTGGCACACAATCTCCTGGTTCCAATCATATTGGAAGCCCATGATCCCTTTGATCCCATGAAACTCACACATGGCAATAATTTCATCAAACAAGGTTGTGTGCTTACTTGTCATGTAGTCCCAATCAATGTACTTGCATGGGCACTGTGGGCTTGACTTTGCTCTTGTAGACACACATGTACCAATCGGTGTGGAAGTGAGACCAAAAACGGTTATCAAGTGACTCACGCTCCATGTCATACCGGTTGACCACTCTAGCCTCCGTAGCTGCTGACTCAAGTCCTTTGACATAGTTAATCATCTCCCTGTCAAGTGTGGGATGGACTGTCACATCCCTCATCTCCCGATGAATCTCGGTGGGTTCCTCCTCTTCTCTTGGCTCAACAATGGCGAGACCGATGGCCCTACTCCGTTTCTTTTCGGAAAGCTTTACCCTCTTTTCTCGGGTTGGGGTTGGTGGAAGTACGACCCATGCTGACAAAAGAGAATCAAGGAATGGTATGAGATGGATAGCATAGATAGTTAAGTTGAGGGGGATCGATGCGCAATTTCAGACTTAGTGAAAATTCTGTTGGAGTCGGACATTGTCCGACTGGGTCGGATAATATCCGACTAGTCGAGAGGAGTCGGATATTGTCCGACTCACTCGGACATTGTCCGACTACAACAGGATTTTCACCAAAATTGCTATTCCGCATAGATCTACCGCACATTCCTAGCCATATTGCATCTACAACATCTATAGCATCCGTGACACCCCTACCTCGCGAAGCGAGAGGGATTGTCGAACAGGATCGTATTGGGAGACATTCGACGAAGCGAACGTTCATTGCACATACATCGGGAATACATTCAGCATTTTATTACATAGAGAACACTACTTGAGTAACAAGTTTCATACATGATCTCTTAATTATTACAAGCCATTGTTCGAATTTCAGATTTACAATACATAAGTGAAGTGTGATTTTTCAATACTTGATAATGTCTTTGCGGAAGCGTAAATATCTCGACGGTACATATATATATAGCTTAACTTAGGAGAACCACACCAGCCCATACGGCATGGCCTCACTCTTGAGTCGGTGAAGCGGGAACCCACTCCACGGTCCACTCCCGAGGTTCCTCGCTTTGACACACATACTTCCCGCAGCAATCACAATAGTCGGGCTGCGGGAACCCTGAAAACAGTTGCAACACAAACCCTGAGTATCTAATATACTCCGCAAGGCTTACCCGTCAAAAATGGTTCTAAGAACCGACCCTAACATGCAGGGGGCTTGACCTGGCTTGCGGGAACTTGCAAAAACAGCACTTAAAGCAGTTGCCTAACTCACATTTTAGCCAAGTTAAGAGGGTTGGAACATGAATGTAAATTTAATGAGCATTTCTAACAAACATGGTTGCAATACATGAAGTAGTTCTTCAAAATCAGCAAGATTAATCATCATATTCACTTTGTTACTACGATGCAATCTGCTCGAGACAAGTGGTACTCATCACCGCGAGGGACGGCGATATATATCGATTTACACCCTGCAGGGGAAAACCCAAATGCACGACATACGCATCATTTAAGAACACGTATGGCCACCTTTCACAAGATTATCATAGATATGAGCCGGGTCCACCCTCCGAGTGTGTATTCCACATGCAACCACAGTAGCGTCGGGTCCAAGGGTAATGACACACCCTCCGTCTACTCACAAACCCGTGCATCCACCGTGACCAACACTTTGCACAAAGGGTGGAGCGACCGTCCAACACTACGACTCTCAAGTTACATCAGTTTACCAACTCCCATACGAAGGTATGCATTTGGTACACAACTCAATACTTGCTCGCGGAGTCACAACGAACGGTCCTTAACCGACACGCACGGGGCTATGGCGAACAAGGGCCAACCTTGCCACCGCTTTCCAACACATGCACTCCCCCGTACGGTCTCCAATTTATTCATGTGAGAGTAACCAAAAATTCATCCCTAGACCGGGTGATCTCCAAATCACTCGGTGTTGCTACCGGTGACTCATTTAAGCATAGCCATTCTATCGAAAAAGGATTATACCTATCCAAGACCATAGGATACAGGAGTCTAGTGCAACTAGGTTTCCGAGCAACTCCTAAACGTAAATGCACAATACATCATAGACGTATGTGAAAATAAAGAGAACTTTTAAAACATAGGTCATGCTCCGGGGCTTGCCTTGATTCGGCTCGTAGTCAGCACACTCGAACTCGCTCACTTCAAGTTGGTGCCCTCCTTGATCTTCAGTTCCGGTCGGGGTTCCTATATGAATGCATATGAAGTGCATGAGCAACAGATGAATTTCGTATTTATATAGTTCATGGAACTTTCTCAATAATATAATGTAACGAAACGTTTGCATAAATTAAACATGTTCTTGAGTGGTGATGATATGGTCATGATGGTGGTAAGTGGGGTTCGTTTCATGGGGACAACCTTCTAATTAGGTAAACTTTCCATCATTTAGTATAAATGTACCTGCTGGTTTTTGAGATCAAGAAAATAGGGTATAATTTCTTATTACTTAGTATGCAAGAGGTTGATGCTCATTTCTTAGGATGAAGTTTTATCACTTCGTTATACATCGTGCACCACTAGTACTCATCATTTCATGTGGGTTTGCTGTGATTAACCTACACCATATCTGACCGTTCTTGCCCAAAAAGATAAACGTGATTATGGTCTGTTTAATTGTGCCATGTAAGTGTGAAAAATCATCTAACCATAACAGCAAGTAAAAAGGGCAATTTGAGCTTAGCCCATTTTCAGCCATTTTATTTCACTAAGTCAAGGTTAACAGGTTGCTTGTGAAGCCATCTTAAGGTGTCCAAATCTTAATATTTTGTTACAGAACTTAGGTGATTCATGTTGGTTGATGTAAAGTACATAACTCAAGGTTTACAACGAGCCTATAGCTGTTTCATTTGGAGCTGTATTCAAAAAGTTATTGAATTTCAAAAACGGCAAGTTGTCACGCAGGCATAACGGTTTAGCATCTTAGAGTGCTTAAATCTTCATTTTTCTACACATGAAGTACTGGGATTAGGCTACTACGTTAAAGTACAAGTTATCTACTTTCCAAAGAGCCCTTGCTCATGCAGTTTGGATCCGGGGTCCAGAAGTTACATCATTTTTAAAATGCAATCTTGTTAAGCAGTTTGGTCACGATAGCATTTTCATCTCACTCAAAAATTAATTTTTACTATATAACCATAGGTGTTCATGTACACCATGTTAAAGTACATGTCACAAGCTTTCCAATGCGCTTTGAATCGTTCAAATCCGTGGCGTATAACTCGAGTTATGATTTTTCTAAAATCCTTAACCGTTACGAAATTTCAGCACGATTCGAAATATTTCTAAGTGTCGCGCGCGGGAGGGGCTCGCCGGAGCGGCGGCGGCGCTCACCGACGGCGCGTTAGGGCTCGCCGCAGGGGTCGGGCTTGGCCGCCTGTGCACGGTTTTCGACGGCGCACCGTTTGGTGGGGGTGGCGAGGTGAGTGGGTGGACGGAGCTTCGCTCGCGTCGAGCTATGGCGGGTGCGGCGGCTCCGGCGTGGGAGCTCGTGCTCACCACCGCGCGAAAGAAGGGGCGGTCAAGGCTGAGAGCATCACCTGCTCGAGGGGAAGCTCGGCGCGGGGTCGAAGAAGGAGGAGGTGGCCCGGAGTGAGCTGGCGTCGACGGGGTGGCGGGGGCGCGGTGACCGGCGACGAAGAAGAAGCAAGTTTCTCCTCGGCCGCGGCTCGGTTCAACCTCGGGGCAAGGCAGGGAGGTGCGTTAGGTTCCCGCGCACCCTTCTGAGGCCAAGGTGGAGCATGAGCTCACCCGAGTGGGGCGGATTCGAGCTCGCCGGCGCGGAAGAAGAAGGACAGGGCTCGTCGGTTCTCGTGGAAATTGTAGCCCTCGGAGGGCGAAGGGAGGCCAGGGGCTGGTGGGGAGATGCGCAAGGAGCCGGCGAAGCAGTTTCACGCGAATGAGGGGCGTTGCAATGCGGAGAGGCAGCGCACGGGGAGATGGCCCGGACGGCGGCCATGGCGAACCTTCTCTTCCCCGCCATCGACGGCCGAGCGCGCACGCTTCGAGGCGAAGCTTCCCGGACGATGGGCGACGCGTGGAGTTGCACGGAGCGGCGAGGACGGGCGGCGCCTAACCGGCATGGGCACCGGCGGCGAACGCCGCCGACGGTGGCCCCGGCCACCGTGCCGGCCCCCGTTCAATTGTTATTCTCACAATTTACAGTTTTGCCACTGCTGTCCTCCTCTGTAAATGGCTCATAAAATTTGATCCTTTTGACATTTTTGCAAACCAAAATTTCTGTGGTTCCACTGGATTATGTGGAACAACTTTCCTTATAGGCCAAAGTTCAAATTCGAAATGTAAAAATTTATAAAAATTGTTGAACAGGTGCTGTTTCTGTTTAGAGTTGGATTTTTCTAGGGATTTGTACTGACCCAAAAATTCAGGAAAAATGTCCTAAATTCAAGTCTTGATGTGTTCTACCAGATTGTGCAAAAATTTGGGGTTACCACTTTGGAGAAAGTTTGAGATCTCAAGAGCTAGGGTTTTGGGAACAATAAAAACCCTAATAGGACATTAAACCTATTATTTCATGTGACTTGGCTAATGATTATTGTATTTGCACATGCAAGATTTTGCATTTAGTACAGTAACAACCTGAATTTGTGACACGGGGTGTCACAGCCCTCCCCTTAAAGAAATCTCGTCCCGAGATTACGGTTGATAAAAGAGCGATCGAAGGGAGGTGCGTCGTTACCTCGATTGTGAAGCCATGAACTCGGGGAAATGATTATCCAGGAATTCCTCCTGTTCCCAAGTGGCTTCATCCTCAGTGTGATTACTCCATTGCACTTTATAGAAGGTGATAGTGCGGTTGCGAGTAACACGATCCTTTTTATCGAGGATCCGGACGGGAGTTTCCGGATAAGATAGATCATCTTGCAATTGCTCGGTGTCGGAGATGACCACATCGATGGGTGGTTTTAGACACTTCTTGAGTTGCGACACATGGAACACGTTGTGCACACGTTCCAAGTTTGTCGGCATTTGCAACCGGTATGCCACGGGGCTAAACTTCTCCACAATTGGGAATGGTCCAATGTAGCGGGGAGCAAGTTTTCCTTTTATACCAAAACGTGACACACCTTTATTGGGAGAGACCCGAAGATAAACCTGATCATTCACCTCGAATTCCAGCGGGCGTCTCCTTTTGTTTGCATAACTTATTTGGCGGGATTGAGCAGCCTTCATGTTAGCTTGTATTTCTCTCACTTTTTCCTCGGCCTGCTCAACAATATCCGGACCAAATATTATTCTTTCGCCCGACTCGGACCAGTTTAACGGCGTACGGCAAGAATGTCCGTATAACGCCTCAAAAGGAGTGACTCCGGAGCTTTCTTGATAGCTGTTGTTATAGGAAAATTCAATGAATGGTAACTGATCATCCCAATTTCCCTTTTGCGTCAAAGCACAAGCTCTCAACATATCCTCCAAATATTGAATCAACCTTTCCGATTGTCCATCTGTTTGAGGATGATATGCAGAGCTCCGGATTAGGGTAGTACCAAGACTAGCATGCAATTGTTCCCAAAATCGAGAAACAAATTGCGGACCACGATCTGAAATGATGGTCTTCGGCACACCATGTAAACATAGCACACGGGCAATATACAATTCAGCATACTTCTTAGCACCGTAGGTGGTGTGTACTGGAATAAAGTGTGCTGATTTCGTCAGCCTATCGACGATTACCCATATGGAATCATGTTTCTTGGAGGTGGGAGGTAATCCAACAACAAAATCCATGGCTATGTCTTCCCATTTCCAAGCGGGAATTTTCAATGGGTGCAATAGTCCGGCTTTCTTTAGATGATCAGCCTTGACTCGTTGGCAAGTGTCGCACTCGGCAACGTAACGAGCCACTTCTCGCTTCATGCGAGTCCACCAAAATTTTTCTCTCAACCCACGGTACATTTTGTTACTACCGGGGTGTATGGAGTATTTAGAGAGATGGGCTTCATCAAGAATTTTCTTCCGTAGTTCCATATTCTTAGGAACAACGAGACGGTTATTGAACCACAGAACTCCCTCCTCATCTTGACGGAAACACTTAGCCTTTTCGGTACCCAACTTCTGTCGGATGTGTTCCATACCTTCATCCGTTTTCTGGGCAGCAATGATTTCTTCTCGGAGAGTAGGAACAAGAGCCAAATTTTGTAATGCACCATAGGGAATGATATGAAGACAAGGATTACTCTCATTTTCAGATTTGCTGCAGTTTTCCATAGAGCAGATTTCAACTTGATTGCACTGGTGTTTGCGGCTTAATGCATCGGCAACCACATTAGCCTTTCCGGGGTGGTAATGAATTTCCAATTCATAATCTTTTATCAATTCTAGCCACCTTCGTTGTCTCATATTTAATTCTTGCTGCGTGAAAATATATTTGAGGCTTTTATATGATTCCACTCTACCTTTACTTGGGTCATCATGCCAGGGTGATGGTACGTGTTATGAGCTTTCCGGATTGTGTTTAACCGTTTCGTTTGAGTGAACGATTTAAAAGTTGTGGCCGTTTCCGTGAAAACGATAATCGGTTAGGGTTTAGTTCTCGATCGGGTGGGATTTTCTGCCCGATTTTTGGATATCATGCACGACTTGTGTTAAGATTTTAGTGAGTTGTTCGAGACCGGTTTTTTTTTGCATTCTCGCTCAATTATCTTATGCAATGGTGATGCATGGCATGGATGTTGACATGAAATGCCGTCAACCTACGTCCTTTCCAAAATAAAACACGTGATCGGTCTATATATAGCCGACCACTCGCTTTTTGTGGCAACACACACACGATCTCATCACGGGAACTACACGATCTAAATTTCGTGGTTAGCGTACCTGCAAGAGACCATTTCAGAAACATTACATCAAATTCAAAAGAAACTATGAAAACAAATGTTCCACAATCTCATCATCTTCCTCCTCATCATCATCTTTCTCCTAGTAACGGTTCATAGAAAGAACCGCCCCGTGGATTGCCACGAGCCAACATTGTCCCGTATTATTACTTCCGCGGGCACGGAGCGCTAATTTAAATTGCAACATACCTGGGCCGGGCCGTAGTTGCAAAAATTTAAACAAGCATAACCCAGGGTTAGTTTGCCACATCTATTCCTACTGTAGACCTTACTTGGGCTTTCTATGTCGTTCCTCACCGTATAAATGTGTTGGTGATTTTTAATATGACCCGTAGTGTACGGCATATCCCAACACGGCTCGATACCAGCTGTGACACCCCTACCTCGCGAAGCGAGAGGGATTGTCGAACAGGATCGTATTGGGAGACATTCGACGAAGCGAACGTTCATTGCACATACATCGGGAATACATTCAGCATTTTATTACATAGAGAACACTACTTGAGTAACAAGTTTCATACATGATCTCTTAATTATTACAAGCCATTGTTCGAATTTCAGATTTACAATACATAAGTGAAGTGTGATTTTTCAATACTTGATAATGTCTTTGCGGAAGCGTAAATATCTCGACGGTACATATATATATAGCTTAACTTAGGAGAACCACACCAGCCCATACGGCATGGCCTCACTCTTGAGTCGGTGAAGCGGGAACCCACTCCACGGTCCACTCCCGAGGTTCCTCGCTTTGACACACATACTTCCCGCAGCAATCACAATAGTCGGGCTGCGGGAACCCTGAAAACAGTTGCAACACAAACCCTGAGTATCTAATATACTCCGCAAGGCTTACCCGTCAAAAATGGTTCTAAGAACCGACCCTAACATGCAGGGGGCTTGACCTGGCTTGCGGGAACTTGCAAAAACAGCACTTAAAGCAGTTGCCTAACTCACATTTTAGCCAAGTTAAGAGGGTTGGAACATGAATGTAAATTTAATGAGCATTTCTAACAAACATGGTTGCAATACATGAAGTAGTTCTTCAAAATCAGCAAGATTAATCATCATATTCACTTTGTTACTACGATGCAATCTGCTCGAGACAAGTGGTACTCATCACCGCGAGGGACGGCGATATATATCGATTTACACCCTGCAGGGGAAAACCCAAATGCACGACATACGCATCATTTAAGAACACGTATGGCCACCTTTCACAAGATTATCATAGATATGAGCCGGGTCCACCCTCCGAGTGTGTATTCCACATGCAACCACGGTAGCGTCGGGTCCAAGGGTAATGACACACCCTCCGTCTACTCACAAACCCGTGCATCCACCGTGACCAACACTTTGCACAAAGGGTGGAGCGACCGTCCAACACTACGACTCTCAAGTTACATCAGTTTACCAACTCCCATACGAAGGTATGCATTTGGTACACAACTCAATACTTGCTCGCGGAGTCACAACGAACGGTCCTTAACCGACACGCACGGGGCTATGGCGAACAAGGGCCAACCTTGCCACCGCTTTCCAACACATGCACTCCCCCGTACGGTCTCCAATTTATTCATGTGAGAGTAACCAAAAATTCATCCCTAGACCGGGTGATCTCCAAATCACTCGGTGTTGCTACCGGTGACTCATTTAAGCATAGCCATTCTATCGAAAAAGGATTATACCTATCCAAGACCATAGGATACAGGAGTCTAGTGCAACTAGGTTTCCGAGCAACTCCTAAACGTAAATGCACAATACATCATAGACGTATGTGAAAATAAAGAGAACTTTTAAAACATAGGTCATGCTCCGGGGCTTGCCTTGATTCGGCTCGTAGTCGGCACACTCGAACTCGCTCACTTCAAGTTGGTGCCCTCCTTGATCTTCGGTTCCGGTCGGGGTTCCTATATGAATGCATATGAAGTGCATGAGCAACGGATGAATTTCGTATTTATATAGTTCATGGAACTTTCTCAATAACATAGTGTAACGAAACGTTTGCATAAATTAAACATGCTCTTGAGTGGTGATGATATGGTCATGATGGTGGTAAGTGGGGTTCGTTTCATGGGGACAACCTTCTAATTAGGTAAACTTTCCATCATTTAGTATAAATGTACCTGCTGGTTTTTGAGATCAAGAAAATAGGGTATAATTTCTTATTACTTAGTATGCAAGAGGTTGATGCTCATTTCTTAGGATGAAGTTTTATCACTTCGTTATACATCGTGCACCACTAGTACTCATCATTTCATGTGGGTTTGCTGTGATTAACCTACACCATATCTGACCGTTCTTGCCCAAAAAGATAAACGTGATTATGGTCTGTTTAATTGTGCCATGTAAGTGTGAAAAATCATCTAACCATAACAGCAAGTAAAAAGGGCAATTTGAGCTTAGCCCATTTTCAGCCATTTTATTTCACTAAGTCAAGGTTAACAGGTTGCTTGTGAAGCCATCTTAAGGTGTCCAAATCTTAATATTTTGTTACAGAACTTAGGTGATTCATGTTGGTTGATGTAAAGTACATAACTCAAGGTTTACAACGAGCCTATAGCTGTTTCATTTGGAGCTGTATTCAAAAAGTTATTGAATTTCAAAAACGGCAAGTTGTCACGCAGGCATAACGGTTTAGCATCTTAGAGTGCTTAAATCTTCATTTTTCTACACATGAAGTACTGGGATTAGGCTACTACGTTAAAGTACAAGTTATCTACTTTCCAAAGAGCCCTTGCTCATGCAGTTTGGATCCGGGGTCCAGAAGTTACATCATTTTTAAAATGCAATCTTGTTAAGCAGTTTGGTCACGATAGCATTTTCATCTCACTCAAAAATTAATTTTTACTATATAACCATAGGTGTTCATGTACACCATGTTAAAGTACATGTCACAAGCTTTCCAATGCGCTTTGAATCGTTCAAATCCGTGGCGTATAACTCGAGTTATGATTTTTCTAAAATCCTTAACCGTTACGAAATTTCAGCACGATTCGAAATATTTCTAAGTGTCGCGCGCGGGAGGGGCTCGCCGGAGCGGCGGCGGCGCTCACCGACGGCGCGTTAGGGCTCGCCGCAGGGGTCGGGCTTGGCCGCCTGTGCACGGTTTTCGACGGCGCACCGTTTGGTGGGGGTGGCGAGGTGAGTGGGTGGACGGAGCTTCGCTCGCGTCGAGCTATGGCGGGTGCGGCGGCTCCGGCGTGGGAGCTCGTGCTCACCACCGCGCGAAAGAAGGGGCGGTCAAGGCTGAGAGCATCACCTGCTCGAGGGGAAGCTCGGCGCGGGGTCGAAGAAGGAGGAGGTGGCCCGGAGTGAGCCGGCGTCGACGGGGTGGCGGGGGCGCGGTGACCGGCGACGAAGAAGAAGCAAGTTTCTCCTCGGCCGCGGCTCGGTTCAACCTCGGGGCAAGGCAGGGAGGTGCGTTAGGTTCCCGCGCACCCTTCGAGGCCAAGGTGGAGCATGAGCTCACCCGAGTGGGGCGGATTCGAGCTCGCCGGCGCGGAAGAAGAAGGACAGTGGCTCGTCGGTTCTCGTGGAAATTGTAGCCCTCGGAGGGCGAAGGGAGGCCGTGGGCTGGTGGGGAGATGCGCAAGGAGCCGGCGAGCGGTTTCACGCGAATGAGGGGCGTTGCAATGCGGAGAGGCAGCGCACGGGGAGATGGCCCGGACGGCGGCCATGGCGAACCTTCTCTTCCCCGCCATCGACGGCCGAGCGCGCACGCTTCGAGGCGAAGCTTCCCGGACGATGGGCGACGCGTGGAGTTGCACGGAGCGGCGAGGACGGGCGGCGCCTAACCGGCATGGGCACCGGCGGCGAACGCCGCCGACGGTGGCCCCGGCCACCGTGCCGGCCCCCGTTCAATTGTTATTCTCACAATTTACAGTTTTGCCACTGCTGTCCTCCTCTGTAAATGGCTCATAAAATTTGATCCTTTTGACATTTTTGCAAACCAAAATTTCTGTGGTTCCACTGGATTATGTGGAACAACTTTCCTTATAGGCCAAAGTTCAAATTCGAAATGTAAAAATTTATAAAAATTGTTGAACAGGTGCTGTTTCTGTTTAGAGTTGGATTTTTCTAGGGATTTGTACTGACCCAAAAATTCAGGAAAAATGTCCTAAATTCAAGTCTTGATGTGTTCTACCAGATTGTGCAAAAATTTGGGGTTACCACTTTGGAGAAAGTTTGAGATCTCAAGAGCTAGGGTTTTGGGGACATTAAAAACCCTAATAGAACTTAAACCTATTATTTCATGTGACTTGGCTAATTGATTATTGTATTTGCACATGCAAGATTTTGCATTTAGTACAGTAACAACCTGAATTTGTGACACGGGGTGTCACAAGCATCCTAGGAACAACTTCTATGCAACATCTAGGCAGGGGAAACACTAGAACTTCTAATCCATGGAAGTTGACCTTAAACCCTAGGTGGAGAAGAAGAGATAGAGGCAAAACCTTGAAGCCGATGAAGGGATCGGATAGAGTCCGAGTAGGAGAAGCCTTTCCCCCACAAATCTCCTCAAAACGCCGGTGGAGATGGGAGATCGTCGGAGGAGAGCTTGAGCCGCCGGTTGGGTGAAGAGAGAGAAAGTTTGAGTTTGAATGAGGAAGATAGGGTGAAAGGGTAAGTTGGATTCGGGCTTATAAGTTGGATCGGATAGAGCTTGAGTCGGACATTGTCCGACTCGGTCGGACAAAGTCCGACTCTTCGCGAGCGATCGGACATTATCCGACCGGGTCGGACAAAGTCCGACTCTCTCGAGGAAATGCAGACTTGCTCCAAGCGCAGAAAATTTCTACAACCCTTTTCTCTCTTGATCTCAATTAAACTCATGGACACGTGCTAAAACTTCATTGGATGTAGTCAGCCACAATCAATCACTCCAACAATGATTACATCCAAATCCGCATGATTCAAAGATCAAGAACCAAATGATTTTGAAAATCAATACATACAAGGTTTTCAAGAATTTTATTTTTCAAAGCAACTACCCTAATTCACAGCAGATATGCAAGCATTCAAGCCACGTTATTAGAGTCAAGGATATTTAGCTCACTCCTTAAATGACAAAATCGGCTTTCATCTAGTGGCTTGGTGAAAATATCGGCCAATTGTTCATCGGTTCTCACATGACTCACTTCAATATCCCTTTTGATAGAATGATCTCTCAAGAAGTGATGTCGAATATCTATATGCTTTGTGCGCGAATGCTCAACGGGGTTATATGCTAGCTTTATGGCACTCTCGTTGTCACATAGGAGAGGAATACGGTTCAACTTGTAACCATAATCCCTTAGAGTTTGTCGCATCCATAATAGTTGTGCACAACAACTACCGGCTGCAACATACTCCGCTTCGGCCGTGGAAAGGGCAACGGAATTTTGTTTCTTGGATGACCATGATACTAGGGACCTACCCAAGAATTGGCAAGTCCCGGAGGTACTCTTTCTATCCACTTTGTCCCCGGCATAATCCGCATCGGAATAGCCTATTAGGTTGAACTTTGAACCCTTGGGATACCAAAGCCCTAGGTTGGGTGTGTGCACTAAATATCTCAAGATTCTTTTAACGGCCACCATGTGGCACTCCATAGGAGCGGCTTGAAAACGTGCACACATACACACACTAAGCATGATATCGGGCCTAGATGCACAAAGATAAAGCAAAGAGCCGATCATAGAGCGAAAAACCTTTTGATCAACCGACTTGTCCTTCTTGGTGAGGTCGAGATGACCGTTTGTTGCCATGGGCGTCTTGGCGGGCTTTGCCTTGTCCATGTCAAACTTCTTCAATATGTCTTGAGTGTACTTGGCTTGATATAGGAAGGTGCCCTCCTTGAGTTGCTTGACTTGAAATCCTAGAAAAAATGTCAACTCTCACATCATAGACATCTCGAACCTCTTTGTCATTATCTTGCTAAAATCATCACAAAACATTTGATTAGTAGAACCAAATATTATGTCATCGACATAAATTTGGCGCACAAATATATCATGATCAAAACGCTTTGTGAAGAGGGTTGCATCGGCCTTGCCCATCTCAAAACCCTTTTTCAAAAGGAAATCCCTAAGGCATTCATACCATGCTCTTGGTGCTTGTTTGAGCCCATAGAGCGCCTTATGGAGTTTGTACACGTGGTTAGGATACTTGGGGTCTTCAAAGCCCGGTGGTTGCTCCACCTACACTTCTTCCTTGATTGGCCCGTTTAGGAATGCACTCTTCACGTCCATTTGGTACAACTTGAAGTTGTGGTGAGTGGCAAAAGCAAGTAGTATTTTTATTGATTCAAGCCTTGCCACGGGGCATAGGTTTCATCAAAGTCCAATCCTTCTACTTGTGAATATCTTTTTACCACCAATCTTGCTTTGTTCCTTGTTACAACACCGTCTTCATTTTGTTTATTGCGGAACACCCACTTGGTGCCCACAACATTTTTGCCTCTTGGTCTTTCTTCCAATATCCAAACTTCATTTCTTGTGAAATTGTTCAATTCCTCTTGCATGGCCATCACCCAATCTGAGTCCTCGAGTGCTTGTTCTACTCTAAATGGCTCCAAAGAAGAGACAAACGAGTAATGTTCACAAAAATTGCAAACACGAGAACGAGTGATTACCCCTTTTTCTATGTCTCCAAGAATTTGTTCCACGGGGTGATCACGTTGCACACTTTGGTGCACTCTTGGGTGTGGTGGATGTGAGCTTGTTTGACCGCCATCTTGTTCAACCTCTTGATCATGCGATGTGGGTTCATCATCTTGTGCTTTAGCATGATCTTCATTACCAACTTCTTGATCTTGATCAACTTGATCATGATTTGTACATGGTTGGCCTTGACTTGAGGGAGGAGGTTGATCTTCGTTATTTTGTGGTTCTTGCGGTCTCACATCACCAATGGCCATCCTCTTGATTGCTTGTCTAGGAGCCTCAATGTCTGCATTGTCAATAACAACTTGCTCTCCTTGAGAGCCGTTAGATTCATCAAACGTCACGTCCCGTGAAACTTCAACACAACCGGTGGTTTTGTTAAAGACACGATAGGCGTGACAGTTTGAACCATACCCAAGCAAGAAAGCTTCATCAACCTTAGGGGAGAACTTTGAAGTCTTGGGTTTCTTGTTGAGCATGAAGCATTTGCTCCCCAAAACTCGAAAATACGAGATGTTAGGCTTTTTACCGGTTAGTAGCTCGTATGGTGTTTTCCTTAAGATTCGATGAAGATACAACCGGTTGGAGGCATGGCATGCGGTGTTGATTGCTTCGGCCCAAAAACGATCGGAGGTCTTGTACTCATCAAGCATGGTTCTTGCCATCTCTATGAGAGTGCGGTTCTTTCTTTCGGCCACTCCATTTTGTTGAGGTGTGTAGGGTGCCGAAAACTCATGCTTGATGCCTTCCTCGTCAAGGTACTCTTCAACTTGAGTGTTCTTGAATTCGGTACCGTTGTCACTTCTTATTGCCTTGATCTTCACTTCAAATTCATTTTGTGCTCTTTTCAAGAAGGTCTTGAGTACATCCTTCACTTCACCTTTATCACACAAAAAGAATACCCACGTGAAGCGAGAATAATCATCAACAATAACAAGTCCATATTTGTTACCGCCAATGCTAATGTAGGCAATGGGACCGAATAAGTCCATGTGTAGCATCTCCAATGGTCTTGTCGTTGTCACAATGTTCTTGGATGGATGTGGTGCTTCAACTTGTTTTCCGGCTTGACGTGCACTGCAAATTTTATTTTTCTCAAAGCAAACATCCGTTAGTCCAAGAATGTGACCGCCCTTTTGGAGTTTGTGAAGATTTCTCATACCGACATGGGCTAGTCGTCTATGCCACAACCATCCGATGTCGGACTTTGCAACTAAGCATGTGTCAAGTTTTGCTTTATCCGCGGTAAAATCCACAACATAAAGCTTTCCTTTGAGCACACCCTCAAAAGCAATCGAGCCATCACTTCTCCTTGAGACAATCACACCCTTGTCGTTGAACAAGCAATTGTAGCCCATTCCACAAAGTTGTGAGATAGACAACAAATTGAAGTCAACGTTATCCACAAGCATAACCTTCGAAAGTGAATGCGGAAAAGTTAAAGGAATGTTACCATAACCCAACACATATCCCTTTCCATTGTCTCCGAAGGTGATATACTCATTTCTTTCTTTGCTTGGCTCGAATGATTCGAACATTTTCTTGTCTCCGGTCATATGATTGGTGCATCCACTATCCACCACCCATGATGAGCCACCGGAGGAGTATTCCTACAAAACAATTTATGCTTTGTTTTTAGGTACCCAAATTTGCTTGGGTCCTCTCACATTAGTAACAAGTGCCTTGGGCACCCACACACAAGATTTGTGGGTCTTGTTGCGTGGCCCAACATATTTTGCATAGACACGGCCATGCTTGTTCCTCATTAGCACATAGGTTGCATCGAAATTATTAAAGAGAGCACAAGAGGGGTTAGGCACATTAGTACGCAAATCATAAATAAGAGAAGATTTGTTAGTGTTCTTGATTTGCTTCTCCGTCTTGACTTGCTTCTTTTGGTGTCCACTCTCCTTGGTGAACATGATGAATTCGGTGCCGTTCTTGTTAATTCTTGCATTGTGCTTGTCACCTTGCTTGTACCCAATGCCATCCTTCACATGTGGCCGCCTCACATTGGTGTATGCGCCCTTGCATACTCGGCCTTGGCATCATCGATGGCCTTCACCTTCTTTTGTGCTTGTTGTTGAAGTTCTTGCACTTGTTTCTTCAAATCATCAATGGTCTTGATGTTTCTTGTACAAGCTTCAACATCAATCTTGTGACACCTAGTACACTCATTGCTAGATGGGGGGCAAGACGAAGATTGAGAGGAAGTAGTGTTACACTTAATTTCCTCAAATTGCACTTTAAGTGAATTGTGATCCTTTTGCAAGTCATCACACTTCTCTTGAAGTGACACATTTGTGACTTTAAGTGTCTCACTATCTTTTTCAACCATTTTGAGGGATTTCACTAAGTCCTCATTTTTCTTCCTATCAACTTCTAGGAGCTTCTCAAGTTCAAGCACCCTTTGCTTCTCTTGAACAAGCATTTCCTCTTGTTTCTCAAGAAGCTCCTCTTGCCTCTCATTAGTCTCCTTTTCCTGCTCAATAATATCCAATAAGTCAAACATGTTAGGAATTTGAGAACTTCCATTAGCATTTACCTTGGAGCCCTTGGCCATCATGCATTTGTGTCCGGCGTCATCTTCATCATCGGTCAAGCTTCCAAACAAGGAGGAGTTGGTTGGTGTGAGCCCAATGGCAAGTGATGCAATGCCTCCCTTCTCTTCATCGGACTTCGACTTGGAGGAGGAAGATGATCCATCGGAGTTCCATTCTTGTCCAATGTGTGCTTCACCCCGGCGGTACTTCCTATGCTTCTTGTACTTCTTGTCACCCTTCTTGTCTTGCTTGTTCTTGTAGTTCTCCGGACACTCCGCCATGAAATGACCTTTGTCTCCGCAAATGTAGCACTTATTTTTGGCTTTTCTTGATTTGCTCTTGTCTTGATCATTTTTCTTGAAGCTTCTTTTTGACATGAGCTTGTTGAACCTCTTTACAAAGAGAGCCATCTCACCATCACTGTCATCATCATCTCTCCTCAACCACTTTCTTTTTCTTCTCTTGTTCGTCATTGAGAGCCAAATCATTTTTGCTCCCACTAGCTCTTTCTTTGTCCTTGAGTAATGCATTAATCCTATTCTCTTGATCAATTTGCTGTTTTTGGGAGAGCACCTTTCCAATCACTTCATCGGTGGTGAAGTATCTAAAGCCATCTTTGTCTCTTATGTTGGACACTATGTTGGCATCCCATGCTTGCAAGGCTTGTAGCAACCTTCTATTCACATCCAAGTCCAACACCTTCTCTCCAAGTGCTCTTCTCTTGTTCACTATCCTCATCATTCTATCATGGGCTTCCCTTGGCCCTTCATCCGACCTCATGACAAAGTAGTTGAAATCTTCTCTAAGCCCTTCTAGCTTAGACTCATTTACACTATCAATGCCCTCATGAACTAACTCAAGCTTCAACCAAATTTGATGAGCATCCTCCAATCCGGCTATATTCTCATACTCGGCGGGACTAAGTGCGGACACAAGAGCACTTGCCGCCATCACATTGCACCTTACATTGAACAAGTCTTGTGCGGTTGGCTTGCTTCTACATTCCCATATGAATCCATTTTGAGTCACATTCCTCACATTTTGGTGCATGGAATCCAAGTGTAGGAGCATCTTTGTTTTCCAATGATCAAAGTATTGACCATCGAAATAGGGTAACCTTCCAGAGCCGGGTCCAATGTGCTCATCCCTTCCATCACTATAGGAGTATGGTGTTTTGTTGTAGCTTATTGGCAAAGCACTAGGCACATCTCCATCCTTGGCAATTCCTTTTCCACTTCCATTTCTAGCATCAACCGGTGAGTTCTCCGACCTACTTCACCGGCTGCTTTAGGTGGTGCTTCACCACTACCACTAGCCGTTGCATCTTTTCCATTTGTCATCTTTAATCTTCAAGCGGTGAGGCTTCAACGAAGATACCCGCTCCGATACCAATTGAAAGTCGCCTAGAGGGGGTGAATAGGCGATAATCCTTAAAATCACTTAATTTAACAAATTAAATACGCAGGAAAGATTTGTCCGACTCAATGTCCGACTATAGTAGGACAAAGTCCGATTATGGACAAATATCCGACTAGAGTAGGACAAAGTCCGACTGCCTCGTGCGGAAAGTAGATCGGCAGCCAAGTTGGACAAATCCACGGTAATTAAACAACAAGCAAGCAGCAAGCAACACTAGAAAGCTAGGGCAACAAGGACACAAGCAAGCAAGCCACTTATGCAAGTTAATATAGGAAATTAAGCACGAGCAACCTAGAGCTATAGCACACCAATTGCAAGAAACAAAAGGGAAGACAAGGAGACACACGATTTTTCACCGAAGTTCAGCTCCACCAAGAAGCCTACGTCTCGGTTGAGGAGTCCACCAAGGACCGGGTTGCTCTCCACCCTAAACCTCTTTAAGCCACCACAAAGGCCGGCTTAAAATCCACTAAAACAAAGCTCCACGAAGGGAGGGGCAATACAAATGACCCGAGTCTCAACCACAAGCTTGGGAGCTCGCCGGGTAACGCCTAACCGTCTAGGGGATAAATCCCCAAGAGTAACAAACACAACAAGTACCGGCGATGAGAAAGAATCAAGTGCTCTTGAGATGATGATGAAGCTCAACGAATTTCTCCTCAATCTTCTCACAAATCCACCAAGGATTGGAGTGGGGAATCAAATTGGAAAGAGAGGAGAGCTTGAGTGAGTTTGGGAGTGTTTTTGAGAGTGGGGAGGGTGCCAACCGGCCAAAAGTGGACGAGGTCCTCTTTTATAACCGGGGCACTCAAAAGAGCCGTTGGGCTAGATCCGACTCGGACTTTGTCCGAGTGAGTCGGACAATGTCCGACTCCTAGGGTTTCGAGATGATGGTTTGGCTCCGGAGTCCGACTCCTAAATCCGACGAGAGTCGGATATATCCGAGTATATTGGGGAGTCGGATATTGTCCGACGGAGTCGGACTTTGTCCGACTCCTAGGGTTTCAAAAGGGTGGCGAGCGTTCCGGAGTCCGAGTGATTTATCCGACCGAGTCGGACAATGTCCCACTCCATATGGATTTTTCTTTGGCCAACCATCCGGAGTCCGAGTCCAATGTTCGAGTGAGTCGGACAATGTCCGACTCCATATGTTATTTTGAATTTGGATGGAGTTTTAAGCACTTTCATTTTTCACACCACATACTTGTGTGTCCCTCTTGATAGTACGGTGTTTCCTATACTCAAGACATAAATAAAAAGCTTCACAACTTGATCTTGAGCATAAGTGGACCATTTTTCAAGTCTTGCAAATATGAACGTGTATGGCCACTTTCTTTTTGTGTTTCTTTGCTCTCAATTGAATTTTAGATATGCACTGCGCACAAGCTCATTTAAAACATTAGTCCTTTTTAATTGTATTGACGTCAATCACTCAAAACCATAATTGGGGGCCTAGATGCACTTTCAATCTCGCCTCTTTTTGGTGATTGATGATAATACAACTAAAATTCACAATTAAGTATAAAAAGAGCTAGAACGAAAAGAGCAAAAAGAAGAGAGCTCCCCTAAATGTGTGCATGAATTGAATTCAATTTTGGCCATTTCAAAACCAAGTGCACATATTTGAGAGAAAAACAAGAGAGCTCCCCTATTTCCATGCAATTGATCGACAAGGCATATAAAAAGAAGAGCAACAATGCATATGACATGTGAATCACACAAGTGCAACTAGAAACGAAACAAATAACATTACACCATTCATCATTCATAGAACATAGTTCACCACATAGGAATTTAAAACCAAGTTATACAAATAAAAAACACACTACCACATAGTTCATTACAAACCACAAATCTTAGCAACATGTCCATAAATAAAACAAGATACAAGAGCAACTCTCACTTGCTCTACTCACAACTAAAGCTGAATTTTACTTCTCCCCCTTTGGCATCAAAACACCAAAAAGGAAGAGAGGGGGGGGGGGGGCTACTCATCATCGCCCCAATCCTCGTCATCGTCGTCATCCTCATCTTCTTCTTCATCAACAGCGGGCCCCTTCCCTTTGGGATCCTCAACCTCGGTCCTCAACCTTTGGGAGCAAGGAACCTTGTGGTATAAGAAAAGGATTTGTGTGCCGGATAGTAAGCACATCAAGGAACCGATCCCGAGAGGAGCTCATGACTCAGCTTATTCCATCCACCCTGGAAGTACCAAGATGTACCACGACCTCAAGAGTCGATGCTGGTGGTGTGGTATAAAGAGAGATGTAGCAGAATATGTCGCGTTATGTGACACTTGTCAACGAGTCAAGGCGGAACATCGGAGACCTGCAGGACTACTACAACCATTGAAGATACCGGAATGGAAATGGGAAGAGATTAGCATGGATTTCATTGTGGGATCACCTAGGACACAATCAGGTTATGACTCTATTTGGGTCATTGTGGATCGTCTAACAAAGGTCGCACACTTCATCCCTGTAAAGACTACCTACGATGGAGTAAGACTCGCAGAATCGTACATGTCTAGAATTATGTGCCTACACGGTGTACCCAAAAAGATAGTGTCCGATAGAGGTACTCGGTTCACATCATGCTTCGGGAAAGGTTGCATGAATGTATGGATACAAGGCTGAATTTTAGTTCAGCATCCCATCCTCAAACCGACGGGCAAACGGAGAGGGTGAACCAGATCCTAGAGGATATGTTGAGAGCTTGTGCTTTAACCCATTGTCGTATACTTACCTTACGGGTATACGAGATGATAAAGGAATGGATAATTAGAGATACGGTGACAAATCAATGAAGATAATACTGGTGGAGAGGGCCCGCGGAGTGGTCCACGACCAATAAGGAATAACAAAAGATTCCATATACCGGTATGGAAATAAGGCGGGTGTCAAGACCGACGTATCATGACTTGAGCAACAAGTAAAGAAGTAATTTGTAGTATGTTAGGACCTGAATAAATAAGGAAAGCTTAGAGATAGAGCTTCCGAATATATAATTCATGTAATCGACTAGGACTCTGCATGTAACCCTAGCTCCCCGGATATATAAGGCGGAGCGGGGACCCCTAGAAAACTCTCCGACAACTCGCAGTTAGCAATCTGCTAAAGGCAATACATAACACACAGGACGTAGGGTATTACTCTCCATCGAGAGGCCCGAAGCTATCTAAAATTGCGTGTTCTTGTGTGTTTCGTGTGTTGCACCATCGAATTCCACGCTCGTGAGGAACCGGGTAGTACTAGTGCCGAGTTTAAGACTCGACATTTGGCGCGCCGGTAGGGGTCCCGGCGAATTCCCGACGAGTTCGATGGCTTCTTCGCTCGACGTCGACTTCGCGCCGGCTTCAAGATCCGCTTCGGATCCCTCGACTTCGAAGCTGATTCCGCCGGAAAGCTACACTTGATGAACCCGACTCGCGATCCGGCCGCAGCTCACGAAGCGCGATCACCGGACACGATCGAAACCATATGCATGGAATCCAGCGGGACCGACGCAGCTTTAGCGCGAACCATCGGACCGCTCACGCTTCGGACCGATACCCGGTGCGTGATAATGGGCAGCTCCGTCGAGCTTGATAACGACTCGCGAGGAAGGATCTCCGGTCTTCTTCCAAGTGTTTATGGCTGGCCCAATCCTTCAAGAACTCACTCCCGAGGAAGCTGCTGTCGAAGAAGCTAGGATGGCGAGAGAAGAAGCAAACCGCCGCCAACGTGAAACGAACGAAACGGACGTGGAAGATCCATCTCCACGAGCTTCGACCGCGAACACTCGCGCAAACATCGTTGGTACCGGTCAACATGGAGAGGGCGTTCCTGCCACGGCCCCGCCCACTATTGGACCACTACCGGAGCAATCCAGGGATGCGGTAGAACGATCACCGAGGCTATAATAACCGACGTGGATGCCACGGTGGCGGGAATCATCGCTCCTCCGGTAGGGCGTTGGATATGGGCTCCATGAAGGATGAATTAAACGGTGCTCGGGTCTTCACGTCACTAGTCCACAACATTGTGAGGATGAAACAGATTCTAGAGACTATTCCAGAGGAGGTGTTCAATTCGACACCGGGATTACAACATGCTTTGAGCCTGGTGGATGCGGCCGCTTTGCAAACCAACCAGCTTGTCGAGGACGAGCTGAATCTTCCAGATCATTCGCATTCGCATTTAGAGTGATATCCGAGGGCCCGGTCCGAAGGAGCCTCTTTCGGAGGAAGAATCGGATGTCGACACACCCCGATCGCGGACGAGCATGAGCGCGCTCCCGATCGGGATTTACGCATGCCGATCAATGGCAATCGTGACGCTCGTAATGTGCTTATTGATCATCATGCGAGAGAGAGCGGAAGAACGTCGGAGACAAGAAGAAGACGAGCGACGACGGATCGGTCATGCAGATGATCGTCTAGAGAATCCCGTTCCACCTCGTCCACGTGCAACCGGTTCGACTAGGCATGGGCCGATCGCTTCGGCGTCGCCCCCGGTTGGCAATCCTCCGCGCAATGATCATCGAGGGTATGAGAATCGCTCTACTCACCGTGATGATCGGCCAAGAAGAGATGATCGTCGTGACCACAAAGACCGACGGGGACGAGAGAATAGGAACAGAGACGGGGAGTCTCGAGACGATAATAATGATCGTCGGGCGGTGCCACCGCCTCCTCCGGAGCAAGGCAACGGTGATCGCCGGGACGGTTTCGGGGCTAGAAACCAAGACGATCGTTACTATGACTACTCGGATGATGATAGGGATCGCAACTACCAACATTACCCCGGTCGGCGTTCACCATCACCGGTCCGGAAGATGACGAGTATTCCGAAATCCGGCGTTTATGCGGGATCTGCGCATTTGCAAGTACACCGGAGGATTTAAGCCCGGGGCCATAGACAAATATGATGATAAAGCCCCTCCTGTCGAGTGGCTCCATATGTACACTACTGCCATCCGATCAGCAAGAGGAGATACTTTTGTGTTAGCGAACTATCTCCCCATGTGCATGGAGCAGGCTGGACACTTGTGGTTACAATGTCTTCCCAAGAAAACTATTTCCTCTTGGGGCGATCTTACCAAAAAGTTCGTTGAGAATTTTCAGGCGACTTGTGAGAAACCAGGAAACTACTTCGATCTCAATAGGCTTAAGCGAAGCCCGATGAGACGCTTACGAGTTCATCCGGTGTTTTTGCAACAAGAAGGCCTTAATCCCCAATGTTCCTGATCAGCAGATAATTACGGCGTTTCAAGTCGGCGTCCGAAGTGAAGCATTGGTGCATAAGATCGGTAGGCGTAACCAGAATCTTACCATGACGGCATCGTAGTGCTTCAAGATAGCGAGATGATTATGCTCGCTGGAGAATCAATATTGGTCATTTTACGCGGGAACAAAGGGAAGGAGCCGAAGCACGACCAAGGCAACCGGTCGGGATCCAAGAACAATAAGCGCAAGGCTGATAACCTTGTTACGGCTATAGACTAGTCTCATCGAGGGGACCGCCCTGCGCCTCCTAAGAGAGGCCCAAGAAAACGACTTTTGTTTAAAGCCCTACTGGAATGGCCTTGCATGATTCATAATGGGTCATAAGAATAAAGAATGTTTCTTGCTAAGACTGCTCGCTTCGTTTGCATTGAAGGTAGCACCCCGGTGTGGACAGCGTAACCAACGAGATGACAAGGGCAAAGACAAGAAGCGTGATGATGATGAAGATCATGAAGGAGGCTTCGACGAGCCGTCTAGGGAGGTGAACTTCATCCATGGAGGACCCGATGCATATGAGTCGAAGCGCAAGAAAAAAATAGCATTCGGGGAGGTCAATGCGAATGCGCCTGCAACTCCCGAATATCTACGATGGTCGGAGGTGCCAATCACATTCAGCGGAGCTGATCATCCGGAGCTCTTGCCTAAGGCTGGCGGATACCTGCTCATCTTGGCGCCTATCGTCGATAAGGTAGCTTGAAGAGAACTTTCATTGACGGGGAAAGCTCCTTGGATATCCTTTTTGCCAAAACTCTGTCGAGCTTGGTCTTTCCGTGGCGGACTTGGATCGTAGCGTTTCACCGTTTCATGGTATAATACACGGTCGAAACAGTTATCCTTTGGGGCAGATTTCTCTACCGGTGACTTTTGGGACGAAGGAGAATTACGGAAGGGAGAACATCATCTTCCGGGTAGCAGATATTGATTCAACATATCATGCTATACTCGGGAAGACCGGCCTTGGCCAAGTTTATGGCCATCCCCAACTACCAGATCTCGATGTTGAAGATGCCGGGACCCAACGGGGTCTTGTCGTTCCGGTCCGACATTAAGACCGCGTATGCTTGTGAAGTACATAGCACCGAGTTGGCCACTCGAGTCAATTCGGAGGAAGAACGCCGAGAGATCGGAGAAGTGGTGGACGTTGTTGAGGCACAAGCTCCACTGGAAGAAGAAGTTCCATCTAAGAAGGTTGCTAAAGAGAAAGTGAAAGCCGATGCGGTCACTTCCAAGATTATTCGGTTTGATGAGACAGACCCCTCCAAGGTCACCCATATTGGGGCTGACCTAGGGGACAAATAGGAAAGCACGCTCATTCTTTTCCTCCAGAAAAATAGAGATATCTTTGCTTGGCAACCTTCTAACATGCTCGGGTGTCCCTAGAGAAGATTGAGCACGCACTATTGGTGTGTCCCGATGTGAAGCCGATCAAGCATAAGATCCGGAGGTTTACTCAAGACCGCAAAGAGGCGATTAAGAAGTAGATAACTAGATTGTTAGCAGCTAAGTTCATTAGGGAGGTGTATCATCCAGATTGGCTTGCCAATCTGGTTCTTGTACCAAAAAGAATACTAAAGAGTTAAGAATGTGGGTTGATTATACTCGATCTAAACAAGGCTTGCCCCAAAGACCCTTTCGCGCTGCCTCGGATTGACTAAGTTGTTGATTCGACTCGCTGGCTACGAGCGTCTTTGCTTCCTTGATGCTTATTCCGGATACCATCAGATTCCCCTTAAGGTTGAGGATCAGATTAAGACCGTGTTTATCAC
This sequence comes from Chloris gayana, assembly GCA_031894775.1. Lineage (NCBI taxonomy): Eukaryota > Viridiplantae > Streptophyta > Magnoliopsida > Poales > Poaceae > Chloris > Chloris gayana. The sequence continues at coordinate 545,660 of JAUNZO010000639.1, forward strand.
CCCCTTTGGAGCGTATTGCTACACAACAATATCATTCAGTTTAAAAATGCAGGCGCCACTTATCGGCGTGGCATGCAACGCTGTCTGGATTTGCAACTTGGAAGGAACATAGAAGATTATGTTGATGACATAGTGGTGAAATCCCGGAAAGCCGGAGATCTTCTCTCGACCTGGCGAGAGACCTTCGATGATCTGCGAAACTTTTCTATGAAGCTCAATCCTGGTAAGTGTGTATTTGCAGTTTGTTCCGGAAAGTTACTAGGATATTTGGTGTCGTGGCGAGGCATTGAAGCTAATCCAGAGAAGATCCGGAAGATTGTTAACATGAAACTTCCAAGCTGTTTGAAGGATGTATAGAAGTTGATCTGGATGTATGGCTGCACTTAGCCATTTCATTTCAAGCCTCGGGGTCGGAGGCCTTCCGTTCTTTAAACTTCTCAAGAAGCAGGATAAGTTTTAGTTGATGGATGAGGCGCAAGCTGCATTTGATCAACTCAAGGGATATCTCGATAATCCGCCGGTCTTAATACCGCTGAAACCTGATGAGACCATTCAAGCTGTACATATCCGCAACTACTCACGTCGTGAGTACGGTATTGGCGGTTGACCGGAAGCAGGAAGGACATCTGCAGCTGGTTCAACATCCGGTATACTTTGTAAGTGAAGTCCTCACCGAGCCTCGGATGCGATATCTCCGATTACGAGAAATTGATATATGTTGTAGTGATAACTTCTCGGAAGTTGAAACATTATTTTCAAGCACATCCGATAGAGGTCAAGACTGGGTTCGCTATTAGGGATATAGTGCGTAATCGAGAAGCTATTGGACAGGTTGCCAAGTGGGCTACGGAACTTGGACGAGTATGAAATTACTTTTTCTTCACACAGGGCTATTAAAGGACAAGCTTTGGCCGACTTTATTACTCGAATGGCTTGAGACACAAGTGCCACAAGCAATTCTGAATTTGGAGTATTGGAAGATGTATTTTGATGGGTCCCTGCAGCTTTCAGGCGGGGGCTGGAGTTGTACTTCTCACTCCACAAAAAGAACCATTGAGATATGTATTACAGATGCATTTCCATGCTTCAAACAATACTGCAGAGTATGAGACCTTGCTTCATGGACTTCGGGTAGCTATTTCTCTAGGAGTTAAGCAATTGGATATATATATGGAGATTCGATGCTTGTGATCAGTCAAGTTAACAAAGTATGGGACGCTCATGACGACCATATGATAGCTTACCGCCAAGAGGTAAGGAAGCTTGAAGACAAATTTGATGGTATGCGCTTTTCTCATATACTGCACGGAAATAATTCTGCTGCGAATGAGTTACCCAGATTAGGATCTTCAAGACAAGCAGTACCGCCTGGTGTCTTTCTTTAGGTTTTAAGTAAACCATCTATTACGATGGATCACAAAGCTACTATTAAGGAGATAGAGACAACAGAGGCGGTCTTGGAAGCAAAGACCGGGGAGGCGGTCTTACGAGCATGAGGTTGGCCAAGGGGTTCAAAATGGATTAAAGGCGGAAGAAGCGGAGCGATTACGAGAGGTTATGATTATCAATACTGATTGGCATACTCCGTACCTTGAATATCTGCAATCTAAGTAAAACCCGGAAGACAAAGTCGAGCGACAAAGACTGGAGGTTCGAGCAAGGAGTTACGTGATTATTGAAGGGGAACTTTATCGACATGGAGTCAACATCCCGATGAAGTGTGTATCCGTTTCGATGGCATTCAATTGCTTGAAGAAATTCATAAGGGGATCTGTGGCAATCACGCTTCATCGAAGACTTTGGCTGGAAAAGTGTTCCGGCCGGGTTTTTATTGGCCTACAGCCACCGATGATGCGCATACGGTAGTTAAAAATTGCCAGGGATGTCAATTCTTCGCTCGACAACGTCATACTCTAGCTCATGAGTTGCGGATAATTCCAATGACTTGGCCTTTTTCAACTTGGGAGCTGGATATTGTCGGACCATTCAAGAAAGCGCTAGGATGGTTTACTCATATTTTTGTGGCAGTTGATAAATTTTCTAAATGGATTGAAGCTGAACTCGTCACTAGTACGACTACTGCTCGAGCAATCAAGTTTTTACAGAATATCTTTGTCCGTTTCGGTGTTCCGCATAGTATAATTATTGATAATGAGCCTCGGTTCACTTCAGAATTCTTCAAGGATTATGCTGAAAATTTGGGAGTCAAGATACAATATGCTTCGGTTTCACATCCGCAGAGCAACGGACAAGTTGAGCGTGCCAATGGTATGATTTTAACCGGTCTTAAACCTAGAATTTTTTACCACTTAAAGCCATATGCTGGAAAGTGGGTTAAGGAATTGCTCCGGGTATTATGGGTATTGCGTACAAATGTTAGTCTAGCTACAGGATAATCTCCTTTTTCTTTAGTCTATGGATCCGAAGCAATGTTGCCCACGAAGTGAAGATGGTGTCGATCGAGTGCGGTATTATGATGAAGAGAACTATGAAGGCCAACGTCAAATTGAGTTGATTGCTGCGGAAGAATTAAGAGATCAAGCTTTGATTCAAGCAGCAAAGTATCATCGGGGTTTGCATCAATATTGCGTACAAATATCATGATCGCCATCCGTGTACGCGGGAATTTCAAGTGGGAGATTTGGTGCTTCGGAAGATTCAGTCTAACAAGAATAGGCATAAGTTATCATCGGTGCGGGAAGGACCTTTTGTGGTCAAATCAGTTTCTAGACCGGGGGCTTATAGGCTTATGACCCAGGAGGAAGAGGAAATTCCAAATTCTTGGAATATTGGTCAACTTCTTCGTTTTTATACTTGAAGATTTTCTTGTAATTTTCCCAGTAATATAATAAAGCATTCTTGATTTCGGGTAAGAATATGTTTGTGTTTTTTGTGTCTCGATATTTTAATTTTGAATTAACTTATCGATTCAGGGGACTGCTTGTGTTAAGAGCAGTCTATGAAATTATGAAATTCCTAAATACTAGTACCAATCATTTACTCAAGCCGGGGGCTGCTGTGTTAAGAGCTGTTTGCGAGATTGTTTACTTGTGTTTTCAGCTTCGACTAGTATCTTTAGAAGGGAAATTTTAAGTATCTCTTTTGAAGCACTGGTCCGTAGGCTGCTGTCTTAAAGAACAGATCTGTGCTATTATGTGATCTTAAACCTTAAAGACTGGTTGTTTCTTCTATATAGCATGATTTTGTTAAAGTAAGCTACTGCTATGCATTGTGATCTGTGCTTATTAGAGCCAGTATTCAGTCATAGTTGGTTTAAGCTGAAATAACCATCATTGCCTAGATATAGAATTTGACTAGTAGGAATAAGATGATGAATTTTTGTTGACCAAGTATAAAAAACAGAAGAGAGGACATTAAAACCTCAGCATGATTCAAAGGATAACAATTCAATTACAAAGCACTGTAGTAAAACTGTCCGCTTAGCAAACAAAAGACCGGTCCTATTATAAACAACTACCGACCGGGTCCACTAGAATCGCCGGTATCTCCGGTCTTGGGATCTTCTACCGGTCTATCATCGATCGTTCCTTCGAGAATCATAGGAAGAGAGCAATAAATCGGCATCAAGATCTTCGTATTCTTCTCCCACTCGTTTGTCCGAAGGCGGCAGCAGCGTCTTGTGCAGCTTGATCCAGAGCAGGAAGTGCCACGGCTTCATTTAGTGGGATACCGGTTGGATCCGGAGGAACGTCTTCGACCAGTTCAAAGACGGTGCCAATAAGTGAGTTTTTCAACTCATTGAACCGGTCTTCGGTTGTCTCCGGGTGGGCACCACGCTCCGATGAAGTTGAAATCACAGTCTTCGACCGGAGTCTAAGACTGGATTATGGCAGGGATATGTCCTCCTCGTGCCGTGGCGATCATCTTGGAGTGCTCTCCGATCCTTCGGGAGACATCCCGGATAGCGGTTTCAAGATGCAGTTCATCTTGGTGAATGGGCTGACCTCCGTTCGGATACTCGAGCATCCGCATACCGCTTGCTGTAAGTTCGAAGAAGACGAAAAAGTACGAGAAAGGTTATAAGTGCAGACCGGTATTAAAAAATGTTTCTTAAACAAGAATAGGAAGAAGGAACTTACGCTCGTGCTCGATGTCCGCAGCTCCGAACTTGCCCTTGATATTAACATTTGAAGCCTTCAGCTTGGATTCGCTCTTTAGAAGGCGTTGGATTTCATGCTCCTTTGCTTTGAGAGCAAGTTGAGCATATTCATGCGCGGTCCTCGGAGTGCTTTCCTTCTCCATTTGCGCAGTTTTGGCGGCCTCTAATGCTTCAGCTAGCTCGGTCTTCGAGTGAGCATTGTCATTTTTAAGCATTTTATTGGAGCGAAGAGTCTGCGCCGAATGTTGTCCTTGGCGGTGGGCTTGCCCTCCAATTCACCAATACGATCAGCTTGCTGCTCTTCAACCCGGAGCCCTCCTGAAGAGCTTGTTCTTGAGGAGCCGCTTTTCGGAGAGGATTTCCTCAGCCTTCTTGTGAGCGAGTGACAAGATTCTCGAGTGCTAAAACGGATATGACCGGTCGGAAGGATTACAAATCAAATAAAGAAAGTAAGGATAGCATTAGAAACTTACTCCGGACTTCCTTCCATAGTTTGATGATTTCTTGCCGGCGGTCTTCCATCAAGCGATGGGTATTCATCGATTTGCTTCCCTCCTTAGCAAATCCGTTTCCTTGGATTTCGGCTAGCGGTCCGGAACCCAAGTTCAACTAGCCGTTCTTGAGTCCGGCACGGTTCTTCTTCAAGGCGAGCAATGATTGTGCTCTTGGCTTCAGAATTTTTCAGAATGACTCGAAGGATAGGCGAATCAAAGGGTCATATTGGAATATGATGAAGCCAGGAGAAGACCGGGTAAGAAACGGAGACATACCCGGCCAGATTTGGAGAAATTCTTTAGGGCCTCCTCTTCTTGAAGAGAATCCCATCGGGCGGTTGCCGTGAATTTTCCGGCTCCGCTCGAGTTGTCGATTTCCACGTCACCTACTACCGTTTTCGCGAGCTTTGGTGCACCTGGAACTTTTCCGGTAGTGCTAGCCCGGCGAGGGATTTCTTCAATCCGGACCGGTCCCAATGGGAGTTCCGGTGCGGCCTAGAACAAAATGGCTTGGGGCGGGAAATCACTCACGATTGTATGATCGACATCGGCATCGGTGATAACCCACTCTTCGACCGCCTTAGAGGTCTTTTCTTCGATTGAGGCAGCAGGGATTTCCTTTGCGCTTGATGCACTTTTGAGTTCGAAACTCCTGCGGTATTAGGCACCAAAGTAGCAGGAGTTGGTGTTGTTGCATTGGTCGTGGCGGGGATAGAGGGTTTATTTCTCAACAAGCTAGCTATGTCTGGCTTGAAGATTGGAAGAAATTCTACAAGAAAATTAAATAAGTTAAAAGACTGGAATGATGTGATGATGATTTTAAAATTGCATGAGTGTTGCGAGAAAACTTACGAAGTGGCTTTTTTGAAGCCGAAGGAGGTCTTGCTCTTTTTTCTTGGGGGACCTTGAGTCTCCCCGCTTGAACCCTCTACACTTCTTTTCGCTGCTGGTTGGACTTGTGGCGCAAGAATGGATCCTCTCGTGGCACTCCCCGAAGAGCCGGTCCGAATGTCGTACCGAGACTTGTTGGGGATGTTGGCAAGAGAATCGTTAATTGGGGAACTCTTTGAGATCCCCCAACAGTGGCAACTTCGAATGCGGCAAGAGCGGCCCGACGATCTCTTTCGAAGGCCTCTTGCTCTTTGCGCCGGTCTTTGAGTTTCTGCGCTTCCGTACGAGTGTCGCCCGGTACGGAAGCGGGGATTGCCGTCGGCTTGCCTATGTTGAGTGATGTGGTGCGTCTTCTTGTGCTTGGGGGCTTGAACAACCTTTCCGGACTTGGAGATTTTCGGAGTTGGCCCGGTCGACGGAAGAGTGGACCGGTCCGAAGTCCCGTGAATAAGAGTGGGGGAGGCGGACCGGCCCGGACAGCAATAGGAGCGGTGTTGGCTTCATAATCTTCTCGCCTGGTGTCATTGGGAGGAAGTAGGGGATGACTTCTATAGTTGTCCATTTTCTATATTCAGTAAAAAATGTGTGAGTAACGATACGGTGATGATCAAAATACCGGTAGTCAAGAAGAAGGAGAATTACTTACGAGTCCCGGCGATTTGATGTGCTAAATGCCAAACCCACCCTCCGGCACCCTGCTTCATCGAACCTGGGCTGGAGCATCTTCTTCAAGCGTTTACCCAACCGCTCCGGATCGGGAAGAGATGTTCCGTCGGTTGGATTAGCGCTATTTTTGTTGAAGGACCATCCTGGGTGTTCTTGTCTCTTGAGTGGTTGAATTCCCCGCACGATGGAACTCCAAAGCACGGTTTCGGCTGTGACGCCTTTGACTTCCTTCGAGATATTTGATACTGGCCAAAAGGGCGAGTACTTCTTCAACTTCTTTGAGGTCTTCCTTGATGTCTTCGGTGTTCCAAGAGGAGATTTCCATAGCTACCTTAGCTCTATAAGGGGGAAGAGCGGGTTGAGGGTTATCACGGATAAACCACTCATTCTTCCAGATTGGCCAAGCTTTTGTTAAGGGACAAGGGGAAATATTCTTTAGCACTCCAGACTCTGTATTCCTACTCCTCCCACTGCAGAGCGGTTGGTTAAAGTGGGGAGCCGACGGATTTCGAATAAATACCGGAAAAGCTTGAAGTGAGGGCGGATCCCGAGAAAATCCTCGCAAAGATGGATGAAAAGCTTGAAGTGAAATACCGGAAAAGCTTGAAGTGAGGGCACCCTTTCAATCATGAATTCCCTAATGACATCTCTTGTGATGTGAGTAATTGGTTTTACTTCCCATGTTCTAGCTGGCCGATTCACACTACTTCTTTTAGCTTGTTCATAAGTTACAAGTGGGAAGCATCCAATTTTTCCATCAAAGATACAAACTCCATTAAGAAACCTTGGCCGAGCAGTAACACACAAGAACATTAGGCGTGGAATGCAGTTCTTACTTTTACTAGAACGATGTGGATCATCTTCCTGGGGCAGCAAGTAGTACTTGGCAGAATTTTGTGTAAGAAAGAACCACTTCTCATCGATAAATACATGATCAAATAAATCTTTGAAATGTGGGTCATCACTTAAGCTATCTTGATCAATCATATCAACACACCATTGCAATCTAGACTTCTTGTTTGCTGCAGTTAGGTATGGTTTGATGGTGTTTGAATGACGCCTAAGCAGCCCTCTACGCATGTACCGAATCAACTTAGCCTTGCCAACATGGAGACACCTACTCATATCATCTAATGTTATTCTTTTATTGAGAGGAATATTGCGTAATGGTTTCAAATCAAGCGGGGTTTCCTTTCTGCCACATCGACCTCTCTTTCTACTTTTTACATCCACCACATTTCCTTGATTTAGTTGCTTTTTTTATTCCTTCCAAATATTTTGAACAGTTTGGATACCTAAGTCATATTGAGCTGCAACCTCCCTTGTAACTTTCTTTCCTAACCTCAAATTGTTACTTCTAGCCAACACTACAACACTAACCCCACTCTTGTCACGGATGGTTTGCAACGGATCCAACATGCGTTGGTGCTCGGTGAGTCTCCATGCCTCCCCATGCGAAGTCAATATAACTTCCTCCCACAGAGCACCTACGCATCTCACGGATAGGTCCCCACCCCACCGCACCCCACCGCGATTCAGTTGGCGGCGGCGGCCAACGGCCGTGTCTCCGATTAGATCCATCTAGGTTCTTCAACTGGATTCCCTCGATCCCACTCGTCCGTACTTCTTCATCCTGGTGCAGAGGTGCAGTCCCAGGGAATAACTCCTCTCTCGACTATCCGGCATCTCCTTTTGATCCAGTGGTGGTGAAAGATTTGGCAGGTGGCGGTACAGATCGGAACCCGAAGGAGGTTGCTGCCGTCCGATCCAAGCCCCGACCTCAGGCCCTTCCCCAAACGGCGCTTCGATTTGACTTGCGACTTCCTCCTCTACACCCCGCCTGCACCTTCCCATCGAGTACTCCTGAGGTACTACCACATTTCATCCCCTTCCTTATACATGCTGATTGGGCAGTGAATTTCATGTAGTACCATGATTTAGTTAATCTAATTCTGTTTGTCTTTTTCCCATCCCGATTAGCAATATTTTTTAATGCAATTTTGGTTGAATCTGGTTGCAGTTAGGAATCAAATACTTCGATTTCAATAACCAATTTTTTCCCCATCCTGATTTGCAAGATTTCTCTGCCGTTTTGGTAGAATCTGGTTGCAGTAATGAACGAAACCACTATGGGATGTTTCTAAACTTTCCATGTGTTAGGTGTTCTGGATTTTCAGGAGAGAGGGAAGTTACTGGATATCTGGATAATCCAGGGTGCAAATGCACTGGTTAATTCTCCTGTGTATGAAGTACATCTGATTTTAATATTATGATATCTTGTCATATCAGTTGCTAATCAGATCTCAGTAAGTTAGTTATGTCATCATATCTGCCGATTAAAATGGACAACGGGGTATCCTCTGACCATGCTAATTTCTTTTGATTGTTGGTAGTTAATTTACACTTGCTTTGTTATTTACGATGGGTGTTCAGTGCATCAAGTTTTTACCTTTTCTTCCTGGTGCTTAGGGGATTTCACTTTTTACTGCAGGTACGGTATCAGGATAAAAAAATGACTATAGATTTCATTATGGGCAAATGATGTTTTAGATAACATTATCCTGCTGCCAATAGGTTTGGAGAATGGTTCATCTATTCATTTTGGAATCATACGGCAATTGGTAAGTTCTCGGGAGAGACATTTAGATGAATTCTCAATACTAATCAGTAATCACAATGTTCCATTCTATGAGATATTGAGATGAAATTCGTGTTGTACCACTCTAGGATCTTACTGCACTTATTTCTTGATTCTCCTTACTTTTCTCATTTAGTAGTACTGTATACCTAATCCATGGTTGCATTTTTTTACATATATTCGCAACAACTTGATATTCTTACTAATGTTAGCTTTTCTGGCCACCACAGACACGGAACATGCTACATTTGAAGATCATAACCTCAAAGGAATCTGGTAGCAGACTCTTGCGATACAGATGCCCTGACTCCTTCGGTTGTAGATGTAGATACAAAAATCTGTTTAAAAGCTGTACAGATTCTTATATGTATGAAATTGTCAGATTGTAATGTTAATGAATTGTTGCCATGATAAATGAAGATTTTTAACCTATATCATTTGCTTTTTATCAGTAATCTGTATTTGTTAAGCCTAAAATAGAGTAAACAAAATTCAGTTGCAGACCAGAGACATAATCCACATGGAATCAAAACAATAGGCATGAAAATTAATTGTTTCCCGACCTCCAATTCCAACGCATAAAAGTGTTGCTACAGGCTGTTGTATCCGTTGCTGGCTTGCAACATAAATTTACATTAGTTACCAACGAATATTTATGTGTTGCAACTGACCCTTGCAACGCCACTTCTAGCAACGCATAAAGGATGCGTTGGTAAAGATCCTAGCAACGATTATACGGACTTCTTGCAACGCATACATGCGTTGCTAAAGGGGCGTTTCTCTTGTAGTGCAACAAGGTTTGAAAAACTAATTGCCTAACTTCATCGGTAGCATCTTTCCTTCTACATCCATCTAAAAGTTAAAAAAAACTTGGTGGGCATGACATTCGGAATAAGTAATCATTCACAATAAAACGAAAAAATGGTAAGAAACAAAATCTTGCTCGGTTTCCATCTCTACTCCATCATCATCACCATGTTCGGGTGCCTCCATCTCATCATCACCATTTATGGCACCATATTCATCAAGGGGTAAGTTTAAATTGATGAAACCATCATGTAACACTGCCATGTATAGATCAAAGCCTATCAAAAAAAATAGAACTGAGAACTCCTGCCATTCTAACAGAATAGAGCTCAAGAGTGAAGAAAAATTGTTACCCATGTCTTCTTCCAAAGGGGAGGTAACAAAGTTGAGATCCATCTTTTGTAGAACAGCACGCCTGCTGCATGGCTGCTGGAGGCGTCCGGTTAAATAGGCACGCACACATGCCGCGCGGTGGAAAATTAGGAGCCAAAACAGCAAAAGAGAGAAAAATGCTTGCACCAAGAATCGAAATGGCAACAAGTAGTATAGCAGCGCGGTGTGCTAACCACTAGGGTGGAGAGAGATTATGTTATGAATTGGGTCCGAGGTGTATTTAATAAGGGCAGACATAGAAGAATAGAGGACATTATCCTTACCTTGGTATGCTAAACCTGTCTTAAACATACTCCTTTTCAGAACTGTAGGGAGTACCTTCCCTAATCACTCTTGATGTTGTCATTCAGAGAAATATACGGAACTCATTGGAGACGATGTGTAGGTCGTCCTTCGCTCAAGTTGCGTGTAGATTTTTTTGAAGTTTATTACATCTTTTATTAGAGGTTGGCTTGTGCACCTCTGCAGTTTGTAATCTAAAGACTTGTATGGCACTATTATCCTAGTAGGGAGTAAATAAATGTTGTTGTATGGAAGTTCGTACACTTTGTATGTACGTACCAACTACTGATCCAAGATTTGGTATGGATAGACCTGCTACAAAATTGTGTCCACAAAATGGAATATGTTATCACATTCCATCACCGTCGCAGTTACAAATTACATGTAGAAATGTAATGCCGAAACCTAAGCATTCCTAAAAGCTGTATAAAAAACATAGTCAAAATTCCACACACGAATTAAAAGAAAAACTGATTCATCTAGTTCACAATGGCACATCTCTTCCTGATCTCACCCTCGTTGCCAGTGAGCACGGCCACCCTCCCCATCTTCACCATGGACGCGGCAAAGTCCTGGTAGAATCTCCTCTGATATCTCAGGTAACCGAACACGAGTTTTTTGGTCTCGTCGTTCCTGAGCAGGGCCTCGTCGGAGTGGAAGAGACCCTTCCTGGAAACGACGAGACGGTAGTACTTGGTGTCAAAAGTCGTAGAGCTTCGAGGCACCATCTCCAGCTTCGTTGTGTTGTCCTTGGGCCTTGAGCATTGCCGCCGAAGCTTGGCAGCGTACGTGACGTCCAGGGTCGGGTCCGTGTCGTGGTTCAAGGTAAAGTTGCGCAGCCGTTTGGCGATTGACGGACAGTGCGATGTTCCGATTGCGTGGGCACCTAGATAGCAGCGCATGGACTGTGTTAGCAAATAACCCTATGAAATAGCAGCATAAACTGTGTATTAATTTAGGTGGCAAATAATTTTTTTCGTTCGATCAACAGAAATTGAGTAATGGTGGAACAAAAAGTCAGAACACGGAGAGGTCAACAGAAATTCAGGTGTGTCAAAGGTGCCAAAACTAAGGGTGTTTCTCCTTTCAATTGAAGATTCTACTGATAATTAATTATGATGACGAATAATCACGCTTGCAACTACTCACCAAAGGCATTTTCAGCTTTATTATGGTGACATAAAAGTTTAGACAGTATTCTGAAACTAATGGATACCCAGTTGAGCAGCAGGTGGCCCCTTTTCATAAATCGAATAACCAAAAACAAGAACTTCTCTTGAGCAAAAAAAAAAAATGTTTGAACCTACACATTTTTCACCTCAAATACCGTAACAACAGATATGAATGGCGACTTGTAGAGATAATAAATACCTGACAAAACCGCCAGATCCTTGAGGTCGAGGCCCTTGGAAGCAAACCTCTTGGTCAGCTTCCGGATTCCATCAAAGGAATCTGGAAGGTGCTTGACCGCCTCCCTTGCGCGGGAGACGCGGCCGTCTCGCCTGCCAGTCTCCACCTCGTACAGGTTGCCGTCCTTTGTCCACCCTCCTTTGATTACTCCCTTCGTAGCCTGTTTGTTGGTCCATTCAACAACATAAACAGCAGTGAATTAAACATTGCACCATTTGGCTCGACAAAGCCATAATATATTTCTTCAAGCAATAAATTAGCGAGCCACAACAAGTTTATTTCTAGTTACCAGGGAGACGGCATCCCTAGCTGCGATTGCAAGGATGTCGGCGCAGGAGACGATGCCGGGGCACTTCTTCTCCAACTCCTCCTTGATGTCATCGATGATGTCTAACGCGCCCAGCGTGAGGTTCGGCTTGGCGTCCTTCTCCGCCTTGTTCCCACGGGTGGAGTTGAGGAGCACAGACCCCTCGCAACCCTGATAATATCAAATGAGATTCAACAAATTTTAATTTACTGTGTCCATGTCGTGAGATGACATAAGGAGAGAATGGCATGGGAATCTTGCTTTTTTGATTGCCGGAAAAGTTTCAAAGTTACCTTTTTATCCCGAGTTCCAGGGCAACAGATCGAATGAATGATTTAGAACCGGCATGGAATAGATTACATTGCAATGACAGAAGAAAGTAATCCAAGAAAAGGCATGAACATTTTGAGAAAAAATCAACCCTCGTTTACTCTAGTGTTTTCACTTGACTAATAAGACGGCAAAACACACAAAAAAAAAGACACATAGTCAACAATATACAAGCTAAGAAATCAAATCTTTGCATACTCTGACGAAGCAATCGTGGAAGTGAAGCCTCAGCAGTGGGGCGTTGACGGTCGGATCCTCCGCGGAGACCTCTGCGACAAGCCTCCGGACCACGGCCTCGGCATCCGGGCAGGACTCCTTGTAATACCCAACCCTGAGCCTGCCATAGCCATGGGCCGAGGTGACCAGTAGTAACAGCAGAAGCAAAGGAAGCAAGAAGCTGGGAGGAGGAAGGTGTCGCACTGCCATGATGGTACTAGTGAGCTTGCATCAGTGTTCAGCTTGTCACCTGGACTTGTTAAAAGTTGGTGCCCTGGTTTTGGCAGTTTGCTTGCCACCTTTTTATTTCTTATTTCTTTTTTTTTTTTTTTGGCTAGCTCGAGCCTCGCGCGCACATGAGCTAGCGGCAGTGGATGATCGGCCGGAGGCTGGTGTCTGACCAGTGGGATATATAGAAAGGTGGTAGGAGTGGGGATGCCATCAATTCGCGAGATCTAGGGGAGCGTTATGTGCGTCGTTTTTACCCGGCTGTCGTGGGCATGCACTGATGCCATGTGGTTGGCCATGGATTTCCGGGTTCTTAAGGCGCAGTAATGTACTGATGAAGTATGTGGGTCTATATATATGAGCATGGCTATTTTTCTGTCCACAGATTTTTTCCTTCAAATCTGTCAAATTTTTAGAACATTTAAATTGAGTTGCTAGAACAATGAAAATGTACTATTAGAACAATCATAATACACAACTGGAACAATAACGTATTAGACTAGCCCATTGTCATGTACTACTTCTCTAGAATAATCAGGTCCTAAATATAGCATATTGTTCAATCAATGTATGTTTATTGTTCCGATAGTGCCGCTTCATTGTTCTAGCAATATAATTGAATGTTCTAAATATTAGATGTTATTTGCCTTTTGTATTTTCTCCATTGTACTAGGGGTTTTGTGCTTATTTGTACACATTTGTTCATGTATATATTTGGGTCTAGTGTATCCATATTAAATAAAGGCGTACCCAGTGCCGTAGGCTCCCGCACTGTGTAGGGTCTAGGGAAGGGTGTTAGCAAACAGTCTTACCTGCACATTGTACAATGTGCAGAGGTTGGGGCTCGAACCATGGACCTTCCGGTCACGGACGGTAAGCTCTACCACTGCACTAGCCGTCCTTTTTTCATCGCACGTTGCACTAGCGTGCCGCCGGTCACCAATTTTTTTTCTCTCATCGACTTCATCTTCTTTGTTCTGAAGATTATAGTCGGCTATTCAGTTTGTCATTGCTGCTTTTCATCGTGTTCAACTTCTCCCGTCGAGCAGGGACGTGGCTGCACACCTTTGTGGGGAAGTTGACGACTCGACATAAGTATTTGTTCTGTGCCAGATTCGCGATTCGCGACAGCCATTGTGTGCCTCCTTCCCTAGGACGCGGTGCTGCTTGGAGTTGTAGGACCGTTGCCTGGGTTCTCTGTTGCGCTTCGTCGCTGCCGGTGGACAACGCGTTCCTCCGCTGGACACTGCTGCGGGATTTTCCGTTGTTGTGCCTTCTACGTTGGCACCTTCTAGAGGTCTTCTTCGGTTCCTTTATCTATGGAGCCCGACTATTCGGGAAGCCACCGGTGACACAACTCTATGCTCGACATGTTCAGGCTTTCTCCGACGTGACATCTTCCTCCGGTGAGCCGTCTTCTTGTGATGTGTTTGCCTCTCTTGATGCACCGTCGTCTCTCGTCACGCCATCTTCTCTTGTTGAGTCCTCTTCCTCCGGGGATTCTTTAGATGATGCTTCCATTGAGCAGCTTCTTAGACGCGATGTTCGTCCCCGTCGGCCTCCTGATCGATACTCGCCATCTGGTTTTGCTACTACTGTCTTTTATGTGCCCTCTTCTTATCGAGATGCTATTCTTCATCACGAGTGGCAACACGCTATGGCTGAGGAGATTTTTGCTTGAGCATGCTGGCACATGGGATCTTGTACCTGGTCTACCGCATGTTCGACCGATTACATGTAAGTGGGTTTATAAGGTTAAGACCTTCTCCGACGAAAATCTTGAGCGTTATAAGGCACGTCTTGTGGTTCGTGGATTTCAGCAGGAACATGGTCGTGATTATGATGAGAATTTTGCCCCTGTTGCTCATATGACCATTGTTCGCACACTTCTTGTTGTAGCCTCTATTAGTGAGTGGTCTATCTCTCGGTTGCATGTGAAGAATGCCTTGCTTAATGGCGACCTGCGTGAGGAGGTATACATGTAGCCACCACTGGGTATTCTATTCCTAAGGGTATGGTTTGTCGTCTTTGCCGCTCTCTTTATGGCCTCAAGCAGGCTCCTCGTGCTTGTTTTCAGCTCTTTGCTTCTATGATCACAGTTGTTTGTTTTTCTGCCAGCAACCATGATCTAGCGCTTTTTGTTCACACACCCTCTCGTGGTCGGACTCTTCTCTTTCTTTATGTGGATGATATGATTATCACTGGAGATGACCCCGAGTACATAGCCTTTGTGAAGGCTCGTCTTAGTAAGCAATTTCTCATATTAGATCTTGGTCCTCTCTATTACTTTCTTGGGATTGAGATTTTCTCCACGTCTAAGGGTTTTTATTTATCTGAAGAAAAGTATATTCAGGATCTTCTTGATCGTGCTTCTCTTACTCATCACTGGAATGTTGAGACTCCTATGGGCTTAATGTTCATCTTTGTACCACTGATGGTGTGCTTCTTGCTAACCCTACTTGTTATCGTCATATTGTAGGGAGTCTTGTTTTCCTTGGAATTACGCATCCTGACATCTTGTATTCTGTGCATGTCTTGAGTCAGTTTGTCTTGTCTCGGCTCCCACCCTGGTTCACTATAGTCACCTCCTTCGCGTCTTGCGTTATATACGTGGGACTATCTCTCGTCGCCTATTCTTTCCACGCTCTAGATCATCTCTACATATCCATGAATATTGTGATGGTACCTAGGCAAGTGATTCCTCTGATCGTCAATCCCTTTATGCCTACTGTGTTTTTCTTGGTGGTTCCCTCATTGCTTGGAAGACTAAGGAGAGAGCAGTTTCTCGTTTTAGTGCAGAGGCTGAGTTGCGTGCCATGGCGCTTGTGACGACGGAGGATACTCGGTTATGGTGGCTGCTTGAGGATTTTGGTATTTTTGTTTCATGATCGACTCCTTTTTTCTGACAATACATGTGCTATTATCATTGCTCGTGATCCAGCAAATCATGAACTTTCTAAGCATATTGGAGTTGATGCTTTCTATATGGGAGCATAGGTACATGATGGTATTGTTGGTCTTCAGTATGTACCTTCAGAGCTTCAGTTAGCTGAATTTCTTAGGGAGGCATAAACTAGAGCTCACCATGGGTTTTATATCTCTAAACTCAGTGTTGTTGATCCCCCATGAGTTTGAGTGGGGTGTTAGATGCCTTTTGTATTTTCATCATTGTATTAGTGGTTTTCTGCATATTTGTCCACATCTGTACCTGCATATATTTGGACCTAGTGTCCCCATATTGAATACAAGTGCTATTTATAACACTAAAAATTCAACAGATTTTAAGAGAAAAATCTGTTGACAGATAAATAGTCACTCTCGATAGATATAGTCGCCTAATGTAAATGAGCCCCTTTAATTTACTCATTCCATATTATATTGTAACCCCTCCGTATTGAAATTCTTGATGTTCCAAGAGGGCTCGGTAGGCCAAGCTCATCAAACCATAGTTTCATTACCGTGTTTTTTAAGAATGCCACATAGAACTAATGTTCTTGTTTGATAGATAGAGTAGCCTTTCTCAAGGCATAGTTCCATCTCACGGTTTTATAGCCAACTAATAACATTAAGTTGTTGCATTGAGATTGATCAAAACAAGTTGGAATGAATTTTTATACTCTCCATGCATGAAACCTGTTTCATATTTTTCATCTTAATTGCTATGCTATGTCATCATTTGGCTCATGTGGCATCTCATTTAATGCTCATGAAACCCAATTGAGACCAGTCTAGTTCACTTTGTTGGTAGGAATCATTAGCATTTGGGAACGCCAGGAGTAACATAAATGACAAAGTAAAAAGTGGCACATTAGAAATGGTGAGTTCATTGACATATGAATTATTTTTGTTTGGTTCACATTTTATACTGGTGTGTACGCGCTTCAGAAGTTTCTGATAGAAGATACCTTTAGACCAAATGCAATGCTAGTATATATAACCGTGTACGTACACCTTCTTATTATTCGTTTAAAAATGTGAGATGCAGTGAGATCTGGGGTATCTGACAAGGACAATGTCACTGAGCGCGAAATTTTTCACAGGTCATTCGCCAATGATTCACTCGGGAGTAGATGGGGATATATATTCCAGACAAGGCTTAGTTAATTAGGTAATTAAACAAGTTGTAAGGCAGAACAGCTGGTGAGTTCTTTGTATTAATAACGGGATCCGATTACATGTACCCAAGTGCGTTCACGTGGGTCGGAGAGATTGCCTGCACAGTAGACCTATAACTGGAGATCTGATTGGTCTGGTGATCTTATCTGGTACAGTTTGTTCGAAGAGGCACATTTGACCAAGATTTTACTGCTATTGATGCTCAAAATCAGGTGCTCCAATGGGTAACTTTCCGGTCAGTATAAGATTATGCTTGAGAAGTTCGGCTTTTCACTAATGTTGCTCGATGCGGATGACTTGTTCAGTACTGCTCAAGGGTTCATATGAGGGTAAAGGAAATACTCAAGATAATGTGGGTTGATGGGTCCAGAATAATGCGCAACAGCATTTTTCTGCTAGGGACAAGAATACGTAGGCCATTTGTGCACAATAGTTTGCTAATATGGATATTACAGTTTAATTTCAGTGTGGAAAGTCTGGCGTGCAAGACTGCCGAGCCATATGCTCGCCATCGCGTATACTAGAATAGCAACTACAAACTAAATGACAGTCCTAGTATCTAATATAAATGAAATTTCTACTGCAAATAAGAATCGCTGCTATACTTACAATCGCCCACTTTCGTTACAGAATATTTTTTTGTTTCTATGTTTGTTACGAAGAAACAGAGAAGCCTAAACTCAGGAGCAAACGATATAGGTGGAGCTCCCGCACACCGGCAGAATCCGCAAGTTTCAGACAGCGCTGCGTGATTGGTGGGGTGGATAAGCTTTTCCTCTGACAAAGTGAAAGCAGGAATCCAGTCACGATATTTTTTACACTATTTAAAGTTGGCTGTTCATTTATTCACTTTTTCGTAGTTTTAGATCTGCTGCAACACAAGTCATGATCTCCTGTTATTGCACACTACCACTCCTGGAAACCAGGGATATACCTGTGTGAAACTCAAAACACACAGGAATATAAAGATTACTCTGTGTGCCCGTACTCAGCCCACAGGGAAAAGTAAAACTCATAGGATATACGTCGTGCGTGTATTCGCTTGTACACTAGTCTTTAGTTTATGTCCCCGGCAAAGATGTTTTGTACATTTCAATAACCTCATACGTTTTCCTTTCTTCAAATGTCTGGACTTTTGATCTGAACTACACGAAGAGGATTAATTGTGACTTTAACTAGTTTTTTTTTGGCGAATGGTGATTTTAAGTTGTTAACATTATATGTTGCCCATGTTTTGAAACTGACCAAACCATGTTGTTTTGTATCCAATGGTGGAGCCAGGATAAAACCATAGGAGGGCCCAATTTATAAAGAACAATATAGTATGTCGAGGCTAGAATTCAGATCGACAGAGATGTTTATAACGGGGTGAGGGGAAACAACTTCGGAAAGATCAATCTCTAGGGTACATGCTAGATACTGGTTCAGGCCACGCCCAGTTCGTGGATGTATTGCTATGGACAGCAATACACACGTTGTGTTGTTACCGCATCTTTCTTTGATAGGCTTACACGAACCGTCTCAAAGAAGGTCGTTAATCCCGACTCAAAATTTAATTGGATCTAGTTCTCTAATATGTTATATATCGTGTACTCCAAGCTATAACCGAGTCAAAACCTGTTGACAGAAAAAGCGCAAACTGACCCGTCTGAAGACACATGCTGGCCTAGAAGATCTGCTTAACTCCAGACAGGACAAAAAACCTTAGAACGTGGTGACGAATTTTCGGGCGTGCAAGTTGATTACTCAACATAAGTAACCGCACCTGACTATTAAAAATAAAGCATAAAGTAAAGCATATCAGCTATCGGTTACTCAACTTATCGACACATAATTGAATTGAAATAGAACATGAATAAAATATTCAGATTCATTTTAGTAGATTGGTCCTGATACGTACAGCTGCCGATATTACTAGAATTGAACTAATCATGCAAATCGGTACGCAAACATGTATAAATCGGCAAGTAAAGATATTCAATTAATCTAATCCATGAAATACATTATTTAGAGCACGTGAAGCATACGAATTCATGGAATTAGCAAGATAACATAGTTCAGACCTAATATTATCCAATAGATTTAACAAGCAATAGTTCATGCAAGATAGATAACGTGGTAAGCAATCGGCTAAACACCCTAATTGAATGTTTAAATCGCTAATGCTAATCATGACCTATATTGTACTAATTATCTCTCACCTAGGACAACTCAACTAAGCGAGAACAAAGTAACACAAGACAAGTCAACTGTATTACACTAATCGATAGATATAACACATGGTCGGCAAGAGCAATCCCAGATATTATACTAACTCAATCTGAACCCTAGCAACTGCTCTATTATAGGAGGACAAACCAACTACAACAGTGCCATACATGACACATCAATTGTACTATTACGATCACTAGGGAACAAACTGAATCGGTAACATATCTTAACCATGAGTCGAGTAGCCCAATCAACCCTCCATTACAGCACTAGTACCAACAACAAACGAAACACGAGAAGTATTCTGAATCGAAGAGAGTAGGACACGTCAACTACCCCGAGTCACCGATATTCATAATAGTAACTTCTAATTTATAGAATCTGCCGGATAACTAGCAATTACATCAAATCTACCACGGACAAGTCGACATGATAGAAACAATGCACCTACCGGATAGAATCCTAACCGAGTGTCGGGAGCCACGAGAGTTAGAGCGAGTTGACGAGAAAATCTGTCAAGAAGTTTAGCGATGTGCTCGAGAGTTGTAATGATTGGTTGATCCGTCCAAGTTGACCGACTTTGCTATTGTCCCGGACCGACTCCAACATCACTTACTTTTTTGCAAGACCTTTCAAAAATAATAAATTGAAATCAAACAAGGACTCGTGAGACGTTGCATGTTTCGTTGTTACGCGCAATGTTATGTACATTTTGAAGTGGCAAACTCCGGTCCCACCACTCCTTCCTTTTCTCTCGTCGAAGGTGTCTCTTCATCTCCCCGTCAAGCTGCTTTGTACACTATGTCACTAACAAGTCCACCCGGATCCAAAATTTGGCATCAACACATGCCCCCCCCCGCTCCGAGCCGGGGTAGGGTTCCGTGTGTCGGACCGTATTGCTACCTCATCTTGGCCATAAATATAACTTTTACTTCTCACCCTAACGCCCCCTTCTCACAAGCCATCCCTTTCCCCTGCCATTTACCTGCATCTTTAATCTTGCTCTAGCAACCAAGCTCCCTTCCTTCGGTGCGACAATCGCACATCGCTCCGTCAACCCGATGGCGCGCTTCTCTACATCCTCCGTTGAACTTCTCAAGGTACATTTCTCCATCTTATCTCAAACAACGTATCATCAACTTTTACATTTTATTGTTTTTGGCAATCTGGTCCTTATCGTACACTTTTCTTCTTTTCTTTCTTTTTGTAGTCTCTGCGTAATCGGATAATAATGGCGAATATTTCTTAGGCCCTGGAGGAGACACAGATCCATCTCATTTTATTTACTCTAAAACTCACCGCATCCCTCTCATAAACTCCAATCTCAATCCCGCCAATTGGAATCCGAGCTTTAGACCGTGGCCCACCAAAGTTGAGGGTTGGAGGGAGTGGTACGTGCACGTATCCATCTCAAAACTAGCACAATGGGACGATCTAGAAATCTCTCAAGCGATCAAACTCTCTTTGGCCGACCCAGCCAAGAACAAACCACCGATGATTGAGGCTACCTACTTCGGTTCGATGCCTTGAATGCTTTTCTCTTTGGTCACGGTCCATCTACTCATTCTTTGATCGATACCTACACGATGACAGAGCTTGAACATTACTTCCCCCACCAAAATTTGGAACCAGAAGATAACCCCTCATCACAGTTTTAAACCAGAAAAATCAGTGGATGGAAAGGCTTTATCGTCGAAAATCGTAAAGCTAGCCCCGTAT
Organism: Chloris gayana; assembly: GCA_031894775.1. NCBI lineage: Eukaryota > Viridiplantae > Streptophyta > Magnoliopsida > Poales > Poaceae > Chloris > Chloris gayana. The sequence goes on from JAUNZO010000639.1 coordinate 566,488, forward strand.
TAGACAGGGAGCACGTCGCTTTTGTAATGATGTGGCTTGAGCATTTTGTCTTCTCCAGGGTCTCCTACGGTCCTACTTCCATCTTCTAACGCCTCGCCCAATAGCTTATTGCCAAGATAAAGATGCCTTTAGGTAAATATTTGCTTGGCTCTAATTATCATCTCGTTGCTTTCAGCCTCAATGAAGCTCTTAAAATTTAAGCCAATTGGCAATCTCGGATGCCCCTGGTGGTTTATCCAAGCATGGCTAAATGTACACACCTCCCTTATCACCAACCGGCCCTCTTTAACTTCTTTTTACTTCCCATCCAAATCCTCAAACACTCGCGACCGGTGCATGTCCCTTGGTGAAGTAGCGTTAGCAATGCTAGGCTAGAAACCGGAAGATGATGCTTTGGCCTCCAAGTTTACTTCTTTCTTTCAAGGTTTTCAAATGGGATGTGCGGTCCGGTTCCCCTATGCTGACATGGATTCATTCGAAGGACCTGCTGGCTTTTGGACTGCCGATCCTTTTTTATGACAATGAATCGACTCGATACTCACAGCCTATATCAAGCCGTGTACCCTCCCGGCTTGGCACAACAATGTCAAGTGAAATATCCACTTCTGAATTTTATCATCCGTCTCTTGGTGCTCGCTAGCTCGGTTTTGGCCAACTACCAATCCGGGTCCCATTAGCCGAACAGGTCCGTCCCCACCAAACTTTCACATGTACCCAAGAATAGACCTGGCTTCACGAGCTTGGCAAAGACATCCCAATTAGAGATCTTTCAAATCCCATTTTACAACATGATGAGGAAATCACCATACTAGATGCACTCAAGCTAAAGTCTTCTCCAAGTTTTAGGTTGCTTCCAACTCAGCCGTCGCATCCATTCGGATTTAGCAAACCTCCCCGGACGGTTTTGATGATTTCTCCTTCATACGACATTGGAATGAGCGTTTCTAGAGGCGTTGGATAGAGGAAGATGACGCCGTCTTTTAGTTCTACTCCCGGTTCCAGAACTATCATGGATCGTGCTGTGTGATCATGACAAGGTGCTGCATCACCTCTTTGGGTCGACCTGGTCTTGTATCGTGTCGTGAGTTAAGCCCATGACATGGGTGCTCCCTCCTGGTTCACCCCTCAACCCTAGCATGCCCCTAGACCATAAAACTCAGTAGCCACCACCGTTTAGACTTGGGTTTTGTTTAGTTCGAGTTTTTCATCGAGAAACTATGATTGATTCATTGTAACTATGGTGACAAGTCCTTTTACCGTGATCCAGGGCCCTTGTTCTTGTTCTCCTCGATCGTGGTGATTAGTCCTTTTGAACCGAGTGCTTGAACTCCATTAATTCAGAGTGTCCATTGATATTTGCAATTTCAGATTGTGTGTTTATACCTTCTTGCTTATGTTCCCAATTCACTTGCAGGAAAAGCCTTTTCGGTGAGGTCAATCAAGTTGTGTTTGGTTAATAACCAATAAAGTAGTGACGTAGTGGTTGCAGGGTGGAATCATGCTTGATTCGAAGCCGGATCGTCAACGTCAAGATCTCCACAATCGAATTACCCTTCTACCTCTCGGAGTATTGGCCTAGATCCTATCACAGCCAAATACTTCCAACCTCTTCGAAATGTGGTGGGCATAATGGAGGAGAAATTTATTCGGCTTATGCACCAGCCGACATCCGAATCATCTCAATCTTTCGATGCCAACCCTAGAAGTAACTATCCTTGTTTCTTGTTTATTTGTTCAAAGTACTTTTTTACTCATGACTTATCATCTCAATTTATTAATAGGCCAAATGAGAAGACCCTCCTTCAGTTAGTATAAGTGGTAGATCAATTCTTTACTCCCGCACCGCTGACAATCCAAATTACCTTTGTAATTCTCTAACACTAGCAACAACGAGTCAAGGGAAAAGTGCTCAAAAGAAAACAACTAACATCTCGATCTCGCTCCGGCAAGAGGATAAAGGTTGGAGTACAAAGACTCGGCTCACTCCAACGAACACTTTCCGATGCCATTGACAAAGCTGTCGAGGTATTTTTTATTTAACTATCAACTTTTCTTTATCGGAATCCTCTGTTTTGCCTTTCGTTTCTGTAGGAATTGAGAACCAGCCAAAACGTACCTGCTTCTGAAATGGAATCGGCTCAAGCAACACTCGATATTACTCAGCTCGATCCTCGATCCGACATGGCTTTAGAAGCTGCCTAAAAAACTATAAACTCTCCTCCTCTTGTAAGTAATTACCCTTCTGTTGAACATATACAACTGCTATTTTGAATTATCTTCCCCTTTTCAGCCCAACTCACCCACAGGCACGAAACAACCGAAACCCATGATTCTTCCGATCAAGCCCGGACCTCTCGCAGCCCATGAACCCGTCAATATTTCCTTGGAACTCATCGAATCCCATTCTAGAAGCTTCAGGGTAGATATCTTCTGAATATATGATGTAATTTTTCCGGATACCTTTTACCAATCATCATTCACTTCTAGGTCATTGACGCGGTGCCGATAAATTTTATTCCTGCCCAATCATTCATCCCCGATGACATGATATCAGAACTTTTGGCCATTAGAGATAGACCGACTCAAGCTGAAATTGGAGCCTTGCTACATAATGCAGGTCCGATCCGTGGCCATCTTGATCCCATAAGAGGCATGCTTCCTTCTGCCTTGGTTGAAGCCCTTCATCATGTGGCTTTCATGGAACTCCGATTATTCGACTTCCTCGGGGTTGAGAGGAACATAACAAACCAAGAAGCCGGACACCATTTCCAATCAAAAGCAGAAGCAACCGACAAATGCGTCGAGGATGTGCTAACAAAACTCACATAACAAACCAAGAAGCCAGCACACCATTTCCAATCAAAAGCGAAGCAACCGACAAATGCGTCGAGGATGTGCTAACAAAACTCTCAACTGTTGAAGCCCAAGTTGAAAGCTCCCGTCGTAATATCGAGCAGATCCGATAAAAGATAGCCGATATTGAAGCTACATTAGCTCAGAAAAAGCAAGAACTCGAAGTTGTAGAGATAAAATTAGCTGAAATTACTCAGAATGTGAAGACCCAGGAAGACACCGTGGCAGCATCGGTATTGGCAGTGCAAGTAGCATGGAGCCAAGTTCCGAAGCAACAGGTTCTAGTGATGAAGATGTGCAAACTCGACGGATCATGAGAACGCTCCCCTTCATGCTATCAACGCTATCGAACATTCCTGCAATCTTGAACTTGCTCCTATAACACCTTAGCTTTTGGAATTTGGACATGCACTCTGTTGACACCAAAACTTTGTATTTTTACATTATTTTGCTATATGGGTGATATCTAATATCGACCATCTAAAAATAATGTTCTTATTACACTTTTTTTTATACTAAGGGCGACACAATTAGTGTTAGCCATCTCTAGATGATATAGGTATATCGGCTTTTGAATCTTCTTCGAAACAACTAGTTCATTGACAGGTCAATCTCATCATCTTCATCCACGTACGGGCCGATCAGTATGACCCTTTAGCACACTTATCGAGCAATTTAGGAGTATCTCTCCCGGTGACATTGACTTCATCATCCGTGATTTTTGACATGTCGCCTTCCAAATATTTGCCCGATATGCTTGGCAATTCTTCCAAACTTGATGGAGAGAAATCAACAGTAGCTATAGCTATATGTACGGATTTATCAGCTTGCACGATCTCCACTCGGTCATCAACCCATCGTATAAGAAATTAATGCATTGTAGAAAGCACACAACAATTCACATTAATCCAGTCTCTTGACAACAACACTGCATATGATCCTTTTCCATCAATGACAAAAAAGGTTGTTGGTAATGTCTTGCTTCCAATAGTAACCTCAACATTAGTCACCCCTTTAACTTCTTACGCGCGACCACCGTAATTGCTAAGTGTCGTGTTAGTCTTCGCCAATTCTTTTGGAGTTTTGCCAATCTTTATATAAGTAATCATCGGCATCACATTGATGTCAAATAACATTTTGCTAGTTGGCTTCCCATTGATATGACCACTCATACACAAGGCCTTTAAATCTGCATGACTATTGCCTTCTGGTTTCTCAAATATTTCTTGTGGTGGATCCAATACCAATTTAGCAGCCCCACCTTCTTCAACATCATTTATATCCAAACCATATTAACGGCAACCGATGGATCACTAATCCGGGAATGCACTTTCGGCCTACCATACCTTCGTTTGCTCTTGAAATCATTTTGCTCATCATCCTCACACTGTTCTCGTCGAATCTCTTTGCATCCCATCCTTTGTGTTCTCCTTTTCTATGATTTAGTAGAAATCCCGCTAGGACACCACTGATCAGGATTCTCGTGCCCTCCATCCCGATAATACTCATCACTGAATTCCTCTTCTTCAACCGGTCCCAAATGCCCATGTACCGAAATCCTCATCTCGTACTGATCTCGGTAACAAGTTAATGTTATTTCTCTAGCTTTGACTATCACGTGAATCATCATGGTGTCTATCTCGGTATAAATGGTTTGAATCTTTGCTACACCTTGGACACATATTAATAGATGGCAATTTCATACCTTGTTCCCAACGAGTGCTAGGAAAATGGACATGTCGAGTGAGGATGGAACTCATCTTGTTGCATTTCTTGCTTCTTGGTGTATTTATTAATCAAAGAAGACAACCCGTCAATCATATTAATGTTGTAAGGAAAAGGATTTCCTTCTATCTTCATCAGCTCGTTATGATTGGAGAACCTGATGTGACCTTCTTCTATAGCATTCTACATCTGCTACCTTAATAACTTCCACTCATTGGTGTGTTAAGAAGGAGAATTGTGGATTTTACACCATTGCTTGATCTTCAACTCATCGCCCGAAGGTAACACATGCTTGGGTGGCAGCTGAATCTGTTTTTGCTCCAATAATAAATCAAAAATGAGATAGACCTTGTTAATATCAAAATCATGCCTCTTCTATCTAGGCTTTGGCTTGACCCATTGGCAAAATATTGTCTTCTCGTTTCTATCCCAATCAGCTAATGCGTTCTCATTCTCCTCATCGGACACGGGCTCCCAACCGGAAGCATATGCAGCCGTATATGATTTATTCCTTGTATTTTCACCTTTTTTCTTGAGCTGATACACACTACACCAATTGATCTAACCCATCAAATTCTTGCGGAGAAAACTTCTCCCTTAGTGGTGACACAAGTACTTGGTAAACAATCTCAGCCAATTGCCAATCTGCCGATTCAGATTATTGCACCGACTCTAAACGTTTCGAACCTCTACACAAAATCGTTAATAGACTCAACAGTGAAGAAGTAAGAGTGAAATTTCGTCAAACCAGTGATGACTCAGAATGTTTTTTAGCTTCCGAGGAACTACTATTAAATCTAATATCCTCAATTCCGTCAAACCAGTGAAGAAGTAAAAGTGAAATTTCTTTTCTAGATCAGCCGAAGTATTAATTGACCTTGGATGCAGGGACGCAAACCATGAGAAGGCCGATCCGAAAGCGATAGTGGGAACAATCTAATCTTCAAGGCTTCTTGATATGATGCTTCTCCCAATTGTGCAAGATATCGACTCATGTGCTCCATTGTAGATGTAGAATCTTGACCAGAGAAATTTGCAAATTCTGTCAGCTTGTGTTTGGTCGGTAACGCCACTCAGTCCATCCAATCCGGATACGGGTGCTGATACGATGAGAATTGTCGTTTATGCTTCAAATCAAACTGCACCTTCATCATCTCTATCAATCTTCCGAGTAAATTTCCAACAACACTAGACGAAGAGCTATGCTTAGGTGCCAAATGCTACATTAGGATCTGCCTACGGATAACCCATCTGGTTGAATAATTCTCCATAGTCAACCCTCAAATGATGTACTTGCAAAATTTGTTATCCAATTATGTAAGGATCAGTGCCACATGTAAAATAATATCTGGTTTGTGGTATAGCGTGCCCTCGGCGGAGTAGTGATTGTCGGCAACCCTTCTTCTATAGTTTGTCATTGAGTTTTTACGTGTACTGCATCGACTTCTCCAGTTACCGGTTCCCCAGTTCCTCCAAGAGTAGTAATATCCATATTGGACAGTCCCGTCTCGTTGACTAGTTGAAGTTCCTAATGACACATTATTGGAAACGAACATCCGAGGAGGCATACCATATGGTGTTTTCTCTATATTAGTACTCATGGGAGTTGTGGCTGGCCTTGTCTCGCCTCATAGGTGTTTGGTTATCATTGGGCTGTGAATAAGTTAGTCCCATAGATGCATCTCCTCTAGCTTTGATCAATTGTATACTGCATTCACCATTGTATCAACATTGTTTTTTTTTTTTTTGAGGGTATTGTATCAACATTGTTGATCAAGCCATGATGTACTTGGTAAATGCACCATCTCTCCGACAGCTTCACGATTCATGACCGTGTCATCTTTAAGCTTTTACAACTCCTCTGATGTTAATACGACAGATACCTCTCCAACCATAGCTCTTCGTCTAGTGCTCTTCAAAGATGCAAAGTATAGCATTTGGCACCTACGCAGCAATACTTGATATTGCTGTTTCTGCTCATTACTCATCTTCTACCATGTCGATACCTCATTGGCAGTTCCTTACATTAGAACGATCAGAATCCCCATCAGGTATTGGTGCTGAAATATAGATTGGTTGACTTTTGTCATTGAGTGTAGGCTTCCCGTCTTTATCATCAGCTTGTACAAAAGCCATGATACATCTTGTGGTTTTCTTCCTTGTGTCCCACTAGGCATGCCAAAAAGTGTGTTGACGGGAAAAAAGTGTGTAAGTGATGCCTAACCCGCCTCGGAGACACATGTTGGCCCGGGAGATCTTCTTACTGTTGACGGTCCTTATGGTCCAATTTTACCGTCAACATGTTGCATCTTTTTGAATCAAACACCATCACCAAGAATAGACATAGGGATTATTTCTAACAAATTCCACTAGTCTTGGTGGAATTATGAATGCAGGTGCAATTCATATGAAAACGAGGGAAAACATGCACGAAACATGGACTTTGCAATCGACGGATTTTCCCTGGACTAAAGAATATAGTCCAAAAGCCCAAAACCACAAAACAGAGCCTCAACATCAAACGAAGCAAGTGGATTGGGCCAGTACACAGCCAGAGGAAGGCACCGGAGAAGAATCAAGCCCGTGGAGTCCAGGCCGCTTCGGCCGAACCACCCTAGTGGGTTCGGCCGAACCGACAGTGGGCCCCCCGGCCCATCTTGCTCTGGCGGTTTGTCACCGACGTCCGGAGGTCGGTTCCACCTGCAATTAATGCCACCGACGTCCGGAACCGCCTCCAAGTTGCCGACCTTCCAAGGCTATAAATAAAGGGCTACACCCCCTCTCTCAACACACCACCAACATCAAGATACAAGACAAAACTCTCATCCTTAGGCCAAGGGCCTCTTGTATTTTAGTAGAATAGGAGAGAGGGCAAGGAAGAGGAAGGAGTGTTCCTCCCTTTGTAAAGTGGAGTAGTATTTCCTTTTCTTTTACCTTGGCGTGTAAACACTCTTTTTGGTGATTTATACGTGGTGATCTACTTATCTATCGTGACATATCTTTGTGTTAGACGTAATTCTTGTTATACTTGTTTACGGGATCATCGCTTCACAAGAAGTACTCTAGCTTTCTCGAACTCGGCTCTAGGCCGAGGCTAGAGTAGTGGTTAATAGCATAGACGTGGTGTCTAGGCTGGAGATCGCCTTTGTTTGCTGTGTGCCCCACGGTTTGTAGAGGTAGGTGGCAGGAAGTGACAGCCCTGTCATCCAAAGGAACCCTCCACGTTCGGGTACATAGTAGAGCTTTCGTAGATCGGAGTGGCTTGGTAGACCAAGCCTAAGACGGTGCCCGAAGTAAACAAGTCTAGCTTGCGTTCGTCTACCTTTAAAGGATAAATAGATAAGAGTCACCCTCTCGACCCTATTTTGCTACGTTGTCTTGGTTGTCCTTGGGTAAACTAACCTTGTTGCAGAAATACTCCGTTCCTCGCGGATATAAATACGATACCTTAGAATACTCCCGGTGAAGTGCTACAACGGTATTCCGTGCGCTTGCGGATTTATTCGTGACGTAAGAAATACCAACAAGCATTTCCGGCGCCGTTGTCGGGGAACGGTTGTTATCTTTGTAACGAATCAGGTTTGCCCTCGTAATCTATCTTACTTACCGTTCTGTTTTTATTTTTTTCCTTACATTCAAAATTTCACAAAAACATATCATGGAGTCACACCCAACCATCCAATCTTTCTCCACTCCACGGGGTGAACTCTTAGAGCCACCATCATCATCACAACCTATTTCTTCACCTGGCTATGAGTTCTCCCCCGATTACATTTCGATGATTAGAGGTTTATCCTTTTCGGGTTTTAAACATGAAAATCCTTATGAACACTTGCGAGAGTTTGAACATTTGTGTTCATGCCGATTGATCCATGGCATGACACAAGAAACATTGAAGTGGAAGTTGTTTCCCTTCTCTCTCAATGAGAAGGCGAAGCAATGGTACACTTACACCGCTAAGAGAGTGAACGGTGATTGGAAAGAATTGCGAGACAAATTTTGTCTAGCATTCTTCCCCGTATCTCGTATCACTTCTCTACGAGCGGAAATAATAGGCTTTCGACAAGAAGAAAAGGAAACCTTAAGTGCGTCATGGATTCGGTTCTGTTCTCTAACGGACTCCGGACCAGAATTATTGCTCCCCGAACCCGTTTTATTACAACACTTTTATTCGGGATTGAGCAACGATACCGCACTTTATCTTGACACGGCCGCGGGTGGATCTTTTTCTCATAAGACCATAGCGGAAGCACACGAACTTTTGGATCGAATTGTGGAAAACACACCTTTTTCCGCTGACTTACTCGTAGAGCCGGAGTCGGAAGATGAGGAACTCGTTGTGCAAGAGACACAACACTTGGTGCCCATGATGGAGCACCTAGCACTCGAGTCCTCATCTAACACAAGAACAATGATAGAGGAAGATGAACCTCTTGATTTCCCATTTGAGTTCAAGGAAGAAATTTTTGAAGATTTTGGAAACACCTTGAACTACTCCTATCAAAAGAAACCAGCACTCCCTGCACCAACCCCGAACCTATTGAAAAATCTCTTCTCTTAAAAACTGTTCGGAAGTTGACAAGCAATTATGAGCGATGAATGGTTGATGGAAAACGAACTTTCTTCGGAAGTTCTTCGACTTGATCATCCTAGATCAACCATTCGTGGCTCAATTCGGGGAGTAATGGTAGATGTTCCCTATAATCCTCTAGTAGGTGCCAACATCATGTCCGAATCTTTTGCTTCAACTTTATTTGGAAACGAGACATGGGCACCTTCCGACAAACTCCTTAAAGCCCCACCGGGGCAATTTTTTGAGAGTTTGGGGATCATTAGAGATGTTTGCATTAAGCGTAATGAAGCAGAGGTTTCCTTGGACTTTCACGTTTTCGGAATCCCGGATTTCGATGTTTTGGTCGGTCATCCCATAGAAAAGCTTTTCTTAGGGATATCACCTTCGAGAACCTTAGACTTCACCCTCGGCAAGAAAACTTTTTCTCTTCCTATCATTCATGCACAAAACTCTTTTGCCGAGGAGCCGCTTGTGGAAGAAGAATGCATGAAGGAGGTTATGGCAATTTTTCCTCATGAAAACCCCGAATCATCCTTGGATGAAGATGCTCTTGATTTCATTTTAGAAGAGGATGATTCGGCGGAAACTTTTGAGCTGCCCGAAACTTTTACACCTACGCCACCTCCCGTAGAGCTCAAAACTCTTCCACCAGGCTTGCGCTACGTTTTTCTTCACGGAAATCCCGAAACCCCTGTCATCATAAGTGACAAGCTTTCGGAGGAGGAAACTGCAAAACTCTTAGCCGTGCTAGAAAAACATCACTCCGTTTTTTGGTACTCGCTTGGAGACCTCAAGGGAATCAGCCCTCGCTCTTTGCACCCATCGCATTCCCATAGACCCCGATAGTACACCATCTAGGGAACCTCAAAGGAGGTTGAACAATGCGATGCGGGAGGTCGTTAAAAAGGAGGTCTTAAAACTTTTACATGTCGGCATTATCTATCCTGTTCCACACAACGAGTGGGTGAGTCCAAGTGCAGGTTGTACCCAAGAAAGGAGGAATGACGGTCGTCCATAATGACAAAAATGAGTTGATCCCTCAACGCACCGTCACGGGATGGAGGATGTGCATAGATTACCGAAAACTTAACAAGGCTACAAAGAAGGATCATTTTCCGCTGCCCTTCATCGATGAGATGTTAGAACGGCTGGCAAATAATTCTTTCTTTTGTTTCCTTGATGGGTATTCAGGATATCATCAAATCCCCATCCATCCCGACGATCAAAGTAAAACCACTTTCACATGCCCCTATGGAACTTACGCCTATCGACGAATGTCTTTTGGGCTTTGCAATGCACCTGCTTCTTTTCAACGTTGCATGATGTCTATCTTTTCCGACATGATCGAAGAGATTATGGAAGTATTCATGGATGATTTCTCTGTTTATGGAAAAACCTTCGATCATTGTTTAGAAAATTTAGACAAAGTCTTGCAACGTTGTCAAGGAAATGATTTAGTGCTCAATTGGGAGAAATGCCATTTCGTGGTTAGAGAAGGCATAGTTCGGGGCATTTGATTTCTGAAAGGGGGATAGAGGTGGACAAAGCTAAATTAGAAGTTATAGAAAAGCTTCCACCGTCATGTTCACAAGTAAAACGGTGTGGCTTGTAATAACATGTGTGCAGGTCTCTAAGGGAGAGATCTCTCAACTTACGCTCCCACCTTTACTCGAGGACGAGCAAAGAGCTAAGTGTGGGGGTCTTGTTGACGGTCCTTATGGTCCAATTTTACCGTCAACATGTTGCATCTTTTTGAATCAAACACCATCACCAAGAATAGACATAGGGATTATTTCTAACAAATTCCACTAGTCTTGGTGGAATTATGAATGCAGGTGCAATTCATATGAAAACAGGGGAAAACATGCACGAAACATGGACTTTGCAATCGACGGATTTTCCCCGGACTAAAGAATATAGTCCAAAAGCCCAAAACCACAAAACGAGCCTCAACATCAAACCAAGCAAGTGGATTGGGCCAGATACACGCCGGAGGAAGGCACCGAGAGAAGAATCAAGCCCGGTGGAGTCCAGGCCGGTTCGGCCGAACCACCCTAGTGGGTTCGGCCGAGCCGACAGTGGGCCCCCCGGCCCATCTTTCTCCGGCGGTTTGTCACCGACGTCCGGAGGTCGGTTCCACCTGCAATTAATTGCACCGACGTCCGGAACCGCCTCCAAGTTGCCGACCTTCCAAGGCTATAAATAAAGGGCTACACCCCCTCTCTCAACACACCACCAACATCAAGATACAAGACAAAACTCTCATCCTTAGGCCAAGGGCCTCTTGTATTTTAGTAGAATAGGAGAGAGGGCAAGGAAGAGGAAGGAGTGTTCCTCCCTTTTAAAGTGGAGTAGTATTTCCTTTTCTTTTACCTTGGCGTGTAAACACTCTTTTTGGTGATTTATACGTGGTGATCTACTTATCTATCGTGACATATCTTTGTGTTAGACGTAATTCTTGTTATACTTGTTTACGGGATCATCGCTTCGCAAGAAGTACTCTAGCTTTCTGAACTCGGTTCTAGGCCGAGGCTAGAGTAGTGGTCAATAGCATAGACGTGGTGTCTAGGGCTGGAGATCGCCTTTGTTTGCTGTGTGCCCCACGGTTTGTAGAGGTAGGTGGCAGGAAGTGACAGCCCTGTCATCCAAAGGAACCCTCCACGTTCGGGTACATAGTAGAGCTTTCGTAGACCGGAGTGGCTTGGCGGACCAAGCCTAAGACGGTGCCCGAAGTAAACAAGTCTAGCTTGCGTTCGTCTACCTTTAAAGGATAAATAGATAAGAGTCACCCTCTCGACCCTATTTTGCTACGTTGTCTTGGTTGTCCTTGGGTAAACTAACCTTGTTGCAGAAATACTCGTTCCCTGCGGATATAAATACGATACCTTGGAATACTCCCGGGTGAAGTGCTACAACGGTATTCCGTGCGCTTGCGGATTTATTCGTGACGTAAGAAATACCAACACTTACCTCCAAGCAGGACCAAAAACCTAGGAACACAATGACGATCCGGGGCATGCAAGTTGGTTTTCCCAACAAACTAACAAAGACGATCGTGTAAAATTCCTGGTTTATGCACCCAGACAGGCTGATACGTAACCACGGACAAATATAAAAAATAAAGCATAAATTAAAGTGTATCGAGCTAACAGTTACTCAATGTATCGAAACATAATTGAATTAAAATAGGACATGAATAAAATATTCAGATTCGTCTTGGTAGATTGGTCTTGATAAGTAAAGCTACCAATATTACCAGAATTGAACTAATGATGCAAATTGGCATGCAAACATGTATAAATCAACAAGTAAAGATATTTAATGATAAGTCTCCCAAATTAAATATAACTTAATCTAATTCATGAAATATATTATTTAGAGCATGTGAAGCACACGAATTCATGGAATTAGCAAGATAACATGGATCAGATCTAATTGTTGGGGAGTGCCACGAGGATGCACCTCGCGGCGGGACGAACGCCCCTCTTTCGTCCATCCCTAACGATAACACAGCAATTTTGTTTTCCAACATTCAGGGAACCAAGTGGAGGACCCGACGAAGTAGGCACGCGAGCAGTCGGGAGCTTGACACTTCGCCACCGGTAGCGGATAGCGACGACGAGGCTTCGCCTCCAGGTGCCCCCCAACGACGTTCCCGGTCGGGTTGGGGACAGTTGACCTAGCGCGAATGTAACGTCCCGCCACTCGGGCCGGGCCCGCTTACACCTGGCAGCTTAATAGGCCCTCAAGATTTCCCCACAGACCAACACTAGTCTTTTTACGCACTTTGTCCTCACTCATGCACACCCGGGAATCACTTCGCGGTCGGTCACCCATCCCTAAATTGCTCCAGGCCAAACACACTTAACCTTAGAGTTCTTTAGAGATAAGCTTCCGGAAAAGAAGTTGCAACTTGTTGACATGAGTATTCTATCGATCCTATTAAGCCCCGGGCCAGGATGTTACACACTCACCCCTTAGAAGACCGACGTCCTCGTCGGTCAACCCCGAGCCACGAACTTCCTCTCTTGGCCACGTCCATGTGTCCACTCGCCAGCGCGTGTGTCATGCTGTGTGACCACTCCGGGCCCACACCAGCCATGCACACCATGCCCGCACACGTGCAACACATGCGCCCGTGAAACCGCGAGAGTCGGCTCGATACCATCCGTAACGTCCCGCCACTCCGGGCCGGGCCCACTTACACCTAGCAGCTTAATAGGCCCTCAAGATTTCCCCACGGACCAACACTAGTCTTTTCTGCGCACTTTGTCCTCACTCATGCACACCGGGATTCCCGATCGGTCACCCATCCCTAAATTGATCCGGACCAAGCACGCTTAACCTTAGAGTTCTTTAGAGATAAGCTTCCGGAAAAGAAGTTGCAACTTGTTGACATGGGTATTCTATCAAATCTATTAAGCCCCGGGCCAGGATGTTACAGCGAAGACCGGGCGCCCCTAGGGCCGATCTAGGGTTACCGCCTTTTAGTTGTACCGGGGGCAGTTGGCTAAGGGCAAAATGGTCATGTAAAGATTTGGTTCTCCATGACTATTGTCGGTGTAGGGGGATTGGGGGTCCCCCTAACCGCGCATGGGCCGCTTTTCGGCCCACGAACGAAGACGATGGCCGCAGGACGAGGAAGCCCACGAAGCCTCGTTGGCATCTCTTAAGGTCACGCGGAAAGAAACACGTGACCGCGGGAGAGCCAAGGGTTTAAGTCACTTGCACTATTTAACCAAATAATCCACATCCAAGACAAGTACTAGATATGTATTATAAGGTGGGTCATGAATATCCGCAAGCGGACGGATAACCCGTTGTAGCATTTCACCCGAGAGTATTCAAGGGTATCGTATTTATATTTTCCCAAAGGAAGACATGGTTGATAAGAGTACTTATGCTCATGGTGTTACAAAAGAGTGATGAAGTAATCACATTCCAATGCAGGGGTTAGGAGCAATAAATTGAGGATAGTGTGACACACACCAAGGCAATGCATTCTCTAATAAAAGGGATAGAGGCAATCCTAGATAAAGCTAAACTAGACTAGCAGACCACTACTCCTAATGATACAACATTCATATGAGTGCGCAGCTTCTACCTAACATCCAAGATCATGCAAGCGTAAGCAAGCGTCTAATGCCTAGGCATCATCGGGAGATCCGTCTTACGCGAGGTCCGCCTCGCGACTCCGGCCTTTTAGACTCCTATGCCATGCCCGAACGTGGAGGATTACTTTGGATGACAAGGCTGTCACTTCTTGTCACCTACCTCTACAAACCGTGGGACACGAAGCACATTCAAAGGTGGGTAGATAACCCCAGCACCATGCCGGCGTCACTAACCACAACTCTAGATCCCTCGAGGCACCCCAATCCTACGGATCGACATGGTGGCAAATCTAGAGCACCCTTGCGGGACGATGAACCCGAAACCTATTCATAAGAACACTAGTCTAACTAGCATAAGCCGATGAAAGGATCAAAGCTAGCACTAAGTCATGCAAGGCGTTCGTCGCTCAAGAATGAGCGACGAACGGCAATCAACCAAGTAAGATCAAGAGTAATCGATGATCAAGTATGAACGAACGAAGAACATTCGATATGTGTTCATCTTCTATTAATGAAGAACGAAGAACGAACGATGAACTCATATGAACGAACGATGAACGATCAAGCAAGATCATGACTACTCTGTCAAGCTCATGACAATGATATAAACGAAAGTATTCCATATATATAAAGATCAAGTCTTACAAAGAGAGGATACAAGAGCTATACCCAATTCTCCACAAGACCTTGGGAGCAATGAGGCAGCCCACTACTAAGCCTAGCACTACCTAGAAAGCCTCTAAACTTCTAGTGTGAGGAGAGAATGATCCTTGTGTTGTTGTGTGTGTTAAGGAGGGGGGTACCCCTCCTTATATAGGCTTGAAAGGTCGGCTCCCGGAGGCGGTTTCGTAGGTCGGTGGCATTTAATGCGCGTGGAACCGACCTCCGCAGGCGGTGGGCAAACCGCCGAGAAAAGTGGGCCGTGGGGGCCACCATCCCGGTTCGGCCGAACCACCCCGGTGGGTTCGGCCGAACCGGTCCCGGCCCCTCCCGGGCTGGGCTTTGGCAGCTGGCTCCCCCACTGGATGTTGGTCTTTGATCCAGGTGCTTGTGGCCTTCTTTGTGTTGTATTTCGTGGTCATTGGCCTTTTATCTTGGAGTTGATTCCCGCGGCGAAGTGGAAGTTTTGTAAAAGTGTTGATTTGTCGCCTCGGGGCCTGGAATTCATCATTATCCACCCGCACACTAAAAATCTAGAGGTACAAGTGGAACTAGGTTATTTCTAAGTAAAATGCGTGTAAGACATGCCTAATCCTTCTCATTTATTTGACTAATTGACTGGTCGAAATTGGTCGTAACGACCGTCAACAAGTCCCCCATGCTTACCCCTTGCTCGTCCCGAGCAAGTAGTAGAACTTTAGGTTGTTGATCAGGAGTTGCTATAATGCCTACTTCTCAAAGGTACCAAGTGTATAACAAAGATACTCATCCTTGAGTTGAATAAGTTGGCAATGGTAACTCACCCTTCCCCTTAGTCCTCATGGGGCTTTGTGCTTTTCACTTTACCTTGGGCGGTTGAGAGAGAGAACGGTGTATAGAGCATTTATTTTCTCTTCCCTTGTCTTGCTTTTTATTCTCCGGAAGTTTTCAAAGGATTTTTTTTTTCAAGTAAAACCACGTTCCACAAGTGATACTCTCGAATCGCTCTAGTGGTGTTTGTATTCCTCACCAAGGCATGTGTATTGCCTCATCCTACATCTAATAGGCTTTTGTGGAGCTCAAGGTAGGATATGAAATGAGGCATACTTGCATTCATATTTTGCAAAACCAAAAGAGTGGATCCATGGAGATAGCAAGTCATACAATCGTAGATCAAGATGTGCAAGTGTGAAAATGATGGTGGTGGTGTATGTGACTACTCCTCTTTTTTGTTTCACCTCTTTTTATTTTGGATTTTGGGCATGGCTATCTTTTCTTCTTTCTTTTTCCATGCTCGAAATGAGAGCAGCTTTTTTTTTTTTTTTTTTTCTTTTTTCTCATGCTCATCTTTTGTGAGCCTTATTTTCTTTTTCTTTTGCATAGCCATGCCTTCTTTTGATATTTTAAGAGAGGTGATAAAATGTGAGGAGTGTCTTTATTTTGGTGGATGGCATGACATGTTGCTAACTTCCGGTGTAGAAGTGTAGCATATGAGGTGGAATGTGTACGTGATCTTGATCATGAGAGTATGAAAAGCATCTCACTAGGGTCACACAATTTTGATAAAGCTCAATGAAGTAACAAGTAGCAAATGAGTAAGGTTTTCAAAGGAAATTTGCATATGGCTTTGGTAGGAATTTATCATCACTTGGGAACTTATAGATTTCGCAATTTTTGGGAACAAAATTCCGGAGATTTCAAGTTCAACTTAGGACAAGATCATAGCAGCTCTTTTTACCATATCATCATCTCACAACAACTTAGGTGCAGCTCAAGCATGTGCAGCCCACAAGTTTCAGGTTCTAAGCAAGTTTTGCCAGCCAACAAACTCAAAACTAGGAGAGTTCTAAATTATAAACTAGGCACATGAGAGAAATAAAACAGAGCAACTATTCATCATCTCAACATAGAAAGACTAGCAGCATACTTGCAGCGCATAAAAGGAAACTAAGCTACTTCTTTTTGTTCTTTTTAGTTTTATCATTTTTATTTTGTTTTTCATATGAGAGGCAAGAACAAGCAAAAACAGGAGACAATAAAGGATACAAGTTGCGATACATGATACCTTAGCGAGGGGTGCTGCCCCCCCAAGCTTGTTCTTGCTCATGGGTTTGGTGGAATGAACCCCATGTGACGGAAGTAAGCCAAAAGATCGGCTCGTTGTTGCTCCGTCATGTTGGTGAGGGCGGTGAGCTGGGTGTCGGTGCGCTCTTGCCATTGATGAGTTTGCAAGATGTGTTGGTTGAGCGCATACTCGGTGTCTTCCGCCGTGGTTTGGAGTCTTCCCATTTGTGAGGAGAGGTTGTTCATCTCCTGCTCAAAGTTGTAGCCTTGGGCTGATCCGGAGTCGGTGGAGTGTTCCTCCCATTGTTGTTGTGGAGAAAACAGCCCCGGGCCATATCCCGGAGTTTGCCACGCCGATCCCCCGGCCATGTGAGGTGGCGGGGCTGGGTACCCACCGGGAGAAAGCCCGGGTGGCTGTACCCCGGCCCGCCATGAGCCGTGGGCTGCGGTGTGGGCATCTCGGAGGTAGATGGCTGTTCCGATCTGTGCGCCCCTGCGAGAAGATACACTCCTGCGAGACCGCTCCGCTTCTTGGAGCTCAATGGTTAGATTTTTGAGAGTATACAAACGAAGGTCCGGGTTAGGTAACCGAAACTCGTTTGTATATCCCACAAAATAATATATGAGGGAATCGTTCGGACCATTCTTAAGAGAGTGACCTTGAATAAGATAATCTTTATTTATAAGAGAGCGAGGTGTAGCAAGGTATTCAACATTAGCATCATGTAAAGCTCCCACCCGCATGGCAATTCGTGTCACTAAAGAGGTACATTCAATTGGTCCTATCGTCCCAAGATTTTCTATCCATTGGCGAATCATGGCTTTCACGGGAGCAATCTTAATTTTATCAACCGCAGCAAAAAGAATTTTTAGCTCATCCTCGCAAGCACACCCGAATATCACTCCTTGGAAAAAGAGTGATAGCAATCCACATGTGCATAAAACGCAAGGTAGGATGATGGATGTGATTAGTTCTAGGTCGCACGCAATTAGGAAGACCCGTAATCCTCTCCCAAAAAGCATGCTTTGAAAACTGAGGAAGGGCACCATCCAAGTCGGTATTGCAGCGAGTATTAAAGCCAAGAAGAGTGCTAAGTTCTTTCCAAGTCAAACGGTAGGATTCACGGAAAACCGAAAAGAAATTCCTTCATCTACCGTTCGTAGGGTGCATAAAAACTGAAGTGTAAGCAAGCGGGAACCCGGCTCATCTACACTAGCAAAATCTGTCCACCCTAAGGCTTTAAATACTTGAGCAAATTCAGCATCCATACCTATTTTGTGCAGCAGCTCCGTGTCAAATGCTCGCGTAGGAGCAAAGAGGCGGTGTTGGAGAAGCGTGTAGGTGTGCGCCTCGTACTCGCCCACTAAGTCGAGGTCGGTGTCGGTGAGGAGACGATGCTCGATGTTGCCCTCTTGCCCTTCTTCCTCGACTTGTGGTGGTGAACTTGGCGGTGACTCGACTACGGGGCGTGCGCGGGTGCTTCGACGTGAAGAGCTTGAACTTGAGCGTGAGCTCAAGGACCTCTTGATCGACCCGAACAGCTTCTTGGCACCGGTCATGGCTGCACACAAAGAGAGCAAGAACACAAGAACAACAACTCCGAACGGGTTATGTGAGGGAAAAATCAAATTGGCGACACCGTCGGTTGTTCATGTGAGCAAGAAATCGCAACTCGAGAAAACCAAACAAAAACAAATCAAACCAAAAACTAGAAAGCACACCAAGAACAAAAGATTTCTGCAGAATTTTTAGGCAATGAGCAAGTGAGGGCAATGGAAAACTTGAGAGCAATGAGAATGAAGTGAGTGAGGAGTGGAAATGATAGTGTGAGAGGGGGAGAGAGTTCTGGCCCGGCCACCTCTACTTATAGCTCACGAAGTAGCCGTTTTTGAACGTTAGGAGGGGCATATGACCGTTGGAAAAAAAGACAGACCGAGCAACGGTCATAGCAGTTCGGCCGAACCAAGGAGGTGGGTTCGGCCGGCCTGCTGTGGGTCCCTCTTGCTCCCCTTTTGGCCCATAGCCCCCACCGGCCAAATGATCATTGACCATGGTTGCTACGTCCGGATATTCCTCGTAAATATTTGCTCAATAAGAAATCCAAAGAAAGTTGCCTCAAATTCAACTTTATTCGAAAAATCAAATCTCGAGAAAAAGTGTTGGAGAAAATTCCAACATGCAAAATTGTTTTTGGGTTTTGTATAAGGATACAAGGGTTGTCCAAAAGTTTCAAACAAAAGTAGGAAAATTTGGACGTAAAAGGATTTTGGTTTTCAAATTTTATATGCATGGTGAGTGAAAAAAAATCGAATATGCTGGCGGAAAATCCAAATAAATGAAATGAAAATTTTCTTGTGATAAAATAGAGTATGCAGGGAGGTTTTTAAATGCATGTGGTGGAAAACAAAATCAAAAAGAAATCGAAAGATAATACCGATTTATCCCTGTCGGCCAGGGCTTCGCCATTTTAAGTCCGGCGAGCGAGGACTTCTCCATTTCTTTTCATCCTTGTGGTGCAGGCCCTTTCCCCGGAGAGGAGGATGAAGATGGCTGCACCTTCTTCACTTGCCACACTTGGTTGGGCTTTGTTGATGTAGGTGGCTTTGTGTCTTGAAGGACCGGCTTCTTGGCCCATAATCCCGGCCTTGCCGTTGCAGTGCTTCTTGGGTTGGTACCATGACGGATTCTCAATTTTGTCAAGTTGCTTCCAAAAGGCGACGAGACTATCCGTCTTTCTTGGTGTCACTTCAACTTCACGGATGTTTGAGGGATTTGGCCCATACTTGATCTTGATCATTGAGCATTGTTCTTTTCTTGGTTGAAACTCAAACTTTTCCTCCTTCCCATTGATGTGGAATCGGATTTCTCCATTCCCAACATCAATTTGGGCGTTTGCGGTACCGAGGAAGGGACGTCCCAAAATGAGGGGCGTGTTCTTGTCAATATCCATCTCAAGCACCACAAAGTCCACCGGTATGAAGTTGCCTCGAATTTTTACCGGCACGTCTTCGGCTATTCCCGCGGGTAGCGGACCGAAGAGTCCGCCAATTGCAACCTCATTGGTGTAGGAGTCAAGGTTGTGTAGCTCAAACGATCAAAGACTTCTTTGGGCATCACGCCGACGCTTGCCCCAAGATCACATAAGGCTTGGTCGAAGTGGTGTGCCCCAATGGAACATGATATTGTGGGGCAGCCAGGGTCCTTCTTCTTTTCTCGAAGCCGATTGAGTATAGCTGCGCTACACTCCTCTCGTGAGCTTGACCATTTCCTCGTTGGGTAATGGTCTCTTGTTGTTGAGGATGTCTTTAAGGTAACGTGCATATGTGGGCACTTGCACCATGTCCAACAATGGCACGTTGACATGAATCCTTCGGATGGTCTCGACGAATCGAGCAAATTGTTCATCCTCCTTTGGCTTCCTCGTTTCGTGAGGGAATGGCAAGAAGCTTGTGTCTTGAAATTCAATTCCATTCTTCCCGTCACTTGGCTTCGGTTCTTCTTCTTTTTCTTTGGTAGTAGAAGGGCTTTCCTCCTCCGGTTCGTTCCTCGTTCTTCTTTGCTGCATGGTTAGGATATGGCGGATCCCGAGTGGATTTTCCTCCCCTCGTGGTAACCGCATTAACATTTTCCAAAGAAGACTCGGGTTGCCCCGGATCTTCCCTGAATTAGAACCAGGAATAAGAGCAGCTAGCTGAGCAACTTGGGTTTCAATCATTTTATTAAAGCTCACCTGATTTTTGAAAGCAGAGGAGAAGCCTTCTATTTGTGCAGCTTATGTTTTCTAAGACTTTGTCGTTGGCAGCAAGCTTTTTGTTGATAGATTCGTTGATTTTAGCTTGGCCATAAACCAAATCTTTCAAGGAAGGCTGATTATTGTTAAAGCCAGTAAAAATTGTTACCTCCTTGATATGATGGTCGGTTTTGGTTGTACCCTTGTCCTCCGTTTGGACGATACCCGTTGTTGTTGTTCATGTAGAATGCTTCTTCATGGGTATGGGGGCAATCCTTCCCCATGTGGCCGTTGTTCCCGCATTCCTCACACGTCATGTGTGAGTCCAATGCATGAACACCACCATTTGCGTTGTGTTCATCCAAGCGTTTTATGAGGAGGTCAACCTTGGCGGACAAGCATGTCCACCTCCTTGACAGGGTGTACGCCTCTTGAGCGTGTTTGGAGTCGATCATCGCTCCACCCTTGATTGGAGACCATCTTCTCTATGAGTTCTTTTGCTTGGGCAACGGTTTTGGAGAAGAAGGCTCCTCCAAGCAGCGGCATCCATATGTCCACGGGTTGTTGGTGTCAACCCGTTGTAGAAGTGTTGAAGAATGAGCCATTCCTCCATCCCATGGTGAGGGCAGGCCGTAATGTATTCTTGAAGCCTTTCCCATGCCTCGGGCATGGATTCATTTGTCGCTTGTCGGAAACTTGCAATTCTTCCACGAAGGGCATTGGTTTTGCCCATCGGGAAAAACTTGGCGAGGAACGCCGTGGAACATTTGTCCCAAGTGTCAATGCTTGCACGATTGGCATAAAACCACCGTTTCGCCTTCCCAAGGAGGGATAGGGGAAACAGCGAAGTCCGATAGCATCTTGGTTGACTCCGCCGTGGCCGATGTGTTGCATATCTCCAGGAACCGTTGGAGATGAGAGTTGGCGTCCTCTGAGGCCTTTCCACAAAAGGGAATGGCTTGCACCATAGTGATGAGGCTGGACTTGATGTCAAGTCCTCGCGGCACCGCGTCGACGTTGGGCCCAATGGGCACATTGGCGACGGAGGGCGCAGAGTAGTCACGAAGGGTCCTTTCAGCCATGAGTGTTGAGGTTGATGGTGCGGAAGATGCGGGCTCGCTTGTCGTGGGTTCTTGAGGAGAGACAACGACGCGAGGTCGAGTCTTTCTCGCAAGAGCCTCGGGATTATCAACGAAGTTTTTCGGCAAGTTGAATCCACGCATGCACCATCCTCGTTTTCACATTGAAGAGAAAACAGATCAAGGTTAGCTCGCAAAGGTAATGATTAAATCATCATCAAGTGTAATCATGAACATTCATTGTATTCTTATTAACCAATGTCTTCCCCGGCAACGGCGCCGTAAATGCTTGTTGGCATCTCTTAAGGTCACGCGGAAAGAAACACGTGACCGCGGGAGAGCCAAGGGTTTAAGTCACTTGCACTATTTAACCAAATAATCCACATCCAAGACAAGTACTAGATATGTATTATAAGGTGGGTCATGAATATCCGCAAGCTGGACGGATAACCCGTTGTAGCATTTCACCCGAGAGTATTCAAGGGTATCGTATTTATATTTTCCCAAAGGAAGACATGGTTGATAAGAGTACTTATGCTCATGGTGTTACAAAAGAGTGATGAAGTAATCACATTCCAATGCAGGGGTTAGGAGCAATAAATTGAGGATAGTGTGACACACACCAAGGCAATGCATTCTCTAATAAAAGGGATAGAGGCAATCCTAGATAAAGCTAAACTAGACTAGCAGACCACTACTCCTAATGATACAACATTCATATGAGTGCGCAGCTTCTACCTAACATCCAAGATCATGCAAGCGCAAGCAAGCGTCTAATGCCTAGGCATCATCGGGAGATCCGTCTTACGCGAGGTCCGCCTCGCGACTCCGGCCTTTTAGACTCCTATGCCATGCCCGAACGTGGAGGATTACTTTGGATGACAAGGCTGTCACTTCTTGTCACCTACCTCTACAAACCGTGGGACACGAAGCACATTCAAAGGTGGGTAGATAACCCCAAGCACCATGCCGGCGTCACTAACCACAACTCTAGATCCCTCGAGGCACCCCAATCCTACGGATCGACATGGTGGCAAATCTAGAGCACCCTTGCGGGACGATGAACCCGAAACCTATTCATAAGAACACTAGTCTAACTAGCATAAGCCGATGAAAGGATCAAAGCTAGCACTAAGTCATGTAAGGCGTTCGCCGCTCAAGAATGAGCGACGAACGGCAATCAACCAAGTAAGATCAAGAGTAATCGATGATCAAGTATGAACGAACGAAGAACATTCGATATGTGTTCATCTTCTATTAATGAAGAACGAAGAACGAACGATGAACTCATATGAACGAACGATGAACGATCAAGCAAGATCATGACTACTCTGTCAAGCTCATGACAATGATATAAACGAAAGTATTCCATATATAAAAGATCAAGTCTTACAAAGAGAGGATACAAGAGCTATACCCAATTCTCCACAAGACCTTGGGAGCAATGAGGCAGCCCACTACTAAGCCTAGCACTACCTAGAAAGCCTCTAAACTTCTAGTGTGAGGAGAGAATGATCCTTGTGTTGTTGTGTGTGTTAAGGAGGGGGGTACCCCTCCTTATATAGGCTTGAAAGGTCGGCTCCCGGAGGCGGTTTCGTAGGTCGGTGGCATTTAATGCGCGTGGAACCGACCTCCGCAGGCGGTGGGCAAACCGCCGGAGAAAAGTGGGCCGGGGGGCCACCATCCCGGTTCGGCCGAACCACCCCGGTGGGTTCGGCCGAACCGGTCCCGGCCCCTCCCGGGCCGGGCTTTGGCAGCTTGGCTCCCCCACCGGATGTTGGTCTTTGATCCAGGTGCTTGTGGCCTTCTTTGTGTTGTATTTCGTGGTCATTGGCCTTTTATCTTGGAGTTGATTCCCGCGGCGAAGTGGAAGTTTTGTAAAAGTGTTGATTTGTCGCCTCGGGGCCCGGAATTCATCATTATCCACCCGCACACTAAAAATCTAGAGGTACAAGTGGAACTAGGTTATTTCTAAGTAAAATGCGTGTAAGACATGCCTAATCCTTCTCATTTATTTGACTAATTGACTGGCCGAAATTGGTCGTAACGACCGTCAACAAAGCCCACGAAGACCACGAAGTCCACGAAGCCCACGAAAGCCGGAGGAGTGGGAGCGTCGGGGGTAGGAAGCTTCCCGGTACCTTCCTCCGGCGCCCCAACCACCCGGAGTTAATGCGGCACTCAAGTGCCTCGCGGCGACGGTCGCAACCCGACGGGACGTGCGCGCGCCTTCCCCGTGCGCCGCGTCTCGGGAAGCCACGCCGCTACGATGCCGGGGGACTCGGGGCCAATCGGAGAGAAGATACTTGGAGTCCAAATCCAACAAAGGGATTGTAACAGATTTTGTCAGGATTCCGTCGGAACATCCCGAAGAGGGACCGGACCCCCCAGGCGTCCGGGTACCCTCTCGGGTACTCGTACAAGTGCTCCTCTCCCCACTCTATAAAAGGGGAGGGTGCCCCCATTGTAAAAAGGGACAACAAGCAATACACACAAGCAGGACGTAGGGTATTACGCATCTCTTACGGCCCGAACCCGGGTAAACCTACCGTGTTCTTCATTTGTTCATCTTCCACGCTAGACAAAGTAAATCCGACCTTCCCCGATCCTATCCGAAGGGAGCCTTGACGAGCCCCCATTTGGAGGTGTACTCACACACCGACATTTGGCGCGCCAGGAAGGGGAGGCCGTCGTAGATTTTGCTTTGCGCTGCGGAACTTCCACACGACCATGCAGAGATCCACGGACACGCCCGGACGGCGGACAGCGTCTCCAGCCAGAGCGTCCACGGGCGTCGCCGCCGCAACCGTCGCCGCGCGGGCCGCTCCGCGCACGGCGACCGTCCCGCGCCTCGGCGGCCGAGCGTGCAGCAGAGGACCAGCACGGCGCCGACCGCGACGCCCGGGCCGTCACGCCGCTCACGTCCGAGCGCGCCACCGCGCGTCGCCTTTTCCAGGAGGAAGAAGGGGACGACCCCTTGACCGCCGTGGAAGACCATGCTCAACAACCCGCCGGCGGGCCGGCGGGGGAGAGCAGGCGAAGGAGTGGCTCACCGGAGTAGGTAAGCTCCTAGACACGGCGCAGGCCAGGCGCCGAGCGGGTCCGTCCCGCCAACCGCCGCAGCCGCCGACCAACAACAACAACCGTCGCGCCAACCGCGCCGGGATGCGCGCCGCCGGCGGCTTCGCTCTCCGTCCACTCCCCGCAGGTGCGAGGCGCCGCGACCTGCGCAACGACCTCAACCGACGCCGCCGCGAGGGGAAGACGCACGCGTCAACATCGAACGCTCGCGCGAGCGGGACGCGAACGTGAGCGCACCTCCGCCCACAACGACGACGGCACGGACGCGGAGTCGTCCCCGAGCGCCACCCCAAGTGCAAGAGAAAGGAGCTCGACCCCTCGTTCCTCGGGGCTGCGCGGCCCTCTCGAAGCGCTTGCGTGGGGTCACGTGGCCCGGCAAGTTCCGCCCGGACCTCCCAGAGAGGTACGACGGCACCGCTCCCCCGACAAGTTCCTACGGATCTACTCCACCACCGTCAAAGCCGCCGGCGGCTCGGAGGACATCATGGCCAACTACTTCCACCTGGCCCTCAAGGACTCGGCCCGGTCATGGTTCATGAACCCGGCGCCGGAGTCCATCGGCTCCTGGAGGAGTTTGTGCCGGGAGTTCATGGCCAACTTCCGGGGGACGGCGAAGCGCCCGGGGAGCCGGATCGACCTGGACCGCATCGTCCGGAAGTCGGGCGAGACGCTGCGAGCGTTCATGCAGCGCTTCGGTCAAGTCCGCAACACCATCCCGCGCATCGACCCCTGCCGGGTACTCTCCGCCTTCGCCACGGTGTTTGAGACAAGGACATCCCGGGTGAGCTGGGTGTGCACCGGCCGGAGACGGTCACGGCACCTCTTCCGCTTGGCCGACAAGTGCGCCCGCCGCCAGGAAGCCCAAGCGTGGCACGACCCGCCTGCGAAGGCCAACCCGGGTACCACCTCTCCCAAGCCCGAGGGCACCCTCTCCAAGAACCGGAAGAAGAACCTTGCGTGCAAGCGCAGGGCGGAGGAGATAGCCGCGGCCGGGGCCCGTCCCCAGGAGAGCGCGACAGCCGCCGCCGCGGGTGCCGGCAAGTCACCGGCCAAGTCTCCGGGGACGTTCGCGTGCTACTTCCACCGCACCAACGACCACAACCAGTCGCAGTGCCGCTACATCCAAGCGAGCATTAAGCGGCGCGACGAGCGGCGGGCGGCCGAGAAGGCCGAGAAGGAGAAGGAGAGGGAGAAGGAAGAAGTCGAGGCGTACCGGAGCGCGGACGACTCCATCACCGTCATCATCGGAGGCTCCTCCGCCTTCGCATCCAAGGGCGAGGCCAAGCGTTTCCGCCGGAAGTGCTCGCGATCACCGAGGGCAAGACCTCGGCTCCTCTCGCCGAAGTGGGCGGACATCCCCATCACCTTCGACAAGAGCGACATGGTGGGCCCGGACAACACCAAGGGCAAGATCCCTCTCGGTCGTGTCGCCCACCATCCGCAACAAGAAGGTGGGGCGCACCCTCATCGACGGAGGCGCGAGCCTCAACCTCATCACCCCGAAGGTCTACGACTCTCTGCAGTGGGCGCGCGCCGAGCTGCAGCCCTCGCGCCCTTTCTCCGGTGTGCTCCCGGGTAGCTCCCGCCCCTTAGGCAGGATTGAGCTCCCGGTTACCTTTGGCACCCGGAGCAACTTCCGCACGGAGAAGCTCCTCTTCGACGTCGCGGACATCGGCCTCCCCTACAACGCCATCATTGGGAGACCCGGCATAAACCAGCTTCATGGCTATCCCGCACCACGCGTTCCTCACGCTCGAAGATGCCGGGTCCCAAGGGTGTCATCGTGGAGAGGGCGGATGCCGTCAAGGCGATGGCTTGCCTCGAGGACATCTTGGCGGCCGAGATGGCGGTAGAGGAGGGCACCGGCGGGAAGAGGGCGCGTGGCACCCCGCTGAAGCCTCGCTGCACAATCCGGCTCCAAGCGTCCGAAGCTCTCGGCACCCGGGGAGGTCTCCACCAAGAAGATTGCACTCGGGGCTCGGAGGACAAGACCACCACCATCGGTGGCGACCTCGACCCGAAATAGGAACTCGCCCTCATCGCCTTCCTCCGAGCGAACAGCGATGTGTTTGCCCGGCGTCCTTCGGACATGCCGGGCATACCAAGGAAGGTGGTTGAGCACCAACTCAAGGTTGACCCCACCGCGAGACCCGTGAAGCAACGGGCGAGGCGCCAAGCCCCCGAGCGCGAAGAATTCATCGAGCTGAAGTCAAGAGGCTCCCGGAAGCCGGATTCATCGGAGAGGTCACGCATCCCACGTGGCTGGCCAACCCCGTGGTCGTGCCCAAGAACAACGGCAAGATGCGGATGTGCGTGGACTACACGGATCCGAACAAGGCGTGCCCGAAGGACCCGTTCCCGCTGCCCCGGATAGACTCTGTAGTAGACTCCACCGCAGGCTGCGACCTGCTTTGTATGTTGGATGCGTACTCCGGGTACCATCAAATTTGTATGGCTAAGGAGGATGAGGAGAAGACCGCTTTATGACTCCCGCAGGGAGCTTTTGCTACGTGAGCATGCCTTTTGGTCTAAAAATGCAGGCCCCACGTTCCAACGAGCCATGGGACTCACCCTAGAGTCGCAGATCGGGAGGAATGTGGAGGTGTACGTCGACGACCTAGTCGTTAAGAGCCGCAAGGCGCCTTCCCTCCCGTTCGACTTAGAGGAAACCTTCTCCAACTTGCGCCGCAACCGCGTGAAGCTCAACCCGGAAGCCAAGGGCCGCCATGCTCCCGGCCAAGGGCCGCCATGCTCCCGGCCAAGCGCTCGGCCATGCTCCCAGCCCGAACCCGGGCGAGCGGGCTCTTCCCTTGTTCAAATTGATGAAGAGGGCGGACAAGTTCGAGTGGACGCAGGAGGCCGACGAAGCACTCGCAGGATCTCAAGCGCTACCTGTCCTCGGCACCCGTCCTGGTCGCCCCGGAGCCGGGTGAGCCACCGCTATTGTACATAGCAGCTAACCCGCAGGTGGTCGGCGCGGCCCTGGTGGTCGAGCGCTCGGAACAAGCGCCTCACGACTCACGGCGAACCAGCAAGCGTCGGCGCCTCGATGGCGCGGAGGCAGCGGCCCCGACGGGCTCGGGGGCTCCGGCCCCGCCGGCTCGCGACCCCCGGACCACCCGGGGCTGCGGCCTCCACTCACAACACGGCTTGCGACTCAGCCACCCCGGTCTCTCCGGGTGGACCACTCGGCGAACAGCGCGACGCAGCCGGCGTGTCAACTCCCACAGGCGTCGTGGCTCTCGGGCTTCACCCGGGGACTCCGGCTCCGACCTCGTCGCTACGTTTGGGTGAAGCCGAGGCCACGGATGGAGAAGCTGCAACGGGCGCGTCGATCCCACCCCACCCGGGGCTCCGGCTCCGACCACGCTCCGGGACATAGGTGGAGTGGGATCCGCCCCGACTACCTCCGGCATTAGCGCCGCGGCATTCCCACTTCGCTCGGGGCTCCGGCTCCGACCACCGTCGACGGGACAACCGAAGCGGAAGCCGCGGCCAATCCAGCGCAAGGGGCGAAGCGTGCCCGCCCCACCCGGGGCTCCAGCCCCGGCCACTACGACGAACGAGGACGAAGCAGGATTTGCTCCGACGAACCGGAACCCCGCACGCGGCTCATGCAACGGCCGGTATATTTTATCGGCGAAGTCCGTTGACGGTCCTTATGGTCCAATTTTACCGTCAACATGTTGCATCTTTTTGAATCAAACACCATCACCAAGAATAGACATAGGGATTATTTCTAACAAATTCCACTAGTCTTGGTGAAATTATGAATGCAGGTGCAATTCATATGAAAACAGGGGAAAACATGCACGAAACATGGACTTTGCAATCGACGGATTTTCCCGGACTAAAGAATATAGTCCAAAAGCCCAAAACCACAAAACAGAGCCTCAACATCAAACCAAGCAAGTGGATTGGGCCAAGTACACAGCCAGAGGAAGGCACCGGAGAAGAATCAAGCCCGGGGAGTCCAGGCCGGCTCGGCCGAACCACCCTAGTGGGTTCGGCCGAACCGACAGTGGGCCCCCTAGCCCATCTTTCTCTCGGCGGTTTGTCACCGACGTCCGGAGGTCGGTTCCACCTGCAATTAATGCCACCGACGTCCGGAACCGCCTCCAAGTTGCCGACCTTCCAAGGCTATAAATAAAGGGCTACACCCCCTCTCTCAACACACCACCAACATCAAGATACAAGACAAAACTCTCATCCTTAGGCCAAGGGCCTCTTGTATTTTAGTAGAATAGGAGAGAGGGCAAGGAAGAGGAAGGAGTGTTCCTCCCTTTGTAAAGTGGAGTAGTATTTCCTTTTCTTTTACCTTGGCGTGTAAACACTCTTTTTGGTGATTTATACGTGGTGATCTACTTATCTATCGTGACATATCTTTGTGTTAGACGTAATTCTTGTTATACTTGTTTACGGGATCATCGCTTCGCAAGAAGTACTCTAGCTTTCCGAACTCGCTCTAGGCCGAGGCTAGAGTAGTGGTCAATAGCATAGACGTGGTGTCTAGGCCGGAGATCGCCTTTGTTTGCCGTGTGCCCCACGGTTTGTAGAGGTAGGTGGCAGTGAAGTGACAGCCTCGTCATCCAAAGGAACCCTCCACGTTCGGGTACATAGTAGAGCTTTCGTAGACCGGAGTGGCTTGGCAGTACCAAGCCTAAGACGGTGCCCGAAGTAAACAAGTCTAGCTTGCGTTCGTCTACCTTTAAAGGATAAATAGATAAGAGTCACCCTCTCGACCCTATTTTGCTACGTTGTCTTGGTTGTCCTTGGGTAAACTAACCTTGTTGCAGTAAATACTCCGTTCCCTCGCGGATATAAATACGATACCTTGGAATACTCCCGGTGAAGTGCTACAACGGTATTCCGTGCGCTTGCGGATTCATTCGTGACGTAAGAAATACCAACAAGCATTTCTCGGCGCCGTTGCCGGGAACGGTTGTTATCTTTGTAACGAATCAGGTTTGCCCTCGTAATCTATCTTACTTACCGTTCTGTTTTTATTTTTTTCCTTACATTCAAAATTTCACAAAAACATATCATGGAGTCACACCCAACCATCCAATCTTTCTCCACTCCACGGGGTGAACTCTTAGAGCCACCATCATCATCACAACCTATTTCTTCACCCGGCTATGAGTTCTCCCCGATTACATTTCGATGATTAGAGGTTTATCCTTTTCGGGTTTTAAACATGAAAATCCTTATGAACACTTGCGAGAGTTTGAACATTTGTGTTCATGCCGATTGATCCATGGCATGACACAAGAAACATTGAAGTGGAAGTTGTTTCCCTTCTCTCTCAATGAGAAGGCGAAGCAATGGTACACTTACACCGCTAAGAGAGTGAACGGTGATTGGAAAGAATTGCGAGACAAATTTTGTCTAGCATTCTTCCCCGTATCTCGTATCACTTCTCTACGAGCGGAAATAATAGGCTTTCGACAAGAAGAAAAGGAAACCTTAAGTGCGCCATGGATTCGGTTCTGTTCTCTAACGTACTCCGACCAGAATTATTGCTCCCCGAACCCGTTTTATTACAACACTTTTATTCGGGATTGAGCAACGATACCGCACTTTATCTTGACACGGCCGCGGGTGGATCTTTTTCTCATAAGACCATAGCGGAAGCACACGAACTTTTGGATCGAATTGTGGAAAACACACCTTTTTCCGCCGACTTACTCGTAGAGCCGGAGTCGAAGATGAGGAACTCGTTGTGCAAGAGACACAACACTTGGTGCCCATGATGGAGCACCTAGCACTCGAGTCCTCATCTAACACAAGAACAATGATAGAGGAAGATGAACCTCTTGATTTCCCATTTGAGTTCAAGGAAGAAATTTTTGAAGATTTTGGAAACACCTTGAACTACTCCTATCAAAAGAAACCAAGCACTCCCTCGCACCAACCCCGAACCTATTGAAAAATCTCTTCTCTTAAAAACTGTTCGGAAGTTGACAAAGCAATTATGAGCGATGAATGGTTGATGGAAAACGAACTTTCTTCGAAGTTCTTCGACTTGATCATCCTAGATCAACCATTCGTGGCTCAATTCGGGGAGTAATGGTAGATGTTCTCTATAATCCTCTAGTAGGTGCCAACATCATGTCCGAATCTTTTGCTTCAACTTTATTTGGAAACGAGACATGGGCACCTTCCGACAAACTCCTTAAAGCCCCACCGGGGCAATTTTTTGAGAGTTTGGGGATCATTAGAGATGTTTGCATTAAGCGTAATGAAGCAGAGGTTTCCTTGGACTTTCACGTTTCTGAATCCCGGATTTCGATGTTTTGGTCGGTCATCCCATAGAAAAGCTTTTCTTAGGGATATCACCTTCATGAACCTTAGACTTCACCCTCGGCAAGAAAACTTTTTCTCTTCCTATCATTCATGCACAAAACTCTTTTGCCGAGGAGCCGCTTGTGGAAGAAGAATGCATGGAGGAGGTTATGGCAATTTTTCCTCATGAAAACCCCGAATCATCCTTGGATGAAGATGCTCTTGATTTCATTTTAGAAGAGGATGATTCGGCGGAAACTTTTGAGCTGCCCGAAACTTTTACACCTACGCCACCTCCCGTAGAGCTCAAAACTCTTCCACCAGGCTTGCGCTACGTTTTTCTTCACGGAAATCCCGAAACCCCCGTCATCATAAGTGACAAGCTTTCGGAGGAGGAAACCGCAAAACTCTTAGCCGTGCTAGAAAAACATCACTCCGTTTTTGGGTACTCGCTTGGAGACCTCAAGGGAATCAGCCCCGCTCTTTGCACCCATCGCATTCCCATAGACCCCGATAGTACACCATCTAGGGAACCTCAAAGGAGGTTGAACAATGCGATGCGGGAGGTCGTTAAAAAGGAGGTCTTAAAACTTTTACATGCCGGCATTATCTATCCCGTTCCACACAACGAGTGGGTGAGTCCAAGGCAGGTTGTACCCAAGAAAGGAGGAATGACGGTCGTCCATAATGACAAAAATGAGTTGATCCCTCAACGCACCGTCACGGGATGGAGGATGTGCATAGATTACCGAAAACTTAACAAGGCTACAAAGAAGGATCATTTTCCGCCGCCCTTCATCGATGAGATGTTGGAACGGCCGGCAAATAATTCTTTCTTTTGTTTCCTTGATGGGTATTCAGGATATCATCAAATCCCCATCCATCCCGACGATCAAAGTAAAACCACTTTCACATGCCCCTATGGAACTTACGCCTATCGACGAATGTCTTTTGGGCTTTGCAATGCACTCGCTTCTTTTCAACGTTGCATGATGTCTATCTTTTCCGACATGATCGAAGAGATTATGGAAGTATTCATGGATGATTTCTCTCGTTTATGGAAAAACCTTCGATCATTGTTTAGAAAATTTAGACAAAGTCTTGCAACGTTGTCAAGGAAATGATTTAGTGCTCAATTGGGAGAAATG
Organism: Chloris gayana; assembly: GCA_031894775.1. Taxonomy (NCBI): domain Eukaryota; kingdom Viridiplantae; phylum Streptophyta; class Magnoliopsida; order Poales; family Poaceae; genus Chloris; species Chloris gayana. The sequence goes on from JAUNZO010000639.1 coordinate 598,780, forward strand.
CCATTTCGTGGTTAGAGAAGGCATAGTTCGGGGCATTTGATTTCTCGAAAGGGGGATAGAGGTGGACAAAGCTAAATTAGAAGTTATAGAAAAGCTTCCACCTCCCGTGAATGTTAGGGGCATTCGCAGCTTTCTGGGACATGCGGGGTTCTATCGTCGGTTTATCAAAGATTTCTCTCAAATTGCTAGACCCCTTACAAATCTGCTTGCGAAGGATGCACCCTTTGAGTTTACCGATGAATGCATGACCGCTTTCACTACCCTTAAGAATGCACTCATCTCGCCGCCAATTATCCAACCCCCCGATTGGACGCCGCCTTTGAGATAATGTGTGATGCTAGTGATTTTGTCGTGGGGGCTGTTCTTGGCCAAACTAGAGATAAAAAGCATCATGCAATCTCCTATGCAAGCAAAACCTTGACTCGGAGCTCGGCTAAATTACACTACCACTCGAAAAAGAGCTCCTTGCTGTTGTTTTTGCTTTTGATAAGTTTAGATCCTACTTGACCGGAGCAAAAGTCATTGTTTACACCGATCATGCTGCTTTAAAGTTTTTGCTCAATAAGAAGGATGCTAAACCTCGTTTGATACGATGGGTTCTTCTACTCCAAGAGTTTGATGTAGAAATCCGTGATAAGAAAGGAGTAGAAAATTCCGTGGCAGTATCATTTGTCGCGTATACAATTCACTAACCTGCAGGAATTACCCATCAATGATTTCCTACGCGATGACATGCTGCTCCTAGTGAGGGACTCACATCCATGGTACGCCGACATTGTGAACTTCATGGCAACGGGGTACGTACCACCCGGAAAGAGCAAGAAACGACTCATCTATGAGAGTCGCCGTCACTTATGGGAAGAGCCCTTCCTTTACCGTGTCCGCGCCGATGGATTGCTAAGGCGATGTGTGCCCATACCCGAGAGCACACGAATCATTGAGAAGTGCCATGCATCGCCATACGGGGGACACTACGGCGTGTTTCAGTACACAGTGCCAAGATATGGCAAAGTGGCTTCTTTTGGCCAGCCATGTACGAAGACACAAAGGAATTTGTCGAGCGATGCCCGTAATGTCAAAAAGTTGGAGGCATCACGGCAAGAGATGCAATGCCCCTCAACTACAATTTACAAGTCGAGCTCTTCGACGTATGGGGCATTGACTTCATGGGACCGTTCACCAAGTCACATGACTGCGAATACATCTTGGTGGCGGTAGACTACGTGTCTAAGTGGGTGGAAGCAATGCCTTGCAGGGCCGCAAATGCCAAGCATGCTCGCCGGATGTTCCACGAAATTATCTTCCCAAGGTTTGGAACACCGAAGCTAGTGATAAGCGACGGAGGGTCTCACTTCATTGATAAGACCTTCCGAAGCTTCCTAAGAGAACTTGGATCAAGGCATAATATCGCTACTCCATACCACCCTCAAACCAATGGGCAGGCCGAGACCTCAAACAAGCAAATCAAGCGGATCCCGCAAAAGACCGTAACAGAAATGGGGAAGGGATGGAAGGACAAGCTACCCGATGCACTATGGGCATACCGTACAGCATACAAGACACCCATAGGCATGTCCCCATACCAGCTCGTGTACGGGAAAACATGTCATTTACCCGTCGAGATGGAACACCGAGCGTATTGGGCCATCCGGAAATGGAACATGGACTTTAATGGTGCCGGACGCAAAAGAAAATGGAGATAGCTGAGTTAGAAGAATGGAGAGACAAAGCTTACCACAACTCAGCTATATACAAAGAAAGGACAAAAAGGTGGCACGACAAAAAGATAAAGATAAAGGTATTTAAGGTTGGAGATAAGGTCTTGCTATTCAATTCACGGGTGAAACTCTTCGGGCATGGAAAATTAAGAAGTAAATGGGACGGACCATACACGGTTATTGACACCTCGTCACATGGAGCAATCACACTTCAAGACGACGAAGGTAAAATATTTAAGGTAAATGGTCAGCGCCTTAAAATTTATTTCGAGCCCGATAAAGATAAAGAATTTGATGTCATGCACTTGATTAATTTAAATTTTCTCTCATGATAGCTCTTTCTTATCTATATCCCGTAGTAGCTCTTTCCCCGAAATAATTTTAGCAAGCAATCAACCGAAAAAGAAGGGGACCCGAGGGGCCCACTACAGCTCGGCCGAACTCCCCTTGCTGGTTCGGCCGAACCAAGACATGACTCCCAAACGGTCACTTTTTTCTTTCATCTTTTGTCTCCAACGGTCACAAGATCAAATCTCCCCGCTTAGTGCCTTCCATGCTGCGGGAAAAATCAAATTAATTCTTTCCATGCTTTTATCTATAAATGAAGGTGTTTTCTTTCATTTTTCCCTTGCACCTTTCTTCCACCTTGTCCATTTCGCACAAAAAAAAAAAAGCTTTTGCCCAAGCACCATGGACAGTAGCATCCCAAGCCTCGACGTCTCCGTCACCACCAGCGAGCTTTGCCGCCAAGTCGGCCTCGAAGACATCCTTGATCATGTCTCCATTCCCAGCCGAGCAAGCCTTGATGATCCATGATCTACCGCTCGCTATTGAACCTCCACCCACAGCAGCAAGAACACCCTCCAAGAGCTCTCCCGCTGCCGTGGCACCTCGCCAAAAGAAGGGGAAATCTACCCCCAAGAAGAAGAGCGCCGACGCCGCCGACAACGCTCTCCCTCCCGGAGAGAAGTACGTCGGCACCCTCGCTACCAAGAGCGGGCAGGTGGTGCACCATCAATATGAGGGGCGCAACCTGCCTAGCCCCATCAAGAAGCCCGGCGAGAGGTTCAAGATCAAGGGAATCCGCGGTGGCGGAAAGCAGCTCATCCCGCCGCTCACCTCGGCGGAAAAGAGAGACGCCCGCGAATCCGTGGGCGACACTCCTCCTAAGAGGATAAGGAGGCGTCTCTCTCCCTCTCCCATCAAGAGGGCAGGGGGAATGTATGAAAGCGAGGAGGAGAAAACTCCTAAAAAAAGCCCCTACCAAATCCTCCTCGCTAAACACGTTGATCTCCGCGAAGCCCATGAACGCCTACGTGATAATGTCGCGGAGATCAAAGACGCTATTGAAGACTTGAAGGATGCCCGAGCGAGCCATCGCCGCAGCACCAACTCCAAGATCAAGCGTCTCTTCAAGGACGCGGGGAAGGAGGACGAATACGACGTTTAAAATGAACCTTCCCGCGTTCATCATTTCCCGCAGCACATTTTTATCATTTTTTCAATTCCTCAAGATTGTAATGCGCCCGCTCTTTTAAATTTTTAATCATATTAGTGCTCCCCGGTCTTCCCTTACCGGTAGAGCAAGTTTTGTTTCGAAATATCTTTGTCTATTTTGAAGAAAACAGGCAAAAAGGCAAGTGTGGGGGGGACATCGCGGAAAGCAAAGACAAACACACGCGTAGCGCGCAGAAACATCACGAGGAAAACAACACAAACACAACCTGCGAAACAGAGCACCAGTGGGCCTAGGCAGCTCGGCCGAACCCACAAGGGTGGTTCGGCCGAACCCCGGTGGGTCCCACTCAGCCCCGCTTCCTCGTGGCACTTGAGTTTGTTTCCCACACTTCCTTTTCGCCTACTTTATTTGTCAAGTTCATTCCGAGACGCGAAAAACAATTACTAAAACTTGACCAACTAAAACTTGGGAAGATTTCTTTTGAATACCTTTTCCCAAGTCTCTCCCTAATGCTCTCATGATGATCTTGCACACTTTTTATTACTCGCTTCATCACCACTTGCCTCGTGAACAAATAATCAAATCCATAGGACCCATGTTTTTCTAGATTATTGGCAAGTGTGATATGGCTCGACGAAATGATCTTATGCTTAGCTTACCGAGTCCTTGGGAATTTTATTTCACAAAACAAAAATACCATGGCTTCATGCTCCTCTCTTGATACAAAAATTCCTACCAATGCCATATGATGATCATACCTTGCAAAACTTACATACATATGCTGCTTGTGATTGCAATGAGCTTTACCAAAATTGAGTGACCCTAGAGAGAAACTTGTCATGCTCTCTTGATCAAGATCACGTACACTCCACCAGAAAAAAAAAAAAAAAAAAAAAGGGGCTGAACTCCTACACTAGGAGCTAGCACCCCACCAAAATAAAGACACTCCTCGATTGCACCTCTTTTTACCTCTCTCTCTCTCTCAATCACGCATAAACGAGACATGGCTATGTAAAAAAAAAAAAAAAAAAAAGAGAGAAAAGCTCACACAAATGAGCAATGAGAAGAAAGCTCACAAAGATGAGCAATGAAAAAGAGAGAAGAAAAGAGATGCTCAAGCATAGAGCAAGAAAAGAAAAGAAAGAAAATAAAAAGATAGCCATGTCTCGAAAATGCAAAACAAAGAGAGGTCAATTGCAATAGGAGTTGTCACTTTTTCATATCCATACACACACGCACTTCTTGATCAAGGTTACATGACTTGGCTTCTCCATGGATCCTTTCTTTTGGCTTAGCAATATTTGTGATACAAGTATGCCTCTCTCATTCCCTACCGAGCTCCACATACAAGCCTAAGAAGTAGGAAAAAGAGAGGCAACACAATGCCTTGGTGAGGAAAACACTTTTTGAGCGATTCAAGAGAATCGAAGAGGAGCGGGAGTCATGTTGTTTATTTTCAAAACTTTCAAAAACCCAAGGTGCTTAGTGAGCAAAAGTATAGTGACTTGAGTCATGAGCTGTTCCACTTATCAATCATCCAAGAATGCATGTTAGCCACCGTCATGTTCACAAGTAAAACGGTGTGGCTTGTAATAACATGTGTGCAGGTCTCTAAGGGGAGAGATCTCTCAACTTACGCTCCCACCTTTACTCGAGGACGAGCAAAGAGCTAAGTGTGGGGGTCTTGTTGACGGTCCTTATGGTCCAATTTTACCGTCAACATGTTGCATCTTTTTGAATCAAACACCATCACCAAGAATAGACATAGGGATTATTTCTAACAAATTCCACTAGTCTTGGTGAAATTATGAATGCAGGTGCAATTCATATGAAAACAGGGGAAAACATGCACGAAACATGGACTTTGCAATCGACGGATTTTCCCTGACTAAAGAATATAGTCCAAAAGCCCAAAACCACAAAACAGAGCCTCAAAATCAAACCAAGCAAGTGGATTGGGCCAAGTACACAGCCAGGGGAAGGCACCGGAGAAGAATCAAGCCCAGGGGAATCCGAGCCAGCTCGGCCGAACCACCCTAGTGGGTTCGGCCGAACCGACAGTGGCCCCCCGGCCCATCTTTCTCTCGGCGGTTTGTCACCGACGTCCGGAGGTCGGTTCCACCTGCAATTAATGCCACCGACGTCCGGAACCGCCTCCAAGTTGCCGACCTTCCAAGGCTATAAATAAAGGGCTACACCCCCTCTCTCAACACACCACCAACATCAAGATACAAGACAAAACTCTCATCCTTAGGCCAAGGGCCTCTTGTATTTTAGTAGAATAGGAGAGAGGGCAAGGAAGAGGAAGGAGTGTTCCTCCCTTTTGTAAAGTGGAGTAGTATTTCCTTTTCTTTTACCTTGGCGTGTAAACACTCTTTTTGGTGATTTATACGTGGTGATCTACTTATCTATCGTGACATATCTTTGTGTTAGACGTAATTCTTGTTATACTTGTTTACGGGATCATCGCTTCGCAAGAAGTACTCTAGCTTTCCGAACTCGGCTCTAGGCCGAGGCTAGAGTAGTGGTCAATAGCATAGACGTGGTGTCTAGGCCGGAGATCGCCTTTGTTTGCCGTGTGCCCCACGGTTTGTAGAGGTAGGTGGCAGGAAGTGACAGCCCTGTCATCCAAAGGAACCCTCCACGTTCGGGTACATAGTAGAGCTTTCGTAGACCGGAGTGGCTTGGCGGACCAAGCCTAAGACGGTGCCCGAAGTAAACAAGTCTAGCTTGCGTTCGTCTACCTTTAAAGGATAAATAGATAAGAGTCACCCTCTCGACCCTATTTTGCTACGTTGTCTTGGTTGTCCTTGGGTAAACTAACCTTGTTGCAGAAATACTCGTTCCCTCGCGGATATAAATACGATACCTTGGAATACTCCCGGGTGAAGTGCTACAACGGTATTCCGTGCGCTTGCGGATTTATTCGTGACGTAAGAAATACCAACAAAGTCCTACGGGACGCGAAGACCCAGTACCCGCAGTACCGGAAGATGCTCTACGCGGTGCTTATCGCATCCCGGAAGCTGCGACACTACTTCCAAGGCCATCCCATCCGAGTGGTGACGACGGCGCCGCCGGAGACCATCCTCCGCAACAGGGAAGCGACCGGACGGGTGGCTAAATGGGCCGTGGAGCCGGGAGAGTTCGACTTGACCTTCCTCAAGCACGCACATCATCAAGAGCCGGGCTCTAGCCGAGTTCGTGGCTGAGTGGACACCCACCCCCGAGGTCGAGCGCGACGAATTGAGCACCCGGGTGCAGCAGCATGACGCACCCGGCGACCACCGGACAATGTTCTTCGACGGCTCCCTCACACTCAATGGCGCAGGGGCAGGGGTGCTCCTGTTATCACCGACCGGTGACGAGCTACGCTACGTAGTCCAGCTGCACTTCCGATGCACGAACAACATGGCGGAGTACGAGGCACTCCTGGCAGGGTTGCGAATCGCTGCCGATCTAGGCGTCGGCGCCTCTTGGCCAAGGGGGACTCGCAACTCGTCGTCAACCAAGTCTCCAAGGAATACCAGTGCAACGACCCGCAAATGGCCGCGTACCTCGCAGCGGTCGGACGGATGGAGAAGAAACTCGAGGTGCTCCATGTACCCAGGGGCGACAACCACATTGCCGATGAACCGTCCCGGTGGCCTCCACTCGAGCTTCAGTCCCACCCGGGACGTTCATGGAGATCCCGACATCCCCATCGGCCTCCGACGCCGACCGAGCTCCGGACAGCGACAACAAAGCACAAGCGCACCCGCAGGATCTGCAGCACACGCAGAATAGCGAAGAAGCGCTTGCCACCGAGCCGCAGGACACCCGCTGGATGCGCGACATCATCGGGTACCTGCGTGGCGACATCCTTTCGGAAGACGACACGGACGCGGAACGCCTCGCCCGCCAAGCAAAGCGATATGCCATCGTCGATGGCAACTTGTACAAGCGCGGGGCAAGCGGCATTCTGCTGAAGTGTGTGACAACGGAAGAAGGCAACGACATACTCGTTGAGATCCACGAGTGTGAGTGCGGGAGTCACCACGCTCCCCACACGCTGGTCGGGAAAGCTTTTCGGCAAGGCTACTACCGGCCGACAGCCCTCGAGGACGCCACCAGGCTGGTGCAACAATGCAAGGCATGCCGGTTCCACGCCAAGCAAACGCACCTCCCCGCTCAAGCCCTCCAAACGATTCCACTGTCCCGGCCGTTCGCGGTTTGGGGCTTGGATATTGTGGGGCCTTTTCCGACTCGCTCCGGGTGGATACAAGTGGCTATACGTGGCCATTGACAAGTTCACGAAATGGGTGGAAGCCGAAGCGGTGACGAAGATAGACCAGAACTCGGCCGTCAAATTTATGAAGAACATAACGGCAAGGTTCGGGGTGCCGCAGCGGATCATCACGGACAATGGGACACAATTCACGAGCCATGCGTTCGCAGCATATTGTGAAACCCTCGGCACCCGGATCTGTTTCGCCTCAAGAGCCCACCCGCAAAGCAACGGCCAAGTCGAACGCGCCAACGGAGAAATGCTCAAGGGTTTGAAGACAAGATCCTTTGACCCGTTGAAGAAAAAAGGCGCAAAGTGGGTAACGGAGATCCAATCCGTGCTTTGGTCCCTCCGCACTACGAGCGAGTCGAGCTACGGGCGAAATGCCTTTCTTCCTCGTGTACGGCGCGGAGGCGGTGCTACCTACGGAGACCCTGTTCAACAGCCCCCGAGTCGCCGCGTTTGACGAAGCTGACCAAGACACCCGGCGGCACGACAACATCGACCTCCTCGAAGAGGCAAGGCGGCGGGTACTACTACGCAACGCGAGATACCACCAGGGCTTACGCCGCTACCACCGCCGACGCGTACGCCCGCGGGAGTTGCAAGCTGGAGATCTCGTCCTCCGGCGGGCTCGGACGCGCGAAGGCAAGGACAAGCTCACCCCCATGTGGGAAGGGCCCTTTGTCGTCACCGCCGTCACGCGCCCGAGATCGGTTCGCACTGGAGTCGGAGGATGGATACCCGAACCGAGCGCCCGGAACATTGAGCATCTCAAGAAATTCTATCCTTAGAATATTCCGTATCCAATGGTCCCGGTAGTACCCGGAAGCCGCATCGCCAGGCCGTAGACGCCAAGGCTTTTGTACTAACGACCTAATATAATGAACAGCGCTTTGTCGCTCTTTTTCCTACTACCCGCAGGGTTGCTGCTTGAATCCGTTCGAGTCCTTAAGTCTCTCGTTCGGTTAAGAAGAACCAATGACTAAGGCGGAAGCCGAGAGGCGTTCACGCTCGGTTAAGGCACGGGTGGCGGAAGTCTCGCTCTAGCGAAACGACAAAGTACCAAGGGCCTAAAACTAAGCGATGCATGGCGACAGATCACGCCCAACGTAAGGGAAACAAGAGACTTAAGCGTTTCTTTAATACTCGAAATTTAAAGATAACCAAGTCTTGCATGCAGAAAACAGGTTTAACAAAATAAAAGGGGCACGAGCGCCGATAAACCACTCGCAGGTGGAGGAAGCGGGCACTTAGCCCCGCTTGAAGCTCTCGGCGAAGGCTTGAGCAACAGCGTGAGCCTGCGCCTTCGCCACGGCGTGCTCACCTGCGGGGATATCGCCATTCACCACGGCCAGGAGTGGGAACCCGGGCACCAGCACCGGGGCATTCGTCGGCACCTCCTCCAGGGCCGCGGCTATGGTTTGCCGCCCTTCCTCCTCCATGAGCTGCGCCACACGGGTCCTCGGCTCGCGCAGAGAGTTGACCACTCTCCGCATGGCGAACGTGTACCCGGCCGCGCCTCGTCTCGTCTCGGGAAGCCACGCCGCTACGAGTGCCGTGGGGACTCGGGGCCAATCGGAGAGAAGATACTTGGAGTCCAAATCCAACAAAGGGATTGTAAGAGATTTTGTCGGATCCTGTCGGAACATCCCGAAGAGGGACCGGACCCCCCGGGGGTCCGGGTACCAGATACGATGCCCCTCTCCCCACTCTATAAAAGGGGAGGGTGCCCCCATTGTAAAAAGGGACAACAAGCAATACACACAAGCGGGACGTAGGGTATTACGCATCTCTTGTGGCCCGAACCCGGGTAAACCTACCGTGTTCTTCGTTTGTTCATCTTCCGCGCTAGACAAAGTAAATCCGACCTTCCCCGATCCTATCCGAAGGGAGCCTTGACAGGCCCCCATTTGGAGGTGTACTCACACACCGACAACTATAAAAGTTAACCTCACAATTAAGAGTTGTTACCTCGCCTTCCACTCTTTTGTTCCTTGTTGAGATCATTGTGTTCGGTGGGCTAAGCGCAACCTTATCTCGACGCTTAGCACACCAACATTGGCGTTAACCGTGGTTGAGCTCGACGTCCAAGCTCACGATGACAAGATCCACAAGAACCACGGCGGCAGCTCAGCCACTTTGAGAGCTACCACGGGGACCGTCAGGAACCACCTCGACATATCCAGGGGCCAGTCAAAGGCAAACCCCCAACCAGGTCAAAGGCTAACCTCACAACCAGAACTACTCCAAATAGAGCAATCTCCAACCTTAGAGCGTGCCGAAGGTGGAAGCAGAAGCAACCAAGACCAATAGAACACAAGCAAGCTACCGGCAGTACAGAAAGAAGATGAAACCGATGACAGCGACAACTCGGCCGACAGCGCAGGCGCAGCTCGGCACAAGAAGTAGAAAGGATGCGAAAAAACAATCAAGACTTGGAAAAAATGAGGGAGAAGCTGATGCAGGAAGTGGCGCTTAGGGAAAAGCTGCTGCAAGAAAAGGAAGCACTACTCAAAGAAAGAAGCAAGCACGCAGAGCTCTCGAGAGAAGTAAGGCGGCTATGGGCAAGGGTGAAGGAGAACAATTCTAGGAAGCAAACAACAGCCACGTTGGAGAGCGACCCAGAGCCAGAACTTGACGTCGCCAACAACAAGGCGAGAGAACCTGAACTTCACGCACGAAGCACTACCTATCAGGAGATCCGGAGCAATAACCATCGACAAGGATTCACCACTGTCGGAAGGGCTGCAGAGAGCACCATACACTCAGCAATTCAGGATGGGAACCATTCCCAAATATAGAGGAGAAACAGACCCAAGACACTTTCTTATCATTTACGAAGCAGCAATAACCTTGACAGCAGGAGACGAAGTAGCACTAGCGAAAGTATTGTGCGTGTGCCATGGAAGGTCCAGCATCCACATGGTATTTCAGCTTACAGCAAAGGTCAATATATAGATGGGAAAACCTCGGAGACAAAGTAATAATAGCTAACTTTATAGGATTTGTGGGTGCATTAGAAGCACTCAAAAATCTCAGGCAAATATCGCAATAGCCCAATGAGCTGCTTTCAGATTACTATAGAAGATTTCTCGAGCTCAAGTCGTAGTGTCCTAAAGTACCCGAAGAGCTGGTGATAGAATACGCTATACAAGGACTCCACGTAAGCCCTCTCGTTGGTATTTCTTACGTCACGAATGAATCCGCAAGCGCACGGAATACCGTTGTAGCACTTCACCCGGGAGTATTCCAAGGTATCGTATTTATATCCGCAGGGAACGAGTATTTCTGCAACAAGGTTAGTTTACCCAAGGACAACCAAGACAACGTAGCAAAATAGGGTCGAGAGGGTGACTCTTATCTATTTATCCTTTAAAGGTAGACGAACGCAAGCTAGACTTGTTTACCTCGGGCACCGTCTTAGGCTTGGTCCGCCAAGCCACTCCGGTCTACGAAAGCTCTACTATGTACCCGAACGTGGAGGGTTCCTTTGGATGACAGGGCTGTCACTTCCTGCCACCTACCTCTACAAACCGTGGGGCACACAGCAAACAAAGGCGATCTCCAGCCTAGACACCACGTCTATGCTATTGACCACTACTCTAGCCTCGGCCTAGAACCGAGTTCGGAAAGCTAGAGCACTTCTTGCGAAGCGATGATCCCGTAAACAAGTATAACAAGATTTACGTCTAACACAAAGATATGTCACGATAGATAAGTAGATCACCACGTATAAATCACCAAAAAGAGTGTTTACACGCCAAGGTAAAAGAAAAGGAAATACTACTCCACTTTAAAAGGGAGGAACACTCCTTCCTCTTCCTTGCCCTCTCTCCTATTCTACTAAGATACAAGAGGCCCTTGGCCTAAGGATGAGAGTTTTGTCTTGTATCTTGATGTTGGTGGTGTGTTGAGAGAGGGGGTGTAGCCCTTTATTTATAGCCTTGGAAGGTCGGCAACTTGGAGGCGGTTCCGGACGTCGGTGGCATTAATTGCAGGTGGAACCGACCTCCGGACGTCGGTGACAAACCGCCAGAGAAAGATGGGCCGGGGGGCCCACTGTCGGCTCGGCCGAACCCACTAGGGTGGTTCGGCCGAACCGGCCCGGACTCCCCGGGCTTGATTCTTCTCTCGGTGCCTTCCTCTCGGCGTGTACTCGGCCCAATCCACTTGCTTGGTTTGATGTTGAGGCTCTGTTTTGTGGTTTTGGGCTTTTGGACTATATTCTTTAGTCCTGGGAAAATCCGTCGATTGCAAAGTCCATGTTTCGTGCATGTTTTCCCCTGTTTTCATATGAATTGCACCTGCATTCATAATTTCACCAAGACTAGTGGAATTTGTTAGAAATAATCCCTATGTCTATTCTTGGTGATGGTGTTTGATTCAAAAAGATGCAACATGTTGACGGTAAAATTGGACCATAAGGACCGTCAACACCCTCTAAGCTCAAAATTTTCTAAGAAACATCCGCTAACACTGCAGTACATGTGCAACAAGTTCGAAGAGTACTCTCGATCGGAGACAGATTACAAGAGGCACACATCAAAGCGTAAGCAGCTCCGCAACCCAAAAAAACAACAGCTACAATGACACGAAAGGCAGGAAGGCAAAGCCTCAAAAGAGCGAGCAATCCGAAACCATCAACAACATACGGAGCAAGAGCTATGAAGACAACGGTCACCAAGATCATCAAACTCGTCAAAAAGAAGCAGCACACAGCGGAGGCAAAGAGGGAAACCTCGCGAATCGTGGGGGCCAAGTAACCTCGCAAGAAGCCATATTGCATCTACTATGAAGGACATGTAGGGCACATGACACTCGATTGTCCAAAGACAAAAGAGATCACGAGATGGCTAGAACTAGAAAAGAAACAACACAAGAAGTCGATGGGGATAAATCACACCATAATGGGATACCGGCCTCAATAGCCCATCCAACAGCCAAGTGTTCAAAACCATTATTACCCGCATCAGCCATACTATCTAACCCCCCTACTTCGAACAAATCACCATATGCAACACCCGCAGATCCAAGGAGCACCAACTTCGCTTCACGCGAAGCAAGACAACATGATGGCCTACTCGGAGTCGCTGCAGCCACCACTCGCCGAAAATCAAAGAATTAAGCAAGGAAGATAACCGCACCCAACCGCTACCAGCAAAAGGATTCATTGGCATGATATCGGGGGCTCAAGCATTGACTTCGAGAGCAAGAGGTAACGAAGAGATTACATCGGAATGGTAAACGCAGTCTTCGTGGAGGGACCCATCAAGAAGTCGAACTGGTCGCACGTACCAATAAAATTCATGGAAGCTGACCTCGAACTCAAAAGCTATCCGCACTCGGACGCATTGCCCGCATCAATGAAACTCACACAACTTCTGGAACCACATTAGTCCTTAGTTTATTTTGGAGAATTTTTGTTCTATACCTTGCAATTTCCTGTATTGGGGGCCTACATTGGTCTTTGATGGCCACCAACCGTGGCCTCGATGCCTAAGGATATCTAGAAGGTTTATCCAAAAGGAATGTTCAATTCGCGGAGTCCAGTAAATAGCACTACATTGACACGCGATTTTTGAGACCAAGACGTGATCATTTAAGAGAGATCAGACTATGAAAGTTGCAGAACGAGAGCTTTCCGAAACATACATTATTTGTATTAATTGGATCGCGGAGCTATAAGATATGCCCCTCCCACCCGCCCCCCCCCCAAGGTGACATGTATAGAGGAGTTTGAATCAGGACAGGTTTTATGGCATCACAATTGTGGGAATCTAAAGAGCTGAATCTAAAGGTGAAAATCATACTAACGTTGTAGATCTTTTCAAGGGCTACGCGAAAGAGTCCTCATTTGGACTTTGGAAGCAGGAGTGGTGATTTAAGTAAGTCGGTGCTATTTATGGAAGGTATGAAACCGAGTTGGATTCAATCCCTAAGAGCTAAACTTATAGATCGCGGACGTCCATTGTCACGGTATCTTGACACACCAAACCTTGAGCTCACATCGATTAGCTCCTTGACGTGTGAGTGGGTTTAGCGATACCCATGTTTTTGAAAAGTGTCGGGTATGTATAGTGGAGATCTATCCCTCGTTAAAAACTTCGAGAACTAGAGAGAATGATTTATGCTCTCCCTAGGCCCTAGAAACTAAAATATTGACAGGTCCCTCTTCCCTTAATATCTATTCTTAGTGAACTCCACATGCTTGGCTGCTAGCGCAAATACCCAATCCCTTCCCTACATCCTTGCAACAACCTCAATGCATGATTATACCCTTTGAGTACTGGTAGGGCTTTCCGAGTATCTTATGTACTCACGGTTCGTTCATTTTGGTTCTAGTGGAAAAATTATAGAAGAGATAGAGAATGTTAGGTTTCAACATATTCTCAAGTTGCATGTGAATTGCGAGTGATCAGCTTTCATGCCCATTTCCGCTGCATACTCTTGGATTATGACTTAGCAATGTTTGGTAAGTTCTCCGTATATCCTTGTATTTTAGTACTATATGGATTTGAGACTACATGTTTCTGCGTGCCAACTACTGATCCATGGATTGGTACAGAATCCACAAGTATCCCTCCCCGGGAGGGGTATGACACCCATCCTCGCCTATGCTCGAGCTGCATGGTCGAGGCGATCTCAATGGCGATGTCGATGTTGTAATCGATGATGGCCCGATGGAAACCCCTCCAACGAGAGGTAGGTGAGCATCCGGCGCAAGTCACTCCACATGCTGATCTCCATCGAAACTACTCGTCGAAGTCAAAGTTGGGGACGAGCCAACCCTTCAAGGCATTGTACCATCGATGCTTGTCCTTGCTTGTGAGGGTGAAGCTTCGGAGGACTCCCGCCCGCGTGCTACCGCATTCACCATGGCCGTTTGGCTCCTAGTGCGTTCCCTCGGAGGGGGGGGCGATATCGGGAGGTGCTTCCGTAACGGATGGCGGAGCTCCCCTTGTGGAGGAATCGCCGTCGGAGTTGTCGGTGCTGCCGAAGTTGTTGCGCCGACGCTGTAACACCCTATTTCTCAAAACCTAAAATTTCCAATTATAATCGTCATTTCATGTGAAACAAACGTCATTTCATGTGATCATCTAGACTAGAAATAAAAACTTTCTAAATAAAACATTAATTCGTGCATTGCATCTCATGGCATGTAGGCATAAAGGTCGAGTAGATTTTTCTACCATTCATTTGGTATATTTTGTGCGCTATTTATTGGAGTTTAGTAATATTTTAAAGAATATAATATCGATAGAAAATAGAAAAGGCAAAACCCAAGCAGCTGGGCTAAACTTCTTTTCTTGGCCCACTTCCCTCTCCCTCACCGAGGCCCGGGCGCGGCCCACTCATCTATCATCTTCCTCGGGATGCAAGAACGCCGCCGCCACCGCACCGCCACCGCCGGCGTCTCCCCTCCCCGTTCCCGGCCTTCCCCTCCCCACCGTTACCGGGAAGCAAATCGTCGAGCACCGCCACACCTTCCCCTCCCCCAACATCCCCTCTCCCCGACCGGAAATGTCCGCACCATGGTCATAGTGGCCATTAATGGCCGCCTCTTCAATCTGGCCGGCGAGCCGCCTCTCCATCCCTTCTTCTCCTCTCTTCCCACCTATAAAACGATGCCCGAACCTCGCTGAAACTTTCCCCCAACCCAAATTGAATTTTCATCCACTCAATCACCGCCAATTACCAACTCCGGCGTCTCTGCGAACCGCTGTCGCCGCCATCAATTTCCTCTGTTTCGGCGGACTACCGATGAGGACATCGCCAAGCTAGGAGCGCTCAAGCTATAGTTTCCTCCAAGTTACAAGTTACCCCCAACTCTGCCGGCGCATCCCATTCGGATTCAAAAACCTGCCTAAACGAAATTGATGATATCTCCTTCATACGACATCGGAATGAGGCGTTTCCGAGGCGTTGGAAAGAAGACGACTGCACGGTCGTTTTGGTTCTGGTCCTAGATCTATAACCATCGCGGATCATTCTGTGTGATTCCGACAATGTGCTGCGACATCTTTTTGGGCCGACTCGGCCTTGTATCGTGTTGGGCCTTAAGCCCATGTTGACGACGCCCATCCTGGTTCGTCCTCAACCCTAGCACGTCCCTAGGCTATAAGACTCAGTAGCCGCCGCCGTTTAGACTTGGGTTTTGTTTAGTTCAAGTTTTCTAGAGAGAAACTACGATTGTATCATTGTAACTCGTGGCGAGAAGTCTTTTTATCGTGATCCAGGGCCCCTGTTCTTGTTCCCCTCGACCGTGGCGATTAGTCCTTTCGAACCGAGTGCTAGAACTCTTTTAATTATGAGTGTCAATTCCTATTTGCAATTTCAGATTGCGTGTTTATCCTTTCTTGCTTATGTTCTCGATTCGCTTGCAGGAAAAGCCTTCTCGGCGAGGTCAATCAAGTTGTGCTTGGTTGATAACCAACGGAGCAATGGTGTAGCGGTTGTAGAATCGAATCGTGTTGATTTGAAGCCGGATCGTCAACGTCGAGTTCTCCAAATTCGAGTTTACCCCCTCTACCTCTCGGAAGATCGGCCTAGATCATATCAACTACCTTGCCCCTAACTCTGCTCCTCGAGTGCGCAGGTCTACCAGGGAGCTCCGAGCCGTTTTCCCTTGCCACACGACGCCACTAGCTCCTACTCCGGCGAGCGACGCCAACCGTCTCCGCCCTCTCTCGCTCGTAGGACACCTCCGAGCCCACCCTCGGGCCACCGATCCCCTCGGTGAGCGTAGCAGCACCACCACTTCCTCCTAGCACCGCCACGACGAAGTTCTATGCACAGGAGGCCGAGCGCGCGCCACACCGGCGAGCCCACGGCGGCGCTCGTCGCGCCCGCGCTGCCCGGTCCACGGTGAACCGGTGGACCGCCACGAGGGTGTGGTCGACGGGTCCGTGGATGCGGTCCACAAGTTTTTCTTTTGAAAAATAATTCCAAAAATTCTATTATTTCATGTTTTGCAACTAAGCCCCCGAGTTTTATGAATAATAACCCACAAATCGATCTGTTTCTACGCACTTGACATTCTAACCCCTGCAGATCCTAAGAATCAAACCCGCGGTCCACTTTAAGCCAAAAATAATTCTACGTAAGCCCCTGTACCCTAGTTTAATTGTAGATTAGTACATATAACTTCAAAATGTCATATCAAACCATTGCTTCGTTATTCGTGTTCTTTATATCGAATGATCGTAGGAACATAATCTATGCATTCATAACATAATCATATTGATTTTATGTTGTTGTTCTCTGGTTTTGATGTTGTTGTATTTGTTTGTATCGCTACGCGCGTATAGGAGATCAAAGTCAAGAGCAGTCGTACGAGGACTTCCAGAACCAGGACTTTGAAGAGTTTGATCAACCATCTGCGCAGGAAGAAGGCAAGTGTCCTTGCTTAATTGATCCTTTTTGCAGATTGGATTTATACCTATGGCTTGTTTGCATGTGAATATGACGGAAAAACCCAATATAGGATTACCTTAGCATTGTTAGCCCTTCCTTGTGAACCTAGGTAGACTAGGAATCGGTTCATTTTTTTTATAACGCTTAGTATTGCTTAGCGGGATCTCAATTTAATCTTGACTAATGAACTACTTTAACATGAGGTTTGGGAATGATAATTGATAGCAACATGGAACTTAGGGATCTAAGCAAGTGGTATGTGTTGGAGGGTGCCGAGTGCACGGGGTGGCGTGTGGCATGCTTGCTGTAGATCTAAGGACCGGTTCTTGGAGCGATCACCCAGGATCTACCGTACCAACACAAGACTCGTATGGGAGAGCTTGGCCTAGTAGTTAGGTAAATCTCCCTGCACCGTATGAAGCCGTCTTGGGGGCGCGGGGACGGAAGGGTACGGGAGGGTAGTCTTATGACCCGCAAGGCACAAGAGGGGACTTATAGGTGGACAGGTTACTTAAAGGTAGTCCCCTATCGGAGAAACCTCAATGGGTACATACGTATCGGGAGACCCTAGTGAAAAGCTTCGCAGTGATCTCCTGGCCGCACATCAAAGGAATTGTGCAAGTGGTCGCTACCACGGCAAAATGGAGACTTTAGTCCAGTCGGCAACAGGAGATGGAATCATCGAGTTGTGGTAGAGTGGTACAACCTCCGTAGAGTGTAAACCGTCATGACAGCCGTGCTCACGGTCACGAGCGGCTCGGACTCCTCGCTTGATTAGGGGGCATGGTATGGCTGGGATGGATGGAAACGTTAGAACAGTGTTGACGGTCCTTATGGTCCAATTTTACCGTCAACATGTTGCATCTTTTTGAATCAAACACCATCACCAAGAATAGACATAGGGATTATTTCTAACAAATTCCACTAGTCTTGGTGAAATTATGAATGCAGGTGCAATTCATATGAAAACGAGGGAAAACATGCACGAAACATGGACTTTGCAATCGACGGATTTTCCCCGGACTAAAGAATATAGTCCAAAAGCCCAAAACCACAAAACAGAGCCTCAACATCAAACCAAGCAAGTGGATTGGGCCAGTACACAGCCAGGGGAAGGCACCGGAGAAGAATCAAGCCCGGGGAGTCCGAGCCGGTTCGGCGAACCACCCTAGTGGGTTCGGCCGAACCGACAGTGGGCCCCCCGGCCCATCTTTCTCCGGCGGTTTGTCACCGACGTCCGGAGGTCGGTTCCACCTGCAATTAATGCCACCGACGTACTGGAACCGCCTCCAAGTTGCCGACCTTCCAAGGCTATAAATAAAGGGCTACACCCCCCTCTCTCAACACACCACCAACATCAAGATACAAGACAAAACTCTCATCCTTAGGCCAAGGGCCTCTTGTATTTTAGTAGAATAGGAGAGAGGGCAAGGAAGAGGAAGGAGTGTTCCTCCCTTTTGCAAAGTGGAGTAGTATTCCCTTTTCTTTTACCTTGGCGTGTAAACACTCTTTTTGGTGATTTATACGTGGTGATCTACTTATCTATCGTGACATATCTTTGTGTTAGACGTAATTCTTGTTATACTTGTTTACGGGATCATCGCTTCGCAAGAAGTACTCTAGCTTTCGAACTCGGTTCTAGGCCGAGGCTAGAGTAGTGGTCAATAGCATAGACGTGGTGTCTAGGGCTGGAGATCGCCTTTGTTTGCTGTGTGCCCCACGGTTTGTAGAGGTAGGTGGCAGGAAGTGACAGCCCTGTCATCCAAAGGAACCCTCCACGTTCGGGTACATAGTAGAGCTTTCGTAGACCGGAGTGGCTTGGCGGACCAAGCCTAAGACGGTGCCCGAAGTAAACAAGTCTAGCTTGCGTTCGTCTACCTTTAAAGGATAAATAGATAAGAGTCACCCTCTCGACCCTATTTTGCTACGTTGTCTTGGTTGTCCTTGGGTAAACTAACCTTGTTGCAGAAATACTCTGTTCCCTGCGGATATAAATACGATACCTTGGAATACTCCGGGTGAAGTGCTACAACGGTATTCCGTGCGCTTGCGGATTTATTCGTGACGTAAGAAATACCAACAAGCATTTACGGCGCCGTTGTCGGGGAACGGTTGTTATCTTTGTAACGAATCAGGTTTGCCCTCGTAATCTATCTTACTTACCGTTCTGTTTTTATTTTTTTCCTTACATTCAAAATTTCACAAAAACATATCATGGAGTCACACCCAACCATCCAATCTTTCTCCACTCCACGGGGTGAACTCTTAGAGCCACCATCATCATCACAACCTATTTCTTCACCTGGCTATGAGTTCTCCCCGATTACATTTCGATGATTAGAGGTTTATCCTTTTCGGGTTTTAAACATGAAAATCCTTATGAACACTTGCGAGAGTTTGAACATTTGTGTTCATGCCGATTGATCCATGGCATGACACAAGAAACATTGAAGTGGAAGTTGTTTCCCTTCTCTCTCAATGAGAAGGCGAAGCAATGGTACACTTACACCGCTAAGAGAGTGAACGGTGATTGGAAAGAATTGCGAGACAAATTTTGTCTAGCATTCTTCCCCGTATCTCGTATCACTTCTCTACGAGCGGAAATAATAGGCTTTCGACAAGAAGAAAAGGAAACCTTAAGTGCGTCATGGATTCGGTTCTGTTCTCTAACGGACTCCGGACCAGAATTATTGCTCCCCGAACCCGTTTTATTACAACACTTTTATTCGGGATTGAGCAACGATACCGCACTTTATCTTGACACGGCCGCGGGTGGATCTTTTTCTCATAAGACCATAGCGGAAGCACACGAACTTTTGGATCGAATTGTGGAAAACACACCTTTTTCCGCTGACTTACTCGTAGAGCCGGAGTCGGAAGATGAGGAACTCGTTGTGCAAGAGACACAACACTTGGTGCCCATGATGGAGCACCTAGCACTCGAGTCCTCATCTAACACAAGAACAATGATAGAGGAAGATGAACCTCTTGATTTCCCATTTGAGTTCAAGGAAGAAATTTTTGAAGATTTTGGAAACACCTTGAACTACTCCTATCAAAAGAAACCAGCACTCCCTGCACCAACCCCGAACCTATTGAAAAATCTCTTCTCTTAAAAACTGTTCGGAAGTTGACAGCAATTATGAGCGATGAATGGTTGATGGAAAACGAACTTTCTTCGGAAGTTCTTCGACTTGATCATCCTAGATCAACCATTCGTGGCTCAATTCGGGGAGTAATGGTAGATGTTCTCTATAATCCTCTAGTAGGTGCCAACATCATGTCCGAATCTTTTGCTTCAACTTTATTTGGAAACGAGACATGGGCACCTTCGACAAACTCCTTAAAGCCCCACCGGGGCAATTTTTGAGAGTTTGGGGATCATTAGAGATGTTTGCATTAAGCGTAATGAAGCGAGAGGTTTCCTTGGACTTTCACGTTTTCGGAATCCTGGATTTCGATGTTTTGGTCGGTCATCCCATAGAAAAGCTTTTCTTAGGGATATCACCTTCAGGAACCTTAGACTTCACCCTCGGCAAGAAAACTTTTTCTCTTCCTATCATTCATGCACAAAACTCTTTTGCCGAGGAGCCGCTTGTGGAAGAAGAATGCATGGAGGAGGTTATGGCAATTTTTCCTCATGAAAACCCCGAATCATCCTTGGATGAAGATGCTCTTGATTTCATTTTAGAAGAGGATGATTCGGCGGAAACTTTTGAGCTGCCCGAAACTTTTACACCTACGCCACCTCCCGTAGAGCTCAAAACTCTTCCACCGGGCTTGCGCTACGTTTTCTTCACGGAAATCCCGAAACCCCTGTCATCATAAGTGACAAGCTTTCGGAGGAGGAAACTGCAAAACTCTTAGCCGTGCTAGAAAAACATCACTCCGTTTTTGGGTACTCGCTTGGAGACCTCAAGGGAATCAGCCACTGCTCTTTGCACCCATCGCATTCCCATAGACCCCGATAGTACACCATCTAGGGAACCTCAAAGGAGGTTGAACAATGCGATGCGGGAGGTCGTTAAAAAGGAGGTCTTAAAACTTTTACATGCTGGCATTATCTATCCTGTTCCACACAGCGAGTGGGTGAGTCCGGTGCAGGTCGTACCCAAGAAAGGAGGAATGACGGTCGTCCATAATGACAAAAATGAGTTGATCCCTCAACGCACCGTCACGGGATGGAGGATGTGCATAGATTACCGAAAACTTAACAAGGCTACAAAGAAGGATCATTTTCCGCTGCCCTTCATCGATGAGATGTTGGAACGGCTGGCAAATAATTCTTTCTTTTGTTTCCTTGATGGGTATTCGAGGATATCATCAAATCCCCATCCATCCCGACGATCAAAGTAAAACCACTTTCACATGCCCCTATGGAACTTACGCCTATCGACGAATGTCTTTTGGGCTTTGCAATGCACACTGCTTCTTTTCAACGTTGCATGATGTCTATCTTTTCGACATGATCGAAGAGATTATGGAAGTATTCATGGATGATTTCTCTGTTTATGGAAAAACCTTCGATCATTGTTTAGAAAATTTAGACAAAGTCTTGCAACGTTGTCAAGGAAATGATTTAGTGCTCAATTGGGAGAAATGCCATTTCGTGGTTAGAGAAGGCATAGTTACGGGGCATTTGATTTCTGAAAGGGGGATAGAGGTGGACAAAGCTAAATTAGAAGTTATAGAAAAGCTTCCACCTCCTGTGAATGTTAGGGGCATTCGCAGCTTTGCAGGACATGCGGGGTTCTATCGTCGGTTTATCAAAGATTTCTCTCAAATTGCTAGACCCCTTACAAATCTGCTTGCGAAGGATGCACCCTTTGAGTTTGCGATGAATGCATGACTGCTTTCACTACCCTTAAGAATGCACTCATCTCGGCGCCAATTATCCAACCCCTTGATTGGACGCTGCCTTTTGAGATAATGTGTGATGCTAGTGATTTTGCTTTGTGGGGGCTGTTCTTGGCCAAACTAGAGATAAAAAGCATCATGCAATCTCCTATGCAAGCAAAACCTTGGTGGAGCTCGGTTAAATTACACTACCACTGAAAAAGAGCTCCTTGCTTGTTGTTTTTGCTTTTGATAAGTTTAGATCCTACTTGGCTGGAGCAAAAGTCATTGTTTACACCGATCATGCTGCTTTAAAGTTTTTGCTCAATAAGAAGGATGCTAAACCTCGTTTGATACGATGGGTTCTTCTACTCCAAGAGTTTGATGTAGAAATCCGTGATAAGAAAGGAGTAGAAAATTCCGTGGCGAGATCATTTGTCGCGTATACAATTCACTAACCTGCAGGAATTACCCATCAATGATTTCCTACGCGATGACATGCTGCTCCTAGTGAGGGACTCACATCCATGGTACTGCCGACATTGTGAACTTCATGGCAACGAGGTACGTACCACTGGAAAGAGCAAGAAACGACTCATCTATGAGAGTCGCCGTCACTTATGGGAAGAGCCCTTCCTTTACCGTGTCTGCGCCGATGGATTGCTAAGGCGATGTGTGCCCATACCGAGAGCACACGAATCATTGAGAAGTGCCATGCATCGCCATACGGGGACACTACGGCGTGTTTCGTACACGAGGCCAAGATATGGCAAAGTGGCTTCTTTTGGCCAGCCATGTACGAAGACACAAAGGAATTTGTCGGGCGATGCCCGGAATGTCAAAAAGTTGGAGGCATCACGGCAAGAGATGCAATGCCCCTCAACTACAATTTACAAGTCGAGCTCTTCGACGTATGGGGCATTGACTTCATGGGACCGTTCACCAAGTCACATGACTGCGAATACATCTTGGTGGCGGTAGACTACGTGTCTAAGTGGGTGGAAGCAATGCCTTGCGGGGCCGCAAATGCCAAGCATGCTCGCCGGATGTTCCACGAAATTATCTTCCCAAGGTTTGGAACACCGAAGCTAGTGATAAGCGACGGAGGGTCTCACTTCATTGATAAGACCTTCCGAAGCTTCCTAAGAGAACTTGGATCAAGGCATAATATCGCTACTCCATACCACCCTCAAACCGGTGGGCAGGCCGAGACCTCAAACAAGCAAATCAAGCGGATCCTGCAAAAGACCGTAACGAGAAATGGGGAAGGGATGGAAGGACAAGCTACCCGATGCACTATGGGCATACCGTACAGCATACAAGACACCCATAGGCATGTCCCCATACCAGCTCGTGTACGGGAAAACATGTCATTTACCGTCGAGATGGAACACGAGCGTATTGGGCCATCCGGAAATGGAACATGGACTTTAATGGTGCCGGACGCAAAAGAAAAATGGAGATAGCTGAGTTAGAAGAATGGAGAGACAAAGCTTACCACAACTCAGCTATATACAAAGAAAGGACAAAAAGGTGGCACGACAAAAAGATAAAGATAAAGGTATTTAAGGTTGGAGATAAGGTCTTGCTATTCAATTCACGGGTGAAACTCTTCGGGCATGGAAAATTAAGAAGTAAATGGGACGGACCATACACGGTTATTGACACCTCGTCACATGGAGCAATCACACTTCAAGGCGACGAAGGTAAAATATTTAAGGTAAATGGTCAGCGCCTTAAAATTTATTTCGAGCCAGATAAAGATAAAGAATTTGATGTCATGCACTTGATTAATTTAAATTTTCTCTCATGATAGCTCTTTCTTATCTATATCCCGTAGTAGCTCTTTCCCTGAAATAATTTTAGCAAGCAATCAACCGAGAAAAAGAAGGGGACCCGAGGGGCCCACTACGGTTCGGCCGAACCCCCTTGCTGGTTCGGCCGGAACCGATCTGAACCCCAAACGGTCACTTTTTTCTTTCATCTTTTGTCTCCAACGGTCACAAGATCAAATCTCCTGCTTAGTGCCTTCCATGCTGCGGGAAAAATCAAATTAATTCTTTCCATGCTTTTATCTATAAATGAAGGTGTTTTCTTTCATTTTTCCCTTGCACCTTTCTTCCACCTTGTCCATTTCGCACAAAAAAAAAAAGCTTTTGCCCAGCACCATGGACGGTAGCATCCCAAGCCTCGACGTCTCCGTCACCACCGGCGAGCTTTGCCGCCAAGTCGGCCTCGAAGACATCCTTGATCATGTCTCCATTCCCGGCGAGCAAGCCTTGATGATCCATGATCTACCGCTCGCTATTGAACCTCCACCCACAGCAGCAAGAACACCCTCCAAGAGCTCTCCCGCTGCTGTGGCACCTCGCCAAAAGAAGGGAAATCTACCCCCAAGAAGAAGAGCGCCGACGCCGCCGACAACGCTCTCCTTCCTGGAGAGAAGTACGTCGGCACCCTCGCTACCAAGAGCGGGCAGGTGGTGCACCATCAATATGAGGGCGCAACCTGCCTAGCCCCATCAAGAAGCCGGCGAGAGGTTCAAGATCAAGGGAATCCGCGGTGGCGGAAAGCAGCTCATCCCGCCGCTCACCTCGGCGGAAAAGAGAGACGCCGCGAATCCGTGGGCGACACTCCTCCTAAGAGGATAAGGAGGCGTCTCTCTCCCTCTCCCATCAAGAGGGCGGGGGAATGTATGAAAGCGAGGAGGAGAAAACTCCTAAAAAAAGCCCCTACCAAATCCTCCTCGCTAAACACGTTGATCTCCGCGAAGCCCATGAACGCCTACGTGATAATGTCGCGGAGATCAAAGACGCTATTGAAGACTTGAAGGATGCCCGGGCGAGCCATCGCCGCGGCACCAACTCCAAGATCAAGCGTCTCTTCAAGGACGCGGGGAAGGAGGACGAATACGACGTTTAAAATGAACCTTCCCGCGTTCATCATTTCCCGCGAGCACATTTTTATCATTTTTTCAATTCCTCAAGATTGTAATGCGCCTGCTCTTTTAAATTTTTAATCATATTAGTGCTCCCCGGTCTTCCCTTACCGGTAGAGCAAGTTTTGTTTCGAAATATCTTTGTCTATTTTGAAGAAAACGAGGCAAAAGGCAAGTGTGGGGGGGACATCGCGGAAAGCAAAGACAAACACACGCGTAGCGCGCAGAAACATCACGAGGAAAACAACACAAACACAACCTGCGAAACGAGCACCGGTGGGGCCCGGGCCGGTTCGGCCGAACCCACGAGGGTGGTTCGGCGAACCCTGGTGGGTCCCACTCGGCCCTGCTTCCTCGTGGCACTTGAGTTTGTTTCCCACACTTCCTTTTCGCCTACTTTATTTGTCAAGTTCATTACGAGACGCGAAAAACAATTACTAAAACTTGACCAACTAAAACTTGGGAAGATTTCTTTTGAATACCTTTTCCCAAGTCTCTCCCTAATGCTCTCATGATGATCTTGCACACTTTTTATTACTCGCTTCATCACCACTTGCTCGTGAACAAATAATCAAATCCATAGGACCCATGTTTTTCTAGATTATTGGCAAGTGTGATATGGCTCGACGAAATGATCTTATGCTTAGCTTACAGAGTCCTTGGGAATTTTATTTCACAAAACAAAAATACCATGGCTTCATGCTCCTCTCTTGATACAAAAATTCCTACCAATGCCATATGATGATCATACCTTGCAAAACTTACATACATATGCTTGCTTGTGATTGCAATGAGCTTTACCAAAATTGAGTGACCCTAGAGAGAAACTTGTCATGCTCTCTTGATCAAGATCACGTACACTCCACCGAGAAAAAAAAAAAAAAAAAAAAGGGGCTAAACTCCTACACTAGGAGCTAGCACCCCACCAAAATAAAGACACTCCTCGTTTGCACCTCTTTTTACCTCTCTCTCTCTCTCAATCACGCATAAACGAGACATGGCTATGTAAAAAAAAAAAAAAAAAAAAAAAAAAAAGAAGAAGAAAAGCTCACACGGATGAGCAATGAAAAGAAAGCTCACAAAGATGAGCAATGAAAAAGAGAGAAGAAAAGAGATGCTCAAGCATAGAGCAAGAAAAGAAAAGAAAGAAAATAAAAAGATAGCCATGTCTCGAAAATGCAAAATAAAGAGAGGTCAATTGCAATAGGAGTTGTCACTTTTTCATATCCATACACACACGCACTTCTTGATCAAGGTTACATGACTTGGCTTCTCCATGGATCCTTTCTTTTGGCTTAGCAATATTTGTGATACAAGTATGCCTCTCTCATTCCCTACCGAGCTCCACATACAAGCCTAAGAAGTAGGAAAAAGAGAGGCAACACAATGCCTTAGTGAGGAAAACACTTTTTGAGCGATTCAAGAGAATCGAAGAGGAGCGGGAGTCATGTTGTTTATTTTCAAAACTTTCAAAAACCCAAGGTGCTTAGTGAGCAAAAGTATAGTGACTTGAGTCATGAGCTGTTCCACTTATCAATCATCCAAGAATGCATGTTAGCCACCGTCATGTTCACAAGTAAAACGGTGTGGCTTGTAATAACATGTGTGCAGGTCTCTAAGGGGAGAGATCTCTCAACTTACGCTCCCACCTTTACTCGAGGACGAGCAAAGAGCTAAGTGTGGGGGTCTTGTTGACGGTCCTTATGGTCCAATTTTACCGTCAACATGTTGCATCTTTTTGAATCAAACACCATCACCAAGAATAGACATAGGGATTATTTCTAACAAATTCCACTAGTCTTGGTGAAATTATGAATGCGGGTGCAATTCATATGAAAACGAGGGAAAACATGCACGAAACATGGACTTTGCAATCGACGGATTTTCCCAGGACTAAAGAATATAGTCCAAAAGCCCAAAACCACAAAACAGAGCCTCAACATCAAACCAAGCAAGTGGATTGGGCCGGTACACAGCCGGGGAAGGCACCGAGAGAAGAATCAAGCCCGGGGAGTCCGGGCCGGTTCGGCAGAACCACCCTAGTGGGTTCGGCCGAGGCGACGAGTGGGCCCCCTGGCCCATCTTTCTGCGGCGGTTTGTCACCAGACGTACGGAGGTCGGTTCCACCTGCAATTAATGCCACCGACGTACGGAACCGCCTCCAAGTTGCCGACCTTCCAAGGCTATAAATAAAGGGCTACACCCCCTCTCTCAACACACCACCAACATCAAGATACAAGACAAAACTCTCATCCTTAGGCCAAGGGCCTCTTGTATTTTAGTAGAATAGGAGAGAGGGCAAGGAAGAGGAAGGAGTGTTCCTCCCTTTTGCAAAGTGGAGTAGTATTTCCTTTTCTTTTACCTTGGCGTGTAAACACTCTTTTTGGTGATTTATACGTGGTGATCTACTTATCTATCGTGACATATCTTTGTGTTAGACGTAATTCTTGTTATACTTGTTTACGGGATCATCGCTTCGCAAGAAGTACTCTAGCTTTACGAACTCGGTTCTAGGCCGAGGCTAGAGTAGTGGTCAATAGCATAGACGTGGTGTCTAGGCTGGAGATCGCCTTTGTTTGCTTGTGTGCCCCACGGTTTGTAGAGGTAGGTGGCGGGAAGTGACAGCCCTGTCATCCAAAGGAACCCTCCACGTTCGGGTACATAGTAGAGCTTTCGTAGACCGGAGTGGCTTGGCGAGACCAAGCCTAAGACGGTGCCCGAAGTAAACAAGTCTAGCTTGCGTTCGTCTACCTTTAAAGGATAAATAGATAAGAGTCACCCTCTCGACCCTATTTTGCTACGTTGTCTTGGTTGTCCTTGGGTAAACTAACCTTGTTGCAGAAATACTCTGTTCCATGCGGATATAAATACGATACCTTGGAATACTCCCGGGTGAAGTGCTACAACGGTATTCCGTGCGCTTGCGGATTTATTCGTGACGTAAGAAATACCAACAAACAGTTGCTCGATGCTTGGATGGTTTGGGTTGGTTGGGTTGCTTCACACATAGTAATTAGGGTGCTTAAGCCTTTGCGAAACAAAACTAGCTTTATGCAAATAAACCTTTAAATACCTTATCCTTGACCTTGTAACCAGTTTTTCGTTTCCCCACTTGTTGAGTACGACACGCGTACTCACACATGCTTTACTTCCTGTAAAATCACTACCACACTACAGGACGAGAATGGGATCATTATGAAGATGACGGGTCGGACTACTAGACGTGCACTCCCTAGTTGATGCCTGTGAAGATGGGGCCACTACGCTTGCTTGTTGATGCTGCTGCTTGAATAAAGTGATGTAAGTTTCTTTTAGACCTACGGGTCCTTTTGTAATAAATATTATGATACATTTCGGACATGGTTAATACTCTGTTTACTTTAATTTGTCGTGTCCGTGTGATTCAACCGATCCTGGCACACATACGGGTACTCCAATTTGTTCACTCGCAAATTGGGATATGACAAATGGTATCAAAGCCATATCGACTGTAGGACGCAAGCCTAGTTAGAACGGACGACCCTAGGAGTATATTTTAAACTATAAAAACTAATTTTGAAAAATTTCCTTGTACACTTGTTACTTTATTCATTCATTTATCTTGTTTTGTCTTATTTTCAGTTCATTTATCACTTGTTAAACTTCTTAACTTTTACTTTGGACTTGTTGTTTCATTTTGTAAACCCTTGTATCTTCTTTTTTTGTCTTTTAGATGGCGAGAACCAGGCGCACCGCACGCAAGAGCACTCGTTGGACGCTACGCTGGACTTCGCCTTGCACCTCGGAATGTGGAGGACGTGCCGATTGAGCCAGTACCACAAGAACCCCCTCAGGAGGATCCGGAACAAACAGTAGAAGGAGAAGAAGAGGAACCCGAAGAACTGGAAGCTGCTGAAGAGGAAGAGGAACTCGAAGAACAGCCAACTCCCGATGAACAATCGGCTGCAGAAGATGAAGAAGGAGGAAATGATCTAGATGGACAAGAGGAGGACAACATCCGCCCATCACGTCGAGACGAGAAGCTTCGGTCTTGTGGTGAAGAAGCTGGATACATGGGACGTATGCTTAGGGATCTTCTTCTAAGACTCAATATCACCGACGAGCCGCTCTATGTGAGTAAGAAGGTGATCTACTACCACGGGGAGGAATGGATGACCGAGCTCACTATATATGATGGTGAGAAGGTTGAGAGTGAACACCACAGTCCTATCCACCGAGCGACTTGTGGAGAGGCGAGTCCGATGCCGCTTGGAGAGCAGTAACGAGCATATGTCATCGGAGGCATGCTGATCCGGCGGGCACCAACTTCACCTACGTGCCTAGGAGGATGCCCCAACAAAATGCCTACATCATTGCTCCTACTTTTTCGGAGGTGACCCTCAATAAGTTGAGCCGATCGAAGGCCACTACACCGGAGGTAAGCGATAAGTCGACCACTCTCATGCACGACGACCGACAGCTGAGGAAGGGGATGCTTGAGAGTGAAGCTTTTCCGAGGGCCCATATGCGGGGAAGGGTGGAGGAACCCAGTGACCTCCCCTCGACTTACTCGTTATAATATTAAGATGGAGACCTGCAACTCCCCTCGACTTTAGGACGCCACCGACTCCGCCCACGACAACTCCACCGCCGACGATGTCGCCTCCCATGCTTAGGAGCTACCCATACCAGGAATAAATTGTAATACGTTTAGACCATTTTTATTTGAGATTAATGTGATAAACTCTACGGTTTGGTGTGCTAATGTGAGTTGTGGGATGCTTCGAGCAACTTGTCCACAACCTCATCTTTTAATTATTATGCATTAAATAAAATACTTTGCTATCATATCTTGATGCATATAGTTTGGGGTTCAAACTTATTCATTTTCTATATCTATCTTCTATCTCTATTCCACCAACGAGATGTCAACCAGGAGGAATTCAAGCAGGAATGATCAGAACAATAATGATAATAACAACAACAATATAACTATTGAGCAGCTGATGAACATGCAAGGCCAATTCATGCAAACTATGGTGCAAGCACTCGGCAATGTACAGAATAATAACAACGTCCCACCTCCTCCACCTCCACCACGTCCACCCCAGAATAGGATGAGAGACTTTCAAAGGACCCGCCCAGTTCCTTTCTCCCAAGCCAAGGATCCTATGGATGCAAAAGATTGGCTCAAGGGTGTGGAGAAGAAACTCATCATAGCCTAATGCAATGACCATGAAAAAGTTCTTTTCGTGGCTCATCAACTCTCCGGAGCAGCAGCGGATTGGTGGGAAGCATATTGCAATGCACATGCAAATGCTGATGGAATCACTTGGCTAGAATTTAAGACTGCCTTCCGTACTCACTATGTACCCCCTAGGGTAATGTTGCTGAAGTGGCAGGAATTTCATGATCTGAAGCAAGGCAACATGAATGTTAGTGAATATCTCAATCAATTCACACAGTTGTCAAGGTATGCCCTAGAGGATGTGAGTTCTGATGCTAAAAAGTAATTTATGTTCATGAAAGGACTTCTTCACAATGATCTCCAGCTGCAGTTGCTGAATTGTGACTATGAAAACTTCCGAAGTTAGTGGACAAGGCTATTGTGATTGAAAACAAGAAAAATGAAATTGAAAGGGAAGGCAAGAGAACGATGGCATTTTCGGGACAACCATGTAGTAGCAACACTCGCCCCCACTTCAACCCACCTAACAACTACTATCGTCCACCCAACACCTTCAAGCCTTCCATGCAAGCTCCACGTCCCAATTATCAAATGCAACGACCCAATTTTCAGGCTCCACGCCCAAATTTCCAAGGTCCACGCCCACAGGAACCTCGCTCAAATTATGTTGCTAACCCGTCTACTCGGGCACGGGGTAACGTAAATGGCAATGCTCAAGGAAAAGGTTGTTATCACTGTGGTAGTGAGACGCACTTTGTGAGCCGGTGTCCTCCGAAGTATCCAAATAAGAATAATGCTGGTGCAAATGGTAATCGTGGGCAGGAAAATTATTTCCGTCGCAGGGTCAATCACGTCACTCGTTGAGGATGCAGAACAAGATCAGGACATTGTCATTGGCATGTTCCTGGAAAAATCAAACCCTATAACTATTCTTTTTGATTCTGGAGAATCACATTCATTTGTATCATCAAAATATGTTGCAAACTACAACTTACCAATAACCACTATGAAGTATACCATGCTAATAAGCTCTCCTGGAGGAGAAATGAGAAGTTGCCATGTATACCCAAAAGTCAATCTTACAATAAGGGGGTAGATTTCCCGTCCAACCTCATAGTACTAGACTCCAAAGGGATAGACATAACCCTCGGAATGGAGTGGTTAAAGAAGTACGATGGAATCATCCTGTGTGCAAAGAGGACAAGTACAACTAACCAATGGCGAAGGAGTCAAGGTTGAGTATATGGCCGCATAACCATTGACCAAGGAAGTACTTCGAATCAAGCCAAGGGCACTCCCATCGAGGAAATACGTGTGGTGTGCCAGTATCCCGATGTATTTCCGGATGATCTTCCGGGTAAGCCACCTAACCGTGAAATCGAGTTCATCATTGATTTGGTACCGGAACGGCCCCTATTGCAAAAAGGCCATATAGAATGCCAGTTAATGAGTTAGTAGAACACAAGAAGCAAATAGAAGAGTTACTTGGAAAAGGGTTTCATAAGCCCAAGCTCATCACCCTCGGGAGCACCAAGTACTTTTTGTAGAGAAGGATAAAACACAAAGAATGTGTGTTGACTATCGTTCTTTGAATGAAGTCACTATCAAAAACAAGTATCCTTTGCCTAGGATTGAGGACTTGTTTGATCAAATGAAAGGAGCTTGTATATTCTCCAAGATTGATCTAAGATCCGGTTATCATCAATTGAAGATAAGACCATCGGACATACCTAGGACAACATTCAGGACAAGATATGGGTTATATGAGTTTACGAGTGATGTCTTTTGGATCGACCAACGCACCTGCTGTTGACGGTCCTTATGGTCCAATTTTACCGTCAACATGTTGCATCTTTTTGAATCAAACACCATCACCAAGAATAGACATAGGGATTATTTCTAACAAATTCCACTAGTCTTGGTGAAATTATGAATGCAGGTGCAATTCATATGAAAACAGGGGAAAACATGCACGAAACATGGACTTTGCAATCGACGGATTTTCCCGGACTAAAGAATATAGTCCAAAAGCCCAAAACCACAAAACAGAGCCTCAACATCAAACCAAGCAAGTGGATTGGGCCAGTACACAGCCAGGGGAAGGCACCGAGAGAAGAATCAAGCCCGGGGAGTCCAGGCCGGTTCGGCCGAACCACCCTAGTGGGTTCGGCCGAACCGACAGTGGGCCCCCCGGCCCATCTTTCTCTGGCGGTTTGTCACCGACGTCCGGAGGTCGGTTCCACCTGCAATTAATGCCACCGACATCCGGAACCGCCTCCAAGTTGCCGACCTTCCAAGGCTATAAATAAAGGGCTACACCCCCTCTCTCAACACACCACCAACATCAAGATACAAGACAAAACTCTCATCCTTAGGCCAAGGGCCTCTTGTATTTTAGTAGAATAGGAGAGAGGGCAAGGAAGAGGAAGGAGTGTTCCTCCCTTTTGCAAAGTGGAGTAGTATTTCCTTTTCTTTTACCTTGGCGTGTAAACACTCTTGTTGGTGATTTATACGTGGTGATCTACTTATCTATCGTGACATATCTTTGTGTTAGACGTAATTCTTGTTATACTTGTTTACGGGATCATCGCTTCGCAAGAAGTACTCTAGCCTTCCGAACTCGGTTCTAGGCCGAGGCTAGAGTAGTGGTCAATAGCATAGACGTGGTGTCTAGGCTGGAGATCGCCTTTGTTTGCTTGTGTGCCCCACGGTTTGTAGAGGTAGGTGGCAGGAAGTGACAGCCCTGTCATCCAAAGGAACCCTCCACGTTCGGGTACATAGTAGAGCTTTCGTAGACCGGAGTGGCTTGGCGAGACCAAGCCTAAGACGGTGCCCGAAGTAAACAAGTCTAGCTTGCGTTCGTCTACCTTTAAAGGATAAATAGATAAGAGTCACCCTCTCGACCCTATTTTGCTACGTTGTCTTGGTTGTCCTTGGGTAAACTAACCTTGTTGCATAAATACTCTGTTCCCTGCGGATATAAATACGATACCTTGGAATACTCCCGGGTGAAGTGCTACAACGGTATTCCGTGCGCTTGCGGATTCATTCGTGACGTAAGAAATACCAACAAGCATTTCTGGCGCCGTTGCCGGAGAACGGTTGTTATCTTTGTAACGAATCAGGTTTGCCCTCGTAATCTATCTTACTTACCGTTCTGTTTTTATTTTTTTCCTTACATTCAAAATTTCACAAAAACATATCATGGAGTCACACCCAACCATCCAATCTTTCTCCACTCCACGGGGTGAACTCTTAGAGCCACCATCATCATCACAACCTATTTCTTCACCTGGCTATGAGTTCTCCCCCGATTACATTTTGATGATTAGAGGTTTATCCTTTTCGGGTTTTAAACATGAAAATCCTTATGAACACTTGCGAGAGTTTGAACATTTGTGTTCATGCCGATTGATCCATGGCATGACACAAGAAACATTGAAGTGGAAGTTGTTTCCCTTCTCTCTCAATGAGAAGGCGAAGCAATGGTACACTTACACCGCTAAGAGAGTGAACGGTGATTGGAAAGAATTGCGAGACAAATTTTGTCTAGCATTCTTCCCCGTATCTCGTATCACTTCTCTACGAGCGGAAATAATAGGCTTTCGACAAGAAGAAAAGGAAACCTTAAGTGCGTCATGGATTCGGTTCTGTTCTCTAACAGACTCCGGACCAGAATTATTGCTCCCCGAACCCGTTTTATTACAACACTTTTATTCGGGATTGAGCAACGATACCGCACTTTATCTTGACACGGCCGCGGGTGGATCTTTTTCTCATAAGACCATAGCGGAAGCACACGAACTTTTGGATCGAATTGTGGAAAACACACCTTTTCCGCTGACTTACTCGTAGAGCCGGAGTCGAGAAGATGAGGAACTCGTTGTGCAAGAGACACAACACTTGGTGCCCATGATGGAGCACCTAGCACTCGAGTCCTCATCTAACACAAGAACAATGATAGAGGAAGATGAACCTCTTGATTTCCCATTTGAGTTCAAGGAAGAAATTTTTGAAGATTTTGGAAACACCTTGAACTACTCCTATCAAAAGAAACCAGCACTCCCTGCACCAACCCCGAACCTATTGAAAAATCTCTTCTCTTAAAAACTGTTCGGAAGTTGACAGCAATTATGAGCGATGAATGGTTGATGGAAAACGAACTTTCTTCGGAAGTTCTTCGACTTGATCATCCTAGATCAACCATTCGTGGCTCAATTCGGGGAGTAATGGTAGATGTTCTCTATAATCCTCTAGTAGGTGCCAACATCATGTCCGAATCTTTTGCTTCAACTTTATTTGGAAACGAGACATGGGCACCTTCGACAAACTCCTTAAAGCCCCACCGGGGCAATTTTTTGAGAGTTTGGGGATCATTAGAGATGTTTGCATTAAGCGTAATGAAGCGAGAGGTTTCCTTGGACTTTCACGTTTTCGGAATCCTGGATTTCGATGTTTTGGTCGGTCATCCCATAGAAAAGCTTTTCTTAGGGATATCACCTTCGAGGAACCTTAGACTTCACCCTCGGCAAGAAAACTTTTCTCTTCCTATCATTCATGCACAAAACTCTTTTGCCGAGGAGCCGCTTGTGGAAGAAGAATGCATGGAGGAGGTTATGGCAATTTTTCCTCATGAAAACCCCGAATCATCCTTGGATGAAGATGCTCTTGATTTCATTTTAGAAGAGGATGATTCGGCGGAAACTTTTGAGCTGCCCGAAACTTTTACACCTACGCCACCTCCCGTAGAGCTCAAAACTCTTCCACCAGGCTTGCGCTACGTTTTCTTCACGGAAATCCCGAAACCCCTGTCATCATAAGTGACAAGCTTTCGGAGGAGGAAACTGCAAAACTCTTAGCCGTGCTAGAAAAACATCACTCCGTTTTTGGGTACTCGCTTGGAGACCTCAAGGGAATCAGCCCTGCTCTTTGCACCCATCGCATTCCCATAGACCCCGATAGTACACCATCTAGGGAACCTCAAAGGAGGTTGAACAATGCGATGCGGGAGGTCGTTAAAAAGGAGGTCTTAAAACTTTTACATGCTGGCATTATCTATCCTGTTCCACACAGCGAGTGGGTGAGTCCAGTGCAGGTTGTACCCAAGAAAGGAGGAATGACGGTCGTCCATAATGACAAAAATGAGTTGATCCCTCAACGCACCGTCACGGGATGGAGGATGTGCATAGATTACCGAAAACTTAACAAGGCTACAAAGAAGGATCATTTTCCGCTGCCCTTCATCGATGAGATGTTGGAACGGCTGGCAAATAATTCTTTCTTTTGTTTCCTTGATGGGTATTCAGGATATCATCAAATCCCCATCCATCCCGACGATCAAAGTAAAACCACTTTCACATGCCCCTATGGAACTTACGCCTATCGACGAATGTCTTTTGGGCTTTGCAATGCACCTGCTTCTTTTCAACGTTGCATGATGTCTATCTTTTCTGACATGATCGAAGAGATTATGGAAGTATTCATGGATGATTTCTCTGTTTATGGAAAAACCTTCGATCATTGTTTAGAAAATTTAGACAAAGTCTTGCAACGTTGTCAAGGAAATGATTTAGTGCTCAATTGGGAGAAATGCCATTTCATGGTTAGAGAAGGCATAGTTACGGGGCATTTGATTTCTGAAAGGGGGATAGAGGTGGACAAAGCTAAATTAGAAGTTATAGAAAAGCTTCCACCTCCTGTGAATGTTAGGGGCATTCGCAGCTTTACGGGACATGCGGGGTTCTATCGTCGGTTTATCAAAGATTTCTCTCAAATTGCTAGACCCCTTACAAATCTGCTTGCGAAGGATGCACCCTTTGAGTTTACTGATGAATGCATGACTGCTTTCACTACCCTTAAGAATGCACTCATCTCAGCGCCAATTATCCAACCCCTGATTGGACGCTGCCTTTTGAGATAATGTGTGATGCTAGTGATTTTGCTGTGGGGGCTGTTCTTGGCCAAACTAGAGATAAAAAGCATCATGCAATCTCCTATGCAAGCAAAACCTTGACTGGAGCTCAGTTAAATTACACTACCACTGAAAAAGAGCTCCTTGCTGTTGTTTTTGCTTTTGATAAGTTTAGATCCTACTTGACTGGAGCAAAAGTCATTGTTTACACCGATCATGCTGCTTTAAAGTTTTTGCTCAATAAGAAGGATGCTAAACCTCGTTTGATACGATGGGTTCTTCTACTCCAAGAGTTTGATGTAGAAATCCGTGATAAGAAAGGAGTAGAAAATTCCGTGGCAGATCATTTGTCGCGTATACAATTCACTAACCTGCAGGAATTACCCATCAATGATTTCCTACGCGATGACATGCTGCTCCTAGTGAGGGACTCACATCCATGGTACGCCGACATTGTGAACTTCATGGCAACGGGGTACGTACCACCTGGAAAGAGCAAGAAACGACTCATCTATGAGAGTCGCCGTCACTTATGGGAAGAGCCCTTCCTTTACCGTGTCTGCGCCGATGGATTGCTAAGGCGATGTGTGCCCATACCCGAGAGCACACGAATCATTGAGAAGTGCCATGCATCGCCATACGGGGGACACTACGGCGTGTTTCGTACACAGGCCAAGATATGGCAAAGTGGCTTCTTTTGGCCAGCCATGTACGAAGACACAAAGGAATTTGTCGGGCGATGCCCGGAATGTCAAAAAGTTGGAGGCATCACGGCAAGAGATGCAATGCCCCTCAACTACAATTTACAAGTCGAGCTCTTCGACGTATGGGGCATTGACTTCATGGGACCGTTCACCAAGTCACATGACTGCGAATACATCTTGGTGGCGGTAGACTACGTGTCTAAGTGGGTGGAAGCAATGCCTTGCAGGGCCGCAAATGCCAAGCATGCTCGCCGGATGTTCCACGAAATTATCTTCCCAAGGTTTGGAACACCGAAGCTAGTGATAAGCGACGGAGGGTCTCACTTCATTGATAAGACCTTCCGAAGCTTCCTAAGAGAACTTGGATCAAGGCATAATATCGCTACTCCATACCACCCTCAAACCAGTGGGCAGGCCGAGACCTCAAACAAGCAAATCAAGCGGATCCTGCAAAAGACCGTAACAGAAATGGGGAAGGGATGGAAGGACAAGCTACCCGATGCACTATGGGCATACCGTACAGCATACAAGACACCCATAGGCATGTCCCCATACCAGCTCGTGTACGGGAAAACATGTCATTTACCCGTCGAGATGGAACACCGAGCGTATTGGGCCATCCGGAAATGGAACATGGACTTTAATGGTGCCGGACGCAAAAGAAAAATGGAGATAGCTGAGTTAGAAGAATGGAGAGACAAAGCTTACCACAACTCAGCTATATACAAAGAAAGGACAAAAAGGTGGCACGACAAAAAGATAAAGATAAAGGTATTTAAGGTTGGAGATAAGGTCTTGCTATTCAATTCACGGGTGAAACTCTTCGGGCATGGAAAATTAAGAAGTAAATGGGACGGACCATACACGGTTATTGACACCTCGTCACATGGAGCAATCACACTTCAAGACGACGAAGGTAAAATATTTAAGGTAAATGGTCAGCGCCTTAAAATTTATTTCGAGCCCGATAAAGATAAAGAATTTGATGTCATGCACTTGATTAATTTAAATTTTCTCTCATGATAGCTCTTTCTTATCTATATCCCGTAGTAGCTCTTTCCCTGAAATAATTTTAGCAAGCAATCAACCAGAAAAGGAAGGGGACCGGAGGGGCCCACTACGGTTCGGCCGAACCCCCTTGCTGGTTCGGCCGAACCAGTACAGACCCCAAACGGTCACTTTTTTCTTTCATCTTTTGTCTCCAACGGTCACAAGATCAAATCTCCCTGCTTAGTGCCTTCCATGCTGCGGGAAAAATCAAATTAATTCTTTCCATGCTTTTATCTATAAATGAAGGTGTTTTCCTTCATTTTCCCTTGCACCTTTCTTCCACCTTGTCCATTTCGCACAAAAAAAAAAAAAAAGCTTTTGCCCAGCACCATGGACAGCAGCATCCCAAGCCTCGACGTCTCCGTCACCACCAGCGAGCTTTGCCGCCAAGTCGGCCTCGAAGACATCCTTGATCATGTCTCCATTCCCAGCGAGCAAGCCTTGATGATCCATGATCTACCGCTCGCTATTGAACCTCCACCCACAGCAGCAAGAACACCCTCCAAGAGCTCTCCCGCTGCTGTGGCACCTCGCCAAAAGAAAGGGAAATCTACCCCCAAGAAGAAGAGCGCCGACGCCGCCGACAACGCTCTCCTTCCTAGAGAGAAGTACGTCGGCACCCTCGCTACCAAGAGCGGGCAGGTGGTGCACCATCAATATGAGGGCGCAACCTGCCTAGCCCCATCAAGAAGCCCGGCGAGAGGTTCAAGATCAAGGGAATCCGCGGTGGCGGAAAGCAGCTCATCCCGCCGCTCACCTCGGCGGAAAGAGAGACGCCCGCGAATCCGTGGGCGACACTCCTCCTAAGAGGATAAGGAGGCGTCTCTCTCCCTCTCCCATCAAGAGGGCAGGGGGAATGTATGAAAGCGAGGAGGAGAAAACTCCTAAAAAAAGCCCCTACCAAATCCTCCTCGCTAAACACGTTGATCTCCGCGAAGCCCATGAACGCCTACGTGACAATGTCGCGGAGATCAAAGACGCTATTGAAGACTTGAAGGATGCCCGGGCGAGCCATCGCCGCAGCACCAACTCCAAGATCAAGCGTCTCTTCAAGGACGCGGGGAAGGAGGACGAATACGACGTTTAAAATGAACCTTCCCGCGTTCATCATTTCCCGTGAGCACTTATTTTTTTTTATCATTTTTTTCAATTCCTCAAGATTGTAATGCGCCTGCTCTTTTAAATTTTTAATCATATTAGTGCTCCCCGGTCTTCCCTTACCGGTAGAGCAAGTTTTGTTTCGAAATATCTTTGTCTATTTTGAAGAAAACAGGCAAAAAGGCAAGTGTGGGGGGACATCGCGGAAAGCAAAGACAAACACACGCGTAGCGCGCAGAAACATCACGAGGAAAACAACACAAACACAACCTGCGAAACAGAGCACCGGTGGGGCCCAGGCCGGTTCGGCCGAACCCACGAGGGTGGTTCGGCCGAACCCTGGTGGGTCCCACTCAGCCCCTGCTTCCTCGTGGCACTTGAGTTTGTTTCCCACACTTCCTTTTCGCCTACTTTATTTGTCAAGTTCATTCCGAGACGCGAAAAACAATTACTAAAACTTGACCAACTAAAACTTGGGAAGATTTCTTTTGAATACCTTTTCCCAAGTCTCTCCCTAATGCTCTCATGATGATCTTGCACACTTTTTATTACTCGCTTCATCACCACTTGCCTGTGAACAAATAATCAAATCCATAGGACCCATGTTTTTCTAGATTATTGGCAAGTGTGATATGGCTCGACGAAATGATCTTATGCTTAGCTTACCGAGTCCTTGGGAATTTTATTTCACAAAACAAAAATACCATGGCTTCATGCTCCTCTCTTGATACAAAAATTCCTACCAATGCCATATGATGATCATACCTTGCAAAACTTACATACATATGCTGCTTGTGATTGCAATGAGCTTTACCAAAATTGAGTGACCCTAGAGAGAAACTTGTCATGCTCTCTTGATCAAGATCACGTACACTCCACCAGGGCTAAACTCCTATACTAGGAGCTAGCACCCCACCAAAATAAAGACACTCCTCGTTTGCACCTCTTTTTACCTCTCCCTCTCTCTCAATCACGCATAAACGAGACATGGCTATGTAAAAGCTCACACAGATGAGCAATGAAAAGAAAGCTCACAAAGATGAGCAATGAAAAAGAGAGAAGAAAAGAGATGCTCAAGCATAGAGCAAGAAAAAGAAAAGAAAGAAAATAAAAAGATAGCCATGTCTCGAAAATGCAAAATAAAGAGAGGCCAATTGCAATAGGAGTTGTCACTTTTTCATATCCATACACACACGCACTTCTTGATCGAGGTTACATGACTTGGCTTCTCCATGGATCCTTTCTTTTGGCTTAGCAATATTTGTGATACAAGTATGCCTCTCTCATTCCCTACCGAGCTCCACATACAAGCCTAAGAAGTAGGAAAAAGAGAGGCAACACAATGCCTTGGTGAGGAAAACACTTTTTGAGCGATTCAAGAGAATCGAAGAGGAGCGGGAGTCATGTTGTTTATTCTCAAAACTTTCAAAAACCCAAGGTGCTTAGTGAGCAAAAGTATAGTGACTTGAGTCATGAGCTGTTCCACTTATCAATCATCCAAGAATGCATGTTAGCCACCGTCATGTTCACAAGTAAAACGGTGTGGCTTGTAATAACATGTGTGCAGGTCTCTAAGGGAAGAGATCTCTCAACTTACGCTCCCACCTTTACTCGAGGATGAGCAAAGAGCTAAGTGTGGGGGTCTTGTTGACGGTCCTTATGGTCCAATTTTACCGTCAACATGTTGCATCTTTTTGAATCAAACACCATCACCAAGAATAGACATAGGGATTATTTCTAACAAATTCCACTAGTCTTGGTGAAATTATGAATGCAGGTGCAATTCATATGAAAACAGGGGAAAACATGCACGAAACATGGACTTTGCAATCGACGGATTTTCCCCGGACTAAAGAATATAGTCCAAAAGCCGAAAACCACAAAACAGAGCCTCAACATCAAACCAATCAAGTGGATTGGGCCAGTACACAGCCGAGGGAAGGCACCGAGAGAAGAATCAAGCCCGGGGAGTCCAGGCCGGTTCGGCCGAACCACCCTAGTGGGTTCGGCCGAACCGACAGGTGGGCCCCCTGGCCCATCTTTCTCTGGCGGTTTGTCACCGACGTCCGGAGGTCGGTTCCACCTGCAATTAATGCCACCGACATCCGGAACCGCCTCCAAGTTGCCGACCTTCCAAGGCTATAAATAAAGGGCTACACCCCCTCTCTCAACACACCACCAACATCAAGATACAAGACAAAACTCTCATCCTTAGGCCAAGGGCCTCTTGTATTTTAGTAGAATAGGAGAGAGGGCAAGGAAGAGGAAGGAGTGTTCCTCCCTTTTGCAAAGTGGAGTAGTATTTCCTTTTCTTTTACCTTGGCGTGTAAACACTCTTGTTGGTGATTTATACGTGGTGATCTACTTATCTATCGTGACATATCTTTGTGTTAGACGTAATTCTTGTTATACTTGTTTACGGGATCATCGCTTCGCAAGAAGTACTCTAGCCTTCCGAACTCGGTTCTAGGCCGAGGCTAGAGTAGTGGTCAATAGCATAGACGTGGTGTCTAGGCTGGAGATCGCCTTTGTTTGCTGTGTGCCCCACGGTTTGTAGAGGTAGGTGGCAGGAAGTGACAGCCCTGTCATCCAAAGGAACCCTCCACGTTCGGGTACATAGTAGAGCTTTCGTAGACCGGAGTGGCTTGGCAGACCAAGCCTAAGACGGTGCCCGAAGTAAACAAGTCTAGCTTGCGTTCGTCTACCTTTAAAGGATAAATAGATAAGAGTCACCCTCTCGACCCTATTTTGCTACGTTGTCTTGGTTGTCCTTGGGTAAACTAACCTTGTTGCAGAAATACTCCGTTCCCTGCGGATATAAATACGATACCTTGGAATACTCCCGGGTGAAGTGCTACAACGGTATTCCGTGCGCTTGCGGATTCATTCGTGACGTAAGAAATACCAACACCTGCGTACTTTATGTACCTCATGAATAAGGTGTTTATGGAATATTTGGACAAGTTTGTTGTGGTGTTCATAGGTGATA
The DNA here is from genome assembly GCA_031894775.1 of Chloris gayana. Classification (NCBI taxonomy): domain Eukaryota; kingdom Viridiplantae; phylum Streptophyta; class Magnoliopsida; order Poales; family Poaceae; genus Chloris; species Chloris gayana. The sequence goes on from JAUNZO010000639.1 coordinate 640,334, forward strand.
TCTTAGTTTTCTCTAAAAATGAAGAGGAGCATGAAGAATACCATAGACTAGTCTTGGAAAAGCTACGTGAACATAAACTTTATGCTAAATACAATAAATGTGAGTCCTGGCTGAAGGAGATAGCTTTCCTTGGACACGTCATCTCAGCTAGAGGAGTATATGTTGACCCAAGCAAAGTCCGTGATGTATTGAACTGGAAGTCACCGATCAATATGTCCGAAATAAGGTTTAGCTGGATATTATCGACGATTCATAAAAGACTTCTCCAAAATAGCCAAACCCATGACGGAACTATTAGCAAAAGACAAAAAGTTTGATTGGTCTTCAACATGTCAAGTCGGTTTCAAAGAATTGAAACTAGGACTTGGATGTCTCGCTCATGAAAGGAGGTCAAGTAGTTGCCTATGCATCTAGACAACTACGCGCTCATGAGAAGAAGTATCCAACCCATGATCTAGAGTTAGCGCAGTGGTGCATGCTCTAAAAACATGGAGACACTATCTTCTTGGGCATAGATGTGAGGTTTACACCGATCATAAAAGCCTCAAGTACATATTCACTCAAACTGATCTCAATATGAGACAACGGAGGTGGATAGAGTTAATCAAGGATTATGACATTGGCATCAACTACCATCCAGGCAAAGTCAATGTCATCGCTGATGCTCTTAGTCCGAAGTCTTACTGCAATTCGATTATGTTGGGAGAATATCCACCCCAATTAAGTGAACCATGTGAACTTGGATTTTTGAATGAGACTACCGTCATAGAAGTAGAACCTACATTAACAAAAGAGATTAGTGAGGCACAGAAGGAGGATGAGAAGATAAAGGAAATTCGACAACTTATCAAGGATGGAAAGACGACTGAATTCTTAGAAGATGAGCAAGGAACTATCTGGTTTGGAAAAAGGATATGTGTACCGGATAAGAAGCCTATTCGGGATATGATTTTGAAGGAAGCACGTGATTCTCGTTTACCCTATCCATCCCGGAGGTACCAAAATGTATCACGATCCGAAAGCACAATATTGGTGGTATAGAATGAAGTGTGACGTTGCTGAGTAAGTTGCAACTTGTGATACCTGTCGGCGAGTAAAAGCAGAACATCAACGGCCAATAGGATTGGTATAACCATTGAAATTCCATGAATGGAAATGGGAAAAAAATCAGTATGGATTTTATAGTTCTACCACGTACAGAATCAAGATATGACTCAATATGGGTTATAGTAGATAGATTGACAAAGGTAGCCCACTTTATCCCAAGTAAAGACCACCTACATAGGAGCTCAGTTAGCATAACGATATATGTCAAGGATCATGTGCCTACACGGAGTACCGAAGAAGATAGTATCGGATAGAGGTTCTCGGTTCACCTCCTAGTTTTTGGAAAAACTGCATGAAGCGATGGGTACCAAGTTAATCTTCAGTTCTGCGTACCATCCTCGGACATATGGCCACACGAAAGTACTAATCAGATTCTCGAGGATATGCTAAGAGCCCGTGCATTGGAACATGGAAGAAGTTGGAACAAGAGTCTTCCATACGCAGAATTCTCATATAACAATAGTTATCGAGGCTAGCATCGAGATGGCATCCATTGAATTTTTGTATGAACGGAAGTGCATATCACCTCCGTTCCGGAATGAGATGTGAGAAAACAAAGTCTTCGAGACCAGATATACTCAAGGAAGCTGAATAGCAGGTCAAGGTTGTACGCGAAAAACTAAAGGTTGCACAATCAAGACAGAAAAGTTACTCGGAGAACCGACGACGTGACCTCGGCTTCGAAGTTAGAGAATTTGTATATCTCAAGGTATCACCTATGAGAGGAATGAGATGCTTTAGGGTTAAAGGAAATTTAGCGCTCGGTTACATTGGACCTTTCAAGATACTTGATAAGAAAGGAGAAGTTGCATATCAACTTGAATTACCGGAGCATCTCTCGGATGTGCATGACGTGTTCCACGTTTCTCAACCGAAGAAATGCCCGAGAGTGCTAGAAGATCAATTGCCCGTTGAAGAAGTAGATCTTTGTGAAGACCTTACTTATGCGAGAGGAGCTAGTCAAAATTCGGAGGTAGCTGAAAGAGTTACAAGAAACAAGGTGATCCGTGCATGCAAAGTATTATGGAAACATCACAACGAAGCGGAAACTACATGGGAACGAGAAGAAGATTTGAAAGCAGAATATCCTCATCTCTTTTCGATCTTCCTGAATCTCGAGGGAGAGATTCATTTTAAGGGGGGTGTTAGGTTTGAAACACCATATTTTTCATAACCTAAGATTTCCAAGAATAATCGTCATTGCATGTGAAACAAATGTCATTTCATGTGATCATCTAGACTAGAAATAAAAACTTTTCTAAATAAAACATTAATTCGTGCATTGCATGTCATGGCATGTAGGCATAAAGGTCGAGTAGGATTTTCTACCATTCATTTGGTATATTTTATGCGCTATTTATTGGAGTATAGTAATATTTTAAAGCATAGAACATCGATAGAAAATAGAAAAGGCAAAAACCAAGCAACTCGACCTAAACTTCTTTTCCTGGCCCACTTCTCTCTCCCTCACCAGGCCTAGGTGCGGCCCACTCATCTATAGTCTTCCTCAGGACGCCGGAACGCCGCCGCCACCGCACCGCCACCGCCGGCGCCTCCTCTCCGCGCTCCCGGCCTTCCCCCACCCCACCGTTACCGGGAAGCAAATCGTCGCGTACCGCCACACCTTCCCCTCCCCCAACTTCCCCTCCGCCCGACCGGAAACGACCGCACCATTGGCATAGTGGCCATTAAAGGCTGCCTCTTCAATCCGGTCGGCGAGCCGCCTCTCCATCCCTTCTCCTCCCCTCTTCCCACCTATAAAACGATGCTTGAGCCTCGCTGAAACTTTCCTGCAACCCAAATTGAATTTTCATCCACTCTCACCGCCAATTACCAACTCGCCGTCCGCACTCGGGCGGGCGCGCGTGAGGAGCGACGCGCGTGAGGGGCGGCGCACGACCGGGCATCTACACTCGGGCGGGCGCGTGCTAGCGGCTGTCCTCCGGCGGTGCGGCGCACTAGCGAGCGGGCGCGTGCGAGTGGCCGGACGCACGCGAGCGGTGCGACACGCAAGCGGACCGGCGCACGTGTGCGGTCCGGTGCGACGCGCGAGCTGAATCTAGAGCAAGTGCGGGCCCGAGGCACTCGGAAGGCAACATGGAGCAAGCAATCCAGCCCAATGCTTCAATTGTTTGGTACAATTTCTTTCTTCTCTAGCTTGATCTATATTGTTATCGATGCAGATATGGTTGTAGCTTAGGAGTCTTGTTGTTTTCGACAAGACATGTGTTTTCATTCATGATTTCTGTGTAGGTCGATGTGCGGAGAATTGCGTGTTATTCTTAAAATGGGTTCATATTTCAGCCTTCCGATTGGATGTCACACCCCTATCCCGAAAGATAGTTAAGTGTGGTACGGATCGCCTTGGTAGATGATTGACGAAGCAACCATACATAGCATCACATTAACAAACATACACGATTTGCAAGGTTACATAATTAAGTCTTGATTACAACATAGAGTTCGAATAAAAGATACATTAGGTTCGAAATTAAGTCTTACATAGCCATGATCTTTGTTCGAAATTAAAATGCGGAAGCGAAATACATAACTCGACGATACATAGATAACTTAAATGAACCATGCCGGCCTAGGCCATGGCTCACTCATCATGGGTCGGAGAGCTAGGGACCCATTCAATGGTCCACTCTTTGGGCTCTTCTCCATCCCAAACCACCTTACCACAACAATCACAAAACCCGGCTTGCGGAAACCCGTAAATCAACATGTAGTGGCAAAGCCTCGAGTATCTAACATACTCCGCAAGTCTTACCCGCCAAATTGGTCATCTAAGACCGACTCCTAGATGCATGGGGCTTGACCGGTTTAACTTGGCCTTTTGCGTAAATAGCACCTATGCTAATTAGGTTGGCAAATTTATTACTTAGCCAAATTAATAGGGTTGTTGCATATAAGGAACTTTAGTGAGCATACTAGCAAGACAAGAGTTTGCAATACAATTTAATATCAATATAAAACCGCAAGCTATTCATCAACTCCTCTTGACTACACATTGCGAACTGCTCGAAACAAGTGGTACTCATTAACCGAGAGGAAACGGTGATAATTATCGAATTATTAATCCTGCAGGAAGGGACCCAAATGCACGACATACGCATCATTTAAGAACACGTATGGCCACCGTTCGCGAGTTCATCATAAAGTAAAACACGGGGCCACCGACCCCGAGTACACGTCCCCTTGCGACCGTTCAACAACGCGCCCAAGGCTTAACCCATGTACTCTCCAACGGTCCTCAACCCGTGCAACCACCGTGCCAAACACATCACCTCCGGGTCGGTGAGATATCCGGCTCACTTTACAACTTACAAGCTACATAGGTTTACCAATCCCCATAAGAAAGGTATGCAAGTGGTACACAACTCAAACTTGTTCGCGGAGCCACAATGGGGTGTTCTCAATTTTAACCAAATTCATCATGTTCACATTTAGTCATAAGCCATGAGTGAGATCCCCAAATCTATCGTTGACTCCAAAAACATAGCATAGCACTTCTAACGAGGATATGACACATAAGCGACATAGGACATATAGGAATTTATGCATGTGGATTTTCAATCAACGCCTAAAACTTAAATGCGCATTCATCATCCTTAATATAGTGATAAAAGAAAGACATTTCAAATAATAGGAATGCACCTGGGCTTGCCTTGAGAGTGATCGAAGTTAGCACTAGCCTCACAAGCGTTGAGCGTAGCAACCGTGTCTTCCGGCGGAATCAATTCGACGTCGTCACCTATAAGATGAAATGCAATGTATAAGTGGCATGAATACAAGGTTGATGATGATGGTGATGCATGTGTGCTGTTTTTGTAGAGATGCATATGAATATGTTAATCAAAAGTTTTGTTTGCTCAAACCCTAGCAATCATAAACATGCCTCTTGTTTTCTTTTAAGGAAATCAATTACACGAGCAAACATAGTCCTACTAATACAATGAGTGGTGACTTGATTGCATAGACATAAGTGCTGTGGTTATTGTAGGTTTAGCTCTAACATTTTAGCAAGTTCTATAATACAAAACGAAGAAACCTAGGCTTATGTGTTTTAGCATCACATGCGATGACGATTTCCTTTTAAGATAAGAATTCGATCTCAAAATTCATACATACGTGAAATACATGAAACCTTTGGGCTAAACCTGCCATGAGGTGCTAGGGGACATGGTGAACAGTGAAAATTACATAATCATGCATGAACATAATTTCTAGTGACATAAAACTATTACACATGTGCTAAAAATAACTTTTTAGGAATTTAGATCTAGGGTTTGAAAAATTAATATCTTAGCATGCTCAAAAATTAACCTGGACTTTTCTACACATGCACAGTGCTAAGAGGAAATTAATTACCAAGTTTCATGCAAAAATAATTTACAGGGAATTAATTAAGAATTAAATACAGAGAATGCAAGAAATGCAATAACTTGAACAATATGAGATGAAATGCAGATCTTCCAGTGCCAAAAATTCATGTGTGCCTGGGTGAAGATTTTGGCCAAGTGGCATTTAATTTGGATTTATATTTTTAAAGTTATGGCTTAGTTAAGTTTTCATGGGTTGACTTTTGTTATTTTTGTGAAAATGTGAAAACGACCAGATCTGATGAGTTCATGTTACTTTTATGAAAGTACAGGTCTTCTAGTTTCCAAAACATTTTAGTTTGTAATTTTTGGACAATTCAAACGCTAGATATGAATTTTTCAAACTTGAATGAAGTTCGGATCTATTTACAAGATTGCCACTAGGGCAAATTTTTAAAACAGGGGCGGCGCGGGCTCCGGCGTGCGGTAGCCGGCGCCGGCGAGGTCGGGCGCGGGGCGCTACGGGGCAGCTCAAGCTCCGCGCTTTGGTGGGAATGATGCGCGCGGCATGGGGAGCACGCCGGTGGGGTTGGCGGGGGCCCGCGGTGGTCGGAGGGGCGGCGCGACGAGCGGCGGCGCTTGCGGGAGGTTCGGCGGCGGCGCGCATGCGGCTCGAGGAGCGAGAGGGGAGGGGCAAGGCCCGTGAGCATCACCTAGAGGTGAGGGTCGACGGCGTGCGGTCGGACGGCGACGAGGAGGGCCGGAGGTAGGAGCTCGTCGGAGGGGTGCGGGTGGCCGGCGGCGGCGGTCTTTTCCTTCTCCGAATTCCGGCGAGACACTGCGAGGTTAGAGGAGTGGATCAAGGGGAAGCTAGAGGGCGACCTTGCGCGTCACCTTGGCCAAGAATTGGTGCATGCGCACTCACCTAGACCGAGCTATTGGCGGAGGCGGCCATGGCGGTCGCGGCGGGCGGCGACGGCGCTCTCGTCGATTCGCGCGCAGGCGAGGGGAAGAGGGGCGAGGCGGCGGTGCAAAAAGGAGCAGAGGGAGGTGGGGAAGCGATTTGTGGCGATAGTTGAGATGCAACTTTGGCTCCTGTGCCGTTTTCTAGGGGAGAGGAGGACGGGCGGCGGGGATGGTCGCGGCGGGGGGGGCTTCGCCTTCAATTCCAGCCGCTCCTGTTGGCCGGCGGGTACAGGGGCGGTTGGGAAGGTGGCAGGGGCTTGCGTGGCGATGGGATGGGGCAGGGGCACGCGCGGGCGGCGCCCGGGCTGGCCGGTCCGGCGGTCCGGCCGCCATTGCCCGGTGGGCAACGAGTGCTCGAAGGTCAAAGTTTCAAATTCAAATCTGGAGTTTGGAAATTTGGACAAAATTCATACTTCTGGTGCTCCGAAATTAAAAGTAAAAATATGTAGAGCTTCAGTACGATGTGCTTTAATTTTCATCTTATAGTTTGAGGTTCTAAACTTGTTTCCAAAAATTTATATAAAATTCACAAACATCTGTGTTTCAGATTTGAATTCGAATTTTTGGGCATTCAAAACTTGGTCCAAAAATTCTGTAAAAATGTTGTAAATTCATATTTTTACATGAGCAACCCAGTGGTGCAAAAATATGTGGGTAGTGTTTTTATAATTTTTGCACTTCTCTTGTGGGTTGGGTTAGGGTTTAGTTTAGGTTTTCCCTTTTCTCTTTTTATTTTTCTTCTTTTCCTTTGGGTATTTAGCATGAGTGCTCCATTAGTGATGTGATTAGGGTGCTAACTACTTGATTGACCTTAATCGTGACATGGGATGTCACATTGGAGGCCCTAAGGCATATTCCAGAATGAAAACTCTCACACCAATTCTTGTTGATGCAAGTAACTATAGACTGATGCAATTAATCAACCATATAGCTGAGCAGTTTATTGGGGGTTCTAAGCAATATATCTCTCTGTACCGTGCCTCTGCTGATAGTGATGAGGTGTGTGTTCCAATAAAAACTGATGAACAATTGTTTGGGTGGTGTAATCTGAACCTGCAGAATGGAGTGGTGCATATTGATGCTCAAATAAATAATTTTGATGGTCCACTTCAATTTTCACCCACCAAACAAAAATTGCATCCTAAAGTGTGAGAGAGAGAGAGAGAGTTTGAGGGTGAGTAGAAACAACCACAAAAGAGAGTGATTTACCCACAAAAGAGGGAGGTACAACCACAATAGAGAGTGACATACCCATAAAAGAGAGGTACAACGACAAAAAAGGCAACATATCCAAACAAAAATCATTTGATGAGGAGAAGGTTAGGGTTGATGATGAGGTCATGTACTCGACACCGATTCTCTTGTTGCATTCAACCGATTCTCTTGTTGCATTCAGCACGTAGCTATGATACTGACTTGGCAGCTTCATCCGATTCTGACCCTGAATATGAACCAGATAATGAAATATTGGATTATGATGAGGAGGAAATTCCTCCATTCGCATATGATGTTGATGATCTATGCATTGATGTTGGTAGAGTGTTTGCAGATGTGAAGCAATGCAAAGATGCAGTCATCCACCATGCCATCTTGAATGATCATGCTATTGGATCCATAAAAGCTGACAAAGACAGGTTTAGAGCAAGTGTGTTTGAGAGCAAATAAAGGTTCTCGAGTGGAAGTTTTATAACAAATATGATGAGTGCAAGGTAATTATTGTCACCGTGTTATGTGTCTTGATATGTACTAAAAAAATTCTTGTTGCAATGTTGTTGATGTGTCTTGATATGTTATAGGTGAAGATGAATGGGCCAATGCACACTTGTGGTTCAGTCAACAAATGTGGTGACACCATGGCCTCAAGTGCATGGGTTGCTGCTAGGGCCGTGGATTTTCTGAAGGAAAAACCATACATGGGCCCGAAGGAATTGCAGCAAGAGTTGAAAAAGAAGCACCATTTCAAGGTGCCAAATACTTGGGTTTTCGAGAGGCAAAGAGAAGGCCCTTGACATCATATCTGGCACGTGGGATGATAGCTATGACATAGTACCAACATATCAAGCTAAGCTTCTCAAATCAATGCCTGGCGGTGTTGTTGCTTATGACACGAGAAGAGCATAAAGGAAATGTGTGCTTCAGGAGATTCTTTTTTTCCCTTAAACCATGCATTGATGGTTGTTTACAAGGTTGTAGACCTTACATAGCAATAGATGCCACACACTTGACAGGAAGGTCAAGAGGTCAGCTAGTAGCGATCGTTGTTGTTGATGGTCATAATTGGCTATATCCAGTCGCATATGGAGTGATTGAGACCGAGTCCAAGCTTAGTTGGATATGGTTCATTCAAAAGTTGAAAGAAGCCATTGGTCATCCTGCGGGATTGGCTATCAGCACGGATGCAGGTATAATAACTTGTCATTTTATTTCTGAATTTTACTTTGATGTGTAGAAAATTGTGATGTGCTCATACTATACTTTGATGTTGATGATGCAGGAAAAGGGCTGGAGGCTGCTATACATGATGTTTACCCGGGTGTGGAACATAGAGAATGTATGAGGCACTTGTAGAAGAACATGAATAAGCATTATCAAGGGTCTATATTTTCTCGGAACATGTGGGCAGCAGCTAAGTCCTTCACAATAGACAAATACAACTACCATATGAGGAACATAGAAGAGAAGAGTGATGATGCAATGGAATGGTTGGATGAAAATCATACACACCTTTGGAGTAGAAGCAAATTCTCGGAGGAGTGCAAGGTAGACTACATCAACAACAACCTCTCCGAGAGCTTCAATAGTTGGACTTCAAAAACTAAAGACATGCATATTGTTTAAATGCTTGATCAGATTAGATAAACGATCATAAAAAATTTGAAATCAGATGCAAGATTGGTAAAAAAAATAGTAGGAAGAATCATCCCTCATATCACAAGAACTCTCAATAAAAGAAGCAAGAATATGAAGAGTCATGAGGTTCTAATATGTGGGAACAAGTACATCTGAAGTAATTGTGGCAAGCTGTCGGGCATGCAATCAATTTGAGAGAAAAAACTTGTAGTTGTAGAGCTTGGCAAGTATGTGGAAAACCATGCAGCCATGCTTTAGCTACAATTGCAAAGGTCGGTTCCGAGATAAATATGAAAGACTTTGTCCATGACTACTTTTCAGTTGAGAGGTTCAAGAAAGCTTATGAAGATACTTTCAAACCAATGACATCTCAAGAACAGTGGTCGCGGGTTGATCTTGGCTACAAGTTGATGAAACCTAAATTAAGAAGGAAACCAGGGAGACCAAAAGTGTCTAGGATCAAAGCATCCGATGAACTTGGCACTACGAAGAAAAGAAGATGCACGTGCAGAGTGCAATGAGCTAGGCCATACAGCCAAATTTTGCCAAGGGGGCCTACAGCTGCTCAAAAGAGAAGAAACATTGCATCTCGTGGAGGGAATAGGTGACTCTATTCCTGTATAAACAACCAAGTAAGTGACATATTTTATTGTTGTTGACATTCTATCCTTGCTGAAAACTTCTATTTTTTGCTGAAATTTTATTCTTGCTGAAATTTTATTCTTTCTAACTTATTTGCTTTGTTGTTACTGAGTGCAAGTGCAAGTGCGGCCACAACTGAAACTGAAAATGCAAGCTCTATAGGTGGCACGGGAGGAAGGGGAAGAGGAAGGGGAAGGGAAGGAGTGCAAGTACTAGAGGAAGACTTGCTCAATGGTTTGGCTTATGAATGTGTAGTTTCGGTTGAATCTCGTGGCTTATTTTATGCTTTTGTTGGCTTGTAATGACATCTAAGTTGGAGTCTTTAGTTATGTTAAACAAGTATGTTGTTGGATATTATGCCTCTGTTAGTGACTTGTGCTATATATGAGGTTTATTAATTGTCATTTGCTTGTTGTTGTCCACTATTGCTCATGTTTGCTCAAAATATAGAGGAAGTGCTGTCAATATTTTATCAAATTTTTTAAAAAAGACAAAATTATGTTCATCATATTATAATAATCAGATTTCTAAATTTCATATCCATTCATATGCTTGGATGTAAAAATCACGGGTTAGTTTGCAAAGCTTTGCAGAAAACAGGTCCAATCTTGCAAGGGCATACTCGTCTTTTCACATAAGAATTAACACTGTTTAGGCTCACTCACGGAATAGGGGCTGCTGGCTAGTTCAGATTCAAAAAACAGGTCCAATCTTGCAAAGTTGAGAAAATAGGTCCGATTCTACAATTAGACTTCAAAACAGGTCCTCCCGTGCAATTGCCCCTTTTTTAAACATGGCATTATGGCATATCATGCCATTATGAACTTGACAACTTCACAAATAAGCAATTAGTGCTATAAAACACTCCTATACATGAATTCTATTGTAAAACATAACACAACAATGATAGGCACCAGAAATAATCAAAGCATGATTTTTGGACACATTTTTCTAATTAAACAATTATAATCAATTTTATGCTACAAAAGACAATAATGCCAAATATAGTAAAACATGCATGAATGCATCAAAATCATGTAACGAGGGTTCAACATGTTATGACAAGTGCTCATGCAAGGTTTCATGATTTTTGAAATTTCTAGGAATTAATTACGGATTTTATAGGCTTAACAATGTTCATTTTGTTTTTAACTAAAACTTTAGATTTTTTGCACAGCACCCTAGGTCAAAAAGTTGACCATTGCAAAGTTCATCTTTGAAGGATTCCAAAACATTCTTTTTTTCATTTTTATCACTTTTAAATCGAAAGATATGAATTTATTAACTTGCTAACTTTTTTTTTCTTTTTCTGATTTTTGCTTGTGAGCAGTAAAAAAATAATACAGAGCTCGTGTGTAGTTTTGGATCTTCTATTTTCCCGAGCTAGATCTCTGATTTGAGCATGAGAGATGGTTGAAAAAGATGGATAAGGAAGTGATGCAACCATGGTGAGCTTAAGTTCAAGCAAGAGCTCACCGGAGAAGCAAAAATCGACGATGAAACTAGAAGTAGTGTTGATGCCATACCTAAGGAAGAGCTTGAGGATCAACCAAAACATACCATGCAAGGGTGGGAGGAAGTCCAAGTCCAGCCTTTTGCTGTCCTTGCTCATGCCAAGGTGAACCATGGCAATGTTGTTTTGAAGGAAAATAGCCATAGTGGTTGTTTTTGGAGAGGAGGAGAAAAGAGGAAGAAGATGGAGACTTGAATTGGGCTCTTGACCAAAGAGAGGATGAGGAGGAGTTTATGGACCTGGTTCTTGTCTTGGGCTGGCTACTAGGTGGGTTGAAGGAAGTAGAGAGAAGAAAGAAAAGTGGGTCCCACAAGGTGGAAAAATCTGCCAACCCTACTGTTACAGTCAATAGCAAGTCAACCTGATTTTTGTTGGGGTTGCCAATTTTTGTGGAAGTGTAGCATCAAATTTGGGACAACTTTTATATAGAACTTTTCTTGAGATTCGGCTTACAAAAATTAATAAAAATCCTACACTAAAATCTATTTTCTGCTTTTACTGAATTTCTAGGGCTATTTAACCTTTAGCAAAAATTATGGCAAAATCACTAAAATTCCTATTTTTACATACCCTTCATGATTATGAAAAAATATTGATATGGTTATGTTAAGATTTTTGAAGTGTGTGCAACCCTAGACTAAGCTTTAAATTTGGTGTTTATTTGCAAATTCAATTCGAAATTTAAATTCAAATTATTTGAATTTCAATTTTTTTTCTTTATTTGATCCTTTGTGTTATACATTTTTCCATTAGTGACATCGGGGATGTCACAAGGAACATCGGCAATTTCATCGGGTTCCGGAGCTCCGATCGCTGCCGTCCCCACCTCGTCGTCGAGCTCACCTCTCGAGCCATCTTCAAGGTCAAACACCACCGTGTCGTTGTTGCTCGTGCTCTGTAGATGCTCTTAGGGCTGTTTACCATAAATTTTGTACCCATCACAATGAGCTCTAGACGCTGCCGAAGCTTTGCGCAAGCCGCCGCTCGCCGCCGGCGTGCTTCCGACCAACCTCTAGCGCCGACACGCCCACCGTATTGTTCATCGCGTCGAGCGGAGCATGTATCCTTGTTTCCACCGAGCTTCGTCGCCGTTTGTGCAACTTCGGTGAACCGCCGCCGCTCGCCGGCCGTCTTCGCCATCGACGCACGTTGAGCCACACGCTCGGGATCACGTGTGGCTACACGAGATCCGAGTGTGCTTCACTCCGTGGTCCTCTCGTGTGGCCATGGAGATGTTTTAAATATTCAAAAATTCATAGAAATTTAGAAAAATGCAAAATAAATTTTGTTGGGTTCAGAACACTATGCTCTATTTTATAGTTGATTTAAATTGTGTTGTTAAATTTCCTGCATTTCTAGTTTTTCTAAAATTTGCATCCTTGCTTTAATTATGTAAAGTAATTAGCTATTTTATGCTAGTTAGGATTTAATTTTGAGAAATCATTTTCTTTAATAAAAGAGATATTGTAGATGAAAGTTTTGGTTATTTTTATTTTCTATAAATGAGGATATACATTATCATTTCATGTAATTGCATCTCGTCATTTCATGTGTTATCGCATGTCATTTATCGTAGATATTAATTTCAGCGATGGTGTCGATAGTTTCATAGCATGTCATACCATGCATATTCAAGCATGCATTGCTCTGACTCGCGACGTATCGATGTTGGACAGGACCTGCCGTGATCGAGGTTCGAACCGAGGCTAATCTAGTAGGGAACGTCGACATCTACCCAACGACTGAAGAAGCTAACATCGACATGCATCAAGGCAAGCCCCGGTGTACCCCATCTGTATTTGAAAGTCTTTTACTTTTATCACAGATAGTTAACTTATTTTCTTGCACTAGGTGATAAGAACTGATACCGGTAGTTCAATAGAAACCATGCTTAATTCATAGGCACAATAGTAGTTGTTGAGGTGATCTTAAAACATGGAGGATTTAAATGCTTGTTGTTGTTGCTAAGCTAAAGAGGATGTGAGGCTCCACAGCATAAATCATCTTCCAAATCTCCACTGCGGAATAGCTTCATTACATAAATGGATGTCATAAATCATTAACATCTTCCAGATCTCCGGTGCATGTGTTTTTAATATCTACAAATTACAAGTGACCAAAGGTTTTTTTACGTCGCAAAAGATCATTTTCTAAAGTGTAATTGCACAAATTGAATCATGTTAGATGTGTATACTCCTCCCACCGTTCCAAAATGGATGTCATCAACAAATTATTTACTTTATTAAAAAACTTATACAATATATAAATTTGCTAAGTTATGTTTCAAATTTCTTTAGTGATGGAAAATAAATTATAATAAAATGTACGATAATTTTAAAGTTTTTAAATAATATAAATAGTCAAAATGTAACTGAAAATGAACAGCTAAGTTTTTTGAACAAGTAATATTGCTTAATAGAATAATGATAATAAGATTTGTCTCCGATTTGGGTGGATTTCATCTATAAACTAGAACGGCATGAGTCAAGTTTGTACTCCCTCTATCCCAAATTATAGGACGTTCCTTAACATTCTCTCAATCTGAACAAATTGTCGGACTCCCTTTATTCCAAATTACTTATCAACACCAAATTCCTTGAACATTCTCTGAATCTGAACAAACTGTCTATCCAGCTAGATTCGTTGAACATTCTCTAAATTTGGACACTCGTAAACACTCCGAGCATGACAAGTAAATTGGAACGGAGACAGTATTGTGATCCTCTTTGAGATGCAGATATTTTTTACTGAATCCTTTTTCTTTTCTTTTGTTGTCATCCACCGGTCCATAAATAAATGAACTGCCGACAACAACATTTCAGGATGGAAGAATAAACTTTTCTGTGAAATTATGCATAATTCATCTAAAATTCCGAGGCCTCAAATTGTTTCAAGTAGGCTCCATGGACAGAGTTAACATACATATGGCTTTGGGCCATTCACAATTCCCTCTACATGGCAGAACACCACCAGGCCCATAGTTTGAAATGACCACATAGGGAAGGACATGACAGTTGATAGTACAAGAATAAACAAAATAATGAACTTTACTTCATTGGAAGCTATACATGAGAAAAGTGCAAAATAAAAATTGACAATTCATATTGCAAGAATCGGGAATTACATATGAAAATTGGATAGTACACAATCAATTAAATATCAAACATGAGACATCTATATTGTTAACCAATGATCGATATACATAGGAGTTGACCAGTATATACCTCCTAGATGAAAAAATTAACCTGTAATTTTTTCTTAAATTTTTCTTGTGATATATATGTCACTGTACATGGCAACCTTGTTCGGCATCACTTAGCAACCTAAGGCTACGTGAAATTCTCTGCAGAGAGATAATTGTGCAAACTTAAAACAAGGTCTATGCCATAAAATGGAAGCAAGTCACAATTGCTTACCTCTCGTGTATCACGGAGGCGTAATAGGTCTAATCTATCTGATGGCCTCAAATTTATCAAGTTGACTAGCTGCAAAGAGTAACAATAAATAAAAGCAATAATTGCACAAGTGCCAGACAAATGATTAGAATTTGAACAAAAGTGGGCATGCGACGTACCCAGAAACTGAATTTTTCAGGATCCTGCGGTCCTGGCATGCTCTCGAGATCCAAGTGCCTTGTTCTCCTCCCTGCATTAGATGGATGTTAAAACAGAGGACAATGCAGCAGCAATAACACTTACACAAATAACATCCAAGACAGTCTTTTATTCTGACGAATGATGTATATTGTCCGTGTGCCAAATTTAGTCACAGAATTAGATGCTCACACTTTGACCAAAATTTCAACATGACAATGAAGCTGCCAACGGATTAGTATTTAATCACATCAAAGGAATTAAGTTCATGCATAACTCAAGTCTTATATCACTCTGTTGCTCTAAACTCAATATATGGAGCTGGTGGTTCATGTCTCACACTGTATGTTTCCTTCATTCAGTTCCAGAACTATTTCTTTTTCACTAGTCATAAGTAAAAGTTTACTACATCGAGTAGTTCACTAAGTAAAAATGAACATACCCTGCCGTATCGTTTCTCTAGCACGCCTAATATATGCCCTGGCCAGCTCTGAAGCTCCATTGGCCATTTCAATTAGCTGCAAATAATTAAATAAACCAAATGAACAAAAGTAACATAGAGATAACATTACAATGATGTGTGGCTGTAACTGTAATATGATGTTGTCTCCATTCACTTAACTATGTCTAGTTGCAAGCTGAAATAGATAAATAAATAAAATATTATTTTCCAAATTTTCGTCTTGTCTAGTTTTGAGACCTATGTTAACATGTCATACTTTCCAATTCAAAATGATCTATGTTAGTAGTATATGTATGAGTGTGGATTTTGAGCCCACAGGTCCCATGCCCTCCCATAATGCAGCTGTTGAGTTGCTTATTTGCGTTAAGCTACGTGCTAACACTGTTCTCGCGCCGTCTGCTTTAATGGAGGAGATAAGGATGAGAACGAGTGGGACAGAAAGCTGCGCAGCGGCATTGATGGCCTGGGACCTTGGGTAGCAGCTCTTCTCGGAAAAAAATTACGTGCGGACCGTTCGCAAACCAGCACTATGCGACCCCTGTTTCGATTGCTGCCGCGTGGAGATCGGACGGGAGCGAGAGGTGGACATGTATAACATCGGCTTGACGCGGCTCGAACATCCGAAAGGAAAGAAAGAGCCGGCTAAGCGACGACACGACGCAAGCTGATGGATGAAGAGAAGCCGAAGAGGTCTGTGCTGCCATAGCGATAGGCGGCGACGCCATGAGAAACTCTCGCCGGGAGGTGGCGGCGCCACGAGAAACTCTTGTTGGGTAGAACAAAAGGCTAATAACGACGCTCGCTGTCATGGCTTCGACGTTCCTGCTAGAAGAAAAGCATCAACACCATGGACGCTGAGATGATCAGTCCGCTGCGAACCTAAAAACCCCGTCTTGTCTAGTTGCAGCCTTCACATCCCCTCTACAGTCCATCGCATCGCAATCACCGTTCTTTGATGCTGGCCGAACGGCGGTGGTAGATGACGGAGTCGTGCCCTTTGCAGAACGATGGGTACGAGTTTTTTACACGGATGACAGATGGAAGAGATGATTTGGGATCGAGCCAAGCCGTTAATCGAGCCGGTTCAATTGAATCTGCTTGAGTTGCGGCTGTGTTCTGTGATCCCGTCCGATCTCTCACGATGACCACGTGGCAACAATCAGGATCAGGGTCGCAAAGTGCTGGTTTGCGGATGGTCCGCACGTAATTTTTTCCCTCTTCTCAGCTGTTAGAGCCTGAAAACTAGAATACGGATTTAGTAGGTTCTGCAGATGCTTCCCCTGACAAGGTGTATCTCCTTGATGATTTAGTTAGAGTAACTGAACTGGTTTTTATAACGAATAAATAAACTGAGATACAACGGTGTGATCTCAGAAACAATTGAACTCAGCTTTTTTTCTTTCTTTTTGGCAACGCTCGGCTCTGCTACACGCTGAAGCAGTTGCGACACAATGCAGGGAAACAACAAAGCTGCGAGTGCAAGATATCTATAACCAGCGTGTGTACACAAACTGAAGTGACCAGAAATGCAAGCAAGAACACAAGGACACGTTGAAGCTGCATGACGAGTTTGGGGCCGCTTACTCTACCGTACGAGTTCATGTGTTTCATCAATCACAATGACCAGTGACACTGAGGGCTCCTCTCTGCTGATTTCATTTACTTCGTGGGCATACACACTCAATGCAACATCGGTGCTGCTCAGACTCAAAGTAATAACTGTATATGTATTTGTAAGATTCAAAGTTATGTTCATTATATTCGTGTTCTTGATTGTATTTTTTGTCACTGGATTTGCAAATTATATATAAGCTCAGAATAAGCTTTTCTAGCAACAAAATAAATTAAAGCCTGAAAAGGTTGGAAGACTTACATCTTTTCTCTCTTGCGATCCTTCTGGCATGGGCATATCTTGCAACCATTCAACTTCAGCAACTCTATACCTGGAATGAAAAACAAGCATCACAAATAGGGACTTGCTAATTATCAGTCGACTGAAAGTTTGGAGAATTTTCAATCACCATTCAACACTACTAGAGCAAATCGGACGGTGCACAAAAACAATTTTTTTTCTATAGTCTATACATTAACAGATTCTTTTTGTTTCTCTATCTACATGTCACATAACCCCAACAAAAAACAAATTCTAGTACAAATCATGGTGATTGGAAGTTTCCAAACATTCAGTCGATTGAAAAGAAGGAAAGATGTTACAAATATGCTGATCATATGTTCTGTGCCAGACAAATCCGACCAAACAAACTATGTAATGAAACATACGGCAAACTCACCCATCTTGGTCCCATGATCGCAAGATACGGAACCGGCGGGAACCTTCCACCTATGACAAAAACTGTTATTTTCTTTCATATGGAAATACCTTTAAAAATCACAATGTAATTTATTTTTCTGCTTCATTATTAAAAATGCATCAAATATTCAAATTAACTTTATTTATTAGATATTGCTTTCTAGGATAAGAGATTTGACTAGTTATATTGCCATAGGGATCATTACCTCACTTTACGCCGTCCGTTGCTGCATAAAGTGAGGCAATACCATGAATAAAAATATAGATTGATTGATCTCCAATCTCCCTTCCCATTAGCGCTCTCCCCATAGTATCTTTATGCTACTACAGGGGAAACGAGGCTTAGCATTTTCATTACCTTCAAAAAACAAAACAAACTACCCAAAGCCACAAGCTTCTTTGCTTCTACAAACAATTGTAGTTTATGGAGAATAAGGTAGCCAAGGGTAGTGCTGCTTGGTTCCCTTGCTCAAACCAAGCAGAAAAAAGATTTTCTCTAATAACTTGTTTTCTTCACAGGAAATTTCTTTCAATGTAAGATTAAGGGTCTTTTTGGAAAACAAACTATTTCAAGAACCAAGAATTATAAATATCATCTTCTATCTTAGATTTAAGATATGTAAAGGCATACATGATATTCAACTGAGATCAGTCAATAAAAGCGAAGAAAAAAAGGATTTCTACAATAGCACAACCAAGACCAGCAAGTAAACAAAACGAAATAAAGAGTGAATGCAGACTCCAGTTCAAAAATTAACAGAGTGAATGTTGATGTTATTATAAAATCGGGCAACATTACAAATGTTTACCTCTAAATAGAAACGTCCATCTGGAAGAGGTTCACACCTATAAAGACACAAATATTTGAAAATGAAACCCAAAAAAGTATTAACAAACTTGAAGGAAATAAACAATCGAACTCACTCCAAAATTTCCACTTCACAGCCACAGTCAGCTACAATACCTATTGACGAATCAATAGCTACCTGCAGTATTAAATTCAACATCAATGAAAGAACTCTCTTAAATTAGAAAAAATGCATCAATTTTACTTCCTAACCATTCCCATTCGATGGTTCCCTTCCATTATCCTCCGTACCTGTATTGAAACAAAAAGATAATGTTAAAAGATAAAAGGGAAAATATTTAATGGAAACATCATTTCGATGGAATCGTGAACACCCTCAAAGAAAAACAATAGGGAGGAAAAAGGATTGTGTCCTCCAACAGCTTCCAATATATGATTGCCAAATATTTAAGAACCTATCCGTATCAACTTGTTTCGTGGGGCCTAGCGTCACTACACAGAAAATTTTCAGGATTGGGAGTCCTTAAACATGAGCCAAATGTGGCTACCGAGATGATTTTTTTTTTTTGAAATGTACAGCAGGGGAAACCTCCACTGTGGTCGATATTATATTGATATATAAAAGGAAAAAAAAAGGAAAACCACTGTACATCTCTGTGATCAAGCTAGCCCCCAAGGAGGGGAATATAACCAGAAAAGGTTAGCTGTACACTTGTAAAAGAGCTAGACAACTATCTTCTTTTTTAGTTGGTATTTGGTGAGCTTGTAGTTGTAAAACCATCTATTTGAGGAAGAGGCCTTTCCAACTTTAAATTGAAGGTCTGGCTCTGTTGAAGATGAGGTCATTTCACTGTTTCCATATTTGCCACACAGCAATAGTGAATATTTCCATGATAAATTGGTATTGGGTGACGCTTTTGCCTGGTCCATCATGATATAGAAGTCAATGTTTGTACTCCAGTTGATGGCGAGGTGCCTTCAGCATTCCTGGTTGAATTGGCATGTGAAGAAAAGGTGGAAGACTGTTTCCTCACTGCTGGGTACAGAGGACACAGTTGTGGATCCTGTTACTCCTCGCCCCGTGTCAACGCGGCGTCACTCTCCGCCCACCCCCAGCCCACTCGCCCGCACGCCAGCCACATCCCATGGCCCACCAAAACCTCTTTTTTTTCCTCGACAAACGCAGGAGAGCTGTGCTTCATTTATATTAACAAGAAAGAACGGGAAAGACCCGGTACAACTCAGACCACAACACACCCAGACAAAGATCTAGATTACATTGCGCCTGTGTTACGGAAAGCGCGACACTACCAGAGACACAACTAGTGAATTAGAGATCCCAAGCCAAGGGAGCAGTCAAGAGGCTCAAGCCTTGAGCTCCAGCTAGCGACCAGAGGCGGCACTCCTTGCATGTTAGGGCTAAAAGCCCCGTGAGGCTAGGTGCCACCCCATCAAACAAACACCTGTTTCTGTGGTTCCATAACATCCATGCCCCCAAGACTACTAGAGAATTGATGCCTTGCTGATGTAGTCCATTCGTCATCCCAGAGACACGCTCTCACCATGAATCAAAGACTTGCTCATCCGGCTGCGGAGTTAGGGAGTGCAAGCCACTTTGTCTCAACAGACAGAACTAAAACTGCCGTGCAAATACACACCCTACCAGGAGATGATCAACCGATTCTTCCTCCTGATCACAAAGAGGACAGCGTTCCTGATGCGGCAGCCCATGGCGTGCTAATCAGTCCGCAGTCCAATACCGTTTGTGCACCACTATCCACATAAAACCCGGCACTTTGGCGGCGCCCAGGTCTTCCAAATCCTCTCCCATGGTCCAAATTGAGTGGCACCCATGAACAAGCTTTCATAGGCTGACTTTGCAGAGTATTTCCCAGTAGAGGACAGCTTCCAAATATGTGTGTCTGCCACGTCCTGCTGTAAAACAAAGTCTTCCACAATATCCCAAATCTGCAAATATTTGACCAGGACCCCAACATGGAGAGCTCCCAATATATCCGAGATCCAAGCATTATTGGTGAGGGCCTCTTTGATTGTGCGAATGTTAGCTCTTCTACACGGGACTGCAGCAAAGAGTCTAGGTGCAGCTTCCTCAATGCTTCTACCATGGATCCAACAATCAGTCCAAAAGAGGGTATTCTCCCCATCTCCAACCTCGGAAGCTACTGCCACCGAGAAGAAAGCTCGGGCCTGCTCAGGAACCTGAATTGGGAGGCTCGACCATGGCCGCTGAGGCTGTCTTTTTTAACCAGAGCCAACGAACTCTCAGTGCCCAACTCAGACACGTGAGATTAGAGATACCAAGGCCACCAAGCTCCAAGGGGCGGCAGACCACGTCCCACGCAATAAGGCAATGTCCTCCTTTTGCATCTTGTTGGCCTCTCCATAAGTACCCTCTTCTAATTTTATCAACTGCCTTGATAGCCCATTGGGGAAAATCAGTTGCCATCATGAGATAGATTAGCATGGATGTCATTACAAACTGCACATGAAATCTCCTGCCAGCCCTTGTCAACAAATCCGCCTTCCATCCCGGGAGAAGGTTAGCAATTCGTTCAATAATAGGTTGAATGTGCTCCCTTGAAAGCCGCTTCAGGGACAGCGGCAAACCTAAATAGCTGCAAGGGAACTCAGCAATCTCACACGGCAAGTGCTGCTGCACCACTTGTATCGCGTGCTCACCACAACTGATAGGTAATACATTGCTCTTTTGCAAATTAGTTCGGAGGCCCGAAGCCTCCCCAAACAGGTCCAACATCTCCATAGTGACCACAATATCTGCCGCTTCCAGGTGTAGAAAAAGAACCACATCGTCGGCGTAAACGGAGACTCGATGTTGCAGCGCTCTCCAAGATAGGGGTTGCAGCAGCTCCCACTCCGCCGCTTTCGAGATCATATGCCCAAGAACGTCCATAACCAAAATAAATAGCATGGGCGATGGATCACCAAAACCAATCTCGGTCGTCTTCCACAACACATCTTCCTCTTCGGCTCTTTGCCGGTCGCCACCCACTCCCCCAGACCGCGCCCCCTCGACTCCGGCACTGTCCACAGCACAGCCTAAACTACTGCCCACCTCCACCACCGGCGGCCGGTGGTGCCACGCAGTCTCGCTGTGCCACTCGCACTCGCCACCGCCGCCTCTCACGCCACCGCCATCATTGTGCCACCGCGCCGCTAAGTAGTTTGGTCCAGCCACCCCTGCCACCGACACTGCCCACCGCCCTCGTGCCGCCCGCGGCCACCGCCGGTCGGCCGCCACCCCCGGAGCCTCCATGTCCGGAGGTCACATCGCAATCCCGGCCACCCCAAACCTGAACCATTAACTCGATTACATGGCGTCACCGGCAGGGTCTGAAGGTCAGAGGAAGGGAAGGGGCGCGCGGGTGCAGGCTTGCGAGGAAGAAGAGGGGGTGGGTGGAGAGAAGATTGGTGGGGAAGATTCCGCACAGTTGTAGTTGTTCCCATTGATTTTGCAGTTCTTTCGCCTCAGGATGTTCCTGGTGTAGAAGCCAAGTGAAGATGCACAGTTTGTTGCAGCATTTGGAGTCCCAGAGTCAGAAGAAGGGGCTCAGTGGTCGAAGATGCCTGAAGGTGAAGTTGTAGAATTTGGATGATGAGTAGCTATGCTCACATTGGTAGTGCCATTTGTCTTTGGTGTCCAGTGTCTGGACCTGTAGGTCCTGGATTATGCTTTGTAATGTCAAGTATTCCTGATGTGCCAAAGCCGACAATGGGAGATGGAAGTCCCGACAATGGGAGATGGAAGTCCTGAGCTGGTCTCGTCTTCTGCGCCCAGGAAATGGTTCACCAAGATGTTTTTATTTTTGGCAAAGATGTGAGATGAGTTTTTTGGGACTATGGAAATTTAGGGAGTAAACATGTGGAAATGTTGGGGAATAGTTATATGGTGTGTATTGTATTGGGAGTGTGTATTGTATTGGGACTTTGGGAGTTGTTGGGACATGATCTTAGGTAGTTTTCCGTGTTAACAAGAAAAACATCAAAGTACTTTGTCTTGAGCAATTAGTGCTTGAACTTTTCAAAATTAGAGTATGAACACATCACATGAGAGGGTTGTTCAGCAAGATTTCTCAAACTATATGATCTTGCCCCCACAATGTCTGCAAACTGGATATACGCATGAGCAAATATGTTTGTATCTTCCAAAAAATAGAGAATCAACAAATGCATATGAGAAAAGCATAACTAAACTTTGTAAGAGTAGTACCATCAGCCTGTAGCGAGGTTCAAATATGTTCAATGCCATCTTTTGGCAGGGGAGTACAACATCCATAACAAAGAGAGGCATCAAATCAATTCCAGCATATGTCATGGTCTCGTGTTCTGACCTCCTCTCAGCATACTCTTCAGGAAAGTTTCTCTGAATTATGTTGCTTAATGTTACACTGAAGCATTTAACCATAACTGCCATCAGAAACGTCAAGAAAAAAATGTGGATGCACGGAAGAAATGATTGAAAGTAAATGAAATAAAAAATCTTCACAGCTTAGGTTACCTTATGGGGTAGGTTCTTGAACCAATAAATAGCACTGTCCGACACATGGGACACTTATTGCCTATCAGAAATAACACGTAATGGGAAGTTAAGAATAAAATAAAAACAGCTAATAATCATGTGAATATTTGAGAAGCTCACCATGATCCATTGACTGATGCAGACAAGAGCGGCAAAATGAATGCCCACATGGTGTAGTGACAGGTTCGTACAGTAGCTTAAAGCATAATGTGCACTCAAAATCATCAGTCCTATCTAACCTTCCCCGCCTTGCCCCAGCTGCGATATCTGTGTTCCTGTCCAGATCACTCAGACAGGCTTGCAGTGCATGGCTGTAGCAAACAAGAGACACGATATACAGAGGGTCATTATCCACATAAAAATATCCTCTATTGTAAAACTGAAATGTGAACGTCTGTGTGTACCAACAATCATACCTGAGGGGATCAAGTTGAAGGCCAGCAAGAAGGGCCTCACGTGCCTCGTGGTAATGCTCCAGCTTCACATCAAGGAGTTACTCAGATTAGATTAAAGGAATGCAGCTTAAGATTGTCAAACATAACATGTAACTGAATGTCAGTATATGCTATTAGCAAAAGAGGAGCTAAAATGGTCTGAAATTCGGGAATGTTCTTCTTATGTAACAGCTATGTTTAATAATTTCATTAAAATACTATGTTTAAGAAAGGATAATGCAAGGTTAAAGGCTTTTTGCTGAAGCAAGCACCTATATTCACTATTCTTAGCATGATTTTTACAATGAATTTGATATATTCTCATATTAGTGCATTTTACTTCCATTCTTTTCAAGTATTTTCTTGGAATAGAGCTACGTGTATTTCTTTTGGTAGACTCCTAGGAGAGAGCTTGTTCTATCTTTACAATCGTACAATGAGCAGCTCCTTCCTTACCATAAGAAAATATATATACCGAGTACTTTGAAACATGGAAATTTAGCACATGTAACTCAGAATTTGTCTTCATATTACTAATTATTATCACTTGCATTATATTTCACAAGTATTCTACGAATCTGTATATCTTTTGAGAAACTAGCCAAAATATTCTGCGACTTGACAATGCACCACATGTAATTCTAATTTTTTTGGCATGCTAATATTAGGCACTGAGGTCATAACATTCAAATCGTGTGAAATAAAACAAAAATGCAAGTGGCAAATTATATCACTTAGTATACATGCAGGAATTTGCAATAGAACAATGGTAAAAACAATATTGTCAAAATTTTAATGCAATAACTGAACAGCATCTCAATTGGTTAGTGCATTAGGTATAGTGGAATTGGATGACCAATTTGTGGGCCAGTCAATATTGAGTACTCCCCTACCTTAAATTTAATAATGCCTGGAGCAATCTCTGCTCCTGGTCGAGAAGAAAAAGTTTAAATGAAACTGTGAAAGGGCAATTGACTAGTGTTCCTAACGTGAAGCACTTCAAATAAATCCTACTTCGCTGAAAAGTTGGGACTAGATTATAATCTGACTGATTTTAAAAGAAAAATGTTTACAGTATTGGAGCTATGATCTTCTAATACAAAAACCAAGTTAGAAACTGTTACCAGAATAAGCGCATATGCCTTGAGAAGATACGGCCTCGGGGAATTACTGCTGGCAGCAACTATCTTCTCTGCATCTTTCAGAGCTAACTGTACCCATAAACAAAATATAAATAAAGGTTTCAACTCATTTTAGAAGGAACAAAGGCTAATTCATTGTATGTTTACTAAAATCAAAATTTGGTAACTACTCGTACCTCAGCATGTGTTGTAGGGTCAAGGCCATTCAATGGCTGGTATTCAGAGACAGCTGCAGATCTCTCCCGCAGCAGCTGGCTTATCCTGTAGTAATGGCATCCACACCATGACATGAATCCAGAGCAAAGATATAATTAAGTGATGTAAAAGTGTTGGCAGCAACTCACCGACAAAAGGCTAAACTTCGATTTCCGAGAATAATAGGATCTCCAGGTCTCAAATTTTGAGCTTTAGAATATAAGGAAATTGCCTGAAATAGAATAATGTGAAGTATCAAACACGATAAGGTCAATGCAATATAGCAATAAAGTTTGAAGAAGCAAAGAACATAATAATAGAATACAAACACAGAATAGTAAGTTGGTAACAGTGTTACACATGTGATTATCAGGAAAAAAATACTAGAGTAGAAACTCTGCCTATATAAGTGTGGTATATTGCACAACTGGGGTGCAAAACTGACATTGCCTGTGGACCCATCTTTTTAACTTGCTCAGCCTTCCTTATGTGAAGATTTGTGTGAACCTTTAGGACAGTAAAACCTAGTGTTACGTCCACAATGATATCCGCTGCTTTTATTATGCTAGGGTAAAAAAAATAGGGTACGTTATTTTGTAACTGACTCCTGAATAGAACCATAGTAACATTAAGAAAAGGTTTTTAAATAAACGAAAACTCAAAACATAAATAACACAGGTCTCAAATTTTCAAGAACAATAAGAGTGAATCGATCACCCATATCATCAATAATGAAAGCATGTCAATATGGGCAAGTATAGTCAACATGAAGTTCCAGTCACAGGAGTGCAGAGTACTAAGGCGAACAAACTATTTTCACTGTAACAGATGCAGAGAATATAAATATGTCCTATACTTTGTCAAAAGTTCATCAATGGACCATACTGCCTGCACATGTCAACTACATTGTCGCAGATAGAAACACCGAAAGCAATAACAAAAGCTCATACTGATTTGGTCTGTGATATAATGTTTAGTCACCTCTCTACATAAAACTTTATGCAAGACTGCAGTTGCTGGTATGACGCATTTGCCTCATATACCAAAAACTGTCTCTGGAAACATCTATTGCAAGAAACAATTCCAATTCTCAGTTTATGTTGTTATAATCCTATCTGTTTGGAGTTATAAGAAGCAGGAGACAAGCATATCTGCCAAATCCGAAGACTGGAACGCAAGGTACAAGACTCAGTAAATTGTATTCTACCCCAACCGGTTAAATAGATTGCCCCCGCCGGCCCCAATCAGATTCCTTACCCGGTCAATGAAACCCAATCAAAACAGTCAGAGGCACAAGCCATGGTCCACCAGCAAGCACAAAGCTCCATTGGGATACACTGATATCCAGACCCAGGCAGCACGGACACTGCGGAAAGCCGAAAGGGAGTGAGCCGAACGATTACCTCGTCGAAGCGGAGTTCCCTGAAGGCACGCGTACCGCGCTGCACGAGGTCGAACACCTCGCGGTACTTGTCCGGTGCCATCCCCATCTCCTCCTCCCTCTCCACCTGCAGAGCAGCAGCAACAGATTCCATTCAATGATTCAAACGAAAGCTTCACAGGGTTTTGACAATTTGCAGCTGGACCGGCGCGAGCGACGTACCCAGGGAAAGTCTTCGGCGACGAGCGCGGCGGAGAAGGCGGCACCCGGCGACGCCATCCGGGAGGGGGTCGAAGCGTACGGATGGGGTGAAGCTGAAGCCGAAGAGGGGGCCGGGCTGAACAGTGTGAGCGCGGATTTGGAGGCGCGGAGGGGAATGGTGGTGGGGGATCATGCGGCGTTCGTGCGCCGTTGCCCAGTAGTTTTTGCGCGGCTGCGGCCGCGCCGACGTGTCCCCGTGCGGGTTGTTCGGTTCCCCCACCCACTCGCCCTGTATGTTCCGAGACAACGACTAGGGTCAACCAAACCAAACCAAACCAGCAAGAGATTGATGATTTCGGCTGGGAGGCCAGGCCATGCGTTCTCCTCTCTCTAATTTAGACCAGTAGTTATAGTTATGCACGGGAGGCACGCCCGCGCCTGATGAGATATGTATTATCATAATAAGTAGAAAAATAAGTTAATATATCTTATCTTATATCTATTAAGGTAACGAGTACTGTTATGGTTACAAGTCCAAACAAACACGATGAGACTTGTCGAAGAGAGTTTCTCGACGGAGATGGAAGCTCCTTCGGACAAGCCTAAGGAAAGGAAACAAGAGCTACGAATCAAAGGGTGTATCATCGTATTATGTCAAGACCTCCGGCCGTCTCGAAGCGATCCGTACCAAGAGTCCAAGAGTCGATCTCCGACCTGCTCGGGCTTGGCACGTATTTATAGCCTAGCTCCCAATCGCCCGAGCGGGCAAGTTACAAACACACCCACGCACGCTACGGAGGTCACAAGGGCATACATGTCATTCTAGTCTTCGTGTCCCTTCTCCTTCGCACGTCATCCCGAGGGGCCACCTTCGGACGTCATCCCGAAGGGTCACCTTCACACGTCACCCGAAGGGCCACCTTTGCACGTCATCCACGGGGTCTCCGAATCTCGGTACGGGCCTCCGGCTACCTGCTTATTGGGCCTTCCTTCGGCTACTTTGGGCCTTATCCGGCCCGGTGGTGTTATGGGCTGGCCTGTTCCCCCAACAAGTACAATATCAAATTTATTTGTCCGAGTAAACCTTAAGGAGACCGGGATCGATGCACAAAATAAAGAGAGAATAAACCAAACCATTGAGTAACAATATAAACGAAAGGTGTTGTATAAAGTTGTGTTGCAAAAAAATTAAAGTTTTGTATTAGTCATATGATCAGTAAATGTAAAAATATCACAGTTTTCTATGTGTATTCCAAATAGATCGACTTGGCGAAAATAGAATAGTCAAGCCTTCAATAACACGCTGCAAACGGACACAATAACATGTCGCCACCCCATGCTCCTCCGTCTATGTTGGCTGTCACCACCAGATCCGGTACTTACAAAGTGAATTGATGCTAAGATATATTATGAGATTGTTGTCACACCCCTATTACTAAAAATAGATAGTGTGGTACGGATCGCTTTGGAAGAGGATTGGCCAAGCAACCCTTCATAGCATTACATATACAAACATATACGATTTGCAAGGTTACATAAGTCTCGAATTACAACTTGAGTTCGAAATAAAAGATACAATAAATTTTGAAATTCAAGTTACATGACCATGTTCTTGGTTCAAACTAAAGTGTGAAAGCGAATACATAACACGACGATCGATAGATAACTTAAGCAAGCCACGCCAGAGCTAGGCCATGGCTCACTCATCACGGGTCGATGAGCTAGGAACTCATTCAATAGTCCATGCCTTGGGCTCTTCACCGTCACACACAACCTTGCCACAACAATCACAATACCCGACTTGCGGGAAACCTAAAAACACATATCTAATGGCAAAGTCCGAGTATCTAATATACTCAGTAAGTCTTACCCGTCAAATTGGTCATCTAAGACCGACACCTAACATGCATGAGACCCATGACCGGGTTCACTTGGTATTTTACATAAAAACAACACCTATTAGCTCTATATTTCACTTTTACATTTAGCCATATTAATAGGGTTATTACATAAATATAACTTTAGTGAGTATAACCGAACATACAAGAGTTGCAATACAAATAGTAATTAATATATGACATCAAGTAACAATATTCTCCTCAATTTACTACCTCGAATCAAGTGGTACTCATTAACCGAGAGGAACGGAGATAATTATCGAATTACCTCCTGCAAGAGAAGCCCAAGCACACGACATACACATCGTTTAAGAACACGTATGACCGCCGTTCGCGAGTTTATCATAAAGTTAGGCGCGGGGCTACCGACCTCGAGTACATGTCCCCCTCGCGACACTCGTTCAACAACGTGTCCAAGGCTTAAGCCGAGTACTCTCCATCCTCAAACCCGTGCAACCACTGTGTCATACATATCACCTCCGGATCGGTAAGGTATTCGGCCCACTTCATAACTTACAAGCTTCATAGGTTTACCAATCCTCATAAGAAAGGTATGCACTTACACAACCGAAACTTGTTTGCGGAGTCACAATGATGGATTCTCAAATTTTATCAAGTTTCACATTTCAAGTGTAGCATGATAATAAGTGGGTATCCAATCCTATCGTCGACCCCATAATCATAAGCATAGCATTGCTAATGGTAGGTCAACTCGCATAAACTACATAGGGTGTTTATAGGGATATGCAAGTGGAGTTTTCAATCAAATCCTATAACGTAATGAACAAACAATATCCTTAATGTTGTGATAAAAGGATAGACTTTAAAATAAGTATGAATGCATCGGGGCTTGCCTTGGGATTGATCAAAGTTAGTAGCTTCACAAGAGTTGAGATCGGCATCGGTCTCCTCCGAAATGATCACTTCAACGTCGTTGCCTATGGGATGAAGTACAATGCATAAGCATAAAGGAATACAAGGAGAACATGCATCGGTCTCCATTCATAGCTAAGAATGGTTATGTTGTGCTTATGCTCATTTCATGCTCATGAATGAATTAAGGTTGATAACCGCAAATGAAATGATAAGTAGTAATGTAACAACATTGCCTTCGCTCCGTACGCCAAGTTGAAACGCATAAATCACTTGTTGGTCCGGGACGTTGGGGATCATAACCTTCTTAGCGCAGAAACGCCCGAGATATGTAGTAAGCGACTCTTCGGGCTTTTGCCTAATCTTGTTGAGCTCGAAGAAGTTCCCCGATTTTTCACAAGTAGCATGAAAATTCTCCATAAATTTTTTGGTTAGTTCACCCCAAGAAGAAATAGATTCTTTAGGAAGAGAGCTTAACCGGAGATAACCAACTTGCTCCAAGCACATCGAGAGATAGTTGGCCATTACAAAAGTATCACCACCCGAAGACCGGATGGTGGTCGAGTACATACAAAGCCACTCTAGAGGGGGCGGGGGGGGGGTCTTGCCATCATACTTGTCGATCCGGATCGGCTTGAACGTCCTTGGCTACACATAGAGGAGCAAATCTCTCATGAATGCCGTGATGCCGGGATATTCATCGTCGTAGTCATTGAAGACCGGTGGTGGACTGTGGCGACGATAATGACGATAATTGCGGTCATCGTCGTCTTCCTCGCTGTCATCGTAGCGATCATCTTGTTGCTCCCTGTCGAGTCTTAATCTCGACATTAGAACTACCAGGTCCCTCACGAGTATGGAATTCGATGGTGCAACACATGAAACACACAAGAACGCGAGATTTTAGATAGGTCCAGGCCCCTCAATCGAGAGTAATACCCTACGTTATATATGTTGTGTATTGTCTTTAGTAGATTGCTAATTGCCAATTGCTAGAGAGATTTTGAGGGGTCCCTTCTCCGCCTTATATATCCGGGGAGATAGGGTTACATGCGGAGCGCTAGTCGGTTTACAAAGATTACATACTCGGAAGTTCTATCTCTACGCTTTCCTTGTTTATTCGTAGTCCTAATAGACTAGAATTGCTTCTTTACTTGTTGATCAAGCCGTATCATGTCGGTCCTCACGTCCGCCTTGTTTCCATACCAGTATATGGAACCTTATATTATTCTATACGGGTCGGGCACCACTCGTGGGCCCTCTCCACCGATCTTATCTTCATTATCATGTCATAGTGTTTCGATTATACATTCCTTTGATAACTCGTATACCCATAAGGCAAGTATATGACGAGCAGCCCTCGAGTAATTTTTTATTTGACCTTGAATAAGACCGACCACTCTTCCGCATGTTGGTATGATTCCAGCGTGAAATTAAAAAGAACTCCACTCTTCTAAAATATTTCTTCTTCCTTCAACACGGCTTCAAAAAGCCAAAAAAAAATGTTGTTTTATCCTCCATACCACCTAATTAGGTGATGAAAATTCTCATATTTTTTTCTCTGGTGCACCAAATTGGTCTTGAATCATTTGAACTTCTTTCAAATAATGCAAGAGTCCACTAGTCGATTTTTCATTATTTTCTTCTATATGTAATCTCTTCATACCGCTCCATTTCTCCATTTTCATTGCTTCCCATTTCCTACGATCTTTACAGATCGCTCTTAAACATGGTGCACCGGTCAGCGCACCAAATTAGATATAACCCCAACTCTTGTATCATTTGAATTTCACAAATAATGCAAGAGTCTTTTTAAATAATCTATACCACACTAGTTTTTACAAAATCATAATGTATCCAATAAATTCCACCAAGAACAAACATCAAACCGGTCGGACCTGTCTCAACTTATTGATTCCTTGAAATTTCTATCAAGTTATCATGTTAGACTGCTTAAATCGATCGACCTCATAATCCGCTTAGTGAATTTTCACTAAGAGCCAAAATTCTGGTCGATCACATCAGTTTTTCCCATTATCTCACATCGACTCGAGTCTCCAAAGCCTATAATCAGTCGAGTGATTAACACCCAGGGCCTAAGGCAATCATTTTATAAATTCAGTTAGGCAAGACCGTATTGTCTTCGATCTAACTTCAACATACCGCCAAACAGACTAGTTCAAGCACTCACAATAATCACACGACTAAATATTCCGTATTTCGGACCAGTCCGAACTCTTGCAAAAGAGCCCTTGCGATTGATAGAATCGCGAAAGACCGTTTCCTTGTAACCGTTAGGTCA
This sequence comes from Chloris gayana, assembly GCA_031894775.1. Classification (NCBI taxonomy): domain Eukaryota; kingdom Viridiplantae; phylum Streptophyta; class Magnoliopsida; order Poales; family Poaceae; genus Chloris; species Chloris gayana. The sequence goes on from JAUNZO010000639.1 coordinate 671,896, forward strand.
CAACCACATAACTAGGCCTAAATGATTAAATTACCCAGGTAAAAATCCGTTAAGTAATAAAAAAGTCCCGAGTAACTTCAAGCCCCGAGCCCAGCTCGGTACCTAGGTCAAACCCATTCCCAAATCACCACGGTGCGCCCACAACTTCTCCTTGTTCTTCGGACATTGCGATCCGAATCCTTGTTTCCTTACATTCCCGAAAAGCAATCTTCTAACTTTCCCATCTTACTACATCACGATGGGCAAGAAGAAAATCTCCGTCCATCCTTCATCTTCCTATGCAATCCCTCGCGATGAACTTCCTTATGGAGCTCAAGAAGAAAAGGGGCGGCCCGGTAGGGTTAAAAGGATTTTCTATTTTCCAAGTTTTGGTTTTTCTCCTTTCTCCAAATAAAATCCAATTAAATTTGAGTAAAATTCAAATAAATCAGAAAATAAAGGCAATAAATTGCAAGAAAGGGAAAAAAGAAAAACAATCACTTTGGCAATACCCGTATTTTATATTTTAAGAAATTTGTATTTTCTATAATTCTAATTTTGGATTTTAATTTCCTCTCTATTTGATACTTATTTTTCCTGAATAAAATAAAATGATTTATGAGGTATATTTTTATTTGGCCGAAAATCGGGGTATAGCATTCGCCCCTAATCCTATCACTTCCGTAGGCCATAAAACTCAGTAGCCGTCATTGTTTAGACTTGCGTTTTTGTTTAGTTCTAGTTTTGCATCGAGAAACTACGATTGATTCATTTTAATTGTGGCGACAGTGTGCTTTTAATGTGATCTAGCGTTCCTGTTCTAGTTCTCTTGGATTGTGGTGATTAGTTCTTTTGAACCGAGTGCTTAAACTTCTCTTCATCATATTTGCAATATCATATTGTTGTTTATACCTTTCTTGCTTGTGTCCTTGATTCACTCGCAAGAAAAGCCTTTTCGATGAAGTCAATCAAGTTGTGCTTGGTTGATAACTAACGGAGCGGTGGTCTAGCGATCAGCAGGGTCGAATCGTGTTGATTCCAAGCCATATCGTCAACGTCGTGATCTCCACTATCAAATTTATCCCTTTACCTCTCGGAAGATTGGCCTAGAATCTATCACCACCACTGGAGGTTGAAGATGACCGTCAATCGTTGGCCAAGAAATCTTACTCAAAGGAATACAAAATTACGGTTAGATGGAAACTAGTAAATCTCATTAACATAATCGTAGTTACAAAATAAACATTATATTGAGTGTCGATGTGAGGACCCAAATTTCACCAAGCGTGAAACTAAGGTCCTTTGTACCTCTTTCCCACTCCCGGGAGTGTGACAAGTACATCCATCACAATTTAGAATCAAAATAACCATAAAGAAAGAACAAATGCAAGGGAAGACATAGATTATCCAACAACATCCAAATAGTAATTTCAGCCTTTACGATTCGTCACCGATTTACCTCGTTTTGTGTGCCTAACCCATACTGCGTGATCTCGTGGGTGTTGAGGAATTCCCACCGGAGCAGCAGTGTGAGGAGTTTCTACCAGAGTAGTCATACGAGTACCTCGACCTAGCCTCGGGACCCGCGTTTCCAAGGCAAGCCGCAATCCTTGACCACTATTGCTCTTATTTAGCACTTGCATAATATGACTCATTCATATGAACTGCTACTTGCACTTGAAGAATTCCCATGCCATAACATGCTATCTTTGCCACTGTTCACCGTAGGTTGTTCTACTATTACTACTTGCATGCTTAGTGATGATTAGATGCTTAATTGAACCCCACATGATGGTTATACATATTTTTGTGTTAAATAAATTGTAAGTGCTTCTTAGGTGTTTTGTTTCCGTATTAGCAACCCTTCGGATGATTTGCGGGGCGAGTGTAGGTGATTAAGTGCTCGAGGGACTTTTGGGGAGTCCCTATTTGGAGAGTGCATGTTGCGGGCACAGTGGTGTAGAAACTTTGGGTTATGGAGTTCCTGTGTGGTGATACTTGTTGTTGTTGAGACCGTGGTTTGAGGAGAGTGTAACATCCTTGCACGGGGCTTAATAGGATTGATAGAATACTCATGTCAACAAGTTGCAACTTCTTTTCCGAAATCTCATCTCTAAAGAACTCTAACGTTAAGCGTGCTTGGCTTGGAGCAATTTAGGGATGGGTGACTGTCGGTGTTCGAACCACCGGCTGTAGAATTTTTCCGGAGATCGCGCGTTTTAGGCCGTTTAGGCGGATGGTGCACAAGGGAAGACACGAAGAGTTTAGGCTGGTTCGGGAAAGCTCCCTACATCCAGCGGGGGGGTGTCACGGCGTCGTGTTCCTTGCGCTAAGATGGAAATGTCAATACGTAAGGGTGGGGAGAGGAGCGTGCTCCAAGTCCCGTGCGTGCGTATGTCCGTCGTCCGCTCTTGTCCGCCGTCCGCGTAGAGGGTTCACACCCCTTTATAGTCATAAGGGTGGAACCAGAGTTACAAGGGAGAGAGAGAGAAAAAAGGGTTGGTCGAGCTTCGGTGTCGTCCCATCGGTCTTCCCATCGTTCGTTCCGACAGGGTTGACTGGGCGGTTGCGTCGTTCTCGTAGCGGCGTGTACCCCGGTGGAGTGTTCCGCAATCGGAGGAGCTACGGGTGGCGCTGTTCAAGATAGAGTGGTTGGATTTGTACAAGCCATACCCGTCCTTTTCGTCAAGCGTAATGATGGTTCGGATAGGTTTGAGGTACGGGTGTAGTTCTCTTCGAGACTCGAGCTTGTAGAGGAAGGTCGTGCGGGACGGAGTGTAGCTCGAGCTCGACCTTGAGCTACACCTGTTCGACGGACGTGATGGGGGTCGTACGTCCGTACGTCGGTGGGCGGTGGTTCCTCCCGGAGCTCGCGGTCCACGCCAACTCCTGCCGAACGACAGGAACGGGACGTCTCATCGGTGTGCCCGGACGGGAGCGGGGCATGGCAGGAGGGATGGGCTCGGGCCTCCCTCCAATGATTTCCGAGTCACGCCCACGTGGGCGCCGGGCGGTTGGGAGTTAATGCGGTCGATGGTCGAGTCACGGGGTCGAGCGTGAGGGTCGAGTGACCAAGATCGTGCGGGACGGAACCCCTTGACCAAGGCGTCATGGTCGTTCGAGGCGGACATCCTTGAGTAAGACGCCGGGGTCGTTTCCTCGACCGGCTCGTACGGACGCGGGCCAGCCTCGGTGATGACGTGGTTGTATTAACCCTCTATTAGGTGGGTCCGGACGCCGCCACGTGGCCGCGTTAATCTTTTCCCCGACGGTAGCTCCCGAGCCCTCGGGTGAGTCGAGGACTCGCCCGGGGATCTTTCCAGGAGGTGGGAGTCGATTCCACGTGTTCCTCGTTTAGAGTGTCCTTTCTGCTGGATGCGCGCGAGCGCGTCCGGTGGACGGTAGCCCCCGAGCCGGGGGATAAGTCGTAGACTCATGCCCTGGCCGAGGCGCTAGCCGGAATGCGGTCCCGTCGTTGGACCTCGCGTTGCGATGCCAGCCCCCGAGCCCTCCACGCGGTGCGGACGGCCGATCGAGAGGTGGTTCGTCTTAGTCGTTTTCCCCGTCCGCGTCGCGTTCGTGCGACGGAGGGTAGAGCAGATCCGCGATTCGCCCGGAAGGGCCGACACGCGGGGCTCGGTGAGCTCGGTAACGGGAAAAGCTCGAGTGAAGTCGCGGTTTCTCGTCGGAGAGATTCCGTCGGGCCCGCCGGGGACAACTTTATTAATCCGTGCGGCCGTCCTCGATTGGAACCCAAAACCGTTCGCTAGGTTTCGGGAGCTCGATGCCTCTCTACGATGAGACTCCCCTTAGTCGAGGTCGACCGGGACTCGAACGTGTCGGCCGACGCCGCTGCGCTCGCGCGCGTGGGTCGCGGCCGCTAGGTGGACCCATGGAAGTCACTCCCCGGCCGGAGACATGTTGCTCGAGGCGGCCGTCAAACCCTTTCGCTCGGGCCAACCTTCGAACCTCGGCCGGGTGGGGCCGTCGAGACAGTTTTCAGCCTCTTATCCCCGCTTACCTTCGAGGTCGCGCCTCGGTCGGTCGAGTTCCGAGGTCGAGCGTCCGACCTTGAAGGAAGTTGGTGGGAGGTCGAACCGCTCTCTCGGGCGTGTGCCCTTCCCGTCTTCGCTCGCAGGTGAGGGAATACAAAAGGACAAAAAGTACAAAAGAGAGCGTGGGAGTCGAGGCGTGTCCTTATCCGTTGCGTGCGTGTAGTGGTGGGCCCGCGCAGCACGGGGTCGGTTTCTTCGTGGTAGTCATGGGACCCGCGCAGTTAGTACGGGCTGCCGGGCCGCATACCCGCAGGTGGCGGCGTGAGAATCGGGGTGAGGGAGTTTAAGAGATTTTATCGGACTAGTGGCGATCGTGGGGCCCGCCGCGGAGTTGACGGGCCGCGGTCGTCCGATGCAGCCCCCTATTTATGCCGTCGCGCGCCGGGTCCCTTGGCTCCCACGCACCGTTGCCTTCTCCGCCTTCGCCTTCGTTGCTCTAGCCTTCGCCTTCGAGCTCCCGAACCTTCGTCTTCTCCCTAGCCATGTCGACATGGACCCGCTCCACGACGACGAGGGCCGAGCTCGACCGCCTGTTGGCGCAAGGCCTCGCTGCGTGATCGCGGTCCCGATCGATGGTGGAGGCTCCCCGACAACGAGTCTCACCCCGAGCCTCCCCGGGGCTACGTGGTCTCGTTCTTGCATTTCCACGAGCGCGGCCCGGGGACGCCGGGGAACGATTTTCCGTGGGCGATGATGTTCCGGAACGGGCTGGAGCTCCAGCATCCGAAGCCCAACGGGATCTAGTAGCCGAGCACCTTCGTCGCTCTCTGCGAGGGTTTCTTGGGGATGGCCCCCGACCTCGACCTCCGGAGGTACTATTTTCGTGTCAACCTCCATCGAGGAAGAACTCCGGAGGCGAGGAGGTTCCCGCGCACGTCGGCTGCGCGGGGATCGCGATGAAGAGAGACCGGGGGAGGGACTACATCACGGTGACCACCCCTTCGTCCAACCAAGGGTGGCACCCGAAGTGGTTCTACCTCCGGCAGGACCCGGAGCACCCGTTCCCGGCTTTCGAGGACCGGGTTTTCGAGGAGGCTCCGGGAGAATGGAAGTGGGGCTGCCCCCGCGCCGGCGCCCAGAAGATCAACCCGGTGGTCGAGGCGATCCGACATCCGGTCCGGTTCGGGGTCGACGCGACGGTGGTGGTGGGCTCCTACCACAAGCGCAGGTTTGCGCCTCCGATGCGGCGCACGATGCCGATGCACCGGTGTCGAGCAACGACCGCGTTGTCCCGGACACCGTAATGGCGGTGCAGGAGCTCGACGACGGCACTCGTTGCGGCTGCGCGTCCGGAGCGTGCTGGGAACCGCAGCGCGCGCGTGGCCCATCCCGGGGCCCCTAAAATGAAGCCACATCCCGAGGCCCTCGACATGGTAAGTCGATTCGACCTTCGTCGTCTTGCGGTGCATTTGTGTTTCCGCCTAAGTTCGTTCGCTAACCCGCTCTTTTTCTTGCGATCCGCTCGGGTCCCGCTTAGTCGGTGCACCCGGCTGCGCCTTCCCGAGGAGGCCGCCTAGCGCGAGGCCAACCGCCTCCATGCCGCCGAGGTGCAGGCCGAGAGGAAGGCCGCAAGGGACATGGCCGTAAGGCTGCGGTTGGAGAAGACGGCGCGAGACGTCGAGCGCCGGAGGAAGAGGGAAGCCTACCCGGCCGCGGGGCCGAACCCCGACACGGAATCCACCGCCTCGACCCCCGAGCCGACGGACTCCGAGGACGACGGCGGAGCCGGTGAGCACGAGAGCGACGGGGAAACCCCGTTCGTCCGCTCCCACCGAGCCGTCCCCTCGGGCCTCGAGTCTTCGGCTCCCTCGACCTCGACCTTCGCGGCCGGCCCCTCGAGTCGGCCCGCTCCTCACGGGGGTGAGTCGAGCTCTAGGGCCGGCGAGGGTCTCGCGCGGAAGGGAGCGAGACTACCCCGGACCCCTTTTTGGGGTAGATGTGATCGACCTTACGGTAGATCCATCCGTTGCTGCGAGGAAGGCAGCGGAGATTATCGCCGAGCTAGTCGGAGGTGATACGGATCTCAACCGCGCGCCGCGGCGCCCGGGGATGGGACGGCGGATGGCGTAGATCTACGAGGTCCTCCCCCACCGCCCCCGCGGACGTGGTGCCCGTGCAAGGTTCCGGCGCGGAGGCGCTGCGAGCCCAAGAAGTTGGCGGTGTCGTCCCGGAGCCGGCAAAGGGCGGCGAGGAAGACCGACGCGCGGACGCGCGCGTCGATGTCTCTAAACCTGCCGAGATCGGCGAGACGGTCTCGCGGCATGTGGACGCGCGTGTCGATATCCTTGAACCGGCTGCGGCCGGCGGAGGGGGCGCCGCGGAGCCCTCCCCAACCGTTGAGGTCCCTGCGGAACCCGTCGAGAGGCCACCGCGGCCGGCGGTCGACCCGTCGGTGGCCGCCGGCAAGCGCGTTTGTGAGGACGAGCCCGGCGAGAGCGCTTCCGCGCCCAGCGGACGGTGCCACCGCGAAGGAGGGCCCCGCCCACGACCTTGCGCAAGTCGGCCGACCTCCTTGGCGGCGCAGGCCGCTGGGCGAGGAGGGCGGGCGTTGAGGAGGAGGCGACCGTCGTGGTAACGGCGACGGGGGTGCGTCGGCAGAGTCCGGCCGCGGCCCTGGGCAGCCTCTAGACCGGAGGTTGTCGAACTTCGTGGCCGGGCTCGCGCCGGCCGTACGAGCGTTCTTGGCCCGGCTCGAGTCGGAGGCGGGGAGTTGATGCGGGCGGCCGGCGAGGCTCGCGCCGGTTTGGACGGAGCGCTCGCACGGGAGGAGGCTCTCCGGGCAGCGAAGGAGGCAGCGGAGCTCGAGGCCGTGGATGCGCGCCGCACGAGGGAGGAGGCGCTCGCGGCTTTGGCGAAGGCCGAAGAGGCCGCCTCGACGGCGGAGAAGGTCAAGGCGGCGCTTCAAACGGAGCGGGAGCCGAGGCGGAAGGCCGAGGCCGCGGCGGAGGTCTCCCACTAGACCGCGTCCGGGTACCTTCGCGAGCTCCGGGAGCAGCGGGCCGAGAAGGAGGGTAGGTGTTCCAAGCCTTTCCTCTTTGATCTTAATCGAGTCCCTTAGTCGTTTCATCGATTACTCGGGCCCGGGTTTCGAAGCTCGGTTTTCCTTGCGGGGTCGGAGCAAAGGCCGGCCACGGCGGAGGCGTCGCGGAGGGAGCTCGATGCTGCCCTGGGCCGCGCGTTTGTCGACGTCGAGGTCGAGCGGAACGTCGAAGCCGCTCCGTCGGAGCGGATTGGCGCGGTGGTTCGACGAGCCGGGCGCTCCGCCGTGCGTGCGACCTTTACGGTGTCGGCGTCCCATTACGCAAGATCTGGACTTCGGGGCCGTCGGCACGGGACATGTCCCCGGCTCGCCGGCGTTGAGCTGGAGTTGCTCGAAGGCCGAGACGTGTGCACCCGCGGACTCTCCGGCTGCAAAGCTTGAGGAGGAGCCCCTCCCCAAGGCGTAGAAAGTTTAGGGGATTAGTTTTTCGTTTTTTGTTTCGTTAAGAACAAAGGGGCATGGTTCCCCGCTTGTAAATAACTTCGAGTTTTAACTAAATCGTTCGCTCGACCCTTTGGGTCTTTCTTTATCAAGTAATTTTAAGTTCGACTTGAATATATTTTGGCCTTTTTATCTTATCTTGTTGATTTACAAAGCTTGAGCCGCCGAGCCTCGTTGAACTTAGTCGTATTTGGTGAGCGTTCGCTAGGGCCGCTGGGCGCTCGAGCTTCGACCTTCCGACCAATTTAGACTCGTGAGTTCGTTTGCTCGCGCTTACTTTGGTCGTCAACGAGATTTGAATTCGAGGCCAAGTGAAACTTAGCAAATTTGTTCGCGAAAAAAAGAGCTAAGTGTAGGCGATTTTTGTTTTTGAAAAATCGTGGTTTCGCCCGCCTTCCGACCCACGAGTGAGGCTCGACCTCGCAGCGGAGGTCGAGGGTCACCGTACTTAGCGGGCGATCGCTTAAAGAGCAAAGGAACAAATGCGAGCTTAGGGATAGAACTTACGTAATCGCGCAATGTTCCGGGCGTTGGTTAACTCTCGACCTTCCGTCGTCTTGAGCTTGTAGGAGTCGGGTCGATGACGCGTGCAACGATGTAAGGTTCTTCCCAAGGAGGGGATAGCTTGTGACGATCCTTGTTACTCGCACTCTACACAACACCATGTCTCCGATGTTGAAGCCTCGACTCTTGACGTTGCGATCGTGGTACCGTCGGAGCGCTTGTTGGTACTTGGCGGAATGCAAGAGCGAGGCATTGCGCGCTTCGTCGAGCTGATCCGCTGCATCCTCGAGGGCCGTTTGGTTCCCTTGCTCGTTGAAGGCGCGAACCCTTGGAGCACCATAGTCGAGGTCGGTCGGGAGGATCGCTTCGAACCGTAGACCATGAAGAACGACGTATAGCCGGTTGCTCGACTCGGAGTCGTTCGAAGGCTCCAAAGGACGGCCGGTAGTTCGGCTGCCCATCGACCGCCGAAACGTTTCGAGGCGGTCATAAATGCGTGGCTTGAGTCCTTGTAGGATCATGCCGTTCGCCCGTTCGACCTGCCCATTGGTCTCGGGGTGAGCCACAGCGCGTCCAATCCACTCGAATGTGGTAGTCGTCGCAGAACGCGAGGAACTTCTTCCCCGTAAACCGTGTGCCATTGTCGGAGATTATCGAGTTGGGAACGCCAAAATGATGGACAATGTCGAGGAAGAACTCGACCGCCTCTTCGGAGCGGATCTTGCCGATGGCTCGAGCCTCGATCCACTTTGTGAACTTGTCGATCGCGACGAGTAAGTGGGTGAAGCCCCGGCGCTTTTTCAAAGGGCCGACCAAGTCCAAACCCCGGATCGCAAAGCGGCCAAGTAACGGGTATAGTTTGGAGGGCTTGAGCGGGTTGGTGCGTCTATCGGGCAAAGTACGGCAACCCTTGCATTGGCGGACGATGCGGGTCGCATCCGCCACGGCGGTTGGCCGATAGAAGCCTTGTCGAAAGCGTTGCCCACGAGGGTCCGTGGCGCGGCGTGGTGGCCGCAGACGCCCGCGTGTATGTCGTCGAGGAGTCGTGCACCTTCCTCGATCGGGATGCATCGCTGCAGGACCCTCGACACGCTGCGTTTGTACAGCTTGCCGTCGACCAAGACGAAGGACTTAGAGCGCCCGTGGTGACGCCTCGCCTCGGTGCGGTCGGCCGGGAGTTTGCCGTGGAGGAGGTACTCGATGTACGGCTTCCTCCAATCGGGTGGTTGCGGCGCGTCGTTCGTCGGCGCGTCGATCTCCATAACCTCCCCGCCCACCGGCAGAGGTCTAGCCTCCGAGGCCTCGTTTTGATTTAGGTGTTCTTTCGAGTCGGGCCGGCGCCGGGACAGCCCCGAGCCCACCTCGACGGATTCTTCCTCATTATTGGGAGGGACAGGAGGTCGCACCAACGGCTGGAGCTGGTCGTGGGCGAAGACGCCCGTCGGGACCGGTTCCCGACTAGACGCTATTTTGGCAAGCGAGTCCGCTGCCTCGTTGAGCCGTCGGGGGATGTGCTTGAGCTCGAGCCCATCGAACTTCTCCTCGAGCCTCCGCACCTCTTGGTGATAGAGCATCGGCGTGTCGTTTCGACGGCTCGACTCTTTCATGACTTGGTCGACGACGAGTTGAGTGTCCCTGCGGTCCTCGAGTCGTCGGATTCGGAGCTCAATGGCGATCTTAAGGCCATTGACCAAGGCCTCGTACTCGGCCACATTATTTGAAGCTGAAAAATGTAACCGAATAGCGTACTTCATGTGTACTCGCCGGGGAGAGACGAAGACGAGTCCAACGCTCTGCTCCTTGACGCATCGGCGACCCGTCGAAGTACATGACCCGAGTACTCTTGGTCCACCGACGCCGGTGGTAGCCGGGTCTCCGTCCACTCCGCGATGAAGTCGACTAGCATTCGGGACTTTATCGCTGTTTGGGGCGTGTAGGTGATGTCGTGCCCCATCGGCTCGAGAGCCCACTTGGCGACCTTGCTGCGAGACTCCCTGTTCTCAATGATGTCGCGCAGAGGGAAGGAACTCACCACGGTTATCGAGTGCGAGTCGAAGTAGTGGCGCAGCTTGCGTCCGGCGACCATCACGGCGTAGAGGATCTTGAGGACTTGTAGGTACCGAGTCTTCGAGTCGGAGAGCACCTCGCCGATGTAGTAGACGGGCGCTGCATTTTGAGCGCGTGACCTTCTTCCTCCCGCTCGACTACGACGGCCGCGCGCGACGACCCGGGTGGTTGCCGCGACGTAAAGCGGGAGTCGCTCCCCGGGAGTGGAGGAGTCAAGACCGGAGGGTTGGCTAGGATGCGCTTTACTTCGTCGAGCGCGATCTGCGCCTCCTGCGTCCACTCGAAGCGTTCGGACTTCTTGAGGAGCTTGTAGAGCGGCAGCGCCCTTTCTCCGAGTCGTGAGATGAAACGACTTAGCGCCGCCGGGCACCCCGTGAGCCGTTGCACCCCTTTGACGTTCGGATCGGACCCATGCGCTCGATGGCGGTGATCTTCTCCGGGTTGGCCTCGATGCCACGCTCCGAAACGACGAACCCCAACAACATCCCTCGCGGGACCCCAAAGACGCATTTCTCGGGGTTGAGCTTAACGCCGTTCTCGCGTAGCTTGGCGAACACGCGCTCGAGGTCGACCACGAGTTGGTCGGCCTTTTTGGATTTGACGACGATGTCGTCCACGTAGGCTTCGACAATATCTTCGACAATACCTGCGGTACGTGGCACCGGCGTTCTTGAGCCCAAACGGCATCGTCGTGTAGCGATACGAGCCGAAGGGCGTGATGAAGGAGGTAGCGAGTTGGTCGGATTTGTCTAGCGCTATCCGATGGTACCCGGAGTACGCGTCTAGAAAGCAAAGGGTCTCGCACCCGGAGGTCGAGTCGACTATTTGGTCGATGCGCGGTAAAGGAAAAGGATCCTCGGGACATGCCTTGTTCGAGCTAGTATAATCAACGCACATTCTCCATTTCCCATTCTTTTTCGTACAAGAACAGGGGTTAGCCAACCACTCAGGATGGTACACCTCCTTGATGAACCCGACCGCCAAAAGCTTCGCGATCTCCTCCCCGATGGCTCTGCGCTTCTCCTCGTCGAAGCGGCGTAGGCGTTGCTTCACCGGCTTGGAACCCGGCCCGATACGCAAGGAGTGCTCGGCGAATTCCCTCGGTATTCCTGGCATATCCGAGGGCTTCCACGCGAAGACGTCGGTGTTCACGCGCGAGAAAGTCGACGAGCGCGCTTTCCTATTTGGGAGAGAGGGAGGTGCCGATTCGCACCGTCTTCTTCTCGTCTCCCTCGAGGTCGAGGACGATCTCCATGGTTCCCTCCGCCGGCTCGAAAGAGGCCGCCTTGCGGCTCGACTGCGGCGGGTCCTCGACTACCTGCTCCACGATGACCGCCGGCTCGGTGGTGGAGGCCAAGTGCGCCGAAGGCAGGTCATAGTTGTCGACGTCGCACCGGTAGGCGTGCTGGAAAGACGCGCCCACGGTGATGACTCCCATCGGCCCGGGCATCTTGAGCTTCGGGTAGACATAGTTCGGGACGGTCATGAACTTTGCGTAGCACGGCCGCCCGAGGATGGCGTGGTAGATTCCTGGGAATCCCACCACCTCGAACGTGAGGGTCTCCGTTCGGAAGTTCGAAGGAGTCCCGAATGTGACGGGCGGGTCGATCCGCCCGATGGGAACGGCCTGCGTTCCGGGACGACGCCATGGAACGGCGAACCGTTCGGGCGAATGCGCGAGCGCTCGACGCCCATGGCGTCCGAGGACATCGGCGTACGGGATGTTGAGGCCGCTGCCTCCGTCCATCAACACCTTGGAAAGGCGTGTCTTGGCGACGATGGGGTCGACCACGAGCGGGTATCGGCCCGGCCGCGGGACTCGCGCCGGATGATCGGCGCGATCAAACGTGATCGGAAGCTCCGACCACTTGAGGTAAGCCGGGGTAGCGGGCTCCGCGGCGAAGACCTCGCGACGCTCGAGCTTGACGGAGCGTCGAATGGGACGAGCGTCGGAGCTCGCGAAGATCATCGGGCAACCCTCCGCCCGAGGGAAGCCTTCCTCGTTCTCCTCGCCGGTATCGCCCCGACCCCAACGTTCTCCTCCTGGTCCTACTGCGGGCGCCCTTCCGCCCGTGCTGCATGATGAACTTCTTCATCAACGAGCACTCCCGCATCAAATGCTTGACGGGGAACTCATGGTTGGGGCACGGCCCGTTCCACCTCTTCTCGAAGTGGTCGGGAGGGTTCTTGTTGGGCTGCTTTGCGCCCTTCTTGTCGGTCGCGGCTACCATGTGGCCGTCAGCCGGCCGCGACTTATTCTTCTTGTTGGGCTTGGAGCCACAAGGTCCTCCGCCGGCGTTGCCGTCGGTCCGCTTGCCCTTCCCTTTCTCGGGGAGGTCGTGGTAGAGGAGAGCTCCGATCGCCTCCTCGCCCGAGGCGTGGCTCGTGGCGATGTCGAGGAGTTCTCGAGCCGTTAGCGGGCAGCTTCGCCCCGGCTCGTGGACCAGAGCCTCGCGGTTTGTTTCGGAGAGGAAGGCCCCGATGACGTCCGCGTCACGACATGGGGCAGCTCGTTGCAGCGCCGGGAGAAGCGTCGAATGTAACCCCGGAGCGGCTCGTTCGGCTTCGCCGACGGTTCTTCAACTCCCGGGGATTACCGGGCGGGCGCACGTGGCCCGGAAGTTACCCACGAGAACCTCTCGCAGGTCGCCCCACGATCGAATCTGTTTCGCGGGCAGGTGCTCGAGCCGGGTTCTCGCCGAATCGGCGAGGTACGGTGGCAGGTTCCGAATGATGGCGAGATCATCACTCGCGCCGCCGGCCCGGCATGTCGGCCGGTAGTCCTCTAGACAGAGGGAGGGGTTCGACTCCCCGTATACTTGGCTACCGTCGTCGGGGACGGAAGCGCGGAGGGAAGGTCGCTCCCCTAATCGCGGAACCGAAGACCCTAGGGCCCGGGGGTCCGGGCTCCGGCTCCAATCATGCTCGACGTCGCCCCGTCCTCCGCGGCGGGGGTTTCGGACGAGGCGTGGGCCTCTATCGTCCCGAACGGTGCGGCGTGCGTCCAAGGTCGAGCACGCGTCACGAGCGGCTCGATACGAGAATGCACCGATCGCCTAGGCTCGGGCTGGCCCGGCTGTGCGGGCTGCCGCACGAAGGCATGCACCGAACGTCCCGCTTGGGAGTCTCGCCGCCCGTGTCTGGCGCGGCCGGATCGACGAGCGCGGCACGTCGCCGAGAGCTCTCCGCGTGTTGCTCCGCCGCCTTGGCGAGGAGCGCGACCATCTCCCTTTGCACTCGTTGCGCCTCGGGAGTCGGCTGTACGGGGAGGGTTTTCAGCAATGCGGCTGCCGCAGCCACGTTTGCCCGGCGTGCGAGAAGTGCTGGGCCTCGGCTCCAGGCATCGTCGGCGATCTCGCCGTTGGACGTGGCGAGCCCTCGGGCGTGCGTTGCACTCCGCGTGCCGGCGCTGCTGCTGTAACTCTCGCTCTACCGTCGCGGCCTCCTCGTCGAGTCCACGGCGGGCCTCCTCCGGCTCCGGGCGCCCGGCTCGGAGACGAGTCCGGAGATCGTCACCGCCCGGGGCGGTGTGCGCACGCCGAGCCGCCGGGGTTCGAGGGCGTTGGGCTCCGGCGCGGTCGGTCCCCGGCGCTCGGGCGCCTGCTCCCGCGGCGTGCACTACATCGCACTCGCGAAAGGGGCCGTGGGCCTCATCGCTGCTGCCCTCGGTCCGAATCCTCGTCCTCCCCGACGTCGAGGAGGTCGAAGAGGGATTCGGAGGGATGGATTACCATCCCCACGAACTCTCCCTCCGTGGGATTAGCCGCTCCCGGGAGAGCGCTAAGTCGCGTCACGTTCGCGGTGACAAGAGTTGCTACGGGGGTCGGCGGCGCCGGTGGCTCGGCGCGTACCGGCGTCCGCCCGGGGTAGCAAAGAAATCAAGGCTTCCAAAGCGCACAATGGTGCCGGGAGCCCAAAACGAAAGCTCGGAATCAACCATCCGCGCCATGGGGGCAGAGAGAAGTCCGGCGAAACGCGCGACGCTCCCCTTCCCGGCGCGCCAACCGTCGGTGTTCGAACCACCGGCTGTAGAATTTGTCCCGGGATCGCGCGTTTTAGGCCGGATGGTGCACAAGGGAAGACACGAAGAGTTTAGGCTGGTTTGGGAAAGCTCCCTACGTCCGGTAGGGGGGTGTCACGGCGTCGTGTTCCTTGCGCTAAGATGGAAATGTCATTACGTAAGGGTGGGGAGAGGAGCGTGCTCCAAGTCCCGTGCGTGCGTATGTCCGTCGTCCGCTCTTGTCTCGCCGTCCACGTAGAGGGTTCACACCCCTTTATAGTCATAAGGGTGGAACCGAGTTACAAGGGAGAGAGAGAGAGAGAGAAAAGGGTTGGTCGAGCTCCGGTGTCGTCCCATCGGTCTTCCCATCGTTCGTTCCGGCATGGTTGACCGGGCGGTTGCGTCGTTCCTGTAGCGGCGTGTACCCCGGTGGAGTGTTCCGCAATCGGAGGAGCTGCGGGTGGCGCTGTTCATAGAGTGGTTGGATTTGGACAAGCCATACCCGTCCTTTTCTCGTCAAGCGTAATGATGGTTCGGATAGGTTTGAGGTACGGGTGTAGTTCTCTTCGAGACTCGAGCTTGCAGAGGAAGGTCGTGCGGGACGGAGTGTAGCTCAAGCTCGACCTTGAGCTACACCTGTTCGACGGACGTGACGGGGGTCATACGTCCGTACGTCGGTGGACGGTGGTTCCTCCCGGAGCTCGCGGTCCACGCCAACTCTCGCCGAACGACAAGAACGGGACGTCTCGTCGGTGTGCCCCGACGGGAGCAGGGGTGGCAGGAGGGATGGGCTCGAGCCTCCCTCCAATGATTTCCGAGTCACGCCCACGTGGGCGCCGGGGCAGTTGGGAGTTAATGCGGTCAATGGTCGAGTCACGGGGTCGAGCGTGAGGGTCGAGTGACCAAGGTCGTGCGGGACGGAACACCTTGACCAAGGCGTCATGGTCGTTCGAGGCGGACGTCCTTGATTAAGACGCCGAGGTCGTTTCTCGACTAGCTCGTACGGACGCGGGCCAGCCTCCGGTGATGACGTGGTTGTATTAACCCTCCGTTAGGTGGGTCCGGACGCCGCCACGTGGCCGCGTTAATCTTTTCCCCGACAGTGACCGACCGGGAAATGAGTCCCGGTGTGCATGAGTGAGGACAAAGTACGCAGAAAAGACTAGTGTTGGTCCGTGGGGAAATCTTGAGGGCCTATTAAGCTGCCGGGGGTAAGCGAGCCCGGCCCGAGTGGCGAGACGTTACAGATGGTATCGAGCCGACTCTCACGGTTTCACGGGCGCATGTGTTGCATGTGTGTAGGCATGGTGTGCATGGTCGGTGTGGGCCCGGAGCGGTCACATAGCGTGGCACATGCACCGGCAGTGGACACATGGACGTGGCCAAGAGAGGAAGTTCCTGGTGCAGGGTCGACCGACGAGGACGTCGGTCTTCTAAGGTGGTGAGTGTGTAACATCCTGGCCTAGGGCTTAATAGGATTGATAGAATACTCATGTCAACAAGTTGCAACTTCTTTTCCGGAAGCTCATCTCTAAAGAACTCTAAGGTTAAGCGTGCTTGGCTTGGAGCAATTTAGGGATGGGTGACCGACCGTGAAATGAGTCCCGGGTGTGCATGAGTGAGGACAAAGTGTGCGAGAAAAGACTAGTGTTGGTCCGTGGGGAAATCTTGAGGGCCTATTAAGCTGCCGGGGGTAAGCGGGCCCGGCCCGGAGTGGCGGGACGTTACGAGAGAGGGATTGGTGACTCGTCCGGCAGCTTGAAGACCGGTTCCTGTGCTTGCTTGCTCATTGGCTTACTAGCATACCACGTGACCCGTATGGACGTGTGCTGGATCAAGATGCTTAGTGGAGGACTGGCTGGCCCGCCGTGGTGTAGAGTTAGTGTTAGTGGGTTGTTGGAGCTTTGTCTCGACCCATGAGTAGAGGATACACCACTTGGCCGGTGGTAGGCCTTTCACACCTTCGGGATCCTTTTCCATGTTGTGGTTTTGGGGATCCCGACCCTGGAGGACGAGCACCACCGGTCGATGCTTGTTGATTGATCTTGTGAGTGTTTCGTGCTTAGGCTACGACGGTAGTTCTAAGTTATAGTACCTCTTCATGTTGGTACGGATGCTTACTATCCGTAGAGATGTATTAATCTATACATATAGCCTAGCCGCTGGATAAGGGTAGTTGCCTAGCTCCGGGATAAGGGCACTACCTCCGAGCGACCCACTTGATTAGATTACTTCTTCTCCCCTCCGGTAGGTGTTTTACTTCGGCTTCGAGCTGTGGTTCCAGTGGAGGTGTGCTTGGACTTAAAACTTGACCCTTGCGGGATTGTGTTGTTTCCTGCAAGGCCACTTATAAAATTTGACTAATAATAAAACTTGATTCACATAGACTTCAAGAATAATTGCTTTAGGTGCTTAACCCCTTGTCTATCCTTGAAATATCCAAGCATGCATACATTGTTGCTAGATAGTTACGACTTGTTGAGTATTTTATGTATTCACGACTTTCTCACTTTATTTTTCACACACTGGTTCAGAGGATCCCACCGAGCCGACCGACGTCGCCGACGGTGAGGAGTGACAGTCTCGCCTACACTCAAGAGCATGTGGACTTGGAGTTCATCTTTTGACGCTTCGCATGTGAGACGTTTGCTTCCGCTGCACATTTGATGTTTCGACGCTTCCGCTAGTATTTCTATCATGTACACGGTTAGCCTCGCGAGCCACACTCTTGTACTCATGGATGATAAATGTTATTGAGATTTGGATGTTGTTGGATAATCTATGTCTTTCCTTACATTTTTTCTTTCTTTATCGTTATTTTGATGCTAAATTGTGATGGACGTACTTGCCACACTCCCGGGAGTGGTAAAGAGGTACAAAGGACCTTGGTTTCACGCTTGCTGAAATTTGGATCCTCACAGTTGAATTATCTCCTTGGTTCTTTTTTTTGTGCAAGGAGAGTGTTAATTATATAGTATCTATTTGGTCCTCCAACTTGTTTTTGTTGGAAGTTGCTACTTATTAGTTACGCATCATTTTAGAAACTATTTTGAAAAACATGAGGATGTAATCATGAAGTGAACAAAAGACAAAATTAAGCCCTTTGAAAAACCTTAAGGACTATTAGCAGTTCTCCCAATCCCGGTACTCCAAAGTGGCTTCCATAACATTTAGGCAAGAGTTATACATATACTCCCTACAATCCAGCACATAAATCGTTCTAAAATTGACACACACAAGAATTAAGAAAATATTTGATCATCATAGACCTGAGAAGAGATATAAATGGCAATCGATCGTACTAAATTGAACAATGTATATGTAAAACAAGAGGGGATAATGAAGTATGGAGACGAATCAATGGTTTGATATAGGATCATTTAGTTATTGGACATAAACGGTTTTCTTTTTCATAGTAGTGGGCATAAGTGGTAAACACTTCATGAGTTGCATGATCGTAGACTGTACCATCAGGGAACATAAATATTTAGCATTGGAATGTAGGTTTAGAGTATGGCAAATACTTGGATGCGCATATGGCCCGTGCACACACCTCCCAACACCTGACGCATGTTAAGTCATTATATGCTAAGCCAAAAGTAGCTTTACTTACGTAACTAGGTTACGGCGGGTAGATACCGAAGACAGCAACATAACGGGTGGTAGGGCTCTACTGCTGCGTGCAGACGCACTAGGTATTTTCCAAAAATCCACCCAGCCGAGCCCAAACAGCGCAACTCATTAACTTCATATCTTTAATGACATTCTTCACCAGATGCAACACATTAACTTCATCTCTTTAATAAAATTCTCCACAGTTTTTACTACATTTGGCTGTTAACTCTATCAACTTTTCTAAACCGCAATATGGACACTGCAGAAGCGGGAGCCCTGCATTAGTTCTCTCCATGGCAGATGCTCCCAAATAACTTTTGAAGTTGCACCATGAAACGAACCTGAACTGAATTATTTTTCTGCTATGGAGAGGAACTCAATTATTTATAGATGAATTGTCCACCAGATAGGTAGAACAGTTGCTCTATTTTAATACAACAGTTATTGTGAGAAGACAAATCACTGCCGACCTGACCCCTTGATCTAAGGGCATGGCCAATGGTGGCCTCTTAGCTAACTCTTAGAATTGTTTATAGGGAAAAAGAATATATAAGAGACAGCTAGGTCTTTAGTGGTTGCTTCTAGACTACCTCTTAGCTATCTCTTAGAATTGTTTATTAGAAAAAGAGAAAAGATGCGACAAGATCTGACTCTTGAAGAAGAGTTAGCAAGAGCTAGCTCTATCACATTAATTCTTAAACAATTCTAAGGGATAGCTAAGAAGTAGCCTAGAAGCAACCATTGAAGAGTTAGCTGTCTCTTATATATTTTTTTTCTAATAAATAATTCTAAGAGTTAGCTAAGAGTTCATTGTTGGGGACGCTCTAAAGCCCCTTATCCTGGCCGCCAGCAAGCCTACCTGTTGATTCTCATATATTCAATGCGCAGATACATACAGAATGGGATCATTTGGTTTGGTAATAACTGATGCATGTCCCTTAGCAACGTGGGATCCTTTGGTTTGGTACTAACTGTTTGTCACAGCCATATCCTCTCTTATTAGATGAGAAAATCCCGCCCTAGCTCCAGTGGTGCCCGACCCCATGGTGACTCGAGTCTGCTTCGTGTGAGTTCTTCTTTTATTTTGATAATGTCTGTGGGATGTGGGGACAGAGTAAGGGTACACCAGAGAACTTTGAAATTTTTGATAGAAAAGAGTGAATTTTTTCTTGCCACAGATACATCTCCCCCGATCTTGACGAAGTACACAGGAATTTCAATTTGTTGAAAACACATATGTTGGCTTTTCTCCATACACAACCTTGCGCAGTTTGCTCCTCAGGGATGTGCTCGTGTCCCAACTAGGCGTTCCGAGAAGACGCTTGCCATCAGAGTCCACTTGCATTTTTTTCGGTACGACATTTTGCTATTACGAAATGTTAAACACTCTCGCAATGTAGTACTCCCGACCGGATGGATCAACTAGTATAAAATAGTTTAATGTTATTGTCTATTTGTTGCACTGGCATTTATTTGTTGAGATGGCTTGTACGCCTAGTAAAATTTTACTGGAATCTAAATTTTTATTTAAGTGGGTGACGATCACAGTAGTCTAAATTTTTTTGGTGAGGGGTCAATCAAACATTAATTTCTGTTTAAAGTAATGGGGGATGTAAGGGGACAGACCGATTCTGTGCCTGCCCATAATGCCTACTGATTCTGAACTGGTGCAAGGTCTGAGCAGATTCTGTCCTGGACCAAAGATGTCAGAAGCATTGGCGACCACTGGGCAAACACTGATGACCATATACGGCCGCTTCATTCACTGGTACTTGCTCTGTTCTTTGAAAGTTAAGTTTGACTGCTTGTCTTATTTAAAAATTTTATAAAAATATTAAAATAAATACATTATTATTAAAGTATAACTAATGATAAAATAAGTTAGAAAAAAATAAATAGCATTTACATAAATTTTGTGAATAAGACGAACAATCGATGTCTGAAAGTTTAAAACGATATTTTCAATGGAACGGAGGGAGTACTACATTTATTTTGCGACGAGTATTTATTTCTCTGCATGAGGCCGTCAGTCAATTGTCAATCGGTTTAAATAATTAAGGGACATACTCGGTATCAATCTAGTGAGAAATTGTTTGAAAAACAATATGAAGATTGTATAATAAAATAACCATGAGTTTTAACACATGGTGTTTTTTATATAAAGAGCCACAATTTAGGTATCAATGTCAACTTGCTTTGTTACCTGGCGGCAAGACTGTAAGTTTACACTGATAAAAACTTTGGAAAACAATATGAAGATTGTATAGTAAAATAACCATGAGTTTAACACATGGTGTTTATATATAAAGAGCCACAATTTAGGTATCAGTGGCAACTTGCTTTGTTACCTGGCGGCAAGAATGCAAGTTTACACTGATAAAAACTTGATTACATTGTCAATGGACACACCACATATTCATTAACTAAAAAGACTGTTACACACGACAAAATTAATTAAAAAAACTACAGACGACATCTTCGTGGCAGACATATTATTCTGGTATAGTGACATACACCAGTTCTTCTTCAAATGGCAAACTCCTTTGGATTCCACAGAGCAAATCCACGCCGCAAAGACATATGCTCGATCCAGATCGATGATGAAAAACAAACAAAAACAAAAGCTGAACCAACAACCCCACATGTCCAGAACCAAACCTTCAACCAGAACGGTTAAAATGGTTGCAGCTTGTAGCACATTAGGAATGTCAGGCCACTGTTTGCAACCCAAAATCCAAAAATCAAAAGAGTACTTTTGGTAGAATGCCGGCTAACATGAGAGTGGAGCTCAGTAAAGGTAATCAGTGCTAAAACGCAGATGAAAGACGCAAATAGACGAGAAACACGGCCAAAGTTTTCCCCAGCTTTGTAATCATGGAATGAGGTGCATAATATGAAAACAATGAAGGCAAGCAGGTTCAGTAGCATATTGTTTACCATTGTGTTTTCTTGGAGAGAACTTTTGGCCCGCCCTAACAAGCCCTTGCAAATTGTGTGGTATATGTGGAGCTGACAGCCCCTATTCCATTTGGAGGTGTTAACAGTATTAAATTCGTTGTCCAAAGATCTATATGCCCTTTTAAAAAATGGATGTGTTCTGGTAAACAATGGCAAATTTGCTCCATTTCAACTTTAATCCATGTAAATATGAAAATAAAAAATATTTCGAAATTAAAATAATTTGAACAACAGATTTTGAAAAACATGACATCATTACTCTAATTTTGTACCAAATTTGAATACCAACGAGCAATCACAAAGATATGATATAAATGATTGTGACATAAGCACAATAAATCACATAAACATGATATGTCCAGCATCAAATGTGTCCAACATAACAAGAATCCAACAATTACAAGTCCAAACTAAAAATTAAAGTAGCATCAGGATAGAAGAACAAAATAGTTGGTCATCATACCATGTCAAACCGAAAGAACACATTCGCAGTCTGAACGATGCACCAAGTCTCCCTCATTTGCAAAAATTAATGAGGATATCCATACCGAAAATTAGCCGGGTCAAATCCATGGAATTACAGGTTGAATTCCCTGGCGACCGTGCGTCCTAGCCACGCACGCATGCTGGTCATCGCGCTCCCTAGGCGTCGTGCGCCCTGGCCCACCTTGCACCACATTTCCCTGGCCGCTTCCTTGCGCCACGTTCACGCCTGAGCCAGCGCCAGCCTAGCTAGGGTTAGGGTTTCCAAGGAGCTTGTGAGCAGAGGAGTTGAGGGAAGAGTCTGCTGGAGCTCAGCTAGGTGTTAGCAAGAGAGGAGTTAAGAAGGTCAAAAAGGTTAGTTCATTGTTCTTTTTGTTTTCTAATCTATAAAGTCTACTCAAGTCACGGAAGCTCAATCCTAAAAAAAAGTCACGGAAGCTCAAAAGAAGGGCTAACGGGTCATTCGTTTCAAAAAAAAGTCCATTCTTGCAAAGATTGGAAAAACTGATCCATTCTTAACATTAGATAAAAAAACAAGTCTGTTATGCAATTACCCCTAAACTATTTGGTTTTAGCACCAAATAATAATATGAAAGAGATATAACTCAGCCAGACCTCGAGTCTGCATACACAAACCCCGAAGCCTCACTAGCAGAAGAGCTGTCCATCAATAAGTACGGCGGCACTGTGGCCGCGGAGAGCCCCGGTTCGTGTTCGTCCTTTTGGCGACCGCGGAACAGCGTCCAGCACGCTTGGCTCTTGTTTTTTTTTCATAGGATTCAAAAACACATTTAACTTTAATTCTACGTTTTTTCTATTGCTACATTTTAAGAATCCTACGTTCCAAAGAAGCCCTTAGTATTTTATATATACTGTGCGCCCCGCCTTGGCTGCCCAATGACTGCATTTTTCCGTAGGGTGAATGGTATTTGGGATTGTAGCAAAGAAATCAACGATGACATTTGTTGCAACAAACCACCTCAAATCAGCAAATGCTGTCGAGCTAGCCCCTGCTACACCGTGGCCCAACTAACACACCCTTTAATCTCGAGGCAGAGCCGTAGAGGCAACGAGGCAGAAGGTTTACATAACCGCCACAACTGGTCCGGTTAGAACTGAGGAACCGGAGCTGGTTAACCAGTTTACTACAGTACATCACTACAGTTTTCCCAGGTTAACCAATCGAACCAGGCGGGTTCGCCAGCTACAGTTTTTTCTTACGACCTTAAAAAATGGATGACTGATTGTATGAAAAACATGTCACAACGTGCCCAATCAAGCAAAGTAGAACCGTCACTGATTCACCAAACTGAATCTGTACTAACCAAGCTCCTTAATACCTACAATCTGCTGAAGTTACTTTGTACCACAATAGCACTCCATGAGTTCGCTACAAGTAGCCAGTGTGATACATGATATTCCCCTGGTAGTACATAACAATGCCATAGCATCTCCATAATTAGATGAATAGCATACTCCCTCTGTTCTCAATTATATGATGTTAGGACAGATTATTAAGTTCAAAATTGAACTAAGCAACTTGTACTAATTGTCCAATAAATGAGAATGGAGGGAGTATATCGTTGGCATGGGCTTCACCAGGAGAAGATATACAGAATAAATGTTACACACTGCATCTTCAAACCTATTTTAGAGCACGTGACCACACAGTGGATTTGTCAAGGTCCAGTACAATCCTTGTGGCCTCCATAACAATCTGCCCATCCATGTAGTGTTGCCTACACACTGGCATATACACATCAGCTCCTCCAATTAGTTCAGTTCTTGTTTCCTGTGTCTTCCTCAGTGTGAAGAATGCCCGGCGACCACACAGCTCGCAGTGTGCTGTTAGCTTGGTCACCGAATCAGCCAATGGAACAATATCCAGAACAGAGCCAAACTTTTTTCTGTTGAAATCAATCATAAATAAATGCTAGCACTATAATTTATTTGGAAAAGTACTTTGCATCCAAATAACGGAGGAAACTTGAGTACCTTTTGTAGTCACCATCTAGCCCAGCAACAACAACAATTTTCCCATCAAGATCCGCAGCTTTGCAGCAGAAATCATGAAGATCATCGAAGAACTGGGCTTCATCAATACCTATAACATCCACCTGTAGTAACCAAATTTCAGTAAAAAACAATACAGATTGCCAAGAGGATTCAATGATCTATTTCAGAGCCATACCATGTGCTTAATAACAAAAAGAACAGTATGAATATTCGAGATTTCAACAAATCTATTTAATGGGTGTCTTGGTAGACAATTTCAATGACAAACGTGGGTGATCAACTGTTGATCTGGTACCTCAAATACGAAACAAACTGAATGTAGCAAATGAGTACTTTTCCAGGATCAAGAGAAAACAAATAATCAGTCAAGATAGTAAACCCAACAACAAAAGTGATCTAAAAATTGCTAAGAATATTCCGTCCGGTCAGTTTGTTCATTTTTTAACTTAATATTGTTCTTTCCAAGAATAAAAATAAAATTTTAAATAAACTCCAACAAAGCAACATCTAGAATTTACTCACTCCTGAACTGAGCAAGCCAATTTATAGGCTTCCTGATAGACAGGTATTCTCACTGATTAATGCTGACTCAAACATCATAAAACACCAGAACAGAGTACACAATAAATAAAAAACCTGTGACAATTAGTAAGTACGGACAAATATCAATTGTCTATCCAAAATCCAAATAAATCATTAAAGTTATAGATTCATAACTTTTCTAAGACTATATTATTATGGTAAAAACTACAGAAGATCCATTAGAAACAATGTAAGGTCAAAGGACAAACATGAGCATCGGTTTCACTATCCAGTTGTGACGATCACTTTCTCGTAGTAAACAGAAAACATAAAGATACGGTTTTAGCCGCTCCTCTTTCTTAGATGGGAAGTCTTGACTTCTGAGTTACATGATGACTTGACTGATAATTAAACTAGTGGGAACCCCTTAGGCCCACTTAACATAGCTCACCCCAACTGGCCACCTCCTTGGCATGGCTCTTTGGGCAGCTATAGGTGATCGTGACCGTAACAGCCTCTGGAATCAAATTAAAAAGTTTCCTTTGCATATGGTGATTAAGATTATTTTATATACATCAGTGTTAATTTGCAGCAATTATATCTCTTTGGCTGACAGATGAAAATATTGTTAGTGGAATTGGTTCTGAAACTCACTAAGCAAATGAAAGACAGCTCATTGGACAAATCTAAACCTGAAGTTGACCAAATACACACTATTGCAAAATGAATATGTTTTTCTTGTTTTTACTGACGAGTTTTGAGAAACAGCGAGATGTTGGGTGCAACAAGATTCACAAGTCTGAGTCAGCACCTAGCAGATATAATAAATGATTAGGCAAGGCTAGGGGGCAAATAAGAACCGTATAGAAGAGTGGCAAACCTAACTCATGAGCTTATCCACAATCCACAACTTCTACAATCCCAAAATTGAAAGTTCCTCATTGTTTAATGGCATATTATGCATATGATGACTACAGAGGCATTGTTCCAACTATGTCACCTTGCATTGTTCCAACCATGATAGTAAAATTTTCCTATTTTAGGGTACATGTTCATGGTGAACTGTTAAATCCTCAGTATTGCGGGAAAAAAAAAAGAGAACATAGAGTGATTGTGATATAGTTTAAAGTAGTAAGCTTTTCTAAACAAGATTATATCACGTTCCCTTAAGTATGATGATGATTGGCTCAACTCTCTGTCATGGTGCTCAAGAATAATTGCACAAGAATAATTGTACAATATAGTTAAATAAAGTGAATGGTACTCCCTCCGTCCCGGATAACTTCTTGTTTTAGATTTTAGCACACAGATTAAGGAGAAGTGCACAGGGTAGGAACGTAGAAAATGAGAGAGAGAGAGAGAGAGAGAGAGAGAGAGAGAGGTGTATTCGGAAGAGATAAAGTTGCATTGGGATGCGAGGATGGTAAGTAAATTGGGAAAACTGGATGAGTCTAGGATGACAATTAATATGGGAAAGGACGCAGTACTTGGGTATATATGCATGTAAATAAAGAGAATCTGTTTAGCCAAACCTTATCATATGCCTCAATTCCTAATTTCTCATGGAAAGTTGACAGCTGTGATATGGCCCAGCATGGCATCTTTGTACCATCATGAGTCACAACATAATCCAGTCCATAGCGATTGTCCTTATCAGATTTGATGAGAGCAATACTCCTACAATGGCAGCTATACAGGGTCAGAGAGTAACTAATTTACTCAAACGCAAGGACAACCTTTCTATATACTACCTCTGATTTTCAACCTTTCCATATACTACTTCTGATTTTATTTTCTTGTGGTTAGGACAAGAGAAGTAGTAAAGTTCTCATTTTCGAACTAAATCTGTCTTAACATCGAGAAAATAAATCTGGAGACCCTTTTCAGCAGGCAAACAGTCCAGAACATGAATTAATCTTTTCTGAATGCAGTGTTATATTTATATATGTATCCAACTCTTCAAGAAATCCTCAGAGATTGGTGAACCTATCAAAATAACTTCCATTTTCAACTAACCCACACATTGACAGAACAAGCATCTGAAAACTGGGAGACTCTATAGTACAACACCACCTACACAATAAGCCCGTTTGTCCTAGCAATTATTCTTACCACTACCAACACCTTTCTCGAATGATGATTCTATATTACTTTGCGAGCAAGTACGCTGAGATTATGGACCATGTCATCAGCTAACAGTTTCGCAAAACTACTTTATTCGCCAAAGTGATATTCTTCTTAGCCAAACCCAACCATTTTTCCATGTCTTTAGCAGAACAAGTGAAGAAAGTGGGATCAGTGGCAGGTGGGCCCATGCCATAGTGAAACGAGAAGCACAAGGAACAAGAGGGGCGGCCTCCGTACCTTCCGTTGCTAGCCTCCGCTTGGACCCGGCGGAGGAGGGCGGTGGTCTTTCCGGCGAACATGGGACCGACGATGACGTGGATCTCGCCGGACTCCGCTGCTCGGGCCTCCATCTCCGCACCGCTGCCTCGCGACTGGACCGCCGCAGACAGCGACCTCGCCGCGCTGAGCGTAGCACCGGCACGACCCGCGCGGAAAGGCAGGACGAGGAGAGGTGACCGCGGAGGGAAAGCTCTGGCGCGGAAGAAGGTGGGAGCGGCGGCTGCGGCGGCGGCGGCGAGGAGGGATATCATGGCAACGGGCAGAGTGCCCGCGGATGTGCCCTAACGCGGAATCCACTGCAACCCTCAATTCTCAATTGTTCATAATGCGCCGCGCGTTGGAAATGAAAGAGCCCACCAATTTGGGGTTATTTACCCGCAAATGCCACTGACTACCCAACAGGCAACAATCTT
Source organism: Chloris gayana (assembly GCA_031894775.1). NCBI lineage: Eukaryota > Viridiplantae > Streptophyta > Magnoliopsida > Poales > Poaceae > Chloris > Chloris gayana. Next base: position 698,395 of record JAUNZO010000639.1, read on the forward strand.
CACCATGGTATACGTGACGGTAGAAACCGCGCGGTTATCCCGCGGTTAATCGGGGACCGGTCCCGGCCGGTCGCCCTGTTCGATCGGTTAACCAGGGAAAACCGATGTTATGTACTGTAGCAAAATGGTTAACTCTTGGTTTTTTCAGTTAACCAACCGGTTTTCCGATTCAAAATCGGACCGGTCAATCCGGTTATGTGAACCTTGGTCTTCATCTGACCCGTAACTGTCGCTGCGTCAGGATCTACGAGTCGCAACTGCTTGGTTATGGGATCAGGTCCTCTGTAGTAGCTGGAAATCAAGGTCTAAATTCTATCTAGTGCAGCCGATGGGGTGCATTAGAACTCTAGGTAAGTACTGTAGTGACATTTTCTATTGTTCAGGTTTTACTATAGCGATGAACCTGCTTCACCCATTTCGAATCGGATGGTTCCTGTTTGGTAATGCACTAGCTACGGTGACTCTCTGCATTACTAGTTGGCAATGTAAAGAATCTGTATCCCTCGGTTACTGCAGCTTATCGAGTCTAACAACGACGGTCGGTTATCGGCCGTTTGAAATTTGAAATTTTGGATTTTTTAAAAAAAAATTGATGTAAAAATTCGTAAAAAAAACTAGATGTCATATGATGGATTTTGGTGAAAATATATTATGAAAATTCACAATTTTGATGGCTGGATGAACAAAATGAGAAAAGTAAAAAGGAGAAAATAAATTAAAAAAGAAGAAAAACCTTATCCGGACACTCCGCCAGCCACCCCCATCCGCTGTCGCGTTGCGCACATTCGCTAAGCTCGTCACAGCTGCCCCTAGGCCCGTTGTCACCGCCACTATTCGTCGCCGGACTTGCCGGAGCAGCGCAATCTGCGCCGGATCCGCCGCCCTCTGCCGCAGTCGGCTCCGCCTAACGCTGCCTATGTCACGGCCATCCGGCACAACAACCGCCCGTCCGCCGCCGGACCAAGCTAGCCGCGCGGTAACAGCGGTTTACCACTGCAGATGGGCTCGGTAACCTCTCCGATTCAAGCTTGATTGGCCGACATATGGGATTACGAGTAATGTGCGATACTTGGAATGGACCGACCGGGATGAGTATCATTAATTCATGGTGTATTCCGAGTGGTATAATATTTTTTTCACAAGTTAGTTGATGCAACTGGATGCAGTGAGTATACTGACTATATTTTTAGGGTACTTATGTTACATTGGTTCTATTCTATAACACATGGTTGTAGGTATATTCTCATGTTGAATTCTAATTGTTGCAGGAAATCGAAAGAGTGGTAAAGGAACAACTACAAAAAGGCATGCAAAATGATGAGTCGTAAGTACACCATTGTGTGGCACATAATGTCAATTTGATGCTCAAGTCCATAACAGAATTTACAGAACACAAAGCTATGATTGACGCTACGAGGAGGATCTCGTTAGCTTTACAACCACAACAACTCGCATGCAATGATGAGAAATACAATTGGAGGTGAGTTGGTGAGATAGAATGCTACAAGTTTTGGCACGAACTATATGTTTCTTGAGAGCATGTTATTGACACTCATTATGACCACCTTTTAATGCCAAATTCCCTTAATATATCGATGAAGATCCATCATAATGTATTGATTATTCTCAGTAATCATGAAATTTTTCTTCTTTAGTGTGTTTCGTGTCATTTTAGGTGAAATACGACATGTAATGCAAGTGGACGAATTATCCTTCGATAGGCTTGAGCTCGCAACACCTCAAGCACTCCTTTGAACGTCCATGCAGCCCAACATAGAAGACCCAAACTCATTTTCTTGGTTCTTAAGTCACTTAATTAGAAGCCTCACCCAAAACATTCACGAAATCCGGAGATTTTCGTGGAGTCTAGAACAACAACACCTTGCAATGAAGATTCGGAGTTCAAGACGACCTCAAATGAAAATCCATTGAACACCAAAGTTGTAGGTCTCATTGAGAGCTTTCCGAAACATATATGGATGACCATATTTGGATTCCGGAGTAGATGATATGCACAAAGAAAATAGAATCGGAACATATATTCTTGTATCGCAATTTCGGGAATCTAAACGATCGAATCTGAACATCCAAATAATAGCATAGTTGAACACTTATCGAGGACTACAAGGTAGAGTCCAAGTTTGCTTCATTTAGAGTCCGGACGGCGGAGATATGATTTTTGGAAGACGAAGTCGTGAAAAAGGAAAATCGAGTCCGAGTTGTACACGAGTCGTGTGGATTGGCACCTGATCGGCACCAACCTAGATTGGGTGGAGGATGCCTCCCGGCACCTTGCCATTATATACATGTCCCAAGGGACGTCTCCTTTGTATGCCTTATCATATAATCAAAGTACTTTGAGTTGAGAGCTAAAACTTGTGTCGTTACGCCACCGGTTTCACCATGTAGCCTAGTTGTCTAGATTTCTTCCGGTTGTCTAGTTGCAGGAGATGGCTAGGGTTCTATCAGGAGTTAACCCACGTGGTGAAGCTCTAATTAGGCACTAGTTAGTCTATAAATTCAATTAGACCAAGGTTCAATAGCCGGATGTCGTCGTGGTCGCGGTAAGTGATGGTGATGATTTTCTATGTGCTATATAGTTTGATCTATCTGGTGTTCATGCTTGCTTTCAATCTTATTCTCCTCTATGTCTTTCTTCTACTTGCAATATGCTATATTCATGTTGTGTCGATCGGCACCATCCGTGGATGCGATAGTTGATGCGTTGTTTATCTTGTCACTGTTGTTTTGTGCTATTAGTAGTGTAGTTGTCGTCCTAGGATCGCATGTGAAATCTAATTCTATTAGTAGAGTAGTTGCCATCGACAAGGATCGCATGTGGAATCTAATAGTTTCCCAATACTAAAAAAATGTTGAGTGTGGTACCTCTACCTTTGAATTATTAGCCGTCATCGTGACGAGGTCGCAGACAAACAACTTAGGTGCATAGGTGCTAGGTGTGTGACTTGAGGAGATGATAGATTCATGTGCTTCATTGAATCATAATAGATTAATTTTGGCTATGAACTACAACTTGTGCTACTGGTGTTCGCTTTATTCATATCTAGCTAAGACTCGTTTACTTAGATTTTTGGCTTTGCAATTCTGCTCTGTTTTTGTTGTTTCTCTCTCGTGCCGATCGGCACGACCCTTACGTCGATCGACACATTAACACTTTACCCAATTTCTTTCCTATTCAACGTCATATGCAATTGTGCTTAATGCTTAGGATTAGTTTGATGTGCTTAATACTAGATTGCTTATAGTCTCGGTCCTTGGATTCGATAAACCTTGGAATACTCGAGGGAAAAGCTACAACTAACATGTACGCTTGCGGTTTCGGAAGGTGCGTGTATCACGCGCCAATACATGCTTCGCAGAAAAGATAAATTTATGGCATGGATGGGTTCTCAACCATTCTTGGAGAGTAAATTCAGCAATACTTGTTGAGGGAAGGTATGCTCATTCAGGTCTTACGAACTTATCTTGCTTGGGACAACATGAGCTATGTGGACAATGCGAGTGCAACCGTTATATGCGCATTTCTTCGCTTTGTGGATCAAGATAAGGTTCCCAACTTGAGTGAGGTTTTGCTAAGGTACCACATGGTATGCGAGTGAGTATGATAGCATATTTCATAATGATAGGCAAGAATATGATTGTTACATGGTTGTGGTCGATCGAAGAATGCATGACCTTGCAAACGCTACGACTCTTGTTAATGCGGGTAAAATACTATAACATATGCGCATGTCTATGTTCCATATGGCATTGACTAACTTACTCGTTATCAATTTTTTGTTATCAGCTGCAGTATTGAACCCGATGACTCACTATGCGTATGGCATGACTACGAACGTCCTTCAAGACCTTCGAGAGGCATTCGAGTTCATGACCGACACAAATACATGTGTGCAAGCACTCCAAGAAGCTGAAAATTACAGATGAAAGAGTAGTATGTTCAACAAGGATTTGGCTAGAAGATGGCATGTGATCATAATACTTCTCCCTATAAGTCCTCTTTACAATAAAATCATCATGTGTCGGAGCGTTGTGTCACGAGTGTTTTACAAAAGCTTGCCCTATGCCTTGTGTAACAATGTTGGTCATCCAAGCGGATGTAAGCACAATTGGAGCACATTTGCATTGATTCACACAAAGGTGCAAAACATTTTGGCATACAAGAAACTACACAAGTTGGTATTTGTCAACTACAACTTACACATTCGCATGAGAGAAGCTGAATTCTACAAGCCACAAGACGAAGATCCATTCCATAAACTCATGGAGCTTTCCTTGTATGATGAAAGAAATCAGCACACCCTGCACCGGAGACACCCCAATACCCCATGCACCATCCGTGTAGACGGTCAAAATTGGATCCTCCGGGGCATCCCGATTATCCATTTCTGAATTTCCATTAGGAGTCTATTCCACCAAAAACCGAGCTAGAACATCCGACCGTATGACCTTGCGAGCTACAAATGTTAGGTCATCTTGTCCCAACTCGGTAGCCCACTTCAATACCTTGCTAGAAGCCTTGTCCGATTTCAATGCATCCCTTAGAGGGTACTTGGTAGGGACCATGTTAGGGTGTTCGTCGAAGTATCTTCGTAACTTGCGTGATGCCATGAGAACAACATACGAGTAACTTCTCCACAATGCCATAGTTGCATCCGGCTCCAGTTAAGGTTTACGAAACATAATACACCGGCATTTGGTTTGCTTCCTTATCTTCTTTTGCACGATACACAAGGACCTCGCCGACCGCCCTCGATGCCGCTGCCACATAAAGGAGGAGCTAAGCCTTCGGAGGTGGTGGGTTTAATGTTGTTAGCGCCGCTAGGTATTCTTTGAGCTGTTCGAAGGCCACTTGATGTTCTTCCGTCCACTTAAAGACCCGAGGACCCCTTAGAGTTTCAAAGAATGGCATACTTCGTTACGCCGACTTAGCGATGAATCTGCTCAATGCCACTATTCTTCCTATGAACCTTTGCAACTCTCTTATACACTTCAGGGGCTCCATATCTAGAATTTCCTGTATCTTCGTGGGGTTTGGATTGATGCACGCTTCGATACCATGTACCCAAGCAGCTCACTCGCACGCACCCCAAACATATACTTGGCCGAATTGAGCTTCATGCCAACTCTCTGTAGATTCGCGAAGGTCTCGGCTACATCCTTAACCTGATCTTCTTCTAGCACACTCTTGATGACGATGTCATCTATGTACGCTGCTGCATTGGGTCCCAACTAGTCACCGAGGGTGGCCTTAAGCGTGCGAGAGAAGGTGGCTCCTGCATTCTTGAGTCCGAAGGGCATCCGGTTGTAATATGTCCGGGTATCTAGAAGGTCTGTCAAGGGCTGGTCTTCGACAACTAACTAGACTTGATGAAAACCCGAATAGCCATCCAAGAAGCTTATCGGTGCAGCTCCAGCGGTAGTGTCAACCAACTGATCTATCCTTTCCAAGGGGAAATCATCCTTCGAGCGAGAACTTGTTGAGAGTGGTAAATCCAATGCACATCCGCCACTCGTCCGTTGGGTTTTTCACTAGCACCGGATTAGCTAGCCAGGTTGTACGATCGATGGGGCGTATGACCTCCGCATCTAACAACTTATGCACTTCTCCCTTGAGAATGGCAATTTTTTACACGATCCAATCCCTCATACGTTGCTTGATGGGTCGAACCTTGGGATCCACATCCCACCGGTGAACAGCCTATCGCTTTGTCGATCCTTGGAATGTCCTTAGATGACCAAGCAAAGACATCAGCATTGTTCCTCAAGAACCGAAGGAGTTCTATTTCCCGCTCGCTCGGATAATCCACATCCAATCCAGACAGTCCGATCGGGGCGGTCAACACACAATACTACCTCCTTGGTACCTTCTTGTGGTTGCACCTTCGGTTTATACTTAGGAGCAGTTGGCATTTCCACATGTGCCGCCTTATCTTTGAACTTCTCAATAACGTTTATATGACGCTGCCCAGGAGCCATGTCAACTTCTAACCTTCTTGCTTCAGCTTGATCTCGTATACTCTGTAATGACCGCTTCGAGTCCTGGCATCTTCGTGCAAAGATAACCGTGATGAATAATGGCCAAGAACTTGTTAATAACCCTTCGACCCAGAAGCACATTGTATGGGTCGACCATGTCTACCACATCGAACTTGATGTATTCGGTTCGGTTCCCCCTTGTCCATTTGGGCCGGAAAACGAGTCTTTCAAAGTGATACAACCTACGGGATGAATCGGTTGACCTCCGAAGCCCTGCAAAGGAGTATACGAAGGCTGCAAATCGGCTTGAGTGAAACCCATTTTCTCAAGAGTGCTCCATAGCAAGACATCCGCCGAACTGCCCCCATCAACAAGGACCTTGTGCACATCAAACCCATGAATGTTAAGAATCATCACGAAGGCATCGTCATGTGGATAAATCATAGGCCTAAAATCAGCCGCTGAGAAGGCAATAGGAACATCCATCCATCTATGTAATCCAATTGGGGGGCAAGCTGCCATTTGAGTAACGTGTCCGATATACTCTCTGCGCTGCCTCTTTGATGGGAAGTCTCTGCTATTTCCCAGGCAATCATGAGAATTGAACCCATTGATCCACTACCGCAATCATATCTGGCGAGGCTCGGCCGTTGGCACTTGATGTAATGCCCTTTGTGTTGGGGGCCCGACGCGAGCTGGGCTTCGCGCGAAGGCAACGCCAAGGACCCCGGTACATATTTCTTACACTAGCACCGAGTTTTGTCTTCAAGCAGCGCGCACATGTCCCCGAATGATGCGAGGACCCGAAGCGAAGGAGGTACCTCGAGGTGGAGTCAAGGGAAGCCCGTGGATAGGGCCAAGCCTAGGTGCAAAGGCCCGCGACCCGCGAGCTACCGTCCGGCGAGGCGAAGCGACGCGGGGTGGAGCACCGAGAGCGAACCGAAGCAAAGGGCCGGAGTGCGTCCTAGCTAAGCAGCTAGCTAAGCCGCGAGCAACGCGATTTCAGCCGACTTTCCCGGAATGCCCCTAAGAATTACCGCCTCGTAGTAGAACTAGGGCATTCGGCCAAGGGAAGAATGGTCTTGTAAAATGTGGCTCCCTGGACTATAAAGGGAGCCCAAGGATCACTTGTAAACGCACATGCCATCCGCAAGTTAACTTCGCTTATACTAAGAGTTTTTATCTTGCAATAACAACACACGCAAGTTGCTAGCAATACAACAAGACGAGCCCGAAGACACCTACACCTCGGGGACAGCGAGACACCACTCAACGAAGTAGAAGAGTTGTGAAGGCACCTCCAACCCAAGAACGGAATTCGTCACTTTCGACGTAGTAAGGCTCAACTACCCTTACTTCGCTATCCCGGGAAGACCAACAATCAACACATTCGAAGTAGCAATCCACAATGCATACCTTCGCATGAAAATCCGGATGGCTAAAGGTGTCATAACTGTAAAAGGGGACCAGCAGTTGGCAAGAAATATAGAAAAAGAGTTCACACCTGGAATAGCAAACATTCACAAGCATCCGGAGGTTTACCAAGGAACGGTTCGGAGCGAAGCACAGCAAGAAAACCAGAATCTACAACCTCGACCCATCAAGCATCGAAACAACAGACGAAGCAAAGGCAACCATCCGGCACAAAATGAAGGAAGACCACGCAGCAACACAAGACAATACAACAAAGAGGGACTTAATCAAAGGAAAGCAAGACCTTCGCAAAGGAGCGAAGGGACTGCACCAATTATAAACAAACATTGTAAAACAGCCCGTTCGCGAGTTATAAGCAAGGAAGTTGTCATAGAATTTTGAAAAAAAATTCTTTTAATATTCTGCAAAAGACCGTACTCTTTTCCTCACGGAGGAAGCCCCGAAAGGGTGCGATGTTTTTAACGAGGCGGCATGTGTAATAGCAGCTACAATCAATACAAAGCTGCATTCCCCAAAGCGAAGCAAAACAGATCGAAACGACCTCGAGAAATAATGGAAGTCCGAACATTCGACAACGAGGCAATGCCGCAGCAGATAGTTGTACTCCGTCGGGCACAAGCAATATACCCCGGAGTACTAGCTAGAAAGCTGCTCCGTCGGGTGAAAAACAAAAGCCCCGGAGAACCGTCTTGCAAAACAATCACTCCGCTAGGCAAAAACAACATACCCCGGAGTACAAGCCGGAAAACAAAGCGTCGTATATGATTGGGTGAAAAATAAAAATCCCGAACGACGAAGCAAAATGATGCGTAAAGCCGTAAAGGGGCTCGCGTTTTCGTTCGGAACAATTTTCACTTTGCCCCTAAACAACTAAGTGGGGGTGACGTTTTATTTAAACAAAACGATGTGTAAAGCCACAAAGGGGCTCGCGTTTTCGTTCGAAACAATTTTCGCTTCGCCCCTAAATGACAAAGTGGGGGGGGGGGGAGTGGCATTTTATTTAAACAAAATGATGCGTAAAGCCGCAAAGGGGCTCGCATTTTCGTTCGAAGCAATTTTCACTTCGCCCTAAACGACCGAATGGGGGGAGTGGCGTTTTATTTAAACAAAACGATGCGTCAAGTCGCAAAGGGGCTCGCGTTTTCGTTCGAAGCAATTTTCACTTCGCCCCTAAACGACTATGTGGGGGACTCGGCGTTTTATTTAAACAAAATGATGCGTAAAGCCGCAAAGGGGCTTGCATTTTTGTTCGAAGCAATTTTCACTTCACTCCTAAACGACTAAGTGGGGGAGTGGCGTTTTATTTAAACAAAACGATGCATAAATCCGCAAAGGGGCTCGCGTTTTTGTTCGAAGCAATTTTCACTTTGCCTCTAAACGACGAAGTGGGGGGGGGGAGTGGCATTTTATTTAAACAAAATGATGCGTAAAGCCGCAAAGGGGCTCGCGTTTTCGTTCGAAGCAATTTTCACTTCGCCAACATCCTCGGCCCAGGGCTCAATAGGATTGATAGAATACTCATGTCAACAAGTTGCAACTTCTTTTCTGGAAGCTCATCTCTAAAGAACTCTAAGGTTAAGCGTGTTTGGCCCGGAGCAATTTAGGGATGGGTGACCGACTCGGAACTGTTTCTCGGGTGTGCATGAGTGAGGACAAAGTGCGCAGAAAAGACTAGTGTTGGTCCGTAGGGAAATCTTGAGGGTCTATTAAGTTGCCAGTGTAAGCGGGCCCGACCCGGAGTGGTGGGACGTTACATAAACGACTAAGTGGGGGCGTGACGTTTTATTTAAACAAAACGATGCGTAAAGCCGCAAAGGGACTCGCATTTTGGTTCGAGGCAATTTTCACTTCGCCCCTAAACGACTAAGTGGGGGAGTGACGTTTTATTTAAACAAAACGATACGTAGAGCCACTAAGGGGCTCGCGTTTTCGTTCGAAGCAATTTTCAGTCTACACCTAAAAGACTAAGTGGGGGGAACGATGTTTTATTTAAACAAAACGATTTGAAAAGGAGATAAGGGAGCTCGCGCTTACTTACGAAAGTAAACAAGCAAGCTTCGCCTCTTTTAAACATTAAAGGGGAAGGCGAGCCCTCGCAAGAAAGCATGTTTACAAGATTTCAATGCCAAATGGAGCTTACAAGTGGACACCAGCGTAACTCAATTAAGAAAACAATGAAGTAATAGGGCCAAGCGCATCGAGCTAAGAACACATGAAGGCGAAGCCGGTCGCAAATTAAACTAAAAATCTCTACGACCGATCCTCTTTTATCCCCCTCACGGCGCGGAGTATCGTAGGCAAAAAACATATCCGCCGGGTCACATTCTGGAAACTCAACCTTAACACCGGCGTTCTCTGCAGGGGCAGCTGGTGAAGTCACCAAATAGTCTTTAAAAAACTTCGTCGACTTGCACCGGCCTTTGGCAAATCGAACCATAACAATGCTCCGGAAATGGACCAAGTCGCCTCGAGGGTACTCAGCAAGGTAACGATCATAACAGCCCCGTGTAACTTTCGGATGACCTCGCTCCCATGCAAGGGGAGTGTCATCGACAAAAGAGCCAAGCAAGAACTCATCCGTCCTCGAGGCCGAATCCTACCAAGCAAAGCAGAGCATAACTCCATGAGAAACTATGGCGGCTCTCTTTTTATAACAACACCGGACTCAAAAATGTTGGTTTCACAATCTCCCACTCATGCCTCCCAAAAGATTGGGGGCAATAGCCGCGGCCAATCGAAGGGGGTGAAGCGAAGAACCGGCGAGGCTACCCCTATCAACATCGCCACTAACTTCTAAATGTCTTGAATCTACTTGGTGAGGGAGGCGAGGAATACTTCTCCCGGACGCAGCTCGAGGCGAAGGTGCGTTTGCGAAGTGCTCGCTTTGCCCGCCGCCGACCTCGAATTGACTTCGTCTCTCGCCGCTTGGCCCGCTTCGTCGCTCGCATTGTCCAGCGCATCAAAATAATCTATGTTGGCCTTTGAGCACATCAAAATAATCTAAGTCGGCCTCGGAGCTCGAGGCCGCCCCGTCACTCCGCAAGGAGCCACCGGGAAGACCCAATTCCAAAATTAATTCGGAAGCATCGCTTTCGAACTCCTGTGCGAGCCCCGCGCATGGAACCTATGCGGTTTAAAAATATTCATTTACAAAAATTGTTCCTGAGCAATAAAGCATGAAGCCCCGAAAAACAAAATAAAAAATAGGGGGCGCAGAGCCTTTCTATTAGCTCCTAGACCTCTTGGTCGGATCCGGCCCTCGCGAGCGAAGGCTCCGCACCGCGACCGTCCACCATCGGCTGATTAGGGTCCTCCATTTCCTTCGCCTCCGCCTCCTCCGCTTCGTCTTCCTCCTATTCCTCTCCCTCCTCCTCGCAGCTCTCCTTGGCCGGCTTCGTATCCTGCAAAGCAAAGAGAAGTTTAGCACCGCATTCCAGCTAAAAAGTACCGGCCTCGCGAAGGGAAGGAAAAAGAACTTACCCCTCGGGAGCGCGCCTTGGAATCCTCGAGCGCGGCCACCTGCCCGTGTGCGACCCAATATTCTCAAAGGACACGCCGGGCAGCCACCCTAGCCACCGCGCCGGCATCTTGGCGGGAGTCCGCTCTAATCGAAGAGCCCGGCCCTGCTAGAGCGCGGACGTGGTTGCAAGACCGCCGCTCGAGCAGATTCAACCCCGCCTCGACACAATACGTCGCAGCGAGCTTGCAACCTCGATCGAGCACCCCCGCCACAGCATCGATGGCTCCCAGCAGCCGGCGGAAGAAGGGTCGTTCATGGCCTTCGTTGGCGGCCGGAGCGAAGGGAGGCACGACAACCTACACCCTCCATCGCCGCCACCAGGCTCGAGCCGGCGTCCGCGCTCTTCCGGGCGAACAACCGGTCGCGGCGATGGAGGATCTCCCTCGCCTCCTTGACCTCGCCCTAAGCCTCCCGAAGCTCGGCCTCGGCCCGATCCCGTTCCGAGCGGGCGACCTCGACGGATCCCTTCACCGCGACCAGCGCACGTAAATGGACAACGGTCTCCTCCTTCAAGCGCTCCATCTCGGATTCAAGGAGAGCGTTAGCCTCCTTCGCCGCCGAAGATGCAACTAGGACCCCTAGTGGGTTTTGGTGATAAATGACAAAGAATTAAAATGACTAATGTGTTAATTGAGCTAATGTGCAGGATATCAAAGTTGACTAACCCACATTGTGAGATTGATAGCCCCTCATACAAAAAGTTAAAAGATGGACTCAAGAGAGCTTCACTTAGTTTTCTATCTCTTTGAGTCTAGATATGCCAAACCTATAAAGAGGGGTGAATTAGTCTTTCTTGCAGGGAATATGTGCTCATTGTTTCATACACACGCTTGGATCAAATCAAAACTACCAAAGTTCAAAAGAAGCCAACCCACAAAAATCAGACCTCACGGAAGTTCCGTGAGGTCCACTGAACTTTTGTCCTTTCTTTCACGGTTCTAGAGAGTGCAGGACTGAACTTGCAAGTTCCGTCCTTGGAACTTGAGAACCAGTCTAAGTCTCCACGGAAGTTCCGTGGAGACCACGAAGTTTCGTCGACCACTTTCGGAGAGTACAGGACGGAACTTCCATGTTCCGTCCGACATTGTTCATCACACAAGGTCAAAACTCATCGAAGTTCCGTGAGTCCACGGAAGTTCCGTCAATCCCACTTTTCACACTTCCCAACGGCTCTTTTTGACCTCTTCCTATATATAGCTTTGACCAACTCGTGAGCAAAGTTGTTGGTGCTTTTTGAACACTCCAATCTTCCTCAAGCACTTGCTCTCACATCTCTCTCATCTTCCTTGTGATTCAAATCCACTTGTGAGAGCCCCAAACCAAATCCAAGCTTAAGAAGCATCACCCCAACCTTGAGCACATCTTCCCTCAGCAAGCAAACCCTACTTCACTTGTTACTCTTGGAGATTTGTTCTCCTAGATTGGCTAGGTGTCAACCTAGAGCTCCCAAGATTGTGGTGAGTCTAGGGAAGTTTGTGAAGGTTGTGATTCGCCTCCGTAAGGAAAGGAATCAAGCAAGAAGAAGAAGGAAACCAAGTTTAACCTTTGTGGTTACTTGGGGAGGATTAGGGTTGAAAGAAACCCGGCTCTTTGTGAGCTCCTCAATGGAGACGTAGGAACCTCTTTGTGAGGGGTCCGAACTTCGGTCAACAAATCTTGTGTCTCCCTTGTGTTGTTCTTGTTTGTGTTTCTTTGTTCTTGGTCCTCTTGTGAAAGCTTGTGACCGATCTACGTGTGTGGTGTGTGGATCTACTTTTCCTGCAGGTGGAACGCTTCTCATCGATCAAGGAAGGATTGTATTCAACCAGATTTGTGAGACTTCGATCTCATCTCTCTCAATCTCTCTTTTCTACCTCGAACAGAAGTTCCGTCCCCGTCACGGAAGTTCCGTCCTGTCTAGTTTGATAGCTTGTTTAGTGTTGTGTTTTCAGGAATTATTTTTGTATTGCCTATTCACCATCCCCGTAGGCAACTTTCAATTGGTATCGGAGCAGGTCTTCTCCGTAAGAGCTTAACCGCTTGAGAAGAAAAGATGTCGGGGGAACGTGGCGAGTCGGACAACGATCCTACCAACAAAGGAGACATCGGTGGAGAATTGAATCCATTTGCCACGGATGGCACAAGTGGTGGACAGTTGGACACAAGGTACAACTTCAACTATAATGATGTGGCTAATGTGAATGGTGGTGGTAGTGGACGACTACCTTGGTTTGATGGAAAAGATTTCAGTTGGTACAAGCATAGGATGAAGATGTACCTACTCGTCAATTGGTCCACCCGTGTGGGAAGTGGTTGAGAAAGGATATGTGATTGAGGATGAGGAGAAACACACGGTTATGGACAACATCAATATACATCGCAATGCGCAAGCCGTGTCGGCAATGCTCTCGTCCTTGAGTGCTAAAGAGTACTCTAAGGTGTCCCGACTCAAGAATGCCAAAGCTATATGGGACAAGCTGATGGCGGTTCATGAGGGAGTCGATGTCGTGAAGAAATCAAGAATGCAAGTGTTGAAGAATCAATTCAACTTCTTTGTGATGAAGAAAGGTGAAGACCCCTAACAAACACATGATAGGCTCTTGGAGATTGTGAATGAGCGGAGGTCACTTGGAGATGACGTGAGCGAACAAGAAGTGAATGTCAAGCTTCTAATGTCACTAAGAGTGTGGAACTCCACTCTTTAAACCATCGTTGAAGAAAAGGAAGGATTTGATAGATTCTGCACGGATGAAGTGATTGGGAGAATTCTTGCTCACAAAAGTCGTGATGATGAAGGAAAGAGAGTGAGTGTGCTAATTGGAGATGAGAGCACAAGCAACCAAGATGTAGCACTCAAGGCCAAAAAGAAGAAAGTTGTGGAAGTAGACCGAATTGAGATTGAAGAAGACAATGAAGAGCTTGCTTTATTTGTGAAGAAGTTTAGCAAGTTCATGATAAACAACGGGTTTACCAAGAAGAGCTTTGACAAAGCAAGAGCAAGAAGATCAACAAGAAAGTGCTACCATTGTCATGACCCGGGCACCTCATTGCGGAGTGTCCTCAACTCAATGGAAAGGAAGAGAAGAAGGAGAAGTTCATCAAGAAGAAGAACTTCAAGAAACCGTACAAGGGTCATGCTCACATTGGCCAACAATATGTCTCCGATGATGATGATGATGATGATGAAGATGAAGAAGGAGGCATCGTCAATCTTGCCTATGGCCTAACACCGGCCAAATCATCACTCTTCAACAACCTCACCGACGATGAGGATGACGCCCCTAAATGCTTCATGGCCAAAGAAAACAAGGTACAAACTAAACCTCTTGTCAATTCCTCTAACCATGATAATGAGGAGGAGCTAGTCCCCTCCTTGCAAGATATGGTAAAAATGTTAGGGATAATGCAAGAGAAGGTTGAAGAGAGCGAAGAGATGGTGGATAAGCAAGAAAACATGCTTATCAAGAAGCTTGATGAGATTAAGGAGTTGAAGGCTCTCCTTGAGCAAGAAAGAAAGAAGAACGAGGAGTTGACTCTATGCCTTACAAAGGTAAACAAGTCAAATGATAAACTTGAAGACATCAACCACTCACTCCAAACAAAGTGTGAATCTCTTGAAGAGAATCACAAGTTGTTGGAAGGAGAGATTGAAGCCCTCAAGATTAGTACATTGACTTATAAAAGCAAGGCCGAGTCAATGCAATCCTCATCAAGCAAAGGATGTGCAAGATGTGAAGGTGTTGACATTGACAAGCATTGCTACCGATAAGGTGACAATCAAGGATCTCACTAACAAGGTCAAGAATCTCGAGAGAGCGGCTCAAATTGAGCTAGCTAAGAAAATTGTTACTGAGGAAAGAAAGTTCAATGGCAACAAAGGCATTGGGTTCAAGGAGCAATCCAAGGAGAAATACAACAACAAGAGCAACAACATGAATCAACAAAAGCAAGTTTCTCAAGTTAAGCACATGAAGAAGGCCAAGACAACACAAGAGCTCAAAAAGAAGAGCTCACCCGTATCCTTCTATGTGTATGATCATGCAACATATGAGCTAATCCATGGTGCTCATGGGAGAGTAGTTGCAAGATTTGTTGGGCCACACTATGCAAGATGGAATTCTTGTGTGTGGGTGCCCAAAAGTGTTGTTTCTAAAGTTAAGGGACCCAAGCAAGTTTGGATGCCTAAATCTTGTGCTTAATTGTGTGTAGGGATACTCCTCGGGTGGTTCAATATGGGTGCTCGACACCGGGTGCTCAAATCATATGACCGGGGAGAATAAGATGTTCTCCACGCTTGACAAAGACAATCTACCAAGTGAGAGTATATCTTTTGGAAATGATCAACAAGGAAAGGTAATTGGTCGTGGTGAAATTCAAATCACCCATGACCTTTCAATTAGTAATGTGTTCCTTGTGAAAGGTTTAGGGTACAACTTAATGTCCATATCATAACTTTGTGGAATGGGCTTTAATTGTCTCTTTACCGATGAAGGCGTGACTGTCTTTAGAAAAGCGGATTCCTCAATTGCATTCAAAGGGTACTTGAAGGATAAGATCTATCTTGTTGATTTCACCAACAAAGAGGGTCCAAATCTAAGTGCTTGTTTGATAGCAAAAACCACTTTGGGTTGGTTATGGCATCGCCGACTAGCTCATGTTGGGATGAGGAATCTTCACAAGCTTCTAAAGGGTGGCCACGTCGTTGGACTAAAGGATGTTGCTTTTGAGAAGGACAAAATGTGTAGCGCATGTCAAGCCGGAAAGCAAGTTGGAGCCAACCATCCATCCAAGACGATGATGACGACGACAAGACCATTGGAGATGCTTCACATGGACCTCTTCGGACCGGTCACATACCTAAGCATTGGCGGTAATAAGTATGGTCTTGTCTTTGTTGATGATTATTCCTGTTTCACTTGGGTATTCTTTTTAAAGGATAAAAGTGAGACACAAGGTGTTCTAAAGAGCTTTTTGCGAAGAGCACAAAATGAAAATGATGTGAAGATCAAGAAGATTAGAAGTGACAACGGCACCGAGTTCAAGAACACACAAGTCGAGGAGTACCTAGATGAAGAAGGTATCAAGCATGAGTTCACGGCACCATACACTCCACAACAAAATGGTGTAGCCGAGAGAAAGAACCGTACACTCATTGAGATGGCAGGAACCATGCTTGATGAATACAAGACTCCCGACACCTTTTGGGCCGAAGCCATCAACACCGCTTGCCGTGCAACCAATCGGTTGTATCTTCACAAGATATTGAAAAAGACACCTTGTGAGCTTCTTACCGATAAAGTTCCTAACGTGTCGTATTTCCGTGTCTTTGGGAGCAAGTGCTTTATCCTTAACAAGAAGTCAAGGTCTTCCAAGTTTGCTCCAATGACCAATGAAGGTTTCTTACTTGGGTACGGATCAAAAGTGTATTCATACGGGTTTTCAACAAAGCCACCGGCATTGTTGAGATCACGCATGATGTAACTTTTGATGAATCTAATGGCTCTCAAGTAGAGCAAGTTAATCCAAGTGATGTAGGTGATGAAGCTCCTTGTTTCCTTTTCTTATCCTTCTTTCACTCCTTTTTGGTGCCTTGATGCCAAAGGGGAGAGAAAAGAGAAAAGAGGGTCTCACCAAGTTATCTACTCGTCTATCTTTTTCTGCTTTAGTGTTGGAACTTATGGGAACCATGATTTGTATGAGACTATGTGAATGCTCTATTGTAATAGGGCTAGTTTTATTCCTTGCAAACTATGTGCTTGGATGTTAAATGGTGAATGTTTATCGCCTTAATGTGTGTTAAATGCTTATGTCGTCATTTGTGGCTTGCTTTATGTGGTGTGCAGCTTTCGCTCTTCTATTGCTTTTTGTTTTCGCACTTTTCTTGTCACTTGAGCACATTGTTGTTTGGCACCCCAAAATTATAAAATATAGGGGGAGCTCTCTCACATGTTTGTGTGATCCATGCATCTCTTTAGGGGAGCTCCGCTATATTTTGGCTGTTTGTCTTTCGTTCTTTTTTATATCCCTATTTCTTTTAATTGTTTGTCATCAATCACCAAAAAGGGGAGATTGAAGATGCAACTAGCCCCCTAGTGGGTTTTGGTGATAAATGACAAAGAATTAAAATGACTAATGTGTTAATTGAGCTAATGTGCAGGATATCAAAGTTGACTAACCTACATTGTGAGATTGATAGCCCCTCATACAAAAAGTTAAAAGATGGACCCAAGAGAGCTTCACTTAGTTTTCTATCTCTTTGAGTCTAGATATGCCAAAACTACAAAGAGGGGCGAATTAGTCTTTCTTGCACGGAATACGTGCTCATTGTTTCGTACACAAGCTTGGATCAAATCAAAACTACCAAAGTTCAAAAGAAGCCAACCCACAAAAATCAGACCTCACGGAAGTTCCGCGGAGGTCCACGGAACTTCCGTCCTTTCTTTCACGGTTCCAGAGAGTGCGGGACGGAACTTGCAAGTTCTGTCCTTGGAACTTGAGAACCGGTCTAAGTCTCCACGGAAGTTCCGTGGAGACCACTGAAGTTCCGTCGGCCACTTCCAAAGAGTACGAGACGGAACTTCCATGTTTCGTCCAGACTGTTCATCACACTAGGTCAAAACTCATCGGAAGTTCCGTGAGTCCACGAAAGTTCCGTCAATCCCACTTTTCACACTTCCCAACGGCTCTTTTGGCCTCTTCCTATATATAGCTTTGACCAACTCGTGAGCAAAGTTGTTGGTGCTTTTTGAACACTCCCATCTTCCTCAAGCACTTGCTCTCACCTCTGTCTCATCTTCCTTGTGATTCAAATCCACTTGTGAGAGCCCCAAACGAAATCCAAGCTTGAGAAGCATCACCCCAACCTTGAGCATATCTTTCCTTAGCAAGCAAACCCTACTTCACTTGTTACTCTTAGAGATTTGTTCTCCTAGATTGGCTAGGTGTCAACCTAGAGCTCCCAAGATTGTGGTGAGTCTAGGAAAGTTTGTGAAGGTTGTGATTCGCCTCCGTAAGGAAAGGAATCAAGCAAGAAGAAGAAGGAAACCAAGTTTGACCTTTGTGGTTACTTGGGGAGGATTAGGGTTGAAAGAAACCCGGCTCTTTGTGAGCTCCTCAATGGAGACGTAGGAACCTCTTTGTGAGGGGTCCGAACTTCGGTCAACAAATCTTGTATCTCCCTTGTGTTGTTCTTATTTGTGTTTCTTTGTTCTTGGTCCTCTTGTGAAAGCTTGTGGCCGATCTACGTGTGTGGTGTGTGGATCTACTTTTTCTGCAGGTGGAACACTTCTCATCGATCAAGGAAGGATTGTATTCAACCAGATTTGTGAGACTTCGATCTCATCTCTCTCAATTTCTCTCTTTTCTACCAGGAACGAAGTTCCGTCTCTGTCACGGAAGTTCCGTTATTCACGGAAGTTCCGTCCTGTCTGGTTTGATAGCTTGTTTAGTGTTTTGTTTTCAGGAATTATTTTTGTATTGCCTATTCACCCTCCCCCCGTAACATCCCGGCCCGGGGCTTAATAGGATTGATAGAATACTCATGCCAACAAGTTGCAACTTCTTTTCCGGAAGCTCATCCGTAAAGAACTCTCGGGTTAAGCGTGCTTGGCCTATAGCAATTTAGGGATGGGTGACCGACCGAGAAGTCTTCCGGGTGTGCACTAGTGAGGACAAAAATGCGCATAAAAGACTAGTGTTGATTTGTGAGGGAAGTCTAGAGGGCCTATTAAGCTGCCGGGGGTAAACGGGCCCGGCCCGGAGTGGCGGGACGTTACACCCCCCCCCCTCTAGGCAACTTTCAGCCGCCGTCAGCTGCACGACCACCTCCGCACGGCGCGACAAGCGGCGCGTCGGTTGGCTGTCGGCGCCGAAGCCAACTCGTGGCTCGCTCGAGTGCGCTCCGCAACTCCGCATCAACTCGTCTTCGGACCGCCCCTCCGAGGCAGCCTCAAACGAGGGACCGGTGGAAAGAATTCGTTTCCTGAGCGTGATAGAAGCGGCAGAGTGAGCATCGACCGCAAAAACAAACAAATCGCGAAGCACCGTCAAACTTCGCTTCGCCCAACAAAAAAGAGAGAAAAAGTTACCTCGTCCAACATCGGACCCCACTGTCAAAGCAACAGGACCTCGGGGGGGGGGTACCTCCAGCAACGCCACTCATAGGCGAAGCCGTGGGAGTGGCAGGAGGCGTATCTGCGACAAAAGAAAAACAAAAACCTAAGTCCGGAGCAACCCGAGAAAATGAAGAAAAATACCCGGCGTCGAAACAATCAGCCTCACCTCTCCGTGGGGAATTGGCCGCGGGTCGAACCTCAACGCGAGGTCTCTTCGTCACCTCCTTCTTCGGGGAGGGAGCGGGTCGTCCGGCACGTCGTGCATCACGACCATCCGGAACACCTTGTTCGGGGGCGGCGCCCTTCGACCGCCGATCGCCGGAGGAGTTGGGTCCTCATTAGGCGAGGAGCCGGGGCCGATGCCGATAGGCGGTAACCCCTTTTGGCGGCGAGACTTGGAACTCACCTCACCCCTGGAGCGTCGCCTCCTTTTTCTCTTCCCACCGGCGAGAGGTCCCTTTGGCGGCCCCCGACCGAGGCGCTTCGTGAGGAGGATATGAAATCCCCGCGGACCAAGGACCCGGTTGAACCGGCCCTTCATGATGGTGCACTCAAGGACGAGCTTGAGCTTGTGCTCGTCCATCGTGTAAGTGCCGCAAAATAGATTTGCCCGCTGCTCGACGTCGCGGACGAAGGACCCCGCCCTCGCCTTTTCACGGGCAAGCTCAAAAACCGGGCAAACAATTGCCCCATGGACTCCAACGAACCCGAGATCGATCGAAGACAACCGATCATTGCCAATCCCGAACCGGGCCCTCGGAGGGCGGACGCCGGCAGCACGAAGTCCTCCACCGGGTCGCGGCTGCTAGAGGTGTGGTACGCCCGGTAGAAGATGGCTTCGCCCGCCTCATGCCCGCGACGCTCGAAGTCGACCGTTCGAATCGGGTCCGAGGGCGCCGGGCGCGAAGCAAGCGGGTAAATGGTCCTCGCCTCGCCGCCTTCGCTCGTCTCGGTGACCCGGACACCTTCGCGTGGAACTAGTACCGGTGACGGTTCGGCTCCACTTGTTCATGCTTCAATGCATGACGCCTTTGTTCTCGTTCCGGTGGGCGTAAAGGTGAGCGACCCATACCGGCAGTCGTGCTCCATGCCGTCGATGATGATGTGGCGCTACCGATTGTGCAGCACAAGGTGTCGGGCGAACACCTCGATGTCGAGGTCGCCCCTAGCTTGCCACCGCCCAAATAAATTTGCTCAAATGAGCGAAGGCGTTGGGGGATAGCTCGTGCAATTGGATCCCGTAGTACTCCGGGACAATCCGCACGAACCGATGGCAGGGGATCACCAACCTCGCGACGAACTAGTCCTGAAAAACGACCACCTCGTCCGCCTCGAGCCACCCGTAGTGCTCCGGGACAATCGCACGAACCGATGGCAGGGGATCACCAACCCTGCGACGAACTAGTCCTGAAAAACGACCACCTCGTCCGCCTCGAGCCACGGCTCCACTTCGCCTATAAGGAGGCGGTATCCCCGAACATAGCCCGGATCAACCAGATCCTTCGCCAACGCATCGGTCATCGTAGATGGCTCAATACCAAGGGTTTTGGGGTTGACAACCTTGGGGGCCTTCGGGGCTTTTGGGCGACGGCGACGCTAAGCGGCCACGCCCGAGCTCGCCCAAGCAGCGAGCGCCGAGCACCGGGCGACGCATCGCCTTCTTCCCCCTCCTCCTGTTTGTCCACGCCTTTGCCATCGACTTCACTCTCCTCATCGGCGGCCTCGCTAGCCGCCTCATCCTCCTCCTCCTCTTCCGCGCTCAAAGCCACGCTACCCTCGGTACGGGTAGGCAACGGCTCGCGCATCTTCTAGTCGTCGGCGCGAAGCGCGGAAGTTCCCAAATCCTCGGGCGCACGGACGAAGTCATTGCAGCGAGTAAAACGGGGAAAGGAAGTAAAGCGGTGAAAAGCAAAGCAAAACTCGCTCGGAGTAGTAGGCGAAGGCAAGAAAATATGGAAGCAAGAGCGTCTTCTCTTGAATGCGGTAGCTAACCTTTCACCCACCCGAGCTTTTATAGGCAGGGAAAAAAAATTTAGGTCACCAACGGTAAAAGCGGCGGTGCAAGAGGTGAAAAGGCTAACCGCAGGCCACGTCGAGCGAAGTGGGCCACCCAATGAACGAGAAAAGAACCCGACTGCCGGAGCCGATCGGGGCAAAAAGCACTTGAAAAGCCCACCCACTCAACAGAATCAATAAGCCAATAGGCCTAGGAATCGAGGAGTGCTAAAACCAACGGCAACACGACAAGCGACACAACCAACAACCAAGAGCACAAAGGAGCAATTCTACGTTCGAAGCAAAAACAACGAAGCGAAAGTCACGGGAGTGGTGTTTCCCTCGCGCTCACCTACACGCGCGAGGCGAAGTTCCGATCAGCCGCGCTCAATCTACGTGTATTACGAGCTCGCCCATCGAGAGGCTACTGTTCGGGGCCCGATGCAAGCCGGGTTTCACGCGGAGGCAACGCTAAGGACCCCGGTACATATTTCTCACACTAACGCCGAGTTTTGTCTTCGAGCGGCGCGCACAGGTCCCCAAACAACGCGAGGCACCGGAAGCGAAGGAGGTACCTCAAGGCGGAGTCAAGGGAAGCCCGAGGTTAGGGCCAAGCCCCGAGTGCGAAGGCTCGCGACCCACGAAGCTACCGTCCGGCGAGGTGAAGCGGCATGGGGGCGGAGCACCGGAGCGATGCGAAGAGAAGGGCCGCAGTGCGTCCAAGCTAAGCGAGCCGGCTAAGCCGCGAGCAACGCGGTTTTAGCCGGCTTTCCGAAATGCCCCTAAGAGTTACCGTCTCATAGTAGAACTAGGGCATTCGGCCAAGGGAAAAATGGTCTTGTAAAATGTGGCTCATCTGGACTATAAAGGGAGCCCAAGGGTCACTTGTAAACACATATGCAATCCGCAACTTAACTTCGCTTATACTAAGAGTTTTTATCTTGCCACTTCGTTCTTTGATACTCCGCACATTCCATTCTTGTATTCAATGTGTTAAGTGAGCATTACCCTCGCTGCTTAACACACCAACATGTCGAGTCTTAAACTCGGCACTAGTACTACCCGGTCCCTCACGAGCGTGGAATTCGATGGTGCAACACACGTAACACACAGGAACACGCGATTTTAGACGAGTTCGAGCCCCTCGAATTGAGAGTAATACCCTACGTCCTGTATGTTATGTATTGCCTTTAGCGATTTGCTAATTGCGAGATGTCGGAGAGTTTTCGGGGGTCCTCGCTCCGCCTTATATGTCCAGGGGAGCTAGGGTTACAATCGAGTCCTAGTCGATTACATGAATTACATATATGGAGTTCTATCTCCGACTTTCTTTATTGATCCGAGTCCTAATCGGACTACAAATTGTTCAATATCTTGCTCCTCAAGTCATTGTATACCGGTCTTAGTATCCGCCTTGTTTCCATACCGGTATACAGGATCTTCTATTATCCCGATCTGTTGCCTATCGCCATTATCTCGTATCTTCCTTGATTTGCCACCATGTCTCTGCGTATCCATTCCTTCATCATCTGTATACCCATAAGGCAAGTATACGACAGCAGCCCCAGAGTAATTTTTGATTTAACCTTGAATAAGACTAACCGAGTCTTCCGCTTCGTTGGTCTTTATTCATGGTAAAATTAAAAGAACTCCAATCTGCTGCAAACTCGTTCTTTTTTCTTCATAAGTGCTTTTAAAAGAAGCCCGAAAAAATTGTTGTTTTTCACCTTTTATATCACCTAATTAGGTAGTCGTAGCTTATTCTTCTCACGGTGCGCCGACTAGGCGCACCCAATTGGGTATAGCCCCGACTCTTGGATCATTTGAACTCCTTTCAAATAATGCAAGAGTCCACTAGTTGATTGTTCATTATTTCCTTCAATATCCAATTGCTACGGACCGCTCCTTTCAATTTCCATCATTTTCCACTTCTCGAGATCTTTGCAAACCGCTCTTAAACACGGTGCACCGGTCAGGTGCACCTAATTAGGTATAGCCCCGACTCTTGTATCATTTGAGGATCGCAAATAATGCAAGAGTCTTTCTTGAGAGACTATGCTTGATTATTTTTCATCAAATCACATTCCTCTCAGCAATTTTTGCCAAGAACATATTTTCCAGACCGGTCATACCGGCTAGAATTTCTTATCCTCTATATATTCTTACCAATTTCACATAACAGACCGCCTAAATCAGCCTGGACTTATAATTCGCTTATCGAAATTTCACTAAAAACCACAATTCTGGTTGATCGGACCAGTTTATTCCTTATATTCTCACAGACAACTCGAGTCTCCAAAGCCTATAATCAGCCGGATGATTAACACCCATAGCCTAAGGCATCCTTTATCACCGAGTGATGTAAAATCTAGCTCTCTCATACTGCTGAATTACAAAATTCTGCATGACTTTAACTTTTATCTGAAAATTTCCATTTTTCAGACCGCTTTTTCTTTCATAAAAGCACGACGGCTTATTCTTATGACCGTTAAGTCATAATCAACGCAGATAACAGATCATTAACTTCCTTATGGCCGTTAGGTCATAATTGCACGATTACGACATCCCTCGGGCCTCTTAAAAAGGCCCAATAACTTTTCAGCCCCGGGCCCATCCCAGTGTCTATAAAAGAAAACGAAAAGTCGACCTAGGTCAACCACCGCTCCCGAAGCTCATACACGCCCGCCATTCGCTTTCGTTCCGTTGCGCTCTCCTTCCTCATTAACCAATTCAAAGCTTTCCTTTTTCATCTCTCAAGATGGCAAGAAGAAATCCACCGTTGTTCCCTCATCTTCTTCCTCTGTTCCTCACGATCAACTTCCGTTAGGGGTCCAAGACCTTGGTCCCGAGCAAGGTCACGAGAATCCTCCCCGAACGAAGCGGTTAAAGATGGATATCTTTCTCCTCAACCCATCTTAAACTGGAGTGTCCCTTCCCCGACCAAATTCCCTAGGGTATAGATGAATCTCAGCAGCTAGTCTTCAAAGCCTTTTTCCTTCGTGGCCTCGATCTCCCATGCTATTCTTTCTTTAGAGGACTTCTTTTCTTCTATGGATGGGAGTTAGTGAACGTTAACCCTAACTCCATCCTTCGGATTGCCTTTTTTATTCATTTATGCGAAGCTTTCCTTGGAGTTCTTCCCCACTTCAAGCTGTTCCAATATCTGTTCCAAATTCGCCCGCTTCCATCGTCGGACCGCCAGGCTGCGGTTGGCGGTGTGGGAATCCGATGCTTGGAGCGCGGATGAATATTTCTCTTTATCCTTGAACAATAGCATAGCTCACTGGAAAAAAGGCTGGTTCTTACGTGACAATTCTCAACCATCTCTCCCTGCCTTCAATGCGAAGGTAGCCAAGAATTTCCCCACCGCTGAAACCAGGAAAAAACTCAAAGAGGACGATGAAGTTCTTGCACTCCTCGCTCTGCATCGGATACTTGAAAAATGTCAAAGGCGTAACCGCCGAGACAATTCTCCGGAGCTTCATAGTGCGGGGCGTCCAACCACTCAAGAAGCAAGAACACCCTGCCCGGCTTTTCAATGAAGACACCGCCATGCCCTTGGATGGAACTTCCCTCCCCGACAAGGAGCGGTTAGAAGTTCGCATCAAACAGATGTCTGCGACCAAATCCGGACTCGTCCGGATGTACAAGAGTGGCATTGGCTTTCAGCTCATGCAATCATCATGATGCCGTAAGTACCTCTTCCTATTTTTTCAAATCTTTATCACTTATTGCCATCATTTACTTATAAAGACTCAATCTCTATAATTACAGAAAATGGACAATTACGAAGTCATCCTCCTCTTCCTCCTAATGACACTTGGGGAGAAGACTACGCCAATAATGCCGCTCCACTAGCCGTTCAAGCCGGTCCGACTCAAAGATCCTCGGACCGGTCTTTCCCTTTACCTCCAAGCTTAGCCCCAAAAATCACAAAATCCGGGACCTTGGTTCAAGCTCCTAGTACAAGAAAACGTACTACTTCCTTGACCATCGGCGGACCTGCTGCTCCTCCTGCTGTCCCTCCTATCGCTCCCGGCGACACTCGCTCGGAGGCACGAGAGACTCGAAGACCGTCGGCGAGAAGAAGAGGCCGTTGAAAGGGATCGCCGGGCGGCCCCGGCCATCCTCGAAGCTTCATTAGGGAAAACTCAAGGCACTTACGCCTCGGTTGACCCTTTGTCGAAGGTCCCCAAAAGGTCCCGGTATGGTCACCGGACCGGTCCTTCCGATGCTCGGAGATTCAGCTCCAACTCCGCAAGCCAATCCGGCGGAGAAAAGAGCTGCAGATAGCGATGGTGGAGTTACCCAAGGCCCACCCAAGAAGGTCAAAACCTCCACCGGCTTCAAAAAAGCTTCCACGTAAGTCTTCCGGATTATCACTTTTTTTCCGAATTATTCCATCTCGTCAAAACTCCTTAGGTACCGAAGCTCCTCGCTCTAATCTAATTAATGTTGCTTTTTCTTACAGGATTCCTTCTAACTTCCATGCTAGCATAGCTGGCTTTCTAAGAAACAAATCTTCCTCAAAAGCTCCTCCCAGCGATGTTCCCGCTTCTTCCCCGGATGTGCCACGGACCGGTTCCACTCTGGCGCCTCCACTGCCGCTCTTGCCACTTCAAACATAGAAGCTCAAAGTGCGGCTCCCACAAAGGAATTCCCTGCCACCTCAAGCTTAGAAGCTGAAAAGCAAGCCTCCAATGTTGAAAGCTCCCCTTCGATAACCCTCTTCCCCAAGCCACCTTATTTCAAATCCCTCCGGAGCTCTCACCGGGACCGATGCGGACGGAAGAAATTCCTCGCCGGGCCAGGACAACTCGCAAATCTTCCGAAGAACCCAAACCGGCCAAAATGGTGGTCGGGGAAGTAGAGGTGGACAGTTCCGAGCAGAGCTAGGACTTTTACCGCAACGGCTCAATGGGACGTCCTCCAAGAAAAAGAAGCTCTAAAGAACTTTTCGAGAATCGGCCAGGTATATCCTCTGCTTCAAAAAATCTCTCCGAACAATCACATTCTAATTATTGGTTTTCTCAATCTTTCCTTTAGGTTCTCCTAAAAAGTTACGAGGCCAAGACCGCCACCATCGCCCGTTTACGAGGAGGAGCTCAACGCCAATCAAGAACGATTGGGTGAACCGGAAATTCAGACGGCCGATCTAAAGGCTAAGGAAAACGACCTCCGGATGAGAGAAGCCGGTCTGCGAGAACACCCATCGCATGATGGAGGAGCGTCGGCAACAAATCATCAAGCTCCGCCAAATTAATCGGAGTAACGTTCTCAATTTGCCTTATACGTTCTACATTTTTCCCACTATCTCCCTTTCGATTAATCCCCTCCTTGATCTCGGCGCTTGAGAGTCTTGTTGCTGCCCATAAGAAAGCCGAGGAGGTCCTCATGGAAAAAACAGCAGCTCAAGAACGAGCACTGGAAGAAGGCTCTCGTATCGAAGAGCAACGAGCGGCACGGATTGGAGAACTCGAAGGCGAGCTTATCGCTAAAGATAGCATACTAGCTCAAGCACTTCGCTCCAACAAGATGCTAGAGATCGAGAATGCTCGCTTGAAAGCTGAACTGGCTGAAGCATTAGAAGTAGCGAAATCAGCTCAAACAGACAAAGAGAAGGCCTTGAAGACTGCCCAAAAGCTGAAAGAATCCAACATAAACATCAAGGGCAGATTCGGAGCAGTCGAGATCGAGCACGGACGTAAGTCCCACCTTTCTTGTTTATTCTTATGTTATCTTTTGAAAATACCGGTCTTCGAGCAATACCCGGTCTTAAATTTATACTTGTTTTTTCAGAACTTACTGCAGGCACGGTTCGTACTCTAGAGTATCTCAATGGCGGTCAAACTATTGATCCCAACGAGATAGACGTTGAGTCCGCCATCCGGGCAATCCCGAGAAGGATCGGAGAGCACTCAAGGTTGGTCGTCTGCTCGGGAGGGGGACATATCGCCGCCATAATCCAATCTTGGACTCCGGTCGAAGATTGCGACTTCAATTTCATCCGGGATGGTGCCCACCCCGATACCATCGAAGACCGGTTCAATGAGCTGAGGAACTCACTCATTGGTACCGTTTCGAATTGGTGGAAGATGTTCCGGTTGATCCGTCGGGCATCCCTCCGAATGTAGCACCGGCAGCTTTTGCCCTAGATCAAGATGCTCGGGATGCTGCAACCGCCGCTGGACGGACAATAGAAGATGCCTTCGAAGATCTTGACAGAGATTTAATTGTAACTTCTTCCGATTCGAAGAAACAACTGGATGATAGGCTCGGAGGAAATCCCAAGACCGGTGACACCGGTACTTCAAGCGGTCCTGCTTAGAAATCTTTGTAATAGGGCCATTTTGAAATCGAACATCTTGACCATTACATTGTTTGCTTATAAATATCAGTCACTTTTTCTTGCTTTATGAATACTTGGTTTCACCATTATGCTTACTAACTTATTTACTCAAGATATGATATAGCATGAGCAAAAAAGTTAGTTTGTAAGATTTCCCAAAGCTGTCCTTAATACAACAGTTTACCAATCGGTATTCATAAAAAAGAATGCTATACAATATCTTTTCCTGAATATACCGAGTCTTAAACACAAGCTTATAATTTCAGTAGACTGCTCTTATCACAACAATCCATCAACTAAATGATTGGTCTTATTATTCAGGAATAGCGAGCATATCATAGATTGCTCTTATCATAGCGAGAATAACAAAATATCACGAGACTACTCTTTATCATAGCAGCCCCCTGGCTCAATAATTTAATTCACAATTAAAGTATGGAGACACAAAAAACAAACACATCATTATTAGATAAAATTACTTTATTATAATAAGGAAAACTTTACAAATAAATACTCTTTAAGTATAAAAACGACGAAGTTGATCAATATTCCAAGAATTTGGAATTTCTTCCTCTTCCAAGGTCATAAGCCTATAAGCCCTCGGTCCGGATACCGATTTAACCAAAAAAGGTCCTTCCCGGACCGGTGACAACTTATGCAAGTTCTTGTTAGATCGAATCTTTCGCAAAACCAAATCTCCTATTTGGAATTCCGCGTGCGAACATTACGATCATGATAGCGACGCAATCCTTGTTGATATTTGGCGGCTTGAATCGGAGCTTGATCTCTCAATTCTTCCGCAGCAATCGGTTCAACTCTGACGTTGATCATCATATTTTTCTTCATCATAATACTCGAACCCGAGCTGACACCATATTCACTTCGATAGGTAACATGGCTTCGGATCCATATACCAAAGAAAAAGGAGATTGTCCCGTAGCTCCGCTAACATTAGTGTGCAAACCCCAAAGCACCCGGGGCAATTCCTTAACCCATTTTCCCGCATAAGGCTTCAATCGATCAAAAATTCTCGGTTTAAGACCGGTCAAAATCATTCCATTAGCTCGTTCCACTTGGCCATTGCTCTGCGGGTGTGCCACCGACGCATATTGCGTCAAATGTCGAGTCTTAAACTCGGCACTAGTACTACCCGGTCCCTCACGAGCGTGGAATTCGATGGTGCAACACACGGAACACACAGGAACACGCGATTTTAGACGAGGTTCGGGCCCCTCGAATTGAGAGTAATACCCTACGTCCTGTATGTTATGTATTGCCTTTAGCGATTTGCTAATTGCGAGATGTCGAGAGAGTTTTCGGGGGTCCCTGCTCCGCCTTATATGTCCGGGGAGCTAGGGTTACAATCGAGTCCTAGTCGATTACATGAATTACATATATGGAATTCTATCTCCGACTTTCTTTATTGATCCGAGTCCTAATCGGACTACAAATTGTTCAATATCTTGCTCCTCAAGTCATTCTATACCGGTCTTAGTATCCGCCTTGTTTCCATACCGGTATACAGGATCTTCTATTATCCCGGATCGGTCGAAGACCGATCTGTTGCCTATCGCCATTATCCGTATCTTCCTTGATTTGCCACCATGTCTCTGCGTATCCATTCCTTCATCATCCGTATACCCATAAGGCAAGTATACAACACAACACTTTGCATCGGCTAATGACCCTCGGAAGATCGAGCAGCCACGGACAACGATGAAGCTTGATCTTGTTGTGTTGAAGGAGTGTGACGAGCCGGCCGAGACAACCTGAAAGAGGGCGTGTAAAGCGGAGGCGCATAAGGTAGCGATAATGGTAAGGGCGGTGGTGGCGGTAACGCTCGCGAAGGTTAAAGAGGCATATAATGACCGGTGAGCGAGCATCGAGCGAGAACCTTCGGACTGCCCCCTCTATCCGGCTGCACACATTGCCTTGATCTCTTCACAATTGTTAGTTTTATGATTCACTCCTGGCCCATGGAAAAAACAGGAAAATTCTAGGGATCTATTGCCCGAGAAATTTCTGCCACGACCTCTACCACGGCCTTCTCCCTTATGATGACCCGATGGGGAAGACTCCTGTGAGTGTCCCGAATGATGGTCCTCTTGTTGAGAGTATTCTTGCTCCACATTGTATACATTCTTCCTTGGCATTTTCCGATGGTTCCCATCATATCTAAACTCATCGGGACGTTTCTCCACCCTTCGATCGGATCGATTGCGCCAGCCCGCCTTCGCATTCCGTATGTCTTCCTCGACCCTTACTTGAGCTTCTAGTATTCTAAGCAAATGATCTAGGATCCGAGGTCGTTTTTCTCTTATCCTCCTTCTAGCCTCACGAGATATGAAGCCCCCTTGCCACGAGATTCAATAATGATTGGCTCCGGGACATATGCCACTTGACACTTCAAATGCATGAATCTTTTGGTGAATTGAGCCGGCGTTTCACCATCTCTTTGATAGCATGCAGCCGGGTCTCCACTTGTTGAGTTCCTTCGGGTGAGTTCCTTGGAAATGAACCGACGAGCCTTTTTAAGCTGTCCCCAAGAATGTATCGAACCGGTTGGAAGACGGGAGTACCATGTGCTTGCTATCCCCTCTAGAGCCAATGGAAGCACCCTTGCCTTGCCACCAGCGGATTCCACCGTTGTCTCATACCGGATGAAAAATTCCTTCGGGTCCGAATTACCCTTGTATATCACCACCGAAAGCTTGACTCGTGCCAATCGATGGGGCCATACAGCTGTTTGCAATTCCCAAGCTAGAGGTAATGAAGGATCCACCTCCACATTCCAGTCCGTGCTAACGATCGAAGGAGGGACTGTTTGCTCGAGTATAGGATCTTGCGAAGACCGCTCCGATAGGCTTCTCGTGCTAGGGCTTGGCGATCCGACATGTTGGCCTTCTTGAGAACTTCCAGCTGCTTTGTCAACAGCTCCCGAGTCTTCATGGTTGCTTCCAATCTTTGTTTGTATCCTGCCTCCTGCCTTGCAAAATTTTCCAGGGCCCGCGCACTCTTCGGCTTCCTTTCTTTGGGCTTCAATTTGGACGAGACAAAAGTCCGACACACTCTTCCACCCCAAGAGCATTTTCTTCTTCTTGGTGAAGCCTTTCTTGGGCCTCCCTTCGCGCTTGCTCTTCACGCTCTCGTTCTTCCAGCATTTGTCTTTCCAGCTCCAACCGCTCTTGTTACGGACTGGAATCTTCGAGCACGGCTTGCATGGTTGCTTCGGTGACCCCTTCGGTTTCGCCTTAGGTTCCTTCATTGGTCACGCCTTCGAGTAATTCACCTTGTGTTGGTACGGTTTCTCCCTGGCCAGCGGTATCAACCAACTCTGCTGCCGTAGAGCCTTGTGGATCACCCGCCCTTCGGCTTCGGTGTAACCTCCCGCCATGATGTAGACTTTCCTGTTCGATCCCCACGGACGGCGCCGGCTATTGTGGTTGGTGGGCTCACAACCAACGAGAGGTGGGCCACCCCAAGGATGTTCCGAAGAGTGGAGAAGAGGAGCTTCGAAACTACGAGAGGCCCTTGGGCTAGGCCTAGAAAGGAACGAACGGGAAAGATACGAAGGGAGTGTTGATGTTTCGGGAGGTGAGGGGTCACGAAGGACCCCTTACGAAGACGATCATGTGTATTACGGTGGTATTACGGGAGGGGAAAATATGGACTTTGATGTGATGGGTTAAGAGATTATTTATAGCCTCATACTCTCTCAACCCTAATGGTCACCATCAGCCCCTCAAATTACACTTATGCCCACACCCTATTCTGTCTACTCAAGAGCATTCTAAACAATTACAATCGTACCACATGGCTAGCTATTATGGGCTGAATTCCCTCTTCATGGCGTTATTAGGCCTTGGTTGGGTCAAGTGCTCCCCTCCATGTACTTCTTCTTTGGGCCTCAGGTGGGTGGGACACCTCCTTCATGATCTTGTTAGGCCTATTTTCTCCAGATTGACCCGTTGGGGTAAGGTGGTGATCTTCCCCCAACACACACAATCTTAGACAAGATACTTTTTCCCTTGTGTCTAGCTAATGATGAAACCACACGTAATGGAAGAAAACCAACTTTGTTAAGCATGTTTCACCCATATTTCTTGATCTAGACCTGGTAAATTGTGAGCTAAGTTTCTTTGGACTTCTTGGAACATGCTTTACACACTAGGCATGTTGTTGACAAGGTTTGGAAAGCTTTTTCATGGTGCAATACAAAGAAATCTGAAAATACATACAAAAATCCTACACCAAATTACCCTTGTGATAAAATCCTTGAAAACTCATATTAATGCATTGGATTGCACCTATGTTCATCATGCATGAGCTCATATTTATTCTTCTAGCATTTCTTTGGCAAATGGCATATTTATAACTCTTTGTATTTGAATTTTAATAATTTTTGTACATGGACCTTTTTGCTAAACATTGGTGTACCTGCTTTCTGTTATGTTACCTACATGCACAAAATCGACGTAATTATTTGTCCTCTGGAAAATGTTAAATTATTTTGAGATCCAAAAGTTGCAAGAAAACTAGGAAAATTGCATTTAGAAAGTGGCTAACTAAATTTCAGTAAATAAATATTTCCAATATGTTTTCATCTCTCCCCTATACTATGAGAATGTATTTAGCTACAAATAGATATAATATTTCTTTCGCCTAAAATAGTTAAGATATTTGCAAACAAAATATGGAGCCAGATTATCCCGTATAAATAGATACAATATAGCAGAAAACAAACCCAAGAAAAAAGAACAAAAAGAACGAACGCTACAGATAGCTTCTCATGTATTCAATCAATTCCATAGCTCCTCCATAGGAAGCCCACGTTCCTCAGCCACATCCTTGAATTGCTTCATCATCTGCGTGGCCTTTATGGTAGCTCTTGCGTTGTTAAGGGGGTTCTTGCTCCTCAATTGCTTCCCTAGAGCATTTTCTACCCCAGCCATCTCCAGCACAACCCTCACAGCTCCACCAGCGATAACACCAGATCCAGGGCAAGCAGGTCTCAACATCACCCTGGCTGCTCCGAAGTCTGCATCAGCTCTGTTCGTAGTACAGGAACAAACAAGAGAGGATAGATGTTTAGAATAGCTACAACATTATAATATTTTGAATGTAAAAGCACAGCTAACATAGTTCTTGTTAATGCTTCAATACATGGCCATATAAAGTATCCATGTAGCACATAATTATATTAGGCTAGAAGATTTCCAAATGTGCAACATGGCAATATCTGGGGTACATAAACACATCTGAAGGGAAATTGCAATCAGCAACGTGTACAAGAGTAAAAGAACAATAAAGCAACATGTATATATATTCTTGGTTAGAATTACAAAGTACCAATTGGCTTAAGTACAAGCTTCGGTCCAATTGACAACATAATGGATTGCAAGCGTCACATTTGTGTTGGCACTCGGGTAGCTGCATTTGTACATTGAATCTACAATTTTTGTCACAACTAAGAAAATTTCCTCTGAGAATTTCTATGTACAAGGTTTTAGCTGACCAAATTAATACTACCGGAACCAACAAAGAATACTCCAAAGTTTGTCAACAGAAAAAAGGTACCATGGAAGTTAACTGGTAACATTATTTTGCAGAAAATAAGTAGCTTCATTCTTCACACGTTTTGCCATTTCAAATTGATAACAAAACCCATTGCAATATCATTAAACAGATGTATTAACTCAATAAACTACAAAAAGATTGTTGCATTTAAGTGCCAGCTAAAAAATTTCTCGAACATCTTTTCCCTGAAAACCTAATAATGCTAGTACACTAAAATAAAACACATGAATGCAAAATTATTCATGACACTACAGCATACTAATAAAACTTACACGACGAAGAAAATTTAGATAGGATTAACCACACTAGAGGAACATTCGTGCCCACGGAAATTGAAACACAACAACAGTAGTTAACGGTGAATTTGCTGGTGATGTAAAGTTACAAATGCACGAGCTAATCTACCATCCAGATTTCCTAATTCTTTTTATTTGGAAGCTGATTCTTGTTAGCTCCCAAAAAGCTAGTTAACACAGAGTTTGCTGGACAATTTCTTAATTCTTCTTATTAGTGTCCAACTACTATATCAGTTGAAGAATACTATATCCCTTTGCCAAAAATCTCACCAAAAAACCTGCTCTGCTCCGCGCGAGAAGGCGATCAAACCACTCGTGCATTGGCCGGCAGCGCAAGGGTGGTGAGGTTGGCGAGGCCTACGAGCGCGAGAGATGCCGAGGGACCGGAAGGTGGGCGCGAGCCCGCGCCAAGCCGCACCAGCATAGGGCCCGGATGGCTGAACCTAGACGCGTTGAATGCCTCGAGGCGCGTGAGGTTGCACAGCCCGACGAAGGCGAAGCTCGGGGCCGAGGCGACAAAGGCGCGTCCGGTGCAAAGCGGGACGACGCGGTCCGCGTGGGCGGGCGGTCGGCCGGACGGCCAAGGCGCGTGCGGTGCAAAGCAGGATGACGCGGTCCGCGCGGCATGCGATGCCCGCCCACGCGGCGCACAGGTCCAACTTGCGCGACCGGTCCCGCGCCCGCAGGCCGAGCAAGCCGCGCAGCACATAGAGCGCGACGAGATCCGCGCGCGACACTAGGAGGAGGTCGCGTCCACCTTGCGCTCGCATGAATCGGCGCCTCACCGCCTACTTGGGCCACCGGCGCAACACACCGGCTGGGAGAGCATAAGAGGAGGCGCCCAACCGGGTAGTAGAGGAGGAGGCGGCCGACGAGACCGGGGCGCCCGCGCGAATCGGAGCGAGAAGGCGACCCACCGCTGCCCCTCCCTCTACGCCGCTCTTCCTCCCCTGCCCTGGATCTCGCCGCTGCGGTCCTCTCGCTCGGAGGAAAAACAGGGGACGGGAGGGTGTTGGCCCACTCGCGGCACGCCGCTGCTCGTGCGGACGAAAGCGAAAGCAGACGTTTGCACCAATCTTGGCACGAACCGGAATCCAATGGTAGATTTAGGGGTGGGCACGGACCCGTAGACACAAATTGCAGTCTTTGGTCCCATTTGGATTGAAGGGATGACAAAGAAAATTTGGAGGATAGGAATTGTAAAGGAAACTTTTCTATTTGACCATTTGGCTCATAGGAAAAACAAAGGATACTTTCCATAGGAATGGATTCCTATGCTTGATTTTGAGGGAAACAAAGCAAGAGGTTAGACCTCTTTTTTCTTTCCTTTGTTTTCATGTAGAGCAAGAGCAAGCCATAGATTCCTTTGTTTTTCCTATGAGACTACCAAAGACCTTCTCATCTTAATTCCTATGTTTTCAATTCCCTTAGGATTTCAAAAGCATAGCATCTCAATTCCTACATTTATCCTATTCCTATGTTTTTCCTATCCTACATTCCAAAGGGGGCCTCTAAATTAAAAGCTAGTGCATAACCAGCTCGATTCTATTAACTGCTTAGGACATTTCACCTCAAGTATATGATGCTTGGTATATATAGTGAGACTACCTGTGGAGTGCAAATCATGGACAAATGAAGGTTAACTTATGTAATGCTTGACGGCTAGCAATTTCACTTACCTGTGTGGGAAAGTTGAGTACTTGGTAAGCGGCACCGTGACAAGATTGCGGCGTCCGTTCATGGCGGCCTTGGTGATTGCCTCGGATACCTCTTTAGCCTTACCAACACCAACACCAACATGCCCCTTCATGTCACCGACGACAACGATAGCGCGGTAGGAGAGCTGCCTCCCTCCCTTGACGACCTTGGTGACGCGGTTAACCTGCACGACGCGCTCGCTGAAGTCGTCGTTGGGGCGCTGCTCCCGGTCCATATCGATGGGGTCGACAACCTTGACCTCGTAGACGTTGTTCCCCAGCACCGTCTCCCCGCTGAAGGCCGGGCCGTAGAGAGACTCGTACGCCGCCGCCACATCCTCAGGCGACTCCGGCGGAAGCTGGTCGAACGCGGCGGGCTCCACATAGCCCTCCGGTGGCGCCGCGAACTGAAACTCCGAGGAGGCGACAAGCTCTGGCCGCGGCTTCTCATCCTCCTCATCTTCTTCTTCCACGGCAGCCGATTTCTCGGTCTCCACCGCCTCGCCTTCTTCCTCGAGAACGGATTCATCCCATGAGGATGCCTTGGGGATGGGGAAAAGGCGGCGTGAGGCGGAGAGAAAGAGGGGCAGGGGACGCAGGCGAAGGCTGACGGGAAGGGATGAGAGCGTCGCAGTTGCCACAGATGCGGTGGGGGAGGCGGTAACCATTGCCATGGCGATGGTTGTGGTGGCCGCCATTTTCGAGCTGCGCCCCGGCGAGGCAGGAGAGAGGATGCGAAAGCGGGTGAAGTGCAGGCACTCGGAACATAGATGAAGCTGCGGCTTATCCCTTCGTTATCTATAGGAAGAAGTCTATTTCTTGTCAAATCTGATTTCCCCCACCTATCGGTATTCAACCTCCCTTAACTATTAAAAACTGCTGTGAAACAATCAAGGACGTGTTTGGTACATGAAAGGTAACGCAAACGCTATCGTATACAGGATACACCGATATTGCAATCAAAGTATCAGAAACCGGATTTTGTTTGGTTAGTATATACTGTATCGGAAACGAAACATAATCCAAGGAGACTCAGTCCTGGAGACGAAGCAGCAGCCCTCGTCAGAAATTGGCTCCCGTAGAAACCTTTGTTGTTCCTGGCCGGCAGCAGCGGCAGGCGGAGCACGGGGGTGGCCGGCGCGGACCGGTGGTCGTGGTCGACACGGAGCTGCATGATTTTCTCGGCGGCCTCACCGGCGTCACGACTCTCCTTGACGAGCCGTGCCACCTCGGCCTTGGGGAGGCGCCCCGTGCAGCCCGACCGCGCCGTCCTCGTAGGCCTTGCCGGCGACGCGGTGCCCGCGATGGTGGCCATGGCCTTCATGGTGGAGGCCACGTCGGAGACCGATCGCCGCGCGTGCATCGGGCTCTCGAGCCGCTCCCCACCGCCGTAGGAACAAGAGGCGCACATGAACAGCGGCAAGCAGCAAGCGGACCAGGTGCGAGAGGATAGGAGTCGGGCAAGGAGAACCGCCGTATCGAGGCGATACCGATCCGGTGAGGAGGGAGTCGATTTGCATCGTGAGGAATCCGATTACGGGGAATCGAATTACGAGAGGACCTCGAATCAAACACATGTATCGGTATCGGTTACCTTCGGCAATCTGATTACGTTACAAACCAGCAAACCAAACACGTCGCAAGTAAGCCCACTGCTAATGCACGGACAGAATCATATTGATGACATCAAATAATCTCACCCGAAAACACTATAGCATATAACTGCTGACACTTTCATAACAAAAACGTTTGATGTTCGTACGGTACAAACCTGATGGCGATGAAGGGAGTGTTTTCATCATGTGCTTCTCATATCCAATTTGAGATGAGTAAGTATTTAATACCATGCTCGGTCTCGGTTTCTACGTGAAAACCGTTTGCCTAGATATCTTTAAAGCTCACTAGGGTACGCTTGGATTCTAGATAGATGATAGCATTCCTCACAAGTATCCGTGTACCCATAGAAAAAACTAGTGTGACACTTTCGGTGCCAACGATATGAACATTGTTTCCGACAATGGTCATAATATTTTCAGACTTCTTGCTTAAAAGTGTGGAAATATTTAGTTTCCCTAATATGGTATCGGTGGTAGCCCCGTCTACAAGACAACACTCCTCATCCGTCATGGGACCCAGTGAGCCTGTTTCAAATATCCTAAATAAAAATGCATAAAACATGTACATAAGAATAACATGCATAAAATAAAATATTCCTCCGGAAAAACAGTTCACGAGCAAATTCATGACCTAGTGCTACTTCAGGAGTATTATTTACAACTACGGTTCTTCGAGGAACCGTGCGCTTTATAGGACCACAACTCATAACCATGGTTCTTTAGGTGCCACGACCTCTTCATGAGCATTATTACATTACTTCGGGACTGCAATCAATAGCATTGCGGAACATTGCACTTGACATCGAGGGGATTACTCGAGATCCCCAAATATGTCAAAGTCATCATCAAGAATATCATCCTCGTTATCGTCCTTGCGGACGTCTCTACCACTAGTATTGGCATCGATAACCATGTCATGGGTGTGAGCTTCGAGGCTCGATGGTGAAGTGGGACTCGGGCTCGTCCTCGTTCTTGCTTCTAGAAGAACGTTGACGGGTGTCAATCAGTGTACGGGGACGCGACGATTACGAGACAAATGTCTCGTACGTCCGCATCTATAGCATGCATTCTTGCTCCGCTAGATGATTCACCAGCGACCTTCTTGTGACCTTTACCTCGAGGCTTACCATTTTCTCTCGCCCTTGAACATACCACTCTTCCTATCCTTTCATTTCTTATGGCCATGTTTCGGACCATGAGAACTCCCGAGCAACATTGGTATGTGCTTCGGGCACACCCATCGGCCCACGTGCATGCCGCCAAACCGCACGGGCGCCGAAGCCGTCGCTCCCCGTCCTTGCCCTTATCCCCTCGGCCTCGCGCCGTGCCCTAAGCTCCGCCCGTACCGGCCCCCTCCCCATCTGCTGCATCCGGCCAAGCGGCCATGCTAGTCGGCGTTTGCGTCGACCCGACCGCTGTTGCTTCCCCCTCCTCATGCTCACCCAACGCCCGTACGGGCCCCTCCCCTCTCTTTTCCCCGCGAGCCACGACCATGGCTGCCGTCGTCACCATCCGCGCCGCTCCCCCCCCCCAACTCCTATAAAAGCAACCCTGCCCTCGCTTGCTCGCCACCACCTACCGGAGCATCAACCAGGCAAACGTAGCTCCTCCGTCCCCTTTCACCGTCCGACCACCTCAACCCCTCCCCACCCGAGCTAGAGCGCCACCGGGCCCTATCGCGTGCGCGTGCATCTCCCCGAGCCCTCTCCACCTCCAAGTCAGCCCCGGACACCCCCTCCGCCTAGCGCCGCCGTCGCCCAAGCTCCCGGCAAGCCCGCGCGTCCTCCTCCCCCACCGCCGGGCTTGCGCGAGCCCCGGCCCGGCTCCCGTGTGGCCTGCCGGCCACCGGCGTGCCCCCGGCTCCCTCCTCGGCCAACCCGGGCCGTCGGAATCCTAATTTCGGCGAGCCCGAGCCTCATCCCGCCCTGTGGTCCATCGTGGACCGGCTCTCGGCGTGGTCCACGAGTCCCGTGGACCATTTCCACCAAATTTCCTATTGGAAAATAAATCCGTAATCCTATTAAACCCGGAGTTTATAAATACCCCCGACCTTTTCTAATATTAGTTAAGAACCCCTAGAATTTTGCATAAACCCTCCCGAGCTTTATCCAAAATTTCAAATAGATCCATGACCCAACCGAAAATGCATTTTTGCATTTTAGCCCCACTGCTTTCCAGAAATTACCCACAAATATCCATCCTTTTAATAGAAGCCATGGTCTTTTTTACAAAAATAATCCTAGAACTTCCGACAACCATAACTTTTCAACCGTAGCACCGTTTCGGACGATTCCGACGTCGTTGGAATCGTCGTAACAAACCCTAGCCCCCGGAGCTTTCCTCCTCAATCCAGTTTAATTGGTTTTTCCTTGTTATTACTTTTTGTCTTCTTATTTATGTGAAGGTAGCTTACGTATTTTAACGTCATCCGTAGACGAGGAGAACCGGGAGCAGGAGCCCGAGGACCCGGACTACGAGGAAGACTTCGAAGACGCGTTAGGAGGCAAGCTCTATCAATCCCTTGATCATAATTGATCCTATTACTCTTCTTATTCTCGCATCTATGTAGGAAGCTACTCTTATATGCATTTATCCTTACAAATATTTTGCTAGAGCCTAATTATTGTATGATGATGTTCCAATCACTATAGATATGAACATTATACCCTTGATTGTCGATAGAACACTAGATCAACCTAGGTATCATGCTTAGGGTTGTTACTATCTATCATCATACACCATGTTTATGAAAATGTGTGAAAGTGAGTTTGGTGGTGTGTGTTGATGGGTGGGTGATTAGACCAATTGTGTTAAGGTGATGTTGGGTGGGAAATGTTACTTGGTCGTGGGCGAAACTCCTAGTACTTGGTATAGAGTACCTGATGTATAGGTGATGTCCATTTGCGATGGATGAGTGTTTGCCCTGTCATATAAGGACCGGTTCTTCGGAACCCAAATTGGTGATTTAATGTACAACCACGGAACCTGTTATGAGCAGGATCGTGCACCAAACCTTGGGTTACGCAGCAAGAAGTTCGACCAGGTGTAGTAGATGTGGAGGTCCAGGGATCGTTTATTTGATGAAGTCCAAGTACTTGGCACATATATGGTGGACGGTATGCTTGTGTCATACGCGTCGGATCCCTAGGCATTCGGGGTGGACTTGTGAGCGTGCCTAGTTGTGGTGGCAACATTATGTGTTCCATAGCTAAGAACATATAGCTTGTGGGTAAAGTGTACCAACCTCTGCAGAGTGTATAAAAACTATTCGCATGTTCGTTGTCACGGTATATTGACAAACCAAACCCTAAGCTCTTGTTGATTAGCCACAAATACTAAACCTTGATGTGTGAGTGGGCACCCTTGCGTCCATGTGTTTTGGAAATGGTATTGGTCCGGTGTGCCGGAGCTGTTATGACCTTCGGTCGGAAGGCTCAAGTAAAAGTATGGGAAGCTGTCGGGATCGACGAATATCTCCCCAGGTCCAACCAACTAAAATTTAAAATTACAAAAATGTTTTCCTCTTACAATTGTCTCTGTAGTGAGCCCATTGCATCTGTGCTTTCCGCTAAACCTCCAACCATACCTTGATCACATCCAAATTTGCATATATATATATATATATATATATATATATATATATATATATATATATATATATATATATATATGCTATATCACTCCCAGGGAGTGATATACTATTTCACTCCCCTGCCATGTCATCCACCATCTGACCCAACTGTGTACTAATTGACCCACACACGCATGCATGCACTGATTCTACCTATCATTATTTCCGATTTTCATTAATTAACAAATCCATAATGATACGTATTAATTGGTAGCTGAAATCAAGTAAGATTTTTTTCTCCTTCCCTACTTATAGCCAACCGCACAATCATTCCATCATTTTTTTCTCTTTTTTGCAGGCAAGGTGTAGAGAAGGTCGCATGCAAGGGTGGCCCGGACCCGGAGGTTGTAGGTCGCATGCAATGTTTTGTTTTATAGCAGCATGCTTATTTTTCATGTGAAACAGCTATTTTCTTTTCCCAATCTATGGTCTTGATTGAAAAATAGAATCATGATTATGAAGACAAAGGCGGATGGCATGTTAGGTTCTGGTAAATCTGATCCAACCGACTTCTGGTGGGTGGTGTGTATCAAACTATCAGGTGAATATCTCTTTTTGCCTTTTTCCTCTAGCCATCGCTCTGTGTCGGCCGTGGACTGCTAATGACGTTTAGGCGGTTGGCGATTTGCTCTCCATGCAAGACGAGAGGTATATATTGATCCTAGTAGTACAAAAATATGTGATCATTGATGTTGACTATAAAAATATATGATTTTGCAGTCTTCCTAGTTACGCTTTGATTATGAAAATCTTTCAATGTAATTGTGGATATTATTTATTTTGCAGATCCCTGTTTTTTTTTGTCTCGGATTTGCAATGGGAAGAGCACGTGATACATGATAAATCAGGAAATATACAAATGTAAAAGGTTGTCAGCAAAATAGCAGAATGTAGCTGTAGTCTTTGTGAATATAGTCATGTAATTAGTACAAATATGATCCTAAATATAAAAATTATGTCCAATGGTTTTTGATGATTGAAATTGCAAATAGTGGAAAAAATATGTTTGTTTCATTCTCTAAGCCATCTGTTAAGATAGCAAAAGATTGTTTGATGTGATCTACGAAAGTTTTAAAAGAAAAAAACATCAACATGACTGCTTCTAGTGGATCGAGATCAATATATTGTTGTTAGTCAGTTTTTAACTGTAAAAATTTATTAAAGCAACTAAGGAAACCCTATAGCATATATTACGTTCAAGCACTTATCTGTTAGCACATTACCGTAAATCCTTGGTAATCATGGGATACCTTTTTACTATCAGAAATATTTTGTGATTACACGAAAAGATTTTTATGAGTCCATGAACTCTTCACAGTAAAATTATCTATTTCTCATGTAACCACAACATTCTATCAGATAAATATTCATTAAGAAAATTACAATTTCTTTTGCCCATGGACACAAATTATTTCTTGCTAGAAAATATATACACTCCATATCAAGTTGCTTATTTATTTATATCTATACGATCAGGTTATGTCGCAACCGCAAAAACTACTGTCTTGCACGTATGTATACACTCCATATCAAGCATGCTTTTGTTGTTGTCGCATTTTCTACATGCACTATTCTGACGTAGATGGAAATGAGTATTGCAATTAACTTCTGCAGTTAAATGCTACAATGAATTAACTACACATGGATGCAGGGTGGCTCTGTCGGTGCCTTACTGGGCAGGAAAAATCCAAGAGCTCATAGGTATAAATAAGTGAGAAATAGATCAACTTTTGCACTTAGAATGTCACACTGGCGTAAATCTTACGAATTTACACACGGTCTCATTCTGGTTTTAGTGAGCATCTAGAAACATTTAAATAGTATCCTGAAGTTGCAAAAAGCCAAGTTCTATGAGCGAAAAAATAGGGGTTTTATGATCAAGTAGAATTTTATAGTCCTACATGCGAGTTCATATGGTCAGACAATATGGTTGTAAATATCCATGGTCATATTTGAAATTGTAAATATGATTGTAAATATTCATAGACATGAAAGATCTCAAAATGCCAAATGTATGTACGGTAAATAAAATTATTATAAACTGATTGGGTGCCGCATATGGTAGGTAACTAAGGGAAATTAAGAATGGTATTGATTATTCCACCATGCATGGACGCATGCAGGTGGGGTGACATTCTTGGATTTTTTTATTTTTATTTTTTTGGCTTGAGGAACAAGTTTGTTTTGCGATGGCTTCAAGTGGCAAATGCACTCACCTTGGATCACAAAAGATGTAGTTGTAAATCACAAATTCACAATTATTGAAATTGCAAAATACACACTTTTAATTATGAAAATTTTACTGCACCTGCCAGTAGCAAATCATTGTATCCAAATTTACCATTTCATGATCTATGAAGTCGCAAAATGTATGTACCCCTACTCAAATCATAATTACTCAATTTTACGATCATAGATATGTGGTAAAAATATTTGCCCAAGAAATTTACGATCTACTTTGCCGGATCGTGTAAGGTCAAATCATATCATCTAACACTTTAATATGTATTTACCCGATTTGCATGCAAGTAATTAAGGTGCAAGTAAATATTGACCACGCATGTGCATGCATGCATGTAGGTGCGCACCTTCCTGGTGCGGTTGAAACCACTTAATTTGGTCAAGGACCTGACTAGTGCACCACCTGGTGCCACATAGGCAGCCTTGTGCCTACATGGCTTTGGGGAGTGATATACTATATCACATCCTGGGTGTGATTTAGCGCTGCCCTATATATATATATATATATATATATATAACCTTGCGCTAATTGACACCCTGGGTACTGAATAGTTATTCGAGTACCAGGCCGACTAGCTCACGCCAGGTTCACACGGTGCCTGGTCGCTTTGCATCACGCCAAATCAAAGCAGACCACACTAAGCGCGTGCATTAAGTCCAGCTGGTCATGCATGCAAAGCGCGTCCCCTCTGAGGATGGAAAGTCAAATCCACCCTACCTACGTATGGATAGAAGTAGTAGTAAATTTCCGTGTTCCAAAATATGCATGAAGAAAAATCAGAAAAATAAAATCCCAAGCCTCATGGAGTCCAACGTGCATTGCCAAATAGCATCTTTCCTATATTTTCCAAGATGCATGGAAGGAGTCTGCGCCAGCGCACTCCCAAATGGCATGTTTCTTATATTTTCTATAGAAGATAAGATCGATGTTGCATATTTTAGGTAAGTAAATAAATATTTCACAGTATGGACTATTTACAGTTTGAGATGCACCAATAAATTTATATCTAAGAAATCATTTCTTTTGGCTTAAGAACTGATAATGCGAAATCATAAAATTCGTGGATGATGATCCTAGAGAATATATATTGGTTCAGAGCATAGATATTAACATATGTAAATTTTTTCATTATGACACTAAATTAGCAACATGACTTTTTCTAGTTAAGATGGTCGACCGTAAAAACATATTGGAACCTTAATTCCTTATTAACTTATCTAAATCATAAGAAACCGACAAAAAGACTTGCTGATTCCCAGTCATTTTAAGTTTTGCTTTTGTCTCTGTCACAATTTAACTAGAAATGTTTTTTCATGTAACCATAAATATCACCCCATAACCAAGTTGCCACCATGTAAATTCTTCACACTAAATGGAGCAGCCTGCATGTATGAAAAAAATTAAAACAATTTCGTCCCATGTGTTTCAAAGGAGTTTCAAACATAAAAAAATTCTATTTTTGATCAACAAACTTTGATCAACAATTTTCAGCAAACTTTGATCAACAAACTTTAGAGAAAAAATTTCCCCATAAAGTTTTGCAACAAACTTTGATCTCAAACTTTTAAAGCGAAAGATTTACAACAAAACTTTGATAGAAAAGTTATAATAAAACTTTGAGTAGGAAATTTTTTATCACGCTGATTTGTCAGGAAACATCCTCACGCACGCGCTTGATCAAGGAACCGCGGTCTATAAACTAAACACCGCATATGTATTGTTTTTGTTTTCACACAACAAAATTGTGCTCCATGATCACATTAGCAAAGCATGGATATAGTACTAGCAAGCCTTTTTTCTTTCAGAATCAGATTTTTACTATTGGCGATGGAATTTTTATGCTGTAGCAGGTAATACA
This sequence comes from Chloris gayana, assembly GCA_031894775.1. NCBI lineage: Eukaryota > Viridiplantae > Streptophyta > Magnoliopsida > Poales > Poaceae > Chloris > Chloris gayana. The sequence goes on from JAUNZO010000639.1 coordinate 742,703, forward strand.
ATAAGATGGTAAAAACATGAGAAATTTAAAGTTGTCATACAGGGAAATTTATAAGAATGCTCTTGGGTATGACTAGTCGTCCAACCTGCCTATGGTAAGTAATCATGATGACCATCCAACAGTCAGTGTCGGGTTGTGGCATCTGATTTGGCTACATTTTAAACATAAGCTTTTCTTGTAGTCACAAAATAGTTTTAGTTTTATGATTACAGCACATGACATAGTAAATACATTATCCCACAACCATAAAGGTTTTAAAATCACGAGTTAATGGTCCATGAAACCTTTTAGGTAATTGTAAAATATTACTAGTTTTACTATCACAACTAAAGAACAACAATTATTCCTTGGCAGAAAGGTATTTTACGGTCAAAAGTTATTAGTCAAGTGGACAAATGGGATATGTTAGTTCCATTTCTTATAGATTTTGTGACAGTAAATTTTATTTATCATAATTATAAAATCTTTAACTATCATGGTAAAGTATGCCCTGATGCTAACAATAGAATTGAATGAACACTGAATTAATATTCATGTTTTGTTTCTCAGCCACATTTTAATTGTAAAACCTTTCATGTAACCATAAATAACTCTTAGCGTTATGGTCACAACTATTGGCAATAAAACAATTCACAACCATTGGTAGTAAAATAATTGTACCACGAGTACAAGACTTTTGCGATCACAAGTTAATAAGCTCATAAAAGTGTTTTAAGGTAATTGTAAAATATTATTAATTTAACTATCACAAGTCAATAGGCAATTGCTTGCACGAAAAATGATGAAAAAAGACTTCAGTTACCAGAGTGAGACAAACATGATAGCTAAAAACTCATATGCAGCTCTAATTCAAGTAGTAAATATTAATAACTACAGTCATAAAAACATGAATTCTCATTCATTATGTTGTGGGCTATCAATTGCAGTATGTACTCTGGTTGTAAAGGTACTATTTGTCAATATAAAAACATGCCACATCATAAATATTGGCAAGGTGGGGCATAAAAACTAGTAATGCAAAATCAAAAGTTTAGAGATAATTGAAAGCGCAAAACAATATGAATTTAAAACATCTATCAAAATTATAAAGTGTCACTTTATTTGAATATAAAGACTAGTTCTGCAAAAGAGTAAAATCCTCCATCCATATAATTTTTTCCTCACCAAGCATCCTTTGGCACAGAACTGATTCTCTATTGTTTAGCTCCTTGTAAATATCACCCATTTTAATCATAAAACCATACAAACGTGTTCATGTAACCGTAAAATAGAATTATTTCTTACAGTCATAACCTTCTGATAGTAAAACAATGATCACTTGATCAGGACATTAAAAGTTTCACGGTCTAGGTTATTATGCTTCTATTTCATGAATGTAAAAAAAGTCTTAAGATGGTCGGTGCTGTCCAGACTGTCCAGGATACATGTGATTTGCTTCGCCAGGAGAATCTTGACCAGGAGTGCATGCTGGGATGAGTACAACTCGTGTCAATTCAACAGAAAACGTCCTGTAACGCTACCGAGATTAGCAGCCGTATTATGCACACCGGGCATGTCCGTCAATTCTTCCCTGAAAAGAATTAGATGGATCGATGGAGGGACATCTGTAAATCTTATTCAAGATGCAAAGAAAAAAGGATGACAAAAGAGCACACAGCAGAACGCCTGGGCTTACCTTGTTGATGGCACACAGAGCATCCGCCAGCGATGTTAATCGGCCTGCCTCTTGCATCCTGTGTAGTGACAGGTACATCGACGCATCTGTGAGGCAACAAATTAATTAGAATCGCCCAAAACATTTTGATATTCGAGCCTCTTCTGCACCACCGCTTGGTTGCATCAGGTTTGTAGAAAAATAAAAAAGAGAGAAGAGAGATGAGGTATCCGAGAGAATATAAACAATGAAATAAGGAGAACCATGACATTGAATAGGAATGAAATCACGGCATGCATGCATTTCCTATCTTAATTAGTCCCATAATTAATGTGGTCTAATTAATTAGGCAATTAAATCTCCGCATGCTATGTAAGTGGGCTAGTTGGCTGGATCAATTGGACGGAGTCAGGTCGGATGAATAGAACGTGGCCTGGGTACTGAATAGCTTATTCAGTACCCAAGGTATTGTATAGGGGTTATATATATATA